>OW028582.1:18111565-19311565 GCA_932294295.1 Alitta virens
TGATACTGTGTATTTCATAAATTGCCCTGTTTCTGTAGCAATAAATGATGAAATATGCAATAAGCTTAAAGCTACAAGAAGGCAAGTACATTAGGAAATAAATATGTTATAGACTATGAAAACTATGTTTAGCTATATGAATGGTCCGTTGGCTTGAAACGTTAACTATCATGGGTCAGGTCCTGGGTTTGAATCCTGATCCAGGTACTTTATTTTTTTATTATTTAATTTGTAATTATTTAGTCTTTTTGAGTTGCACCTCATAGTACAGTTTTATTGAAAACTTCGGATGCATTTCCCCCTCTATTATGAATTGATATTGTTATTATATGTCACAAAATATGTAATTTTGCAAATGATTATATTTTGTAAAATGTTACTTTACATAAGGTTGGTTTTAAACTTCGGTACAGTGTACCAATTTTTACCAAAACCTATGCAAATCTTACAGTTAACATGTTTATTTCATTGACCTGCTCTCCAACGTCAACAAAACAACATTAAATACTGGGAATAACAGCCAGTAATTAATGGAAAAGCCATAAAGTTATGATTCCCAGGCAATCACAAAACCCCTAGGAGATAAATGGAGTTCACACGTCTGGATGACGAAGACATTGCTGTGAAGATTTGCTGGGGTGTTTGGGCAAATGATTAAAAACAAAAGCCTTGAAAGAAGATAGCCAATGGCATTCACATGTTCAGAGAATCAAGTAGACTGTCAGTGAAGTTGCTTACAGCTGAAAATCATTTGTTTTCCTCAGCAATGGTTTTATTTTTTTTATTTTATTTTTTTTTTTTGTTCATTCCTGATACAATTTTTGTAAGTCTGGTATTCTAATAGTTTGTTTGTTTGCTTGGTAAATTATAACGACGTTAAGCATCCCAGCTGGGTGTCGGTCGCATAAGACTCTAGATTGGAGGTGCCTTGTGCTTGGTGTCCTTGCTGGGGAAAGTAAAAGACCCCACCTATGGGTAAATGTGTACTAGGTGAGGACTCCAAGCCATGTCATCTCACCATTACATCTGCTTGTGCCAACTGGTAATTAATAATAACTTGTGGATTCTTTAAAAAAAAGTGCATGGATTATTAGCCTATACTACCTTATACATTACACCAGGGGTCATGGAAAATTGGTCGGTCATTGAAAACAAACATCGCCATAAAAAGGTTATTTATTAATATATATAGTTTCGCAACCAGCATTGTTACAATTGTTAACAATATATAGAGTCTATATATGTATAATTATTGAGGAGTGGCAAAATTTTATGACCTGGCGAATCTCGATGACCCTGAGTGTAGTAGTTAACGTTGAAGAAGAAGAAAAATCAACAATTATGACAGCATATAAACCGCATTAAATTTCAACTTCCATGCCTTTACTACATGGCCAAATGTGCCATGCGCGTTTTCCATGAGAAAGATAAACGCATGGAAAACGCATGGTTTTTAGCTAATATAATAAGGAAAAAACCCATGCGTTTATCCAAACATGGAAAACGCAGACAGCACAATTGGCCATGTAGGATTTAGCTTTCCGCTCTCTTGTGACATTGGCAGATTACATATTACACATGAAACCAAAAAAGGTGGTGTCTTTTGTTTCAATAATGAGGTGGTAATAACATGAATAATACAATTGCAGTTGTTTCTTCTGTTTTCAAATTGTCACATTCACTCGACTTTTTCTTACATCATTACTAGATAAACTAACTATCTCTGGTCACAACCACTTTAAAGTACCCTTAAGATCAAGTATAGCTTAAGAGCCCTGACCAGAACCACTTAAGAGGGAGTTCTGAGCTAAAGTGCAGCCTTACGGGATGGACTATCATTTGGCCTGTCTAAGAAATGCCTCAATGCCATGTGACCCGCCCAAGAGATGTCATTAAGCCTTAAGAGCAACAACATCTTAAATCTTTTCGCACCAAAATAAACCAATTTAAAAACTGGATAAATTCTAATAGTAAAACTATTAACTGGACAGAACAAGTCAGTGTCATTGTGATCTAGTAAACCAGTAGCTCTTTAAAGTTCAAGGACATCCGTTCGGTGTTTTGGAAGCAATGAGTTTCGCCAGGTCATTCTGTTGCTCTTGGCAGGAGTCCTGTTCGCTGACCCGTCCATGGCCGTTAAAACGCCTACAGGGCAAGATGGACCAGTTAATGACGATCTTTTACCTTGGAAATGGACCCTAGTCACGTGATAGAACAGATCGCCTGGCAGACGCCATCTTGTCGTGGTGCCTGCTACCGGTGGTTTGGTGTTTGTAACTGAATGGGGGAAGGGGGGAGGGGGGTATTGGTGGGGGGGGGGGGGGCAGTGGCTGAGGGATTTTGTTGGGAGTGATTTTTCTTCATCACTATACACTGTATTGACTTCCATTTTCTGACAATGGTACAAAACTGTTTTTTTACCTATGATACAATTGGGTTTATCCTAGTTTCTTCCATGAAAACAGCCAAATCAAAGTCTAATCTAACAGCTACATGAATTTTGACGCATTTGGCCAAAATCTCCACAACTTTAGCTTTACCAAGTAACAATGTAACAGCTGGGGGTTGGAATTTCCTGACCTGGGCGTTGGTCCCCTGACTAAATCGGGGGGTTTTTTTTTTTGGTTTTTTTTTGCGCATGGCACAGTATAAGCATTCCAAGACACACATGAGAAGTCTGATGAACAAATTTTGCACTGGCCATACTAGGTTTTGAGAAATCCAGCATGCCCATTTAATGGGTGTGCAAAAACTTTTTTCCACCACAGTATGTACGCTATTTTCTTATACATGGCCAAATGTGCCACGTGTGTTTTGCATTAGATCGATAAACGCATGGAAAACGCATGGTTTTTAGCTAATTATAATGAGGCAAAAACCATGGAAAACGCACGTGGCACAATTGGCTATCTTAATTAGTTTTTTTTTTTTCATTCAACATCTTTCATGAGGATTGATGCCTTTGTGTTTAGCATTCAATTTGAGCAGGTGCAATATAGCTACAATGTAGATTATTCGAGTGGGCTGAACTGTTAAATAGACTGCGCAGCATGGTAAAACAAGACAAAGAGATTTTATAATTATTTCATATTTCATACTGTAACTGTAATAATTAGCCACTCATTGTGTTTTCTGTAATTGATATTATGAAAATAAAGTATTGCTGTCACTGATTGTATATGAATTGAATTTTTTGTAGTAATGTGAGAATTTGACAGATGGTTAACTGGAAATAATAATTATAAGTTATTCACGTCATACTTTAGACGACACTAATTGTATATTATCAGTAAGAGCTTGCTTCATTCCGATCATTTTTCTCTCATTCGCAAAATACTTAAGATTCTTAAGATTATCATTAATAAAATATGAAGGCAATCATTCCCACTATCATCACAGCATATATTATATTAATATTAGTAATTTATTATTAATCATCGTGCTATGAAACATACTGTCTAAGATATACTGTACTGTAAGATAGCTCAAGCCTAAGTTGGATGGCTGTTTCACCCATCATCTCATTGCCATGGTCCCTGCCTGTCCTAATTAGCCCAATAGGTGCAGAAATACAGGACATAAAGCCCTAATCCACCCCCAAAACCCCCCAGGCTCATCATAAGGGAGGGCGCACGGGTGACAATTATTTCGCATAATAATTATATCCTTTTTTCCCCAACTTGAGAGTCTTACATATATTGACAACACACTTTGACAATGATTAGAACTATGAGAAATTGCAACACAGTACGGCAGCTCATTACCCCACAGTGTGAACGACACACACACACACCATTCCGTATCAAAGATTCTCGGTGCGGAAAAAAAGGGAGAAATGAGCTGAGCCTGGGAACGGTCGATAAGCATTCAAGAGGACAGATTCCGTTAATGAGAACAGGGATTCACAAACGTCACACCAGATAGAAATATTCTCAGCAGCAGTCTACAGGGTGTGCAGTCAATGATTCAAATGTTTAAGCCTGCTGGTTGAAAGCAAATTTGTCTTAATGCAAAGATGGCAGCTTGGGTTGCTTACAACGACACAACTTATAAACAAAACAAAATCAAGTACAGCTACACTGTACGTTGTAGAACAAACCAAATCAAGCCATACTTAACTAGCCGGAGCTAGATGATATTAAACACTGTTACCATTTACTTAATTATAAAAGAAGACTTCTGACACAAATTATACACATGCTCTGATATTAAATCACCAGTCACGATATGGCCTAAGAATTTACTGGAATTTGGTATCTAGTTTGTGTGAGTGACTGACTGACTGACTAGCTGACTAGCTGACTGACTGACTGTCCGACTGACTGGCTGACTGACTGTCTGACTGTCTGACTGACTGTCTGTCTGTCTGTCTGTCTGTCTGTCGCGCTGTCTGACTGACTGACTGACTGGCTGTAAAGGTAGACTTTCATTTAATTTACTTCTGCTAAGGCAATGACTCTGGGCGCATGGGTTCCAATCTCATAAACAAATACACTCTCATTGCCATCTCTTTCACCCTCATGATGATAAATCATGACTTTCGTGGTTTCCTGTGGTGAAAGCAGTACGACAAATGTAAGTGTGCAATGATAAATATACCAATACCATTAATCTTATGATATATCTCCCTTTTTGTGAAAAATCCTTGGTCTGAAAATATACAAATCACCCACTTTCCTGCTGGTCGTTTTCTCAGACTCAACTGAAAAAATAGAACGGAAAGCCTTCCCTAAATCAACTTGATCAATGACTTTCAGTAAGTGTTCTGAAAGAAACCTGTTAGGATTTTACAAATTCCCATGGCGATAAAAGCTCGTTTTACACTGGTGCCACTTCCAAAGACAAATGAATTGGAGCAGAAGTAGTTCAAAAAATCCCTAGGAGACCACGAAGTGCAATAGAAGAAGTATTGGGAAGTATTGAAGTCAAGTCACGTTGGCTGTTGCCAATCAGTCATTCTATTGTGTGAGGCCTTGGATACTGTTCTTTAACACACATTTTAGTAGTAATAGATAGAAGTCGAAAACCTAAAGAGCATGACAAGAGAATACCATTAATGCAAAAAAGATAATCATGCATATTTCATGGTAAAATCTAAACATTAACAATTTTACGGGTGAGGAGAGGATTGAGTTCAAAATCCAGCTGTCTTTATTTATACATGGCCAAATGTGCCACGTGCATTTTCCATGCATTTGGATAAATGCATGGAAAACGCATGGTTTTCACCTCATTATGATTAGGCAAAAACCATGCGTTTTCCATGCATTTATCCTTCTCATGGAAAACGCACGTGGCACATTTGGCCATGTAGTAAGGTGACCTTGGTGATTTACAAGATTGTTTGTCACTGCACAAGAAAGATAAACACGAACAGGTAGTGTACAAAACGTTTAGTTCTAAAATTACTTACTTCACTGACTTAAGTTGATGCTAACAGACGCAAAAATAATATACATATATGTGGGAAACTCTCTGGAATTTCAACAAATGCAGTAATTTTTTTGACATTTTTATAAGTCATAATGACTAACACTCCAATCAAAAGCATGTAAACTTAGCAATTTTTAACTAATTTGTTAGAAAGAGATGATCATAACCTGTTAGCCAAAAAGGCCATTATGTTAGGAGGGGATACATTCATTCTATGCATCCATGCAACGATAATTTGTCTGAGACCATAAAAAAAAATTCTGTCACATTGATGGCAACCTACAAAGAGCTTGAAAAGAAAGACTAAATTCTTTGACATTCTGTGAGAGCAGTGGCAAAGATGTGTATCATTTATGAGGTAAACATCTCCCATAGACTGCTTCAGCCTCTGAATCTCTGATGTTTTCAAAATGACCCATTTATCAAGATGATGGCCACATTAGAAACCTCTTCCTGACATAATGGCTTCAAAATCGCATCCTGAATTCTAAGAGCTGGAATATAGGGATTAGGAACATCCATATTTCATCACAGCCATCAAAACATGAATGAAAGGATTCAATAAATTCATATATGAAGAATATGATTTCATCAGTCATGAGTTGTTTAGTGGAGGCCTGATGGTACATCTCAATTGCTGCTTAATTGCTAATTTTTTTTTGTTTTCTCAAGTAAGTAGGTACACAACCCCAGATTTGACATTTCCCCAGGAAATTCTACTTTGAGGCTGTCAATAACAAATATTTGCAACCCATTTAAAGTATATTTTAGTAAATAAATAAATAAACATGTACGTACACTGTATTTATATACATGTTTACGTTAATTAAAGTCGTATACTTTTTTCACAAGATGATCGACAATGAAATGAAAAACAGGCTAAATTTATATCGCACTACTTTCTTTTCACAAGGGTGTACCTACTTTTGTGAGAAACTGTACAGTAGAAACTCATCTTAAAGCCATCTCACTTTTAAGACCACTTAGCCATTAAAACTACTCAATTTCAGTCAGTACTATATCCCCACTGTAATGATTAACCTCAAAATTAAAACTGCCTCACCATTAAGAGCAGTAAATTATGCACCAAGGTAAGTCTTCATAATGAGGTTCCACTTTAATTAAGTGAAATATGAATGTCAGTTTATATAATTTCTAATGACATAGAATATCAAAGGTAGATATAAATCTTGCTGCATGGCTTTTCATTGGTAAAACATTGGTAAACAGTACACGTTTCTTCCCTATGTCATAAATATTTGCTTATCATATATATTCCTTTTGAAAGTTAATAAGAATAGAAAACCTTTGAAATATGGTCTTTAAATGTGATATCTGGTGGACTTGGCATTGGTTTTATCCAGCCCAATATACTTCATAAGCTTACAACACCAATCAATGTATTGGCTGGGCCATCAGCACCACTGAGCAGCAATGCACCATGAAAAAATGGAAATATCGATAAGAAACAGAGAGAAACTTGCTCGATTCATCTTTATATTTCCTTTCCTTTTTATTTCATTCTCTTCACAGTGTTTGTGAGAACTAGAAGAGAGTTGTTTTGTGGCAGGGGTCGGGCCATTCATTAAGGGAGTAATACTTCAAAGGTCCACCCTGAAAAGAACAGCTGCTCATAGCCTGACCCTCTAGTGAACTTCTAAGAACTAGGTTAGCCTTGGGGCTACGTTTGAATGATTGCGTGTTTTGTTTTAAAAAGAAAATACGAGTAAAGGATATGGATTATCTGTGCAATACCAAGTCAAAGTAAATGGACAGCAGTACATTTGACATTTAACATTCCAATAAATACATTCCGAAATTAAGGCTCAACGTTTGTATCAAATTACCACCTTACAATGAAAACCACCTCTCCTTTAACTTTCAATCAGTTGCACTAGGAAAGCTTGGTCACCCACGCCAGCACCATCACTGTGGTTGTCCTTTCTTTGCTTTAGTAACCATTGCAACAGATCTACTCAACTCCTCCATGTCATGGTGGGGTTTCAAACCTGCTACCTCGTGATCTACATTCCGAGCTTTAAAGCACTAAAACATTAGACCACAGCATCCACATTGCACAGTAAGATTTGAGATTCGCAACTCACTAAAAAAAAACCTTACCTGAAATCGCATCCATGCTTATACCATTTCCACACTATGTTCAAAATATTTTTTATATAGCGACTTGTAGACAACTATGAAAGTGGTCGAAGCATGGAATCAAAAAAAAAAACAATTAAATTAACGGCCGCTCAGCCAATCAGACTCATCAAAAGACGTGTTGCAATCACTTTTTTTCGACCAGTTGCGAATCACCCAGAATTGGCCTGCTAATGGTGCTACTGAAAGGCACACAAAACGTGTCTCACTGAAATATTTAGAAGATAACATTTCACATTTACATAAAAAAGATCATGGTGTCAACAGTTATCAAAACAGAATAGCATTCCCCCTGAGCCTGGATACTAATGTTGCTTTGGTACTGAACTGTGAGAGAACGCCATGCCCCTGTATAAATAGCCACTGGTCAATGACATGTACTGCTGGCCAGTGACCAATAAAGTAGCCTGTAGAGGGATGACATTTGAGTTGTGGCAAGCAAGAGGCCTAAATAAGTGTTTACTGGAAGTAAATATAGGAATTAAGAGTACATACTCTACTTCCATTCTGGAATTGGTAGGTACTCGTAATTGTCATAATTGTTCAACGTTGCTCTACATGTACCTGCCTGTTGTGGTTGCTGTAACAAATGTTGTGTAGTGTTGTCGTTGTAATAGTCGTTGCAGTTGTAGAACTCTTCAGTTATTGTTGTAGCTGTTGTTGTTTCTCCTGTTTTCCTTGTCATTGCTGTTGTTGTCCTTGTTGTTGTTGTCCTAATCATTGTTGTTGTTGTCATTGTTGTTGTTGTACTCGTCATTGTTTTGTTGTCATTGTTGTTGTTGTCCTTGTTGTCCTCATCATTGTTGTTGTCATTGTTGTTGTTGTCCTCATCATTGCTGCTGTTGTCATTGTTCTTGTTTTCCTTGTCATTGTTGTCGTCGTTTTCTTCAATGTATTCTCGCCATTACTGGAAAACCCGCCAGCAAAATTTGTTTTCTCATCATCGAAGTCCCATTGGAAGCATTAAAAATTCCCACAGGATTAAAGTTGAAACTGGGAAGCCTTTGAAAGTTGAAATATCAAATTACATTTAGGACCACCTGGATGCTTTGTCCTGATTGTGGTGAAGTGCAAAAATAGAAACGCAAAATAAAATATTCATCAATCTAAAACTGCCAGAAAATGTCGTAATGCACTTGTTTAAACCTTACTGAATTTCGGTTTAAAAAAAAAAAAAGTGTCTGTATGTTTTGTCATGAGGACGTTTCCATACTGCATGACTGATCAAAACAAAGCCATGATGTATAATAAACATCTAATCCTTGCATTGGTGTATCTCATAGCTGTATGGTTAGTCATTGGCTACCCATATGGTACTGAAATGATCTACGAAGTTTGTTGCTGTCCATAAATCAACTAAAAACACATAGACCAACTTGATATCAATAGATGGTTATTGATAATTATTCGAAGCTTAAGTGCAGCTCCTGTAACTAAAAAAAACCACTTTCAAATTGTGGTATAGAACTCCGAACTTAGAATCATTTAATTCGTATTACATATATATGCATTTAGTTGTACAGATATCATTACGACACACATGATGCATGAACATGACATAAATATGTAATAAGGGTGACACCTCCAAGATAAATATATATCGCTACTGAGGTGCCACCCATGATTTCAGAAGATCCCCTTCCAATCCATTCAGTTGAGATCATTGTCAAAAATAAATAAATAAAACATGAATAATTTTGAGACATATTTTGGTGAAAAGGGGAAGGAGGACCAAAGAGAAAGAAAGCCGAGCATGCCCTATTATATGGCAGAATGTAATATATATGTTAACCTTAAGGCAAGTGCTAAATAATATTCTGTATTGTTGACTTATGTGAGGTATAGAATTATCATGTACATTTAGAGCAGTATGGCTTTGCCTCAATTCTAACCCACTAGGAAACAACCTCTACATGAAACGAGGTGTCTGCATCAGGCGTCATGCAGGGATGTCCTCTGCACACAGACTAAGACTGTTCCGTCACGTTTGTACTTGTTATTAGGTGACAAACGAGTGAGGAGGCACATCCGGGCTCTTCTGATGTTCTGCTCTAACAGGTTCTGCTTCTTATTGGGCCATGGACAAGACTGTCTTCTAGAATCACTTGTTAGTGGACACTTCTTTGTCAGCCATTGCAAGAATATATTGCCATGTTAATGAACATAAATGTATGCATTATATACAGAAACGTCAAAAATTATGAATGCAATTCAGATTCAACCAATGTTAATTAAACTTTACGAAGAATTTTAAAGTAATTTATATTGAAAATGGATACTAACATCTAGTACATGAAAAAATGATCTGCAAATGAGGTGAAACTGAAACCCTAAAACCATTATGTGAAAATTCCATAGCATTAAAGCCAATAACCACATTCAAAATAATTTGCAAGATCAGATTTTTTATAGATATTGAGCATGATCTGCAAATGAAACATAATTAGTATTTAATGAAAGCTCTGAAAACAAAGCAGCGGACACTAATTGGATTGGATTAACACCTTGATATGACACGTGTGATAAAAGAACCTGAACTAGAGTTTGGAAGCCATTTGAAATAGATTTATAATGTAATTAAGCTCATCAGCAGCTTCGTCATAATTTGGAACTCTGACCTTCATAGGAGCTGGTCAGTGTCTTTACTACTGGACCACTCAGATGATACAGGTGTATAAAGTCAGTTGATCATGGAAATCAAAAAATGTTAACATAAATTGCAGTCAGTCAGTCTTGATGGTCAGGTAAACAAAAAACACTATCTTGCATGGCTTATCCCTAATAATATGCCAACATAAGCATGATAAGGGGGTGGACATCAGGCCAATATTGGACCAATGTACCACATAATTTTGTAGATACAAGTTGTATTATTTATATTTTACAATTTGACTGTATAATTACACCCTTGGCAGGCCAATTTAAAATCGTTCTCAACTTCCTGAGAAGAATTCAGCCTTGAACATTGTTCATGGGGTTAACTGCAGTGGCTTAAGTGCTCACACCAGTGCCATCACTTCAGTTGCCAATATCTACACTGGGCGGGGGCCTAGCTCAGAGGTAGCACTCTGGGCTTCCAACCACTGGGTCCCGGGTTCAATTCCCAGTCGAGCCTAAGTTGGATGGCTGTTTCCATCTTCATCTCATTGCCATGGTTTCTGCCTGTCCTAATTAGCCCAACTGGTGCAGAAATACAGGCTGTAGAGCCCTAATCACCCACCTACCCACCCTATATCTACACTCAACGACATTGAAATTCGCCACGACAGCGAGATTCACCACCCTGTAAAACATGATTATACACCTTGCAAGTTCATGACTCGTTACAAAACTAATCGTGTGTATCATTGACAGTACTCTGTCACTCCGACAGCCATCTAATAGGCGTTTATTGCACTTTATTCTAAGTGACGAATTTCGATGTCGTGGCGAAAATCAATGTCGCTGAGTGTATCGCTAAGTCTCTATTACACCCGGATGGGGTGAGGAGCTTCCAACAAATTAGCTGATGATTGACAGGTAATTAACTCAATTACTAGACCACAGTATTCCGTAATGAAAGTTCAATGATAATACGTTGTATAAGTATTAGGCAATAAAGGCACTGCATGGCCTTGAGTGCAGGATATTCGGCACTCTAACATTTAAACCTTGATTGTGACGTCACAGAGGAAAGGAAATGACAACCCAATGGCATCCCCAGCTGTAATGGGGTACATTAAGCAGAAAGACATCAAAGCAACTGATGGCCCAATCCTATTACCAGGCAAATTGAGCCAATGTGGGGAATTGCCAACCCATCTTGATTTAACAGCATAATTGTAGTTATTGGGAGAATGGACTGGTATTCTAGTTCCTGGGAGCCAATGATTTTGGGTAATTGGTGAGATCCACTAAGTTGAATTTTATTGGTACAAAGTTTTCCTATATTCCTTCCAAACATAATTATATAATAAAAGGGAGACTAGTTTTGAAACGTCCAGGATATCTGGAACAGTAAAAATAATAGCTTTATGCATAATTTTCAAGACTTACATCACTCCAAAACACCACTATGAAATGTCATGTTACTGTATGAACATGTTGTCATGTCATGTCATGTCATGCTATGTTGCTGGTCTGAAGCTTAGTCAAATTTAGCATTAGTTTGTCAGTAACCACCAAGGTTTCCTGGTGGATTTTAGGGCCACAAGAGTTGTAAAGCCATAATAATTTAGAACAGACCAACAGAGAAGTCGACCCACCCAAAACAAATATCTCGCTCCTAACCGAAGTGTTGAAACCTCATCTGGGAAACCTTGCCAACCACCTTTATCAAGTTTATTAACTAAAATGCCTTTCTCAAATCAAGTTGTTATTAATAAGCTTTTTCTGAACTTCTTAACAACAGATTACTCATTCCAGCAATAGAAACAGGGGTCATTTATTCAGGCACCCTTAGGGGCTACAGAGTAATTTGAAAGGAGTAAATTCCACACGTTGCGTGGACAGACTAGGGAGTAGCAGCTCATTAACCGGTTCCACCAAAGGGACGATCCTCTAACCAAATGATTAGAGAACAACTAGCTACACGATCAAGTGGGATTAGACGGAGGCTATATTAAGCGCATAACAGCATTAATGTATTCAAATCTGAGCACATTACTTCAAATCTAAATTTATCTCCCATTCAAATTGAGCATTAACGCAGGTTCCATTTTGCCAACTCTCCGTGGGTGCGCTGAAACACCCAGCAAAACATTTGTGTGCCTTATATTATTTACAAAATGTATTAATAATTTAAAGCTGGCTCATTGTGAGCGGAAATACAATTTCTTTGAAAGAGTCACCTTCACACATCTACAATGTATATATGTCAAACCTGCACTGGCCATTGTAGCCAAGAGAATTACTCAGTTCCAAGTACACACTACTTCACAGCTGCTCTGAAGGGAAAGTACACGACACCCCAGTGGAAATCTGAGTTAAATTTCATAATGTTTTGTCGATTTTCCTAAATGTGAGCTACTATTAGTTAGGTAATTTCATCCTCGTTGGTTGTATGAGAAAGATTTAACACGATTTTGATCCATATACTGTATGTACATAAAGTCATTGACATGAGGAAATTCCACGAGAAGTATAAATCAGATCTGGGGCGGTGTAGTTATTTTTTTAGGCAACTTTGAAAGTGTGGAATGATTTTGTCAGGGCTTAAGGATCTCCACAGGACACTATGCTAGTGACAGCTTCTGCTACAGCTACTGCATAACCAGAAAAGGGGATTAAACAGCAACAGTTGCAGCCAAAATCTCCCCAAATCCACCTCATGATTTTGTCGTCACCATAATCTCCACAGCGTGACACAGCATGATTGATGTCACGTGAGTGGTGTTGTGATTTCACAGTCCACCTTAAATATGTGGGAGTAGCCATATATTCCCTTGTTGTTGTTTATTTATTTTTTTTCGTACAAAGCTTGTAGTAGCATAATAAAAATGAATAATAATTTGATTCCGTTTCTATACAATGTATTTCCCTTTATAAATGTTTATTGTTTCTCTGTAAGCATAACAAGCTGCCATAATGAAGATGGGAACAGCAAAAACTTATCATTGGAGAGAAGGATACCTTGAAGTTTATTGTGATTGAGAGACGTTTCTATAATTTTGGAAGTTGAGTTGACTTTTCAATCATTTTTCTGTCAATTTTACCCTTCTCCAGGCTATGTATGAATTGAAAATAACCACAAGAAAAAGATAAATTTCAATTTAATTTCCACCTTAGCATAAATATAAAGCATTGACTAGGACTATGATTAGTACCTACACACTATCCATAGTGTCCAACCTAATAAATGAACAAGAAATTATTGCCCCGAAAGATATTGTAATCAGTTACTTTTACAAGCCGATAGATGCATGGTGTACTTCAAGGCACTCTTACATAAACTAAACTAAGACAAACATAAAGGCAGCATTCAGGCAATTTACTTTGTTAATAATGTCATACTGTGCTGAATAATTGTAATTCGTACATTGTCTTTGACCTTGAGAAAAATTCATTACTATCCAATTATTCCTAATCAAATTTTCCTGATTACACAACCACATCATTATAAATTTAGATGAAAGAATGTGATCAGTAAAAACGACCTAGCTGGTTACTTTAATGGAATTGGAAACTGGGATTAAGAAAGAAACATTTAATGAGAGGGTTCAAGGCTGTCTGCAGATATCAGGCAGTGCAGTGAGCACCATGAGTAATAATTAAAGACTAAGGCAATGGACAGAAAAAGAAAATAATCAAGCATAGGTCACAGAAGCTTCCACCGTGCCATTGAAGAATTGATATGTCTAATACAATGCATAAACATTGTGATGTTGGTGATGTAAAGAAATCCCCACAGTCCACATTCTGCATACTCTTAAAATGTCATGTTATTATAAAAACTTCATGAAATGGCAAAAGTCCACAAAGAGGGCAGTCGCAGCTCTTCGGTTTTGGTAATTTACTTGAGAATGTTGTCATCACAACCGTCTGGATGCAGTTTATATTGTATCTCCTGGCATCCAAGATAGGGTCGGATTCCAATTTAAAACCAAACTGCATGTTAACCATACATATGTACAATATTCCTGATGAACCACAATCCATTTTATTATCAGACAGTACCTTGGCGTAGGGGTATGGCTAAGCCATCCGTATGTGCAGGTCTGAGAAAGTAAGGCATCGGGTAGATTCTAGTAGCTATAGTCAGATACTTTTACAAGGTATTACTGTATACTAAGCAGTTTCAAACATATTCACCGGAGACTGATGATTACACATTTCAGAATAATAAATCCACTCGGTTCTTAGCTCATTCTTGTCTTCATAAGATTTATTGGTATTTACATTATTAAGTTTATATGCAATGTATTTTTTATTTCCTCCTTTCCTAATGAATGCCTGTGTTTAAATTTTTCTATTTTAAATATTAACTGGGTGCTCCCCTTGCCAGCGACAGACAACTGTCATATAAGGGGCCCCAGTCAATTACTTTTTTTCATATATTATTGATTAAATAAAGTTGTTCTGAGTTCGGAGTTCTGTTCTGAATTCTGAGTTCTTCAAATTTAAGCAACAATATCCAGCGGTTTAATGCACTTTTCAGGTTGTTCCAGAACATGAGGGATTAGTAGCATGTCATTCTTTATTAAAGAGCTCAGCATTACCCAATTCCACTTAGACCATTCATTGACCTACATCCCTCCTGCCTCAGTACCCAAGGGCGTCATTTTGCATAATTAATGCTTTACAAATCGCTGTGTGTTAGACCTATGCAACACTGCCTCAAGCGCACAGAGCTATATTATGCGTACGTCGCTTTTATTTTAGTCATGCAACATAGAAGTATTATAGTGAGCAATCTCTACCACAATGAATGCAATATGTCAACAGTGGAAACTCATATGAAAATTTATAGGATTCCTGGAAATGCTCTCTCTTTGTGCAGTTCATATGAATTAACAAACACAACATTCCATACAGTCATAGTGCAATATATACAAATAAATATAACATACGATTCTGAAACCAACAAATGCACAGACAATGCAAGAGATTTAGGTATCATTGTTAAGCGTTGAATCAAAGTCCATGATTCGAACCACCTAATATTATAGTTGTTTTCATACTACTACCACTCTGCCAGGCTAAAGAAAATGTTTATAAGAATTATTGTTAATTTTTTTTAATAAGGCCCCACTCCAAGTACACCTTGCATCAAGTAAACAACAACTTGCAGCATGCTGTACAAAAAGTACATTTGTGACCTGGCACATGACAATAGCAATAAGATCCTGCAGAAATAACTGAATCACTGAATGAGTTGGCCGCAGCTGGGTGTAGCTTTTTAAGTTCTGTTTTGTTTACAAAGGTGCAGTATTACATAACATTACAGGACTGCAGATAATATAAAGAGTGACTGTAGAACTGGTCAAACGTTTCAACATCCTGACAAAGGATGTCATACAGGTGGATGATATTTAACTGTAATTTAACCAAAATTTGCCAATAGCCATTATAATTGAAAGGAAAAAAAACTTGTTTCTCAATACCCTTTTGATTATTTCTTGGTCAATCAATTATGTCGAGTATATAATTATTTACTACATAAATTTCGAGTGAACTAGGCAATAATGAACTCACTGCGAACGTTAGGTCAGACAATTCAATTCATCGTATTGACCAATGAGGTGGTGGTGGTGGATTAGGGCTTTACGTCCTGTATTTCTGCACCTGATGGGCTAATTAGGACAGGTTGGGACCATTGCAAATGAGATGAAGGATGAAACAGCCATCCAACATAGGCTCGACCGGGAGTATTGACCAATGAACGTTACAATGTAGTACATATATCAAACCCTTTTCAATAGCTATTCCAACTATATTCTCCACATAATCACAGAGGCATTGCCAATGTCATGAGTGGCAGAACTAATCCTAGATTTTCCAGGGATATAAGTGCTGCTTTTATCTGCCTTTGATCCGTCGAGACAAATCACAAATTTGTCAGTGGCATGATGGGCGCGGCAATGGTGACAGTATGCATGTTTTGTCAGGGCTACAACCACCAACATCAGCAAAAACTACTTACGGAAACACCATACCCAATTATATTGAATTATAATGAACATCATTAACTGCAGTAATATATGTATTTAGAGCTACTTTATACATGTGATTCATTTATTTATTTATAAAATGTATGTAAACAAAACTTAATGCTCCTATAACTGTGTTATGGATGTGTAGATAATCTATTGATATGTATACCTTTAACTTTTATACCATGTATATATATATATATTGAATATAGGAATAGTGAGTAGAAGTAGACTTAGTACATGTTTTTATCTATTATTTTTGACAAATGTTTTATTTCTTTCAGTTTTATATAAAGATGCTATAAAAATAATGTTATTCATTCAATCAAAATATTACATGAAAGACATTAGGGACATTTTGCAAGGTTTTTGGAGAGAAGAATGTCTAGGCAATGGGAAAAACAATCACCATTAACAAGCCAGCTCTTTTCTATGGCTTTCAATGTAAATTCTATGTGCGTTTCCATAACAAGCCCATGGCTGTTTTAATTTTTACTGCAAATTCTCTTTTTTTACCAGCAAACAGTAAGACTTGCACAAACATGAACATGAATGTGGTTGATGAGAAAAATAGCAAGAAAATGAGACCTGCTGGGCCATCCTTCAAAATTCCCCAACACGAGACCAAAATAATTGATCTGGAATTGACTTAATCTGCATATATATGGAGTAAAAGCCCTCTCTTACTGAGTAGTATGTTGCAGTATTTAATCGTGAAGTGGTCTTCCATCAAGTTTCCTGCTATGTACAATTAAACACTGTTTTTCAATGTTCATACTAAGCTTTCATCTGATTCTAGAAAGTTTAATTCATATACATAGCTGCTACGTGTACAGTAAAACCTTGTTACTGTGTCCTTCCATGTCCTTTCTTGTCCTTCCATGTCCTTCCATGTCCTTCCATGACCTTCTATGACCTTCTATGACCTTCCATGACGCAAAATGTACTGGTTTTCAGTCAGCATTGTATTGGTGATGCAGCCTTTAAATTCAGGAAAATCTTGCAGTTATACTCCCACAAAGCACTGTAGTATTATTTCCAATGAACTCAATGCACTTTTTTTTAAACTACTTCCTTTTCCATCCTAGTACAGAAGAGGCAACCTAAAGTCTACTCTCTGTGTGGGACAGGAAATGGGTTGTTGAATGCATTAAGGAGACCAGGTCCCATCTTAAGGGCCACTGGTGTCAGCCGTAAAAAGTTCAAGGTGTCCTGTGTCAAAGGTCAAGACAGTAGAGCCAAAGCGGACATTATTCGACTTTACAATTAACCGCAGTAGCTACATCACAAACAGGGAAATATATTGGCGCCAAGCTCATTTTAAAAAAAGTTTAGGAAGCTAGGTGGATGCAAACTCTAATATATATGTCCCAGAAACATGTCCAACGAAGTTACAGCCTTCTGAAAGTTCATTTCCACGCAATGTTGCGTGATATCCTGAGAGTGATATACAGATAAATGTACTTTTAGACCCATAATATAAAACGTATACTCTACAGGTGGGCGATATACTGTTGTTCTGTCAAGAAATAGGTTAACTGGAATGGAAAGTCTCTATTAACTAAACAGTGACCTCCAACACTGACAAACAATCCTGTAGCAAACGAAGGAGTTGTTATAGGCTACCTGGTTCCTTGAATTAAGCAAGATTTTGGTTTCGAAATTATTTTCTAATTCTAATTTGGTACAATCTTGCCAGTGCACTTGATAAGGTCCATGGAAACTTTGCCAAATTGCACAGCTCTTGGTTGTCTCAGCATAGTTACTGCATTTTCAGTAAACGAATTTTATGTAATTATTCTATGTGTCAGATGCAATGTAACAGCTCCAAACTTTATGTTTATAAATATGTATCAATCCCAATTGATTATGCACTGTGCAAATCTCATGGAAGTTGAGATTTTACATTGGATGGAGAGAAAACATTCATCTAAAGGCCCACTAGGTAGGATCTGAGTTTGCTTGTGCCAGAATGTTTACTTCGTAATTTAATAGGTGGTTACTTCGCTAGTGACAAAATATTGTCTTTAAAGGAGTCTGCTTGGGATTCAATTACATTTTATTTATGCGAGTGAATATGATAAAGCTATTTTAAAAGTTATATTCATCGCGGTTAAATATTTTGACTCCGCATCGTTTTGTCTTGTCCATACCAGATGTCACCTTGGCTCAATGCCGGCCCGGTGTCGACCAAGACGGATCGACATTGGGCCGATCCGGCATACGAGCGTCACACTGCTCGGCTTAGGTAAACTTGTGATAAAACTTGTCGGCCATACATGCTATCTTGGCTGCTGAAAAGCCAGTGAGATATTGGACAGGGTCAATGTCAATGTTGAAGCAAAATACAATCAAGCATACAACTCACCGTTGTCCATATCAGCATTGTCGCAAGCTTACAGAGCCATACATCAGACTTTCAACCAGGCGTCATGAATATGGAGCTAGCTGCAACTCCCCTCTAGCCAAACCTTGTTATGCTTTACAATGAGCTATTAGTACTGAAAGCACAATCTACAATTCTAATGAAGTGTTATCCTCTGAGAAAATTTTATGTCGTTTTTTTTTTTTTCAACAAAAGGATTTTTTATTCTTTTTGCCAACTTTTAGGCTTGTTTCAAAATATGAAGTTTTCTGTGTTATTAAAGAGTTCAATGCCTTTCGCAATTCAACGTCACCTTTGTGTTAGCAGTAATATCGTGTATAATTGATGATTCATAAATTACTGTGCTTATCCAGGTCCTCAGGTGACCTTGAACTTAGTAATGTAAGAAGTTCTTTTTTCTTTTTTCTGCTGCTAATTAATCACTGAATCAGTTGGCCACAGCTGGGATTAAAGTGAAGCTCTCCTGTTACACCAAGTGATTTGATTGCCTTCTACCAAGAATAGATTTATTTATTTAATCAGCAATACAATATCAGTAAAAATTGCTGCTGAACACAAAATCACTTGGTACTAAGGTGTATTTTTTATCAACAGAAACGTATTTCTATTTGACTGTATTCTAATTGTGATTGTATGATGGTACAATCATTTGTGGCATGAAAGGCCATTACACAACACATACTTTGTTACTGGAATTATCACACTTGACATGAAAATAATTACGGTTAAACCATAGACATTCACCAAAATAACAGTTGCGAATTATAAGTGCTCACACAATATTTCCGCTATGGCTTAATTAATTAAGTTTGTGTCTCTATAGTAATGCCAGTCTTGAAATTTGGCTCACTACAGTTAGTTTCAATAAAAAAAGGCCTGTCAAATTGAACCTAGACAAACAACTTCTGCTATAACTCAGGACTCAGAATCAATTTATTCATATTACATATATATGCATTTAGTTTTACAGATATCATTACGACACACATGGTGCATGAACATGATATAAATATGTAATAAGGGTGACACCTCCAAGATAGATATATTTCGCTACTGAAGTGCCACCCATGATTTCAGAAGATCCCCTTCCAATCCATTCAGTTGAGATCATTGTCATAAAAATAAAATAAAACATGAATAATTTAGAGACATATTTTGTTGAAAGCACAGAGCTACATTTGAAATGCTATTTATAATAAATGATAATCAAATGGCATGATATTAAGACAAAAGTAAAGGAAACCCAAAGGAACCGATAGATACAAAAGGAACAAGATTAAGAAGGGGTGAAAGAAGAAGAATATATATTGCTACCTTCCACTAAACAAAACTTTCTGACTAAAAGTACATGCAGCACCATTCGAGAGTTACTCATATTTGTCATTTCTTGTTGAAAAGATGCATGCCTATTTCAAATACATATTCATGATATATTAGATAAATTTCTTACATTTGCCAAGGTTTATATTTTTTCAGTGGTGGTAGGTGTAAGCCAACAATAAGCAAGGAGTAGACAAAAGCAGCTAGCTTTAGCCAGTCATAGCTACAGCCAGGAATAGGTAGCTACAGCTGTCTAGAGTCGACCGTATTTTATGAAACTAACTGTATATGAAACTGAGAATGCTGCCACACTGTCTGCACATGAGTCGTCTCAATGTCTGTAGTTTTCAGAAATGTGATCATAACACCGACTGAACTCATACCATATCTAACCAAAAGGCAGCTGAGACCAGTGATTAATAAATGACTTCAATTCCTGTCATGCAAAATCCAGTGAAATAACAACATTCCAAGAACAACAGGATAATTTTCCAGGTTTATCAAGAGAAGAAAGTTTCATACTTTGGGGAAAACAATTACCGTTAATTGCTTCAGAATGTGGGATAAAGCACTTTCCCAGACCGAAATGTTTAGACTAAGCTCTTTTGCAGGGCTTCTCTGAAGCTACTGAATGAATCCTACTTGGTTTGGCATAGCTGGTTCATGAATACTTTTCGGTAGACCGGTCGAATAATTGCTCTCTACAATGAGTTATAGGACATATTGAGTTGAC
Source organism: Alitta virens (assembly GCA_932294295.1). Taxonomy (NCBI): domain Eukaryota; kingdom Metazoa; phylum Annelida; class Polychaeta; order Phyllodocida; family Nereididae; genus Alitta; species Alitta virens. Next base: position 18,132,228 of record OW028582.1, read on the forward strand.
TTAAAAGTCAAACAAAGACCATAATAGTATAAATTGTATTACTGGGGTAAAATACAATTAATTCATATTCCTAGAATCAGTGTGAGATTCACCTGGGACTTAAATTTGTACAATTATGCCAGGTACTGACAAAGGGTGGGTGAGTGAATAAGACTTTACGTCCCAAATTTATCAGGAAAGGCAGGTGCCAAAGCAATATAGCAAAGGGTGATGCAACCTTCCAACATGGGCTAGATTCGAACCCCACAGGACCCATTGCTTAGCAGCACCACTGAGCTGAGCCCCTGCTCGATACTTACAAAGAAATTGCATAGGTCAGATTTAAAGATTGTATTTTCAGAACAGCTGTACTTGTTATCAAAACTTCGGCCCCAGCAAAAATAAATAAAAAATAAGAACTTGCAAAAATCTTTATACCTACATCGTCGTTCAGCGGAAAGTCAGACCAAAGTCTACTCCCTACGTGGGACAGGAAATGTGTTGTTAAATGCATTAAGGAAACCAGCCTCATCTTTGGGACCACTGGTCTCAGCGCTGTAAAAAAATTCAAGAGTTCCGTTGTCGAAAGGTCATGGCAATTTCTAGATTGGTCGTAATTCTACATTAATGTCCAACAATTCCCCTTTTTCAATTGCTCTCAAATGTGAAGTTTAATTTCATGGTTTGTCAAAGAGTTTAGTGCCTTTGAATTTCAACTGTGTCACATTGTCTATTCTACCTCCAGTGCCTTAGTACCCAAGGTAGATTTCTTGTGTAACCGATGTTTTATAAATACCGTGTTGATATAAATTCCTATGTGAGCTTGCACTTCGCAATGTAACAATTTTTCTTTCCTCTCCTATTACTCATTTTACTTTTCAGACACAGTAGGTAATAACTAACTGATTCCATAAATATAACTTTCTCAGAAAAATAACAAACATCAACTAAATGATAAAGTGTCAAATATACATTAAAATGCACTAAAAATACTGCTGCTAGGATGTACTTTGCTTCAGCCAATCACAGCCAAGGGCGGGAACTTTTTCAGCCAATAGAATTGCAGTATTCTGTTTTAGCCACATGGTGGAAATACAGAGAACCTTCTGTGAAAATCCACTATTACACCATATATGGTGAATATGGGGAACATTTGAGACAAGCCTGCCAAAACAGATCCTATCTTTTTTTGGTTATCACTGATTTAACCACAAGCCACTTAGATGACAAGAACCTATGATGATAATCTCTTCATGATTCACACTGGATACATTAATTCATTCATGCTTTCATTCATCTTATCATATAAATGTACCTGAATCTATCTATCTGTCTAATCCTGTCACCACATCTAAAGGCTCCGGGGAGTAGTGAATCATAAAGACTTCAACTCCAGTCATGTAAAATCCCATTGTAATCACAACACTGCACCTAGAACAACGGATCATTTTCAATTTATATCAAGAGAAGAGCGTATTAAGCTGTTGGGAAAGCAATCATTGTCAAATGATTCCGAAATCTGGGATAAGGCACTTCAGAAACTGAAATCTTTAGACTAGGCTCTTTTGCATGGCTTCTCTGAAGCTACTGATTGAATTCTACTTATTTTGGCATGGCTGGTTCATGAATACTTTTCAATAGACCTGTTGAGTACTTTTACTTTACAATGAGATAATGGAGTCCATTGAGTCGACTGTAAGTTAAACAAAGGGGGAAAAATACAATTCATTCATAATTCCTACAATTATTATGAGATTCTCCTGGGATATCTTGAAGCAAAATTACAGAGACCGAAACATTGTATTAAAAATAGAATATTTATCTTCTTTGGTCTTCTCATAACTGCAACATCTTTCGGACAGGGCAGACTAAAGTATATTCCCAGCACAGGACACGAAATGGGTTGCTGAATGCATTAAGGAGACCAGGCCATCTTTGGGGCCACTGGTTCTAGCCTTACAGAGTTAAAGAGGTCCTGTGTCAAAGGTCAAGACAGTAAAGCGAAAAGCAGACATTAGACTTTATAATTAGCTGTTGCGAGTCTGGAAAATGGGAATATATTACTCAGCTTAGGAAAACAAAAAAAGCTAGGGGTTGATTTTAAATTCTAACGGGAGATATAGAGATAACATGTGAAACATTTTAGTGTAAAGAAACCAAGGATCTATGTAAATTCTAATCTACCAATATATAAACACTGTCTGTCATCACAGCCCAGGGACCAAATTATGCACAGGTTTTGCTCGTTTACTCATCTAAAGTAAATTAATCAATTTCTCTTATAGTCTATAGGCTGGCTTATGGCATTAAAGGCTAACAATTAAATTACAGAATAATTAGAGGTTCATGTGCTGAGTTTACTAAACTCTTGTTCTGACAAGCAGGCAATTTAGAAAAATTTCCTAAACTAAAATAATACGAATTCGTTTCTCTCGTATTTTTAAGAGAAGAGTTCTTAAGTCTATACTCAGCTTATTGGCTACATAATTTAACCAATCATTTTGTTTAACTAGGTAAACTAGCCAATAATGTCCATAATTAGGTCGCTGGGGCTGTGAGGTGACAACATACAGTGTAAAAAGTAGTTGTCTTTTCGCACTGTTAATCACATGTCATAGAATAGATTATAGAGCACTAAAGTTGAGACCAAGACTAACAGCTGCTGTTTAAGACTGTTGCATTGGACAAAAAACTTGCACGGTAACAAGCTAAGCAGATAATGCAGAGAGAAATGATTAATAAATGTTTATGTACATAATATAACTCCAAATTCCTGTCATGTAGAATTACATTGCAATTACAACATTACAACAAGAACAACAGGATAATTTTCAAGAGAAGAGCATTTCATATTAAGCTGCGGGAAAACCATTGCAGCTGTTAATTGCTTCACAACCTGGGAAAGAGCACTTTACCGAAGTTTCTAAGCTCTTTTACAGGGCTTTAATAAAGCTTATTATAAAAGTTTCCCTGACTTTGACTCTTATCAAGCCGGATTTACTGAATGTTTGCAACGTCACCACTGGTTTAAATACTTGGTCACCCATGTGTTCTAGTGTTTAGAATCAATTACAGATTTACTGAATGTTTGCAACGTCACCACTGGTTTGAATACTTGGTCACCCATGTGTTCTATTGTTTAGAATCAATTACAGGTAATGTTTTGTCGAAAGTCTAGAAGGTTGCACTGTATGTTAACAATGCAATTATCCTGTGGTAATACTTTGATTGAAGACCTCAACCCAATGCTCACTCCATGTATACCTACATGTATCTAGTTCTCCCATACCAAGTTACAGACATAAATGACTTCTCCTAAAAATCATACTCACATTTGCTAACCTGTTTTCATAAGACCAGAACAGAATTCCAAAATGGCCAACTCTTTTCAAAAGGCAGCAATACCAGAAAACCATCAATATAACTTAACCGAAGTGAATTGAAATAGGTGAATGAAGTGAAGCATCTAGGCAGTTATTTAGACTCTTGCCTCACAGAGAACAAAGAAATCTGGTAAAAAAAAAGGTGATTTAATTCAAAGAGCGAACACTTTGTTGGCCTCCTTATGCTGCAGCAATTAAGAGATTATTCGTAGTGTTTAATATTCTATGGGCTGCCTGGTAATTCGCAGACAAATCTTTTCCTGATGAAAAGACAACTGGGAATCGTTGTGTTAGACGATTGCTGCGCCTGCCCCATAGATCACCCCGGATAGCATTCAAAACGATCCATGCTATCTGGGACCCTGCAAGCTGCAACGTGTCAAATTTATGCCAGATTCATGATATAATTCAAAATATGAAGATCAGTGACAATAGGTGAATAGCATACTTGACAAAAATACTAGATGAACAAAGACCTATTATTGGGAGTTAAATGCATGTTATTGCTAGATATTTGAATGTTCCTGACGATGCTGTGATACAGAATAACCTCAGACTGAATAAAAAGAAATATGAAGACTGAAAATATGATCTCTGTGATTTTAGAATTAATTGATGTTAGAAATGTTGACCGTTTGAGTGATTGTTTTAATTTGGATGATATTGATTTATTATGAATTTGATATGTACAATGTGACATTTATTTGATGTTCTTAATTTTCTGTTAAACCAAATATTCCATGTTTGAATGAGAATGAAATAAATGATTTATATTATGGCCAATATTGTCATTGTTGGCCATCAACCCAGATAGCATTCCAAATCTGGCCAGCATCATTTCTACATCGTTTTGACATCGCCGACATCGCGCCAACGTTGATACGTTTTGGAATGCTATCTGCATGACACAAGGCGAACGTCTGCTCGATTCAGAATGCTATCAGAAAATTTCTGCATTTCATAATTTTGTCAGCCTTTATATACAGTTCAAAAGGCCTAGTGCACAGTCTACCAATGATATCTCCAAGACAGCTATGAATTTGAAGGATGATACTTGTTTCCTGCCTCTAACATTTGATGTCAATATTGAGTAATTCAATATACTTTTTCTGATGGCTCTACTTCATGAGGAATTAGTTGCATGTCATTCTTTATTCAAGAGTTCAGCACCACCCAATTCAATATAGAATCATCTTCCACCTACCTGCCTTTTTGCCTCAGTACCCAAGGGCACCCTTTTGCATAATTGATGCTTTACAAATTGCTGTGTGTTAGACCGATGCAACACTGATTCAAACGCATTTTAAGACCTTATATGAGGTTTAGATACTTTACTTACTAGTGGTAAGAAGCTCGTCTGCTCCTCTGAAGGATGCGGGTTCAATCCTGGGCCTGGGCATCGTTCATGAGCAACATCTCAGCTGGATGTAGTTTGCGTGTTAAAATTGGTTGTCTCTTGTAATCGGGGTTTATGTTGAGGCAAGTAAAAGACTCACCCATGGGGTAAATGTGTACCGTTGGTGGACTCCTCCTCCTCTCTGTCCTCTCTCTCTCACCTCATCAATCAACCCTTATTTGCAGCAAGTACTTGCCTTAGAGGACTGCACTTTCCATATCTATCCATCCATTTCTATATATCTTACTTATAACTTACTTACTAAATGCAGTAAATTGACATGCTAAAACAGCAATCAGGCATTTAAGTTTCCATGCATATACACATTTCATAGCCAAACATGCCTAGGGCACTTAAATTACCACAAAATAATTATTATCGTGGATATCACTACTTATACTCCCACCACGTGACCTTTTCTATTGTTCTCAGGAGGGATATAACCAACGAAAATGTTAGTTAACTCCCTCCTGAGCGCAAGCTGTACTTTAGTTGCTTAATAAGTATTGGCTTTATCCAGAATAGGAGGAAGTTAACAAATATTTTTGTTTGTTTGTTTTGTTGTATTGCCTTTATTACGCAAAAACAAGTTCAGTTTGCATTCAGGAGGGATTTAACTAACATTTTCCTTTGTTATTACCCACTCAGAACATTAGGAAAACAGTCTAAGTTGAGTATAACAGCAGTTAAACAAATCAAACAACCAAACAAATTAGTAAATATGTCTTGTGGAGTATAAGTTAGTTATATCCCTCATAGTCGGGAGTTAACTAAAAATTGTGTTGCTTATAACAACAACAACAAAAAATGTTACTTAACTTCCTCCCATTCGGGATATCACTATTACCTATATCCCAAATTAGGGCTGTTGATGTCTTCGATATAGACACCAAAATAACATGAACCTATGAACAGATATCAGTATTCTCCGTATAAAAATACCCATCATTAGCTAGATCTTGTTTTCCTGGCGATTGCAGCTATTTGTATACAGACCAATTCATCATCTTCAGATGTGTTTTGCTGCAGTCTTATAGCAGACTACAAATTGCTTTACTCATATCAGAGGCAATGTCGATATCCGACTGGGTACATTTCAGCCATGCGAATATGTTTACCACTGTCATACCCAGATAGCATTCCAAATCGTTTCAATGTCGGCACGATGTCGGCGATGTCAAAACGATGTTGCAACGACGGCGGCTGATATAGAAACATCACCGGCCCAATTTGGAATGCTATCTGGGTCTTGTCATAGGAAGCAAGACTGGATTTCAAGGCAGTTCAAGGCAGAATAGTTTGCTTCTGGGTCTTGTCATAAGAAGCAAGACTGGATTTCAAGGCAGAATAGTTTTCCTCCCAAATAATTTAATTGTCTAAATGGCGAGGCATCCCTAGGGTGGACCTTCACAGGAGTTTGGCAATCGCCTCATCATATTAAGACAGACGTAGGGTTCCTAATCTCCACGTGACATCACAGATAAATCATAGGCGAATCTTACTCTCTGAAGATAGACCAAACAATTAAGAACGGCGCTACTACACTGCCCCGAGTGAACCGGATAGCCTTTCCATCATCGTCTGAGATAAGCAACTGTGACGTGTGGACATCGAAGCCAGATGACGTTAAAAGGTCCCGTCACAGGCAATGGTCGTCATGGCAACAGGAAGTGGCGACAGAGGGAAGCTGTGTGTTGTCTCTTACACGTGCCACTCACGCGCAGATCACCCACGATAAAGACCACAAAAGGGTCAAAATTCAATGGATTTATTTTTGAGGTGGTCTTAAGGTGAAATTTACAGTGGAGTTCCGTTGTATACACAACCAATTGCCAATGGATGATGACTTTAATACTGTGATACCTCGCCATTAAGACCACTGCTAAAATTCAAGCAAAATTCGCGTTTTAATATTATGAAGTGCTTTCAATAACCATTAAACATTTTGTGGAAAGAACAACTAGGTCCAAATTTAGTGGTGGTAATTGCGATGTGGTCGTAATGGTGAGGTGGTCTTAAATCCGGGTCTGTCGTACACACAACCCATGATTTGACCTTGATTGGGTGTGACCCCCTGCCTGACCTTCTTGCCCTTGGTGAATAACAATCACATTGATAAGTCCAGTGTTTGCAACGGCATTTGACAGCTTCCCTGCCCTTCCCACACAGGGTGCAAGTATCCTTGTAAATAAAGGCTCAACATGTATGCAAGTACCACGTACATGTAGTTAACTAAATAGGCCAACAGTACTTGTATTTGGTGTCTATGCTGAGGCAAGTTTGACATGGTGTGGACTCTAACCATTAAATCACATTATGAAAGCTGGCAATTCTTCATCAATTCAGACAAGTTGAGATTTGGTGCTGTGAGATTAACCATGCTTTTAATTTTCTGCTAACCTTTGGAAATCATGAATGAGTAAACGGGTTAAGAATAGGCCTAAACTTGTTATCCAATGATCAAATCTTTCCCTTCACATTTGATTCTCTGGACTGCAGACTTTCGTGTAAGGAATTTAAGTCAAACGTTCTTCTAACATCTATATATATATATATATATATATATTCTTTTTGATACGTTGTGCCTATCACATGTATTTCAGGATGGTACCTTTGGCCTCGAATGGACTGCAAAGTCTGGTTTAGATCAGATTTGAAACTGGCGTAGCAGCCGTTACAAATATTGGATTACAAGAGAGCCCTGTTATATTTCATTATTAATTTAATGGCCTGAGGGGAATATGGGTGGCTGATAGCAGCCTCTTATCGCACGAGGTTTTTTAGCCAATTCTATTCTATTCTATTATAATCTATTCTATAGCCTCAACTACATAATAGATGTTTTTATCAGAATGAAGTCTTCTCCAGTTGCTAATGAACAGCATTGACAACCTACTTATCAGTTATTCAATAGGTTTTTGATATGCTACTTGTATGACAGGGCTAAAATAATTGGAAATCCTACGTCACCTTTATCATATACCGCATGTGGTTTAACCCAATTAACTTGTGAAAGACAACTGAAGACATACATTGAAATATTATTATATGAAGAGATAGATCATATTCTGTTGTGGTCTAGTGGTAAAGACAGGTGAGCTAGCTGGAATAAACCTGGGTTCAAATTCCGCGTCTGGGCTGTGGCAAGTACAAAACCCCATCCGTTGTGTGGACACCAAGCCCTATCATCTAATTGTCACTCTACAAACTAATGTTGAATCATTACAATTAAATACGATATAAACTTGCAATATGTTTTGAAATTATCGGTTAATATAGCTCAAATATTTTCATACTACAATTATGATAATGAAACATCTCAACAACAATAACTTGCTCTTTGCTATTTTCCCATTGGCAAACAAAAAATATAAATAAAGTAGGATAGCAAGCCTTTGAAGGAAATAGAAGGTAGTTGGTATGCATATGAAGGGAATAGGGGAGACGAAGGCAAGATGAAAGATGAGACATCATAGTTAATTGTATACATTTACATAGTTATTGCTGCTGCCACCTGTTGATATAAGCAAGCGATCATGTTATTCAAGTGACATCATAAGCAGCTGTATCAATCAGAAAGCTGGGATCTTGTCTACAAGGAAAAAACGTAAATTTTTCTCTTTCTTATCAGAATCACTAATGTTAAATGAATTGAAATTTATGAAAATATTTTGAACAACATAGAGAAAATTACACATGTTGCTGTTGCATCTGCACTTATCCACCCTGTTTCCTTGTCACAAATCCATATGAATATCACTGAGCCATATTTTTAAAAACAAAATCTCTCAGGGCAAGATGTAACAGGGCAAGATGAAGGATTTCCTGCCCATATACTTCAAGTGATAAACTTGTCAAATTTGGTTTTGTCACAATGGTTCCTGTTATTGGCTTGTCAATCTTATCCTAAATGTCCCATTGCGAGTGATAACATTTTCATTTCTAAATTGTTGTCACATTTTCATATTTTTGTTATTGACTTTTCTATCATTATCCCAGGCACTCAATATCAAAAGTGATTTGTAAAAATTGGGTCATGTTGGCCCAAATAACTATAACACTTGCAATGTCATTACTAAAAAAAGTCTTAAAATTATCATGGTTTGAATTTTTGACATTTTGTTCATTTGTTTATTAACTAGGGTGTGGCCCTTGATAGCGCCAGAATTTCTGCCTATTAGAGGGCCGGGCCACTCCCGAATGTACATATTTTAATATGTGATATTTTGAATTAATTGTTCTGAGTTCTGAGTTCAATCTCCTTAATTGTTGTTTGATCTGGAATAAAATGTATTAAAAAAAAAAACAAAGAAGTCAAAACCAGTTTATTTTTATTGATATTGTAGGGTAAAATGTAAGTGTTTCATTTTGCCTGCGTTTTCCCTAGAGTACAAAGTATTTCATTTATATATTACTAAATAATACTGTTTCAGATATCAAAGACTATTTTTTACTCACTGGCACACACACTGATGCCTTGCTGACAAGTAGACTAACAATGTAGGCTTTTAGATAAATTTCACATGTAAAAGAAGTGGTCCATCTTGCCCTCGTCTCCCCTATGCAAGGAGATCTTACTAATGCCGTAACATCATTAGTCATTATAATCATATCAATGAATACGTAATGGCAACGCTCATCTAATCACTTGGGCTAAATCGTCTAATTATGCTGATAGTTGCACTATCCGCTATCTACACTATTATGAGAAATGTCATTTGATATGAACAGTAGCCTGGATGTGTCCAATGGCCTGGTTGTACTGGTGGTAATTAATTATGCAATATTTTTGATGATATCATCTAAAATTCATTTGTCATATTAACATGGATCAGCACAAAATTAACATAAATCTTGTATATGACTAGCAGTATTAACTATATTTTCTGCTGTTGACCCCTTACATATGGCTATTTGTCAGCAAAAAGCTTTGCAGCTTGTGTTATTTGTTTTTATTGTATCACCCCTGACTTTAAATAAAATTGTATCTTATCTTATCTTACCTTAAGAAGGGAAAAATCTGAAATCTATTTTTACATATTCCAATTTGTTGCCAAAAGGAGGTGACGGCTGAAAAAGATGAGTTACATTCAATTATAACTATACATTCTTAATTTTTCTTTTTTTATAATGTTATTTTTCAATTAGGCATCCCTATAAGCGCTATGTCTTATAAATAATCGTACTGTATGCTGTGAGTGTTTGCCTTTATTTCTCTGTATTTGTGTGTTATTAGGTCAAATAAACTATAAAACAATCAATCATTACAATTTGCACAACCACTAATATTCAAATCTGTGGTAATGGTGATGTGGTCTTAAACAGCCAAGTAAATTTCAATACTAAAAAATGGTCCTAGAAATTAGGTTATTTTTTTATTGTCAGTTCTTGTTTGTTTTTTGTTGTTTGTTTTAAGTGAGTAGGCCTTAACAGTGAAACAAACTTAGATGCAAACAATGCACTAGGAACCATAATTTGGTAGACTTAATTTTAAGACAGCCTTAATATCGAGGTGGTCTTAAGTTGGTATAGTCTAAAGCAGTATGTACTACGATATATACTTAAATTAGCATTGAAGAGTGATGATTTTTCCTAAATTTATTTCACGGTCAGTTTTCTGTGCTAATTGGCAAACATTATAATCTGCAATATACTAAGGTCTTTATTTAAGGCCACGCTATAAATAGAATCTCCATAAAGAAATTAACACTGGACACTAGACTGTGGACACACATCAAGCTGATGTTGTTCTGAATATTTCATGATTTGCTATGATAGCCACATAAAAAGACTCGGTGACTAAGGCACCATTAGAAGCAAAGTATTTGATGAGCTCTTCATTGTGTACCTTTAAACAGCAGACAGACAGACGAACAAACAAGCAAAATGACTTCATGCAGTAAGCGATAGCATAGTTCTGAGTGCTGCTAAAGTGAAACGATCTATAAAATGTCTATTCAACGCCCTTCAGTGACTTCAATTCTAGTAACAAAAAATGATTCAGAGCAATTTGTGCAGATAAAGGAACTCATTTTGGCACTCATAGCTGAATAAGATCAATGCAAAGTTTAGTTGTCAATTATGAAGAGAATCCTTACACCTCATGTTTCGACTACAACTATAGCAAAAGTGGACATGTTGAAATATTTGATGCTGTCTAGTATGACTGACCACAAAGCCTAAGTCATTGTCATGTAAAGTCATGTTTCTTCTAAAAAGTTAGTCAATTTGACTAAAGACATAAGTGACATTAATGCTGACTAACTGGTAAAATATTAAATATGCATTAAAAAATGACTGCGGTCCAGCAAGTCAAGACTGTGTCTAAAATGCCTAAAGTCAGTCAAAATGTCCAAAAGGTTATATTCTTCGACTAACCGTGTGTCGTCACCTCCCAGCCCAGCGACCTAATTATGGACATCCTTTGCTGGTTTAAACAAAATGATTGGTTAAACTATGTAGACGACAGGCAGAGTACAGACTTAAGAAATCTTCTTATAAAAATACAAGAGAAATGGATTCATATTTGTTTAGTTTAGGCAATTTTTCTGAATTGCCTGCTTGTCAGAACAAGAATTGGGTTAACTCAGCACATGAACATCTAATAATTCTGTAATTTCATTGTTGACCTTTAATACCATAAGCCAGCCAATAGGCTATAAGAGAAATTGATTAATTTAATTTATAATTAGGTCGCTTGGCTGTGAGGTGAGGACACACAGTGTAAAGGTCTACTCTGCAGTTATATGGGACATTGTGAGAAAAGGTACTTAAACATGGGTACTTGTGTGCCTCGTTCAAATCTCTCAAATGAAAGATTCGAAACACTTCAACAAACAGTACATCTCAAATAAACGTTCATACCAGTCTTTTGAAAGCTAGACCTATGGACCACCATATAAAGTAAACACCCTGTTCACTGACACTATACTATCTAACTATATCTGTCTATTGGAAACTTCAACTAAAGCACATCTGCTGCCATATTGTGTGTTAATCTGCAGCAGTGGCCAACCGACCACACTCCAGCTAAAGTACCTTGCCTGGGTGACCGACCGCTGAATGATCCCAATCATAGAATTATACAAATGTCTAAATTTGAAAAAATATTATTACGTCTCATGCTGTGTACTTAATTACCAAGACAAGTGACAATTACATCAAACCACCCACATATACTTCGGGAGTTCTTAATGCACTGTGTCAAATTGTGTTAATGACACCTGTCACACCTGAAGATATAAAGGTGACTGTGCATTTGAACTTTCTGTTTTTGCATCTGTTGTCTGTCAACAAGTCAATCCACTAAGGACTATACATGTAGGTATAAACAGGTGTGCCTGTCTTTCACAATGCATTCTCTTTAGGATCTATCACAGGTGCACATCATTTGTGAACACTTTTACGCAGATACAGCTGTATTATCATTTCAACCAATTGGTCAGTTGTGATCATCATAATTCGGAAATATTTCACAGGTATATCTCAACCAGCACAGAATTCATTGGAGCCCTTACAATCGCGAGCATACAAACCCTTAGAAAAACTCTAGAGCGACTCTTTCGTTCAATGGTTAATGTTCTGGCTTTTAGTCCCAGGGACCAAGGTTCAATTCAAGAATTGCTACACTGTCAATTTAATGAAATTGTAAATACGCAACAGACATATTAGAAAAGAAAAGAAAGAAAAGAAAAGAAAAGAAAAGAAAAGAAAAGAAAAGAAAAGAAAAGATAAGATAAGATAAGATAACATAAGATAACATAAGATAACATAACATAACATAACATAACATAACATAACATAACATAAAACTTTACTTAAAGGTGGTGACAACAAAACAAAGAATTAAGCTACATGTAGCAAATCAAAAACCGAATGTTGAACATGGAGAAGATTGTAGATTGACCCAGATAGCATTCCAAATCGTTTCAACATCAGCGCGATGTCGGCGATGTTAATACGATGTTGTAACGACAGTGGCCTACATGGAAAGGATGCTGGGCCGTCTTGGAATGCTATCAGGGGATGAGTTTTAACAGATTTTACAATGATGAAGATTTATGAAATAATTTCAACATTGGCCTATTTATATTAGTGTACACTGCTCTCAATGTAATCAGCTATCAGAAACATAAATGAAGAGCAATTAACAGATCCAATTTGTGCAGTTTCACTTGAGAAACAGTGAGCTTAATTATGAAATAATGCTATTACATTATTTCATTCCTATGAAAACTAATGCGATTTGAATTGATAACTATCATAGTATGGTGTTTTGGCTCATTTTAATAACAAAATTCCATCAAGAATGTGTGCTCGTAATGCTGCTGTTGCTACCAGTGTTGTAGTGGTCGACTCATTGCAGGCCTCTGACCCTGAATGGCCATCCTGAGTGACACACCCACAACAGGCCACACAAGAAAATTCTTTAGAAAAAAAAAGAAAACGACAAACAATAGAAATCTGGTAACTTGTGAAGAATGCCAGCATCACAGAAAAAGACACCAGATCTATAAACAAAATAGTTTTTTTTTTTTTGCCTTATCGAAATGAAATGATGGAGATGGAGATAATCATAACTTGAAGATAGGCAATGCCATACTAATGTGATAGAAACTGCATAAGGTGTGGCTTCCTAGTGAAGTAGCCTTTTGAGTAATGTTTAGAGTGTAGCCACAACTTTCACAAAGATCTCATCTTACACTTCTGGGAAATGAACTTTCAGAGGTTCCAAATGGGTTTCCACTTCTGTGTTAACTATCTTTTCAATAGTCACACCTGATACCCCAAACAGAAAAGGGTCTCACTGGGTGCATTTTGACAATGTTTGGAACAGACTCTTCAATATAGTATGGGCGTTCCGCAGGAAAGCCTCTCGTATGAAGATGTCCTGCAGATGTCCTACAGGAGAAGATTGACTATAAAAAGTATATATATGTTTATGGGTGATTCAGTATCAGACAGGAGCAATTAAGTCCAAGGGCATCAGTTAAGGAAAAAAAGAGCTCTATGAAAGACTTGGCCACCATAGATTCAGATTCAGATTGTTTTTTCCACTTGTACAAAATTTGTTACAAATGAGGAGGGACTTACTAAAACCATACGTCATAGAGGTATAAATGACGTCACATGAATGAGGCACTATTGACACCTTGATGCTTGAGCATGACGAATCAGTTTTGTGGGCATGTCTCTGTAGAGTGCACTCAGGTATTCAAACAAATGGGAGTGGACAGTTCCGTTTTAATAATGCATAAAAATGGTACTTACCAAAGCTGGAGTTGATGATCCCCTCATGTTCAAGGGCAATGAACTGTTGGATGAGAGCTGATTTGCCAACATGGGGCGCGCCAATGAGGACAACGTTGTAGTGGAAAATGATGTCAGATGATTCCGAGGATGCTGGACTGGTACAGTTTCCAGTGGAGAGCAATCCGCAAGAGGACGCCCGCGAGCTGTGGTTACTTCCGATGACATCACTGATGTGGCAAGCGGCAGCGACGTAGAGGTCTCCTTCGCAGACAACACCCTTGCGAGTGATCGAGAAGCTTCGAACCCTCCGTAGGTCATCCGGGTTTGCCGGGTGAAACCCCGGGCGGTAATAGCTGGGCATACTGCATACTCTTCGCCTCATGTTTCCGACATCCCAATCTTCGGCACCGTCGGTGATGTTCAAGGTGTCCATTTGTCGTTGTTCCGAACTCGGGTTCACCATGCTGTGTGACCTGCCTTTGTCAACCTCTGTGGCCCCAGCTGGAGGGGGTCCCAAAAGGGGTACATTGAGCATAGAGGGGGTTGGTTTAGGAGGTTGTTTCTCCTCTTCCTTCTTTTTGGGAGAGTCAGGGGTAGGGCTAGGGGGTGGTTTGTCCTCATCGTCCTGCTCTACACTGACACTAGGGGGTATGTAGGGTAAATAAGGTAGGATGCCCCCTGAGTTAGCCCTGCGACGATACTCTTCAAATTCATCCTGTGTCCCTTTAGGAATGTTTGGTGTAGAGGATGCCGTGAGAAGCCTGGAAGACGTTGCGATGTTAAATCCGGAGTTTCCAAGGTTGCTGCCCTTCGATGACTTCGAAGTCGTTGTTGTCGCTGTGGCATTTCCTGTGACATCCAAGGGGGTCTCCGAAGCAGCCATTTCGTTCTGGGATGTTTCATCATAGTCGAAGTGGACAGTGACCTTAATAGGAGGAGAGCGGAACATCGGGGGCCCAGAGGGGGGCGGAGGGAGCCCCTCTCCTAAAGGCCGCTTCCACTTTTTCTTGCGTTTTCCAGCCGTGTCTGGTATCCTTCTTTCGTAACACACCTAGGTCAATGATTGCATAACCACTACCACGCAACTTTCACCCCAAACACTACCCCCTATGTATTATATATTTGTGTTAATATGTTGCTTTGGAATTATCAATATTCTCTCACCGCAGCGTTCAATGCTAATATTTAAACGCCTAATTTGTTGCACAATAAGCCTGTGCAATCAAATATAAATCTTCCTTATTTGTGACACAAGATTATTTCACACATCAGAGAAATCCAAATGAAGCCCTCTGCTTCAATATCGCTCACCTCACTTTGCAAGTATCATGTTCCTGCAACAGCACTTCCAACACAAACTGTTCCTGATTTCCAACTCCTATAATCCAACTCTATCAACTGCTAGTAGATGTTTTGTATACTCCCAACATCACTCCCCGTTGAATGGTTAATTCCAACTGAACACACGTATCCAATGTTATTCCTATTTACACATCTGAATTGTTGGTACACACTAATCCTTACTGAGTGATTCAAGACCGATCACTCCTAATAAATCCAAACTGCATGACCGTATCTTGTAACCCTGACTGTCAGCATCACACTGTTTCAGTGACCATGCAAGCCTGGGCCCACATGTTGTGAAGCTCATCTGCGCCGCTAGGGGAGCCATTGTGCTGGGATGCCAACCTCAGTTCATGTGCGCAGTGGAAAATTTTGGAATCTTCTGGCACTTTTATCATGAATAAGGGAATCGTCACGTAATGTGGAACGGTTTTCCATTTTTAAAATGTCATTGATTTCCCCCACAGTAAGATTATCAGCAATGTTAGTTCATTCCTGCGTTACATTTTATAACACGTGTTGTTGTGGTTATTTAGCTGGGTGTTATGAATTATGCTTTTGTCTTCTAACAGTAGTAGACAATCAGTTTGTATGGTCTGGTCATTTATAGCTGAATAGCTCTAAATGACCTTTTATGCTGACAAGCAACCTTTTAAGCCTACGCAAACTGGAACTAAATTATTTGAAATGACCTTGTTGATGATTTGAAGGTCACCTATGCCATGGATAAGCAGATTTCTTTCTTTATAGGTGTAAATTATTGTTAAAAATGGTCAGAAACGGTATTGTTTACTATTAATTATTCTTCGTCATGTTTCTGTGGAGCTTAAATTGTTTTGCAAATTAACGAATGTCAAGCAATGAATTTCAATCGTAGGTAATTGTGAAAAATGGTGGACAAGCCTTTTCCTATTGTATCATAATTACGTCTGTTTCTGGTGGCTGGTCAGATAAGCTGACTTCTGAGGGGTGGACATGCCTACTGCTCTAGATAAATTAAAAATCCTAAATGGCCGTAATATTGAGGTGGTCTTATAAGTTAAAGGCAAACCAATCTTTATAAGTACAGCATTGCAACCCCTTTCAGCTGACCTCATTGATAAGACCACTTTGCAATAAAATACCTGCTTATTTTAGGCATCTGTATTTACCTCTCTTGTCAAGACCAGGGGCTTAGCTCAGTGGAAGTGTGCTGGGCTGCAAACCACTGGGCGTGGGGATGTATCCAGCCCATGTTGGAAGGTTGCTTCATCATTTGCCTCATTGCCTTGGCACCTGCCTCTCCTGATTAGCCTAATCTGGTGTAAAAATATGGGATATAAAGTCGTAAAGCCCATCTCACTCACCCTTTATCATAAAGACAAGTAAACTTTGCACAATAGAGGCTTTAAGTGCGAGTTCCACTGTATTCCATGCTTGCAGGCCCTAATGACAACATTAACTCATTCAGATATATAATTGAATTGAAAATAATTTATTTGGCAATTTACAGTTTGAAACAAGACAACAGCATTATTTTGACATAATATATTTAAAATTTATTGTATAGATTATGTAAGTATTATATTTGCCAGAAGACCTCAAAGAACCTCAGTGGGTTGTGTTGGGGGCCATAATTCGACCATACAACCATGCATCGACTATAGCATTTCAATCTGGGGATGTGGGTGGTGGGTGGATAAGGGCTTTGCGTCCTGTATTTCTGCACCTGATGGGCTAATTAGGACAGGCAGGGACCATGGCAATGAGACGAAGGATAAAACAGCCATCCAACATAGGCTCGACCAGGAATTGAACCCGGGACCCAGTGATTGGAAGCCCAGTGCACTACCACTGAGCTTGGCCCTACCCCTTTTCAATCAGGGGAAGCACAAGTCAGTCAAATTCAGACATGGTACAACGATTACAAAATCATGCTGCAGGAGTTATTGAAAAGAATTTCGACTACATAAATACAAGAGGCTTATATATTTGTTACTAAAATTTTAACATTTAAAAGACTATTGAAATGTCATATAAGGAGTATTATAACTATCGGTTAATCTAATGTATCTATTCATATTTTAATGTTATTGTGACTGATGTGATAATACATTCATTTTACCTGTTATCTGATATTGCTGTTAAGTGGCGGCCAAAAATACCCAATCACATGCGCAGATTCAGATTTTTGCTGATCTTTAATCACTAGAGACTTTATTCAAGTGGGTTTGCTCATGAAATCATATTTCTCAGTCTGAAACATTTGTTTGCACTTGCAAATCTTAATATAAAGATGTTAAAATCGATAATTTTTATGAAATAGGCAGATATCTGAAAATTTCATACAATTTTAATGACAGACACTGGACAAAGTATGCAAATAATCTTGCAAGCATTAATGAACAAGTTATGAAGTTAATGAATCAAGCATATTTCGTCAAAGATTGTGTCCCAGTACTCATACATTTTAACATCAGTGCAATTTTTGTTAATTTACAATACAGTTGATATTTTCATAGTTTATTGTTGTCTTTTAAGTACAAACAGACATGCATAGTGCTTCTCATAGTTGGCAAATCATTAATCTTATGATAAACAATTATTAAGTCCCTGGCTTTGAAAAAAGTAGGAAAGGTTTACTTTTCTATGGTGATTGGGTATTTTTGGCCACTGTATGATTTAAACACCCAGCTGATCTGGTTTTTACCCTTGATAAATATATTTAATATAAAATAAAATAAATAGATCATTTGCTTGTCTAGGAATATGTAGTTTTCACTCCTTCGGGCACTGCCAGTACAGTACATGGCAGAGTAGACCATTTATTGACCCCATGTGGCCGGATAATGAAAAGGGCCTCTTTTATGGACACAAGATGGATCCTGTCTCCTCATCGCTGCAACTACAGCCTCCTTGTACATGTCACTTTGTGCTGCTTTTTATGATGTATGGGTCCTGTTACTGTAAGAAACCAGCTTCTTCTTTTTTTTCATTTTTTTTTAAGTCAACCGGTTGTATTATGAGTATACTTGTGAAATGTATGTTGTTTGATTCCACAAAGAAAAGGAGATCAACAGAGACCTTTGGTTCTGGCCTCCTACTCTAAATCCGCGATTATATATTTTGATGCCATCCGAATGTATTAAAGACACTGCAATTTATGTCGAAGAAGCTATGAAGCTAAGGCATTGCGATATATTTGCATTGAGTTAGATTCCACTGAATGAGACATCGTGTGTCCTGGCAAGGATGACTGTTGATCAGGGCTATCTGTAGCCCGAGAAACTCTTGACTGACCACACGCCGCTGTCAGCTCTTATTCATATTGTGACGTTTATAGTGAGCCGCCATTAGCGCTCACAAAATAACAGATAGTAAATAAGAGCTAAGCGAACATCAGATTTCTCGGGCTAGGCTATCTGCTGAAACTACTTTATTTTCAAATTCAAACACACATTTTGGCACCATATGACAGGCATCATGTCATGTTTACTACCCTTGTATCTTCATGTTTGACCAGTCTATATCCGGAGAAGTACAGTTAGTTTCATTAAAAAAGGCCTGTCAAATTGAACCTAGACAAAGCCAGGCAACTTTTGCTATACAATGCTACCTGCTGTTAAACGGAACTGTCTGGCTATAGCTGGCTACTCAAAGCCGGATCTAAAAGGACACACAGCACCATTTTGTAGTTGAGATTATGCATATATGTAATCTTTTGTTGAAAAGATGCATGTCGATTGCAGATACATTTTATGATATATTAGATAAATTTCTTACATTTTACCAAGGTTTATATTTTTTCATTGGTGGTAGTTTAAGCCGACTATTTAAGGTAGAAGTAGACAGAAGCAGATGTAGCTTTAGCCAGTAGTAGCTAAAGCCATGAACAGTTGTCTAGAGTCGACCATATTTCATGAAACTAACTGTAAGTCAATCAGCACTTAGCTAGCATCACTACTGCTATATATATAATAGTAACAATACTGTACAAATTGTCTCTCTATTTTGTAAATTCCTTGATATTGCGTCACAACAGTGTACTCAAACTGATTTATTATAAAGTTACTCGAATTGAATTGAATTACGCGAGTCAGGAAAAAATAATCATTTAGATACGTTTACAAGGTATTATAACCAATTCAATGCTTTTTGGTTAGATTTTTTAATTAATTCAACATGTACTTACCTGCATATCCATTGAGCACTGTGTTAAATTTGAATTAAATTAGACTCGGTACTTCAGTCAGTGAATTCAACAGAATGGATTTTTTGCCAAGTTGTGTATCACATGCATGAGCCAAGATTAGGGGATCTGTATGAACAACAACAAATAATAAACACAGGTTTACATTTACAAGCCAAGCTCTATAGAACATAATATATACTGCAGAACAAAGTTTTGTAGGATGAGGAAATAATGACATTTCATATAGTATTACTCTATATCACCTAGTTGTGCCTTTTGGTAGTCACATTGAAATATATCTGCTATGTTTTACAAAATAAGGAGTAAAAAAAAGGTAAAACCTTTTTTTTGGGGGGTTTCTGGACCAGAACTGGAACTCTTATGCACCAAATTGTATAGCCATAAATAATATAGAATGTTTATAATTAATTAAGGGAAAATATGAAAAATTCTTGATTTTGCAAACACTATATCAAAGACACAACTTTTCCTTCATGAATGACATTATGGAAAATCTTAATATAATGCTGAACATTTTGTTTTCCCTACATTCGCTAACCTAGCATGCCATATTTTATACTGAAGTCAGAAAAAGTTAGTAATATTTCATCTGATGGCTGTATTCTTTATTCACTCGACATTACATATCATTTGAATAATAAGGGAAATGAGCCAAAAACTACAATTCAATCCCCTGACCAATACACAGTCTTATCTCAATTACACAAAACGTTACCCCCTGCAGGGCCATGCTCTGTGACACCTGGGATTACCCAAGCCATTCCATTGTCTGTTATGTAACAACCACATGTGGCTGTCAAGACTGGCAAGGTTGTAATATTAGGATTCCTAGTTCAATCAGCAGACTTTGCCAGATATGCATTTGTTGGATAATTAACACGTTTTTCATGCAAAATATAGATTGATGCTAAACATGATACATGTACATGTTATGCAATATTATATTCAGCATCACCTCCTACAGTAGAACTGGGATTGATATTGATTTTATTTGCCTCATAAAAGGCAGTTAAAATATACAAATGGAATAAGAGTTTAAAAGACCCAAGGTTTAATGTTTGAAGTCACATACAAGGAAGGCATGGTAACTTTGCAGATTATAGGTAAACTCCATTTACTTTACATGTAGCTGAATGGTGACAACCAATGATTATTAGTAACAGATATCTATATTATTATCAAAGTTGCTGAAAAAAATATCTCACACAGCTGTAAGAAACACCCACGTGAGTTTGTTCTATGTGCTTCCCATATGATTTGGAATTTGTTTGACATTATCAACTGTTACTGTCTTGGATGGACAACAATAACATATAAAAGATAGTATAATGTCTTGTTGCTGAACAACATTAATTTGTTAAAGAGATTTTGAACAATGTTGATGGTGCCTTGAGGTTCGTACTATGTGGCCATTTGCTGAGGGTTTGCTGTTATGCAGACTATGTTTAATTTGTATTTTAGAAGTACTTTTAGATTGAGATCTGGTACAAAAATCGTCTGTGTGGCAAGCATTTTAATGTACTTTACAATACCCAATCAAACGCATGAAATTATAATAAAAGTCTTTAGGTAAGGCAACATGATCACTAGCATCAATTTCTGCAATAGCATTTACCAGCAATTATCATTAGTCTACTTTGGTTAAAGGCTCTATTGATCATAGACTCAGATTCAGATTTAATTATATTTTGCCCACTATTATTAAAACAATTTTACAAATAAAGTGATCTTCATTTAACAATCATTGAGCAGGGTGACCCCTCGAAAGGCCATCCTTCACTACACGACAAAATTGTCTCTCTTATATATTTTTTTTATTTTTTTTTTCAGGTAACTAACAAGTATAATTATTCAAAAAGGCAATACAAGTTATGACACAAAAAACTGTTTGAAATGTTACATTAGCTTAAATAATTATCAATAATCTTCAGAAGTGTGAGACCTATTGAGATTTCGACATTTGTAGTAAAAACATGTTTGGAATAATAGTGTGGTATCACATTGTTAGTTTTATTACTGAAAAAAACTCTTTATTTACATTGATATATGTATTGGATTTTACCAGTAGACTATTTACTATATCATTTGACTGGTGCCAGAAGAACTATACCCAATTTAGACATGCACTTCAGTAGCTCGTGACAAACAACTTAGACGCCAGTAAGCTCAAGAGTCTTTTTTATGAAACACCCCTAAATACTAAGTCACTTTTTGCTCAGTCACTGAGTACCAAACTTGCTTCATTTTAGTTTCTTTTGCAAGATGTTTAATCAAATGTCAAAAATGTTCCAGTAAAGTCTTGTCTTCTCTAAATTCATGGTATAAATTCAGGATGAAAAAAAAAACTTAGATAAATTTTACATGGTCTTAACAAATTGAATGTGTATTGTCATTAGATTTTTTTTAATAAATTCAACATTTTTTTTACTTACCTCGACAGCGGCAAACTTATTGCCTTAGAGGGAGTCTCCTTGCTCCACTCTAAGAAAAAATTAAATTTGTATAATATGTAATTACTGTTATGTGTTATTTAGGAGCCAATAAAAATGGTGTCATTGTCATTGTGTTAAATCAATCAAAATTAAACTGAGGCCACATTGATTAGATATATATGGCAATTGTCAAAGAGAATTAAGGCCATATAATGATACTAGAAAGCCCACTATAAAACATGCACTTGAATTTATTAACAACCGTGGTGTGAATGGTTGCTAAGGAGCTTAATTTTGCGAGCATGGTTGTTAGGAGGGGTCATGTGACCCTCAGGCACGGTTGCTATGGTGCCATTAAGCCTCTTTCTGAAAGTGATGGCGGCCATATTGGTAGCAAGCATGAGCTCACTTTAAACAAAGTAGGGATAAAATAGAGGAATAGAGTATGAATAGAAAGTTGTAATGGTGACAGTTAGTTAGATCCAGATAAGATAGAAAGAATGAGGTAGGCCACAGCACGATCGAGGCCCAAATGGCGGCGTACATTGACACACAAATTTGAGGTTACTCACCTTTATCTATATAGATATGTGCTTGTGTGACTAACTTTGATTTTAGAGATTTTCGGTGCACAACAATCACGAATTTTAGTTTCAACTGTAAAAAAGTATGTATTCTTTGTAACATAATTTAGGCCAGTAAATATTGCATCATGGGTTGAGTTGTTTTAAGGACAAAGTGAAACTGTAAAACTGACAATGCTGTAACTTTTATATTATGGCCCTTCACAAGTTTTGAGTACCCCGTAATTTGAATCACTCCTTTGATTGTTGATAGACTAACAATAAATTGATTGCACTGGTTGTCCCCTTCACAGTGACACCCTGCCCCAAATGGCATCTCTATTTTCATGGCACCCGCCTCCCTGGCTCCACCTGTGGAGGATCTAGGAGTTAGAATATCAAAGAGGAAACTTCAAAGTGTCACGCCATCTAGGTCGCCTGTCAGTGCATGTCTCTGCGGAGTTTCCTCAATGAATTCTGGGGTGTAATTTACAGAAACTCGTCATGTGTGTATTTGTAATGTCTAATCACAGGCGTTTGCCAACATATATGACATTGCTCAGTGATGACACACTTATACTTTAACTAATACCGTATACTAACTTGCTAAGGGCTGTCATTATGGCAAACGCCTTTGGTCTAATGCAAACATTGTGTCTAAGGTTATTATACAGTGTATATTATGAGTGTAAATATATATGTTTAATGAAATTGTGTAGTTCAATCTTTCTGACTGCAGAGTGTTAGTAAAAGTAGCTAATTTTTCAAACAGGTTAAAGCTGGATTGTCACTCAATATGACAGTGGCCAAAATATATTGCATTCACTTCATTATATCGTCTTAATATTGATTACGTACCATCCAGAGCCTTGCTGGGTTCACCTAGATAGCTTGGCCATTACCTCAACCGAGATTGATAATAGGTTCACCATCTCTCTATAGAATAAATGAAGTTGACCTAGTATGTAATTTTTCATGCCAAAAATCCAATATGTAAACAAACCAAGTGATGACGTCCCAATACTCAACAATGAGTGATGATGCCATTTCCAAAATTGTGTTTCAAATGTTTTGGTCTTCATTTCTTTCAATGTATCATTTATTTTTTGTAATTAATGCCCGATAGATTCATAAGATGACACGTATATGTGTAAATATATTTATTGTGCCTTGATCAAATCAGGTGATTTTCAATCATTTGATGAAGTTTTAGAACATAGTAATTTTGACAGACAGTGGAGTTTTAACTTATCTAACCATTTAGCCTGATTCAATGCGATGACTAAACTACTAACTTCTTCATCAGAAACATGTCACCTTATATGATACTGAAATGCTTGATAATATATGAAATTATCACAGATGTCCCCACGTTTTCAACAGTAAATTTAAGGTAGTCTCTAGTCTCTGTACCAATTGTAGTTTTGTGAGAAAATTGTATGGTTTGGAACTAACTATTATATATAACATGTATATATAATAATCCAAAAAATTGCCAAATTTGAAATTAGTTTTGACCAATATTCAAAAATATATCTTGTATCCATTTGTTAGGTAGAACAGCATTGGATCACAAGCAAGTTGGAGGAATGCATATATAAAATCGTAGCCCTCTGTCTTCCACTTAATCCCATTAGCCTAAGCTGCTCTCAACTGCATGAGCTCAACTGTCCCTTTGGCACCTGGACACAGTGGCCGCTGGGCAGTGTCCAGTGTCCACCACTAGACTGTCTCTGAGGCCAGGCTAGTCCCATGCAAGCCTGTCTTTCAATTAAAACTACAAAGAGACATGCACATTGCACAGATACAATAGAGTGTTACCAGTTTTAGTAATGCAGACTGCTATAGAAATATCTGCAGTGAAGGAAAGAAGTTTTTGCACACCAGATACATTTTGTAACCACCTAATTGTATTATGTGTGGTTATAAGATGAAACAGCAATGACAATCAACCCAGATAGCATTCCAAATTGGGCCGCCGTCGTTTCTGTGTAGGCCACCGTTGGTATAGCATCGTTTTGACGTCGACAACATCGCGCCAATGCTGAAACGATTTGGAATGCTCTCTGCGCAAGAGCAGTCTGATAGTTTCCATTGACCTCATCAAGTGCATTGGCAAAATAATCCAATTGGAAAATTGTTTAACATCCAAGCCTTGCTCATGATTGAGTGTCGAGGAACTTTTTCACGCCATATAGTAGGATTGTATTAAACAGTAAAGACCTTCTTTTGACATACTATGAGCTACACAGTATGACAATTATTCTGATCTTCAGCATACTGGCTGACTTTGAATTAATTCTGTTTGCTATCTTGCTATGAAATGTTTCTTCTCTGTTGTAATAGTAGTTTCAGGCTGCTTGAGAAACAGCAAACATTCCAAACAAAACTTTCACAAATTTACTAGCATTCCAAATCGGGCCAGCGTCGTTTCTACATAGTTTTGACGTCGCCGACATTGCGCCAACGTTGATATGATTTGGAATGCTATCTGGAATGTACAAGGCGGAATGTTTTCCAGCAACATAATAAGAATGACTAACGTTATTAATTATCCAATCCCATTCAAGCGATTAAGGGACTGTGCAGGTAATCTCTTGCTGTCATAAATTCACACATGTTGAACTTTTGCAACAGGTGCTGCCAACCTTTGCCACAAAAATTCGAACAATCCATGTTATTGCTTCTTGGCCTTGAATGGCCACCATAAATTTTCACATCTTACTTACAGCCTGGTCTGAGAATAAAATGCAACAAAACTGTACCCAATCCATAGTAACTTATTTTACTTTTACTTATTCTTGGTATGACCAGCATCATTAAAGATAAATGACGATTAGATCAATAGTTAATATGAAATACAGCATAAAATTTATATATTACGATATTAACAAATTTGAATATGTTCACTATTCACTGCTTTCATTTATGCACTTTTTAAATTTGATCTATTCAATAATTTTCTATTTGGTAGAATATGTAATAGCAGGTCCCTTCCCTGGATCATTTTGAAACGTACCTATTGAACTATAATTACAATTTATTTGTCCAAATTACAAATACATGTGAATCAATTTCCTACTCCTGGCTAGAATGTACACATATGCCCTAGGAGAGCAATCACATCATTGTGAATGAAAATGTCATAACTGGCCTTGTAAGGAAATCAGTGCTACAATACATGCCTTGCCGAAGAAACCTTCTTCTGGTCTTAGGTGCATTATTATCTATGTGTTTTCCAGTTGTTATGAGTATTCATTTCTGCACTGGAATGTAGCATTGGAATTGTATTCATTATTTTGTTCACTTTTTTTGTTTCATTATATTTTATCAATCTATATCTGAGAAGTTAAATTGGAGGTTCTAGTACTCGATGTCTATAGTGAGGCAAGTAAAAAATCCCACCCATGGCGTAAATGTGTAGCATGATGTGGATTCAAAACCGTATCATTTCATCCTTACATCTGCCTCTGGCAGCTGGTCACATAAGCTTCAGACCAGACTCATTGAGACACTGAGACATTTTTTCATCCACCTATCTATGCATAATAAAATCGTTTATCTATTGATTTATGTTCATTTTATCTCATCATTGTGTTTGCCAAATGTAACTGTAGCCGAAACAAACAGACGAACCCATTGACACTTGGTAACCCAGTAAGGCCCACTTGTGACCCCCAATGACCAATGGGAGCTTTCCTGTACTTCTTCATTGAGCTCATTCGTTGCTTGACTGACACCAAATCCCCTGGGTTGCCATGCAAAAGCAAAAAAAGTCCATCTTTTGTCAGCTCTGAGATTGAATTTGCCACGAGAGGTTGAAAAATGTGGGCCTGGGGCAGCCGTTCTTATTTGGCCAGTTTGCAAATTGGCAGGCTTATTACCTGTGGCCGGTTTGTCAGCCAGCCGAAGTGACTGGCTGGAATGCTTCATAACACTGCAATGGTTCATAACACGTCTGTTACAACTGTGTTACTTCGTGGGACCCAGTGCAATTTCAAGAGAGAAGGAAAAAAACAGTTATTCTTGAATAAAGACACAAGGGCAAAAATATATATTTTGGAATATATATGCAAACAACAATTTTACCGTAGGCCTATTAGATATCTATATACCAAGTAACAAAATAAGTTTATTAGTAGACTCTACATCAAAATTACGTAACAATTTAATGAGCAAAATGTACAGTAAATGACAAAAGTTGCATATAATTAATTATATAACTATATATATTTTCCAAACACAAAATTTGGGGGTTGTTTTTTGTTGTTGTTGTTGTTGTTTTTGGTTTTTTTGTTGCTTGACCGTTGTTTTTTAAGAACTCGTTTCATCCTTAGATACTTCTGCCAACGAGTATCTAGACTAAATGAAAATGCCAGGCAGTTCACAAGAAATCAGAGGCAAGATTTTGGGATGCTTCAAGGTGCTATTGTGTCTCCAGCAACTACAGTTTGCTATACACGGAGACTGGCTGGACCAGAGACAAACATAGAAGTGCCAAGTGCTACTTTGTACTTTATTAGAAACTGCAGCATGCTCTCTCAACAAACAGTAGGCCGATGCTGAACAGTGAACACTCACAAATTTTTTTGTTTGGAAATGTCTTAAAACATATAACATGCAACATCGGCATCTTGAATTAATCCACCTGGGGCACCTGACAATTGCCAGTTTACTGCATTCCCATGAGAAACGAAAGGGCCTTTTTATTTAATATTCATCAACCAAACAAATAAGAAGAAAGAAGCGCCTATTTTGTGCTAGCTTTTTATTTCCCAAAGTAATTGCCTAATGCTTTTTATGCCCAGAAGTTGGCACTGTGGGCGGCTATAATAAGATTTCCCCCGTCAGGACTGACACCTGGTGGAAAATAGGTCCAAGAGAGAATCCATTAGATTCTAAACTGCAATATATATGCCAATGTACCGAATAGTTGTAAAGGACATTTCATGGCCCGGTAGTTTTGATAAAATATTAAATGTCCTTCTACTTCGCCCATGGTATTCAGGCTTGGCTTGAGAGAAATTTTAATGATAATGCTGCATGTTCAGTACTTAGTCAAAATATTTTTGGGCATTGTGGGACTTGGCTGCTGGCCTACATGCATGAAAGCATTAAATATCATTGTCGGTGTTTCAAATTGCAAAAAACCAAAATATTAATTCACAAGCCATATAATTAATTGAATTATGCACTCAAAACCTGCCAGCTGATCAGCTGTAGTTATGGCGGGAAAATGACGTCACGAACTGAGATTACCTACGTCAGCGTCTAGACAATCGGTCTCCATGACAACGGCACGAAATCGAGGCACAGATGAAGCGCAAGTAATCAATTCACGTTACAGCGACCAATGTCGTTGTTGAATAACTCGTAAAATTGAACTTATTATGGAGAAATAATACACTAAGATGGATAATCCAAATGCAGACAAGCGGGAAAATCGGCGCCGATGCCCACTTCTGCCTGCCAGATTCATGGTGAAATCACGGCATGATGAAGAAAATCGCTACATCAAAACCTCTGACTTCAAAGCAAAATATTCGGATAAGGTGAAAACTGAGAATTCAAAGCAAGCTGATGCAGGAAGCCCTGATCAAGTTAAGCCTGATCATAGAAACTTGTTTAAGAATCTGATTCTTGAAAATGACACATCAAAAATGAACAGGTCTACCAGCCCTAAGATTCATCCACTTGCAGTGAAAGTGAATCCCAGTTTTCTACCAAATCAGGCAAATGGGAAAGATTTTTGTGAGAACAAGAAACTGAATGATGACGATAATGTGGATCTCTCACCTGGTGCAGAAAAGGTCGACCTAAACAAAGCTGCAACAAGTTTGGGTGAGGATGTCGTTCAAAATTATCCAGTTGTCACCAAATCAGTTTCTAAATTACAAGAACTTAACAAAGACACTTTCAAAGATAATGAAACGATGGCCGCTCGGAGAGTGGTAAATTTTCTCCATAATCTCTGGAAGAAACACTCCTTTGTTGATGTCAAGATCCGAACTGCTGACTCGGACATCTATGCTCATCGAGTCATCCTAGCGGCTTACAGCAAAGTTTTATTGAATATGTTCACCCAGCAAAATCAAAATTCTATGACTGACCTAGACCTGTACGATGTTTCTTCAACTGACTGCATAGAAGTTATGAGCTTCTTGTACACAGCGGATATTTTCCTGACTGATAAAAATATCAGAGGAATTCTATGCTCCAGCCTGCGCCTTGATATCCAGATCCTTGTCAAAATATGTGTGCACTATTTGAGTCAATTTTCCATTGATAATGTATTTTCTTACCTTGCAATATGTAAGGACAATAACTTGCTCCTCCTGGCTGCAAGCATCTGGCGCTACATCTGCGAAAACTTTGAGGCAGTTTGTTTCAGAAGTGAATATGAAAAATGCACCATACAAGAAGTTGCCGCTCTGCTCTCCGATGATCGCATCAAGGTTTCATCAGAAATGGCTGTCTTGAACACTGCAATTCACTGGCTGCAGAAGAATTCTGACTGTCATGCAAATGTTTGGGATGTGTTGGACTGTGTCCGTTTCCCATTACTCAAGCCGGAGCAGCTACCACAATTGGAAAGTCATCCTTACTTGTCTACCATCCCTGATGTTTTTACTAAACTGTATCGAGCAGTGTGGTAAGCTGTTTCAATTCAATTCCCTGACGCATATCCATTTTAAATGTTTAATCCATGAAAAGCAATACCAATTTCTCCAACCTCATATCTTGGTGTTAGTAACTTGTAGTACATATGGATCAGCCGTACCTGATTTACTTTTTACACGTAATCTTCCTTTAAAAAAATGTCTTCATACTTGCTGTTTCAGTTTTCATAGCCTAAGAGACACAGGGAGTGCTATGGCTAAAGAGTACGCTGCAAAGCCGCGTATGGGACCGATGGATCACCTTTTTCCAGATGTTCCAAAAACGGGCACAACCGGGAAGACAAGTGTTGGACAGATTAACTATTCTTCAATGCTTGAGTGCACTGACTCACCAGTCAGTCCACATGACATGCTATCAGTAAGAGAAACATACTTTTTAGCAACTACCATTTGTTTTACAATACAATTAGGCCTAAGTAAAGAATTTGTTGTTGGAGCTTGCTACTCATGTACACATATTAAGCACCTGTGTATGATTTTTTTATCTTTTTATGTCTTTGGTTTACAGGAGGGCCATGATCGATACAGTGCTCAAGCAGGTCATAAATCAGACCAGAAAATATCCTGTGACAGTGACTTCCATTTAAGAATCCCAAGCTTAACATCTGTGTTGAAAGTTGACATGGAAAACAATTCAGACATCCAAGAAAAGTTGATGCCAATCGTGAAGTCTCCAGGGAACAGATCACTTGGTAAACCCCTTAACCTGTCTTCCTCAGATGAAGTTATCACGGTAGCAAACAAACCCATAGTCCAAGAGGGAAAACTTCATAAGTCATGTCAGTGCAAAAAGGGTTCGAACAGATATGGAGAGATGGCAAGAAATGCCTTTTCAGAGGAAAGTCCCAAAGCCATCAAGAAATTTGGAAATATGGTGTATCAAAACACTGGTCACCTGGTATCAAAGTTTACCAGTGAGCCTTTAGGAAAACGGGCAGAAAGGAGCAATGTTAAGAGAGCGTCCCACCCTAAATCATATACGGATACTTATTTGTCTAACACACTGAATGCAAAATCAGGAGGTGATGGTTTTTACCAGCCAGATTTCACTAACTCTGTACGAATGGAGAGTCGAGGCATACAAGCTAACATGGAATTGGAATATCGTGAGGCACAAGTGCAAAAGCCAGAATCACTTAAAGGATTCTACAATAATGATGCTCAATTCTTGGCTCAAGATGGTTTAGCATCAAATGGATACAATGCTGAAATAGAAACTATCAAGGAACAGCAAGCAGGTGACCAAAATTTCATCAACAAAGCAGCTGCTAGATACTCCGGTACCACCATACCCGACAAACCATCCTGCAAATCGTCTGTTAGAATCAATTTGGCTGTGCCTGAGAGGGACCAAGATGTGGATCTGAAGTACAGTAAAATGGAGATTAGGAAGAAAGAAAAGAAAGCATTCATCATTCCAGATGTTGACAGCACAGAGATGATGAACAATGCATACTCCAAAACTGTTAACAGTGCACCAGTCGTGTGCTACAAAAGTAGCGATGTTCCCGAATTCAGTTTCTCAGATGGATATTTTGAAAGACGCAGGAAGAAAAAGAAAGGAAAAAGCTCCAAGGTGGTCGGTAGTAAATTGCTGACCAGATGCTCTGGAAACTGTGCTCGTCAGTTTAGCACAAAAGGAATTCAAGAACCGAATAATGAATTTGTGAAATCAAGGATATCCTCTGGTAGTGATAAAATCAAGGGAAAAAGGCATGAAGAGAAAGTTCAAAAGGAAATGCCAAGTGCTTCAGGTGTCAAGCTTCAGAGTCCAATGAACTTAACTGTCTACAGCAAAAAATACAAAGAAAGAGCATTTCTTGACAAGCAACATTACATTTCGCCATGTTACTCTACTGAAATTGAAGATATGGAAGATTTAACAAATACCGTTTGTGATAGATTCGATCAAACCCTCAGCATGGATGAGCAAAGAGAACTGGATGGCTCTGATTCTGATGCATCTAACTACGTAACTGCCCGGGTAAGTTGTGCCATGCATTTATTGTTAATTCTTCTTTTCCTTATTCATAAGAAATTATTTAAAATATGAAACTACAACTGTCATGTGAGCTAAGATAATTTTCAACACAGACCGATCTCGTACCAAACTGCTCTGAGTCCTCTGACGCATCGACACAAGAAGCAGTTCCTGATGAAACTAGCACTGATGCTGAAATACCTCAGTCACCTGAAAATGATGACAGTTTTGAACAAGAGAGAAATCCCTCAACAGAAGTTACTGAGGCATACATCCCTGCTAAGTTTTCTAAAGATACCGAGGTATGTAGGCAGCATTGAGAATTACATCAAGATCTTATGGGTTAATGGTACTTTCGATCCATGGCCCAGGCTCTCTTCATGAGCTACATCCCAGCTGGATGTCATTCAGATGAGCGTTAAATTTGCGGTCCCTTGTACTTGGTGTCTATGCTGAGGCAAATAAAGATCCAAATGTGTAACATGGGTGGACTCCTCCTCCCTCTTTCACTTAATCAATCAACCCTCGCTAGCAGCAAAAACTTGCCTTATAAATAGGACTGCACTTTCCATATCTATCCATCTATTTTAAAAGTATGTTGGATTTTTTTGTACTCAGGTATTAGGAGAATATTCTGAGGATGATACATCAGACGCTAAAGTGGACACACCTAGGAGAGAAGCCAGAACAGGACAAATGTTCATGATTGGTGGACTTAGCATAGCAGACAAAAGAAAGGGGCTAGCTGTGAGTGCGTTTTGTGAAACCCACCAAAGATGGAAGACCATGAGTCGCCGCCGATTTGAACTGCATCACCATGCTGCTGTCTTCTTAATGGGAAAACTTTACATCATTGGAGGAGCAAATTGCAGTTCTGACAAGCCCAACATTTTTGCCAAGGCAACAAACAAAGTGCACTCCTACGATTTCTCCAGAAAGAAGTGGAGGGCAAATAGTTCCATGATTTCCAACCGGGTGTACCACTCTGCTGTTGCACATGAGGAGTCCATCTATGTCATCGGTGGAGAGGATTCTGCTGATAGGTAAATACATGGCACATTAATATCACTACTTTAACAATACAATTAATCACTCATTTGGAATAAAACATACATAATTTTACTATTGTTGGAAAAAGCTGGTATTGATATGAGTACCCTACCAACTCAGTTTTTGGAAATAAAAGGTCCTTCATCTGTTCAATCAGATTATCAGAACCATCATCAAACACGTTATCAATGTCTGCCTTCCAGTACTGCTGTAGCATCAATAGACTTTAACACTCCCTTCAACAATCATACAAATAGACTCAGACTGCTTTATTTGACAATAAAGTTGTCAGGGACCTCAAAGGACCATGCAAGGTCACGGAATCAGACTATCAATATTGAAATTTTGCTATAATATGTTCAGATACCCTGATGCTATTGAGATGTACTCCTCATCCACATGCTCCTGGCACATCATCGCTCAACTTCTCGGAGGAGGAAGAATTGGTGCTGGAGCGGCAGTGTGCAACAACCGACTCTTTGTTGTTGGCGGTTACAACCCGAACAGAAAGAACTACATCCTGAAAGATGTGCTCAGTTTGAACCTGGATTCCTACAGGTGGGTATTGATTGCACTAGCTGTGTAGAAGTTCACTTTGGCAGGTGTTAATGTAATTCAATTCAATTTAAATATGACTTTTATATTGATGGTAAAAGTCAATCTGGGCATGTACTATATTGCATTAGACTGTTTATAGTTATGTTTGTACATGCATAAGAGTGTTGTATGATTAGTCCTTCAAAAAGTGGTTTACTTTTAATCATATTGAATGTAAGGCAACGGTTTTTTTATCTTTCGTTTCTCGACACCGCCGGCCAAACTTTTGCAGTGTCGCTCAATTAATAAATGAATGGATATATCCATTGATTTATTAATTGAAAAAGGACCTAAGTCCAAATTATAAGAAATTCTATGCCTTCAGGTTTTCTTGACCTCAGTTCTATGGTTGCCTATTGGGCTGTGCCTCATATTTATTATGACAATTTGGACGACTTTCAGATGATATTACGGTTTGGAAATGTTTGGAAGTCATTGGAGACTTAACCACTTTGTGCTTTCCACATGTATAGTTGTTAAAATGATGGCATTGATTGAATCTATTTCAGTTGGGAAGTTCATTGTCCAATGCCCTTTCCTCGCTGCCATGCTGTTCTCGCTTGCGTGGATCAGGACCTCTTCTTAATCGGAGGACTTACCCAACCTACCGAAATAAATAACATCATTCAAGCACCAGAAAGTGTGGATTCCATGCATCGCTTTGACGAACAAACCGAAAACTGGACGTTCGAGACTGTAATTCCTACACCGCTTCATGATGCCGTCGGTATCGTTAATGGTGAGTCTTAAAAAGAAAAAATCTCACAAAGAAAATCAGGAACTGGATCGATAACTTAGCGGTTAAGGTTCTTGTTTGGTCTTTTGGCAAGTCTGGGTTTCAGCAACATTTCAGGGAAATATCTAACTCAATGTTGCATACCCTGACTGTGATCTCAACATGCTAAAGCCAGCTTCTTCTGTCCACTTCTATAGCTAATACTCGGCGTACTGCGGTAGAGAGACGGGGTTTCTTACATTGTCATTTTCGGAGATGTAGCATCACTAGCTTGGCAAGAGGTTTTTAGTGTCCAGAACCGAACAGACACCTCTCAGGCTCTAATACCTAAGAGACAGCTGAACAATACCATTGTTCCATTAAATCCGGTTTCTCAGATGATGAATTAAACGAGATTTATAAAGTCCAAGAATAAGATTCAAATGTGTATTTTCTAACATCCATGTCAAAGAATCATTGTTTTTGATATTGCTTGAGAATTCAAGACAAATTAGTCCATACAGAAGATGTAGTATCTCATAAGTTAGAGTTCATCTGGCTATTAACTAGTCATAATGTCTGACTATCAATGGATCCATAATGACAATTCCGTCAGGGATCAGAAGACGGCTTTTTTCTACAGTGAATTTCATCTCTAAGACCAGAGATAGCTGATTGCTTCTGGTTTGCTGAATAATTCTGACTGACTAGCCTGTGGCTGCAGTGTCTTTTTACCCTAGAACCCCAGTGCATGGGCCCTCAGAAAACTATCCTAGTGGAAATATATAGAACTTTACAGATTGCACTAAATACTGAATTACTCCACCTAGGGAGTTGTACCGGAATTACTTACAACTTAGGAAGCCAAACATTTCTGGATTTTGTTAGAGACTTAACAAAATCAGCAGAATATACTGAACTCACTTATAAGTTAAAATATTAATTTAGAATAAACAATCTTTCAGAATAATCTTGAAAACAACTGTTTCAGCAATCAATCACAATCTGCAAGGCCACACATAAACGTCACTATATGACATTACATTTATCACCAGAACTTTGTTAACATTGGCAAATGCAAGAAATTAATATATATCATAAATATGTACTATTAGATCCGGTTTTGAGTAGCCAGCAATGACGGCATTGGCTAGGCTCAATTTGACAGGCCGTTTTAAATGAAACTAACTGTACATGAATGAAATAAAATTCTTTAAATATTATAACTTTTTTATTGAAAAAATATATAAATTTTATCTTTCAGGTAATAAGATATACATAATGGGTGGCATGAAAACTCCAGAAAATGTCCCTCTTCGTCAAGTTTACTCTTTCGATGTTGAAAACTGTGACTGGACTGTGGAGGATTTTGTCATCCCGCGCGCTATGGTGGGGGCCTCAGCCGCTGTCCTGTACCATTAATTCTCGTTATCTGAAAATAAATAATTTTGAACAAATTATGATGGTTTTCCGAAAATTGCGGAAGTTATAAACTGATACTTTGCTATTGTGAAAATGTATGCATCCTATTTTAATATGTTAGAATTCTGTGTAAATTTTTCAGTTGTCATTTAAATGTATTAGGTCATAAGATGATGTATATTTTTTTTAATACTATTTATAATTGGTTGTATGTTTTGCAAGTAATAAATAGTAGTAGTTGGTTGCTCAAAAAACTTAAGATTTGTTTGTATGTATGCTTGAAGACAATAAGAAAATCATGCAAAATTAAGTAAAATTTCTTGTTTGGTGAATATTTAACCACAGGGTGATAAATGAAAGGTCTTCACAAATCCTCTATATAAATAAAATAATCAATTATTCATAAACGCCAGGTACATAAATTTCACACACCAGTTGGCGTGACATCTTTGTATAGTATTGTGCTAGCCTGCTGTGCACTGGACCATGACTGTGTTGTGAATTTACCTGGCTGGCTGACACAATTTGTTTACCTGTGCAATGGGCAGGTGATGTCATTGTTAGGTCTCACATTTTGAATACGAAAAAACGAAACTGGATTTTAATATCAACAATGAATGGATAAGCGCTTGGCAACAATTAAAAATTGACTGTGGGCGTCCTAATGACAACAATTGGCAGACTAGATCTCATAAGAGTCTGGATAGTCGTATAGAGAAAAAATCACATGCTATAGAATTATTATCAGCGTTTTCTGTGTCATATCTTACCATGCATGGACATTGGACTGCACTCTTTATCAGTCAACACAAACATTCTTTCTTGTAGAAAGTTGTAGATGCTGAGGAAAATTCAACTAAATCAGGTATTTGTGTTCATTTTTCTCTATTGGCAGGTTAATGTTATGCTGTAAATTACTTAAAGATTCATAAATTCCGTTTTATTCCAGTTTTGAACGATAAGTGTAGGTATTTTGCAAACACTCAAATAGGCGCTATTATCCCATGTCATAGAATCCCCTTTCCTAAGTGTGTCATGATCAAGCAGTTTACCTGAACAGGTGAATCGTGTAGGCCTATTAGTTACAAATGTGCAATAAAGTCTTATTTTACTTACAAATTGTACATGCTATACTATATGTAACAATTGTTTTATATGATAAGCCTAGACTGCTAGACAGCAATTAATGCAATGCCCCTTAATTGAAAATTATAAGCTGACTCCTTTAACATGGTATTTAAACACAATTAAGTGTCCATGCAAAAATATCATGTATTCATGCATGTGTTAAAGTGTAGGATATACCATGGTATATACCTATTGAATGTCTAAATATAAATATTTATTATTAAGGGGATGCCTATAACCTATATTGACGATACGGTTGACCTAGTTTATCTGCTGAACAGTTTTCACAGTTATAATTGATGTCCTATGCAATGTTACCCATTTCATTACAGTGCCCAGAGGCAATTGGTGTATGATAAACAACTTTATTATGCAAAACAAAAAACTTCACACCAAACTGCATTTTGCATAATTAGAATATATTTTTTCATGATATTTTATTAAATGTTGGTCTATTGCCATTTTTAAACATAATTTGAGAATATGAATGACATGTTTATATTACATGCAGTGCATGCATGTATGTATGTGATATCGATGCTAAGCTGATAAAACGCATAAAAAAATTCATATTCAATTGAATAATATTAACAGTGTTCAGGATTATCTTTTAGTCTATTTAACTTAATACGATTTGTATTGCGTGGGGGGGGGGGGGGGGGGCTATTAAATCGATACAATATTATCCCCCCCCCCGGCCCCCAATCAGATAATGATTAGTCCTTGTACTTGCTAATAGCCTTTGATAATTAGGATTTAATAAGCTGTTAATAACTTGATGGAACATGCTATCTAATTAATTATAAACAGGAAGTCAGTGTACTGATTCCTAGAATTTAATAAGTCCTTTAGGTAGCTTTAAAAAAAACAAGTGGGTTTTAAAGTGGATGTGGCTTTTCTTTGCTCAACCAGGGATGGAACTTTTACGAAAGAAGTGGGCCTCTTTTAATATGCCATGGAACCGGTAATCTTATTATTACGAAAATATGAATTATTAATTTGTTATTTTCGAATATATTTCGCAATGGTTAGTATCGTCAGCACAATTGTGAATTATCTTCAATTCTTTGGAAGGTATAGCTTTTAATTTAATCGTTACTGCATGCTGTTACACTCACATCAAATACCATTGATTAGCAATAGTTGGCTTAAGAACAATTCAAGTTTTTCAACATAAATAGTAAATACGGACCATTTTGCCTGTGAACTTGTTATTGGTACTCATGTCTATGGAAGCTTTAAACAAGGTATCAAATAAATATAGAATTCTCAAGTAAATATAGAATTGGACTGTGGAATGCTTCTCATGGGTCATATGTATTCCTAGGAATACAAAATATCATGGCGCTACTTTGTATTCCACGGAATACAAAATAGCGATATTTTTGATGCCTCAGAATACAATATAGCGATTCGCTATTTTGTATTCCACGGAATACATTATAGCGATATTTTTTATGCTTCAGAATACTTTATAGCGATTTCCTATTTTGTATTCCACGGAATACATTAAAGCGATATTTTTTATGCCTCAGAATACAATATGGCGATTCGCTATTTTGTTTTTACCAATTAGTTATAATAAACATTGATGCAATTAGGACGATACTATATGTAGATTGTGACTAGGTTGCAAAACCTTATTTCCAAACAATATATCTTCTTGTTTCCATAAAATACTAAAAAGTCAAACCCCAAAATTTTAAAACCCATAAAAACCCCTCCATGTATAAATGAACTACAAGTTTCCTTTCTTTCCCATGACAATTTTTTGCCATCTTGTCTTGCCATTTGTTATGGTCACTAAGTTATTGTTTTATCAGCTTGAAAGTGATGCCATTTTATGCTGCTTCATCCATTTGTGGCAAAATATTACCAAAAAACAAAAAACATTTGGACATTTATTTTAATTTCTATTATAGGCCTACTATAGCGGACCTTTCACTCTTCGATATAGTTATATTGGCATAATGTTCATTATAATTTAGATGGGAAGACAATAGAATGTGTCCATACACCTTATACTTTTTTGTTTATGTATTACCATATTTGTTTCTCTGAATATTTTAACATGGCGCAAACGTACTGATAGCAGAATAATTACACATTGTGTGCAAAGAGAAAACTGCATGCAACGTCTACACTATGTATCATCACTATTTTGCATGTTTATGTTGAACTTTGGCCTTGTGTTGGCCAGTGAACTTGAGGTCATTGGTGTTGAAACAGAATCAAATTGAAGCTAGATAGTGCGTCTGATCTACAACAATATAACCAAAAAATGATGGCGCAGTTTATTATTAGAAATTGTGGTTTCTATATCAGAATAGGGATAAAAGCTATATAAAGATTAAAAAAAAGCAATTCAGGGAGTTTCCATGTTGACTGTAAAACATATTCGTATTAAAATGGTTATAAATGACATTTAGTAAGTTTAAAACACAATTATGAATTTTAGTATGTCTTATAAATTGCAGACAAATGTCTTCAAAAGACCCGCCCCCCAATGCCAATAATGCTGCTGGCGACACCTCCCAGAAAGAAGATGAACAGCAACCCCTGGTGGATGACAATGCAAACACAACAAAGGCCCCTGAAAATGAGGCTAGTGACGTCACAAAAGATGATTCTGCCAAACAACAAAGCCCTTCGGCGGAAAAAGAGGAATCGGACAATGATTATGAACTTCCTCCTCAACCGGTCAAAATAAACGAACCGATGGACCCAGAGAAAGTCAAGAATATCATCCGGCCAAAAACTAAGCAGAAGAAAAAGAAGAAGAAAGAAGGAACCCCTGAGATGGCTGATGCTGGGTCACGGAAGTCTGAAGTTGTTCAGGTATGAATCATACATGTGACCGTATTCCATATATATTATATTCTGATCGAGCGAAGAAAGGCTAATAGGTGTATTTAACCAAGCAAAGTACCTTTTATTTGCCTGTGGATGGTGAATGATAAGAGTAAGTAAAAGGATAGAGCCATAACTAAAATGGTAGTAGGTTCAAACCCAAGCATCCCAAGTGGCAAACCTTACAAACCACTCATCTGTGTTTCTTAAAATGATCAAAGCAACTAATTATAAGCATATTAATTGCAAAGTTCACTTATTGTTAAATATTTCCTATATTTGCAGCCTAGGAGACCAATAAGCGACCGCCTCTCCATGCGACAACCGTCTAACCAAGGAGCTCGAGTAGCCATTCGACGACCGCCATCACCCGCCACAATTCCGGAAATAGGGGGCGCTGAGGGGCTGGAAGGGGATGCCAAGGCCTGGTTCAATGCTGTAATGGAAGGAGATGTCCAAGAGATCATTGAACTGGCATCTGGTGGCTTTGATGTTAATTCCAAGAATGCTGTAAGTTTTTAATGAATTTTTTTTTTAGAAGATCCCGACAAAATGCTGGGTTTTGTCAGCAAGTGCATTAAATTAAATCAACCTAATTTTTCGCATTGATGAAATTCATCAGATGAGGTCATCAAGTGCACTGAATTCATGAAATGTAACCCAAATATTCATTCTTATAGAAGTTTCAAAGCCCTTCCTTCCTTCCTTCCTTCCTTCCTTCCTTCCTTCCTTCCTTCCGCTGGCTGGCTGGCTGGCTGGCTGGCTGGACCTTGGACTGACCTTGGACTGACCTTGGACTGACCTTGGACTGACCTTGGACTGACCTTGGACTGACCTTGGACTGACCTTGGACTGACCTTGGACTGAATGACCTTGGACTGAATGACTGAATGACTGAATGACTGAATGACTGAATTCTGTCTCAGTAGCTCATACAACTTTACTCCTGATAAACACATTCCCTCATTACGTCAGTGGCTGATAAGAATTCCACTTTACAGTTATCTGTAGGGCAATTCATCTTAAACAACTGTGATCACTAGAAGCTGTAAACAATGGCCATTGTTTGTTTGTGTCAGTGTCTCTTCGCCACAAGACATTTGTAAATATAGTAAAATGCATCTTAAAAGGGTAATTTATACGAAAACAGAATTTAATCTCCATGATTTAGAGATTTTCTGTTTTGATCTCTGCAAAGACAATAAAACTTCAGGATGTAAGAATTTGAGAACTTCGAAGTCAAATTTTAAAAGTCACATTTAATCGGATTCTAAGAGAGTGATGAACGATTCAAGTTACTGAACACATTTATGAAGATATTCAGTT
The DNA here is from genome assembly GCA_932294295.1 of Alitta virens. NCBI lineage: Eukaryota > Metazoa > Annelida > Polychaeta > Phyllodocida > Nereididae > Alitta > Alitta virens. The sequence continues at coordinate 18,172,518 of OW028582.1, forward strand.
CTAAAACTGAGTGAAGTTTTGAAGATGAAGAACTTAAAAATAGAAAACAGCATCTTAGAAAGAGCTGGCTACACTGACAGCAGTTTTGACATAGTAAGTAATTTGCTTAAGACAGTTTTATGAACATATTATCGTTGACATAAAAGATTAACTGTCATTATATATGTTGATATTGTTATTCCTCTATCCAGTAAAGGTGGCAATCTTCTTCTTCTCCTTCTCATCTTCTTCTCCTTCATCTTCATCTTCTTCTAATATTCAATGTGAGATAATGTGAGATATGGTGTTCTAAACAGTTACGTTTTCATCAAATTATAGATCGATAGATAGTTGATTTAAGTCTCACATCATACTTTAGTTGATTTTCTTATCGATTCCTTTGTTTGCTTGGTGTATGCATGCTACTGGTTTTAAGCTTGGTCAGTTATTTGGCAGACGTTATGATGAGACAAACAGCTTGGAATTCTCACCAGATTCACATGTACCCTTATGGGGCATTTTAGACCTACTAGGTGCCCTAGTATAGATTCCGAGCACTAGGTACCAACTGGTTTTTTCAGCTAATCTTAAAAGAGTGCTCGGAAACTGAACCCAGGACCTTCATAGGAGCCTTCTGGTGCCTTAAGGCCCTTTCACACATAGCCGGATCAGACGCCGGAGCGTCCCGGAGGACAACTCCGGAATACTCCCGCATACTCCGGGGAAAGCCGTGTAGACATCGTGTTCATGTCCGGGATTGTCCGGCATTGTCCGTCATTGTCCGGGGTGCTCCTAGACCACCTTGGCACTCCTGGGGAAAAAATTAAACATGTTTAATTTTTCATGCCGGAGTTCCCGGAGTAATTTAATCCGTGTAGATCCGTGTAGATCCGTATAGACTCCCAATATACTCCGCCGATCTCCGGGAATCTCCGTATTGACTCCGGCATATCTCCGGCTACATCCGGGCATGAATATTTCGCCGCCATTAATGCCGGAGAGTACAAGGAGCAACACGGTTCCACACGAATGAACACGGTGTAAAGACCGGTGATATCCGCGAAGGCACCGTGAAAATCCGGTTCACTCCGCACTCTAAACGGGACAGTCGTGTTAGCTCCTTGTTGAGACCGTATTGACATCGTGTACACATCGCCAAACATTTATTTTTTGTTGACATTTAACAGCTCTTTGATCCCGGAACCCCCCGGAGGTAATAAAATGTTACTCCGGGACGCTCCGGCGTCTGATACGGCTATGTGTGAAAGGGCCTTTAACCACTTAACTAGACCTCCCCGCTGTAGTGTTATTCGCATACAGCTGTTGCACATTTGTTAATGCTTGAGTCAGTCAGTCAGTCTGTCTATCTGTATGGCTGTCTGTCAATCAAGCCACATTAAATAGCTAATGATATCAGACTATTATCAGCAGGATGGAATATGTCACATGCCAGCTAACATCATTTTTATTGACTTACATTATCGGTTCATTATCATCTGTGATACTCAGCTTCAAAACCACTTTATTTTAAGACCACTTGTCAATTTAGGCTACCCAATTTTGGTCAAGACTCTTTTATGATAATTATAATAGAGTAATTCAACTAATCCATTGTGAATACAAGTTTACCCCCATTGAGACGACTAATAATTACAAGATTTAACAAGGCTGTCAATCTTAATTCCGAGTTTTACTGTATATTTTATCATGATAAATATTTCATAATTTATGAATAATGAATAAACATGGGGTTATTATCAGTACATGGACATGTATTATTGGTTTGAGGTTTTCTGATCTTTCATGGATGTAACATTTGTCCAGATTTGGTCGTGTCCTGTTTCCAGTGCTCAGTGACTAAGCTCTCATTGTTGTAACAGTTTATAAACATAAGCTGGCCCACAGTGGATAGTCAACTACATTATGAGATATTCCAGTAAGTATTTGTTTTTGATGTTAATATTAGTTTTTGAAGGCAAAAGAAGATACAGAAGTAGGACTGTTGCTGAGTCATTTTGTATAGATATCTTAATATGATATACACTTGTGAGTTATGTGACAGTGATCAAAATGTATTTATATGCATTAAAAATTACCTTGTTACACTAAAGTATTTTCTAAAAGTTAAGAAATGGCAGCATCCCGTTTGGATTGACTGTTTTTCCTGATGGACCTGTAGATTACAATTCAAAGTTAACTTCATGTAAATGTCACTGTATAATAATTGTTGTACCATTTCCATCAAAATAAGGTATTTATCTATCTATTTTATTTCAATGTACTCTATAAATATTTATATAAAAAGCCTATTTATTAGCAACTTAGAGTTCTATTATGAATAGGCTACCAGGATAGCCTCATACACAATAGTTGTTGTATGATAATAACAAGACGGGGTCACAATGCAAATTACAATACTGGTCTTTAGGCAACACAACATCAACTGAGTATATGGCGCAGTGGCTGTGCTTATTTAATAGTAATATTTTACATTTGTCATTGTTAAACTTTGACAGGATTGGTTGTAACTCTATAAATAGCTATAAATGGGATTATGTCATTAGAATAAATAAGTGTATTTTTCTGTCATTAGAATAATTAAGTGTCAAGAGATATTTCTCTTTTTATTTACTCAATTCATTTGGTTTGTTTAAATGTGTTTATGAGTATATTTATTTTATGTGCCTGTGTGTATGTCTGCATGTCCATGAATATATTATATTTATTTATCCATTTAAGTATCTGTGTGTCTATGGATATATTCAATTATCTGTAGGACCCTATATGTGTGTTTCTCAATACATCTGTCTGTGCGTGTATACAATAGATTTACACAGGGAGAGTCTGTGAGACATGTTCCCATGAATATTTGTTTTTCAACAGGATCCTATCTATCTATGTATCTATCTATCTATCTATGTATCTATCCATCTATCTATACATCTATACATTCATCCATCTATCTATCACATAATTCTTTATTGTATACATGTGATTGGCAAAATAAAATGTATCTGTCTATCTATCTATCTGTCTGTTCATCAATCTATCCATATATCCATCTATCTATCTATCACTCCATCTATCTATGTATCTATCTATCCAGCTAGCTAGCTATCTATTATTAATTTCTTCTTCTTTTTTTCCAGAATGACCTTTCTGCCCTGCACATTGCTTGCATCAATGGGGATGAAGCAGTCATAAAACAATTGCTTGAGAACGAAGCCAACGTGAATGTGACGTCACCAAAAGGGGAAACCCCTCTTATGTTTGCTGTAATGGCCAGACACAAGGAGACGGTTACATTGCTCATCGAGGTAGGACAGTGCATATTAAGTATTTCTACAGACTTATAATAAAATTAAAACAAAGCGAGACTGATAGCATGGGGCATAATTAGTCACTTTTTTTAATCTGATGTGACCAGCTGACAGAGGCAGACGTAATGATGAGGTGATAAGATGATAAGGGTTGGATGACAAATTGAACGTTTAAACGCTTTGATGCTGAATAAGCGTTATGAAGTCAATTTTTGCAGAATTAAATGGCAAAATACTGAGTTGTATGTAAACTTTTGGGCAGTACTGTAGAGATATGTTAACAATTGCAGCACTGCAGACAGTTCAAGTTTGGAAGTTTTAAGTACTGTCCCAATAAACAGCCTGCAACAATATGCAGTTAATTGCATAAATTGCTTGCATATATATAATATACAACATAAAATTAAAAGGCTAAATGAAATATATTAACTCACACGGATTGGGCTGCCATGCTTGCAATGCTGCTTCTTTCTGCTCTGTCTGAGCTTGACCTAATTAAACTATAATTAACTATATCACCTGACCTGAGAGGCTCCCTATGGGTGCCTGCCTATTAATGAGAGACTTGGGAGGCTCCAAACAGGTTGCTCATGGTCAACAAGATTAACTAGTGCCACATAACATATGTCCTGCATTTAAATTGTCATAGAAAATGACACGGTTTTGATATATCAGTCACAATTATGTACAGTTTGTTATAGACAACTACAATTAGTTTCATTAAAAACGGCCCATCAAATTGAAACTAGACAAAGCTGTCATAACTGGCTACTCAATAACGGTACTAAAAGAACATATTTATGATATATTAGATTAATTTCTTACGTTTACCTAGGTTTATATTTATCTGGTGATTGATGTAAGCCGATTGTTAGCTATAGGATGTTTAGACCACAGCCAGGTACAGGTCGCTACAGACAGCTATTGAGTCGACCATATTTTATGAAACTAACTGTAGCTGCATTTTAGGTTAGGAGCCCAGTCCAGCTCTTGGCAGCAATTAATCAATGCTACAGAATAGAAAAAAAAACGTGCCAATGAAATTAAAAAATCATATTTTAATCAGTGTCAACTTTGCAGCTTCACTTATCAGTTTTATTCACTGAATACTGATATACATTTTGTAGTCTGGCAGTGATGTCAATTTGGCCACAACTAAAGATCCAGCAGGTGGAGCCACTTCACTCGGGCTAACAGCACTCCACCTGGCGTGTCAATCAGGAGATGTGGACTTAGTAAAAACTTTGTTGCACAGAGGGGCTGACCATGAAGCCACACGTTCAGGTATTATTCCAATATCAGATCATTTATTTCAAATACAAAATAATATTTACAGTCTACATTGATCTTTATGCAGATAAAGCATATCCCTGATTCACAAGGTCTTCACTGTAACCTATGTTGAAGTTTTTTTATGATAAGAGAAGCAAATAAAACAACAACAAAAAACAGAAAAATATTTTATCGATGATATGAAACAAACCTATTTGAGTCTTAAGGTCTTTCGTTTATAAAGGCAATTTGCACTGGTCACCTAGCTTAGTAGACCTGTTATAGTTAATGGTTACTTATGTATTGACTACATATTTAAAGTTCTGTTATAAATATATGTTTGAAATGTGAAACTTTGTAAAACCCTTAATTAGTTATGAGCCTGAATCCTGACCTTTTCTGTCTCCACAAATTAAGGATTACCATTGAATACAATTCCGGTTGTTCATCCTTTTTACAACATTTTTTTTTTACGATTTCCAAATGCAGCGGGGACAGCATCAGACATCTTGCCCATCCACGATGCTGCGGAGTCAGGCAGTGTGAAGATTGTGGAATGCCTTATTCTAGCCGGATGCCCTCCTGATGTGGAAAACAGTGATGGGATGACTCCACTGCACAGGGCGGCTCTTCATAACAAGGTGAAGACTTACTTCAGAACTTTTCATTAAAGACTAACTTTAGGCCTTTTCATTAAAGACTAACTTCAAAAACCATCCGTTCTGCACTAACTTCAGAACTTTTGATTTCATTAAAGACTAACTTCAGAACTTTTCATGAAAGACTACCTTCAGAAATTCAATTCAAGATTAACTTCATAGATTTTCATTAATGACAGAACATTCCATTCTACACTAACTTTATAACTTTTCATTTCAACACTAACTTCATAATATTCCATTAAAGACTGACTTCAGAACATTCCACTTCAGAACTTTTCATTCAAAAAACTTCAGAACATTCTATTCAAGACTAACTTCAGAACTGTTCATTCAAATTCATTCTATGTTAAATTGGAAAGTCTTCATATCAATGGATAACATGAATGATGGCACTGGTGTGAGCTCGAAGCCATGTAGGCCTACTTGCTTATTCAATATACAGTGGTCCATTCGAAAAAGTAACACTGGAATGAACAGTTAAACTAGAGGGTCAACTGTATATATGATGGTCAAAAAGTGTTCCTTTTTACCAGGTTTTGTAGTGTTGGATGGCTGTTTCATCCTTCGTCTCATTGCCATGGTCCCTACCTGTCCTAATTAGCCCATCAGGTGCAGAAATACGGGACGTAAAGCCCTAATCCACCACCACCACCAGATTTTGTAGTATGCAGTCTGCTGTGAAATAAAGTCAAAAGCAGTTTGTGGATAACCTTTTTGAAAGTTGGCGTTTGTGCTAACTCCCTCTATTGTCTGTACAAAGTCTACTGCACCCCTGTTAATATAAAGGACTATCATGTTAGAATCAAAATTTATGTCTCATTTATGGTCTATCTGAGTAACTTCCTTGCTAAGGCAGTCAATAGACTACCTTACCCACAAGCTTTTACAATCACTTGCACAGTTTGTGATTATCTTTTTTTTTTACAGGTGGAAGTTGGCAAGTTGCTATTAGAGAAAGGAGCTGATGTGGACAAAGGATGTGAAGATGGCCGAGGGTCTGACACCAGACCTGTGCATATGGCTGCGGAGCAAGGCCATCTGGACTTTCTTAAACTTCTTATGGTATGGAATGTGTTTTCATGATATGGCTTTAATGATTTGCATTAGTGGGTGAAGTATCTCAAAGTTAAATGCTTGCATAACTGTATAGCCAGGTCAAGCTTGCATTTGTACTCACAAGCCTGTTTTGGTAAAATTCGGTGAATAGCTGTTAAATATTCCGCTCAAGCGGATCTAACTATATAATTAGCCATTTCCTCTAATAGTAGTTATGAACTGTAACTGTATTTTGGCTTAGAAATTCTCTGTTATTTTGGATAACTCCTGGCAATGATGTGTCAAATACTGAATAGCGGTGTGTTTGATATTTGCAGGAACACAATGCTGACCTTGATGCGACGCGTATGTTACATGGTCGTTCCAAGGTCACGGCCCTTCACATTGCAGCTCGCAAAGGTCACTTGAATGTCATTGAGTTCCTGCTGAAGGAAGGCTGTGATGTGAATGCCCAAGACAAGGATGGCTTCACTGCCCTTCATCAAACTGCCCGTTATGGCCATCTGGATGTAGCCAAGCTCCTAATTGCCAATGAATGTGACCTCAATGTAGGAGCAAAGTCGAGACAAGCAGAGCGACAAACTCCATTACATTATGCTGTGAGGCATGGCTATTACAATATTGCAGAATTGTTTGTCCAAAGTGGTTGTGATCTTAATATTGCTGAAGCAACCCGGCAACCGATCATAAAGGAAGATGCACCCCCAAAAGTGCCAAAAAGTGAAACAAATGAAGAGTTGTCACAACAGCGAAGACGACGTTCTGCCCACCCCGGGGTACATGCAGCTCGGCATGAAGAAGAGCATGCAGAGGGTGATTATGAACTTGTTGATGGCTACACAGCACTTCACTGGGCTGCTGATAAGGGTGATGCAAGCATGGCTGGTTTACTGCTGACCAATGGTTGTGACGTTAACAAATCTGCCGCTTTTGATGGTCACAAAGGGGTGACAGCACTTCACCTTGCATCACAGGATGGTCACACTTCTGTTGTTGCTGAGTTGATCCGCAATGAGGCAGATGTGAACCTGGGCAAGTCAACCAAAGACAGGACAGGAATCACCGCCCTCCACCAAGCAGTATTCAACAACCACATGGATACAGCGGAAGTTCTTATCGATGCAGGTTGCGATGTCAACCTGCAAAGCAACAACGGGTACACTGCCCTTCATTATGCTTCACAGCAGGGCAATGTAGAAATGGTCCGCCATCTCTTGAGTGCCAAGGCTGATGTCCAGCTCAAAGCATCATTCCAAGACCACAAGGACGTTTCTCCACTTCACCTCGCTGCTCAAAATGGCCACTGTGAAACTGTGCGTCTTTTAGTCAAAGCGGGTGCCCAAGTCAACGCCGGCAAAACAATGAATAATGTCACTGGAATTACCCCTCTACACCAAGCTGTTAGCAACCAGTATGTGAACACTGTCAGGACATTACTTACTCTTCAATGTGATGTCAATGCACAGGCTGCTGGGGGCTATTCTGCTCTGCATTGGGCTGCTGAAAGAGGTGTGTGGATTTAGCTTCTTAACTGTAGTACAGTACTACTATTTCACATGCTAACCCATCATGTTGTATATGCTCAGGCCACATGTCTTACTTCTATCATTTTCATATCTTTCAGGTGATGAGCCTACTTGCCGTGTTCTCATTGAAAATGGTGCCAATGTCAATGCGCGGGCCGGACTTGGTGGTCACTCAAACATGACACCATTACACATTGCTGCTCACAATGGTCACACGCCGATTATACAGCTCCTTTTGGATAATGAGGCAGATATGGCTGCTAAGCGACAATACTTGGACAGAGATGCCATAACTGCACTCCACCTATCTTCTGAAAATGGCCACCTGGAAACTGTTCGTCTGCTGTTGGAGAGAGGTGCCAGCAAGGATGATCAGGATAGTAAGGTTGGTGACTAAATTAAGTGCCCGCAAGGACCTCTGAGAATCCTAAACTGTGTGACATGTACAGTAGCAAATATTTTTGACGAAGTACTTTCAAAATGCAGAAATATGCCACCCTCTAAATAAACGAGAATGTTAATAGTGGATTTTCACGGAAGGTTCTCTGTATTTCCACCAGGTGGCTAAAACAGAATACTGCAGTTCTATTAGCTGAAAAAGTTCCCGCCCTAGGCTGTGATTTGCTGAAGCAAAGTTCATCTTAGCAGCAGTATTTTTAGTGCATTTTAATGTATATTTGACACTTTATAATTTAGTTGATGTTTGTTATTTTTCTGAGAAAGTTATATTTATGGAATCAGTTAGTTATTACCCACTGTGTCTGAAAAGCAAAATGAGAAATAAGAGGAGAGGAAAGACTTATGTCCTGCTGAATTCAGGGCTGTTCAGTGAAAAGACTCTATTGACTGGATGGCAAAATACTTCATTAATCAGCTAAAAAAGAAGCTGTATCATTATGTTACCAATGTTCTTTCAAGGTAAATCTTTAATTATAGCAGTATATAATAGTCTCCAAGAAGACTGTTGCATAATTATGATCATGACTGTTGCCCGTTAGTCTTATCCAGATTTTGAATCTGTATTGATTACTTTTTAGGGTTTCACCCCTCTTCATCTGGCCGTCCAGTACGACTACATTGACATCGTTCATGCTTTACTCGAAGCTGGATGCAGTTTAAAGAAGGTCACCATGGCCGGCTGGACTCCGCAGAAATTGGCCACGAAGTTTGATAATCAACCTATGGTGGAGATTCTGGCTGAAGAGAAGAAAAATCGCAGAGGTAGCATGGACGAGAATTCACGAGGTCGTAAAAAAGGAGGAGGGTTTTCGCTTAGTAGTTTGTTTTGTGGGTCTAAGAGGTCAGCTGCGACAATGGACTAATCTAAATATCTGTTTATTTTGGTATTAGTTCAGTAAAATTACTAGCTTGAATGGAAGTTCATCAGTTTGATGACTTGATGACAGTGCCACAATGGATACTTAGCATAAAGCGCATAATTATGCAAATTATGCATAGTGAATATGTTCCATTAAAGTCAACTTATGGTTCAAATTATGTAAAACAAAACATATCTATGTTTGTAGTGACTTTCAATGTAAGCTAGAACCTCACCCGGAGGCCACCTCACTGACAGAGCCACCTCATTTTGAGGCCAGGAAGTTTTGTGCTATCTAAAGTATACCAGGGCAGTTAAAAAGTAATGCAAGTTTTCGTAAGCTGTTTACAGAAAATATTTTCAGTGTGGAAAATACATCGCTTTATTGCATTTTCTCAATGCTACTGCCCTAAAGCCTGGTCAGCTTGTTTGACCAACTGACAGAGGCAAATGTAATGATGAGATGATAACACAAAGAATGTCTTCGGAGCATTTGTCTGTACGGATTGAATTGAAAATAATTTTTTTTGGCAATTTATTTAAAACAAGACTACAGCATGATATTTTGATATTTCTGGCATGATAAATTTAAAATTATTGCATATATTATATTAGTATTTTTTCTTGCCAGGAGACCCCAAAGAACCTCAATGGGTTGTAACTTAAATTGATACAATATTAGAACAAGAAGGAATATAATACTAGATAAATTAGAAACAAACAGAAAAAAAGGAAAAGAAATATAAGTTAGGAAAAAAAAGGCTTAATAGGTAGGTTCAATGGGTTTTGGATTGTATATATCGTCAATTGGTCAGTGAATGCATGAAGATTTTTTTTGTAAGTATTTCACAAACTAGACAGACTGATGGATAATAGTGCTTTCATGTGGTCTATTATAATGATGCCATGTTTGTTGTGTTGGATATACTGCATTTGCATTTTGAAGTGACTAAATGTTGTAGTCAGTAATTGTTCATTAAAATAAATTCATATTTTGAAGTCCAAAATATTAGGCTTGTGCCTAAGAATGGATGTACTAAGTATTCAAATACAGTACTTGATGAGTACTCAGGTCACATTCAAGTACTCAAGTACTCAAAGGTCAATGTCCTGCAGTACATTAATTGTGCTTAGGAATTTTTTAGTACATTGTGAGTATATGAGTATCTTTGATAAAAATTTGTTGGCATCATTTATTTGACATATAGGTCATTTGTGACCTCGGCATGTTGATTAAATCTATTCATTGTATAATAGTGTATATACTAGGATAAATTTGTAAATCATGCATTTATTGTGACTGCTTGCTGACTTAGCAATAAGAATTTGCACTTGTATTCAAGTATAATTCAAAACAAACCTGTGCCCAGGCCTAATACTGTTGGTAAAAATTGACACTTACTTGTACTGGTAGGTTGGGAAAGTGCTGGGACTCGGGGAGCTAGTAGTAAAGTAGAGCCCAACAATTGTGACCATTCAATATTAAAACACCCAATTATTGACATCATTCAATATCAAAAACAACCAAATGTTCACACCATTCAATATTAAACAACCTGATTTGACACAATTCAATATTAAACAACCAAATGTGGACACCATTCAATATTAAACAACTAAATATTGACACCATTCAATATTAAACAACCAAATGTTGACACCATTCAATATAAAACAACCAAATATTGACACCATTCAATATTAAACAACCAAATGTTGACACCATTCAATATTAAACAACCAAATGTTGACCCCATTCAATATTAAACAACCAAATATTGACACCATTCAATATTAAACAACCAAATATTGACACCATTCAATATTAAACAACCAAATATTGACACCATTCAATATTAAACAACCAATTGTTGACCCCCATTCAATATTAAACAACCAAATATTGACACCATTCAATATTAAACAACCAAATATTGACACCATTCAATATTAAACAACCAATTGTTGACCCCCATTCAATATTAAACAACCAAATATTGACACCATTCAATATTAAACAACCAATTGTTGACCCCCATTCAATATTAAACAACCAAATATTGACACCATTCAATATTAAACAACCAAATATTGACACCATTCAATATTAAACAACCAATTGTTGACCCCATTCAATATTAAACAACCAAATATTGACACCATTTAATATTAAACAACCAAATATTGACACCATTCAATATTAAACAACCAAATATTGACACCATTCAATATTAAACAACCAATTGTTGACCCCATTCTATATTGAAACACCCAAATATTGACACCATTCAATATTAAACAACCAAATATTGACACCATTCAGAACTAAAACAACCCAATATTGAGACCACGTCAGTTACAAGAAAACTTTCCAGGGTCCAAAGAATTCAAATATATTGTATAAAAAGGATGTCGAATTAAGACCACATCAATATTGGAATAAGTAATTTTAGTTAGTTTTCTTAATTGTGGTTTCACTGTTATATAATTAATTATTTGATTATATTATAACATTATTTATGTATAACTGGTTGCATCTTATTCTACACGAATGAAAGCTTTGGTTGATTCAGCACCGAATTAAGAAGCGTACATGTATAAACTTTAGTCTCCAAAATCACTTGAATTTTCTACTTATCTCAATGACCTTCCAATGGAACGTTTGTTAATTGTGTAAAACGCTATGATTATTATGTTGTAAGAGTATTGTTATAAATGGAATAAATTTACTTCAATGAATACTATTATGGGTTGGCGTTCCATTTTCTTAATTCATCATGAATGGAACCCATTTGGATTTAACGATTTACATTCACCAGCAAAAGGAATTCAATGAAGCTGACAAATGTTTATTTTAAAAAGGAGTATCTGGTTAGTGCCTCAAAGAAAATATGGGACCCCACAAAGGGGCGAGAAGCACATGTTCACTCAAATGTAATAAAAAAATCTCTTTCATTTCTCTGTAGATCATATCTATGGTATTCCATGAACCCACAGTGTAAAAATTTATCTGTATATAATCAAGTTCTTAATAATTTAATTTAATTACCTGCACGCCTCCCAACTTTAATCCAAGGAAAGATATCTTTCATAAATTTCGGAAAAATTGATATTATTTTATTATGTCAATTTCATTAATGTGACAATAATACTCTTTTGATTATAATCTCCTGTACAATTTATATCCTTTGTTCCACATTATGTTAAAATAATAATTCTTTATTATTATACAAACAGTGGTATGCCGGGCTTGTGGCACAGCATCCATGATGCTTTGGTTTTTTCCCTTGGGACAACCTGATGTATGTATGTATGTATGTAAGTATGATTTGAGCAAATGTACAGTATGTATGTGATGAATGTATGTTCATAAGATGTTTAATGTCGTTCAAAATCTAAACAAACAAACTCATTTACGACCAAATCCTGCATGTATTTCCGAGGGCTTGTTGTTCACATTTGGGTATGTTCAACAGACCGTGGCCATACCTACATTAATACACAGGAAATCAAGCAGTTATCTGAAAGACTAATATATTTGAGCAAATGTCGGTACATGGTGACTGCAGCTTTGCTGTGTGTTCCATAAATATATTCTCTGGCATTTTAGCATTATAATAGTCCTAAAGTATGATCCATAAAATACATTTGAATGTTCACTCGTTTTTCGGACATATTTGATCATAAAAAGTTTGGAGCGCAGCAGCACAAATTGGACGGAAATGATACGTAACTCATAAAACCCCCTCTCTGGAAAAATTAATTTTAAAGTTTGCCATCTTTCCAAAGAACATTTTTGGGTGTCAGCATTATAGCCATTGGTTATGACCACAGGACAGCAGTCGAATTTGCAATAGAGATTATAGCATAGCTGCTCCTAGCCGTAATTGGAAAATTATGACAGAAAAACAGGTGGATATTAATTTTAAGTTCTAAAATAATATCCTTGAGACGAATTTAGCACCAAGTCTGGCATTTAAAAAAAAAAAGATCCATCCGTTAATCATCTGGTAGAATACTTTTGAAATGACATTGCCGAGAGCTTGACATGTTAAGTACTGTTTTTTGGTAGTATTTTGGATTTTTAACTGCATGATACTGCAAATAGGTTTAAGCATATTTGGAAGGCCAGTGAACCTGGAAACGCAAACAAGGCTTATCAAAGTTATGTATTAGCCCCATGGGAAGGGTGTTATCACTTAGCTAAATCATAGAGCACATGTGTATTGGCTAATGTTAAATCTTCTGGCATCAGACAAGCTTGTGCAGATTTGTTAGAATGTTCACGTGAAGGAAAATCTACGAAAAAATTGCAGTATAGCGGACCCAAATTTATGACCATATTTAGCGAGCCTCGTTGCCAGGCCTATGACGTATAGTTTGTGGAATTCAATGGATGACGTAACAAACAAACGACGGCGGTGATCATTTTCAAGGCAAGAATGTTTGGTTATCTTTCTATCGGGGGCTGCTGCCCCAAACCCCCGGTATTCGACACAAATATAATTCTTATTGTTTGCCAAAAATATGGTGAGAAATAGTGATTATTTTCATATTTCATGAATGAATGCCAAATATGGGCTGAACCAGAACATGGGGAAGCCAAGCATAAAAAGGGGCTATGTCCACCTTAAGGGAACCAGCCAATAAGAATGAAGTAAAAGACCATTGGTCAAGGTTTATTGTATAAGCCAAGAAACAAGCCAGAACCTGGCAGTTGTAGATGTGAATCTATTTTATATACATCACTGTTATTTCCTGGATTAAAAAGCCACATTCTCTCAGCAAAGCAAAACCTTGTGTTTGTATTTCTTACCATATCCCACAGTACTGCACTTAACCCAAATCCAGACACCAATTTTTTTGTGATGATTTTAGCATAAGAAGTAAACGCAAGAAACATAACATAGAATCATACTCAACACAATCACAACCATATTTCTGGGTCATATACCGTACCACGAAGCCTGTTCGCAAACTCGTCATTGGTGCGGCCATGGATATATGCCTCATTCCTGCTTGGCGAGATTGTTTTGTTGTTTTTGTAAGCAATGGCTCCATCGAGGATATTACTCATCAAAACATTCAACAACAATCGAAATAAACAATCGGAAAGACTGATTTATGAGTCGTGTTGTTACAATCCGTACAAATGGCTGAATTTCAGGTCCCTGACCTACATTTCATGTGTGAAGAAAAGCTGGTACTGGTAGAGCGCCGACTCCCGATCCCAAGAGACTGGGTTCGAGCCTCACCACTGACTCCTGTTTGTGGCCTTTAGCAAGCCACTTAGTCCTCATTGCTACTGTCCACCCATCAGTGGTACCTGGCTTTTCAGAAACAGGAATGCTTCAGAATGAAGTTCCAAGCCATGGAGCCGACAAGGTGTGTATGCCATGTATACTCCCAAGGGAGCTGAGTTTGTGGCCTGGGGAGCTGAGTTTGTGGCCAGGGGAGCTGAGTTTGTAGTCAGGGGAGCTGAGTTTGAGCCAGAGGAGCTGAGTTTGTGGCCAGGGGAGCTGCTGTATACCAAAATGGGTATAGCGGCTCTTGAAAATAGTTAATTATACATTGTAAAATCCAACCTTCGGGTTGCCAATAAAGGTCATGTGGCCCTATATACATTATTAAACCTAAATAGACTATTTACAAAGCTGTAAACTTGTGAGTCTATGTGATGGTGCAACCCAAAATTACATGATTATGAATGTCAATACACGTTCAATGATGATACAGCATCATCATGTTTGACGTGATATACATGTCATCATTTATGTAGTGTAGCTAGAAAACCACACTGGTGACTTAAACTTTTTATTATTTTGTTTTATACAGTAGGCCTATATGTTTCTGCTGAATATTGCAAAGTTTCAAAGTTCTTTTGTTTTGTTTCTCTAGAGCACTTAAGAGTGCCTAGCATATTAGTGGTTACACAGTGCGTTGGGCTTACATGTGATTATGGAATATGCCAAACCAGCCAAGAGATTGCACATGAAAGAACTTTCATTGCCCTCTTACTTAATTGCTTAATATGAGGATTTCAAAGTCAAACATGCTCATGTTGCAAATTCCGAGTGTCCCCTCCTGGTCTAATTTCTCCAAGGCACAGCTTAAATCTACAAACAATAACAACCAGTATGACGTGGCAGAGGCACTTTCAAAGATCAATGTAACCACTTTTCTGCTAGGCACTATAATGTATCAGGTACTTCATATGTGAAATCAATGTTTTTTGTTTTTTTCATTGGCGTTGTCGTAAACATGTAGAGAAAGTGGGCTTATTATTTAATTGTCTTAATATACCAACTTCGCTAATGGTCCCACTTGTAACTTCTTTTTTTATAATTGTTTATATAGGCCCACACATATTTGCACTGGAACAGATAAGATAATCAGAGACCCAGGTTAAACCACATCATTTTAATTATCGGATAGGTCCCACAGTCCTACAGTATTGCTGAACAATGAAGAAAAAAATCATAGATGTTTCTAAAGATAGAGAAACTACTAAAACATTTCTTTTTATGCTAATTAAGTTTGTGATAAATTTGCTTTTACTGTTATCCGATAGCAATGAAGAAAAAATCATATATGTTTCTAAAGATAGTGAAATGACATTTTTGAGATGCTGATTAAGTTTGTAATTAAAGTCTTTATTCTCTTATTATTTTATTTTTCTCGCACACAAAAATTCATCTTATTCTTAAAACTCCCACCTTTCTTGATAATCTGAACTTATCAGTAACACCCACTATGTTGGGTGATAGATAAAGTAACTTTAACTGATTTCAATTCCACCGAGCACTGAACTTTCAAGCTTTCTATTACACCACCACATGCTATTTTGAAACATATCTTTCTAAACCTATTCTACAGTTACGAAACGAGAAATGCTGAGTATTGTGCAAGATCAAATGTGGCATTCTATTCAGAAGTGACAACATGTTGTCACAACGAAGCAAAAATATAACTCAATGGAATGGCAGCCAGGGTTGTAAATTTCCAACATATTAGAACCTGCATGGTGGCCTATGCCAATTCCACATTGGCCAAGACTGCAGAAGGACCTGGGTTTAAATCCCAGCCTTGGCCGGCGCTCTTCATGACCTGTGTACATCCCAGCAGGATGTCGATCGTGTGAGACGTTAAATTGGAAGTGTCTTTTTCTCAGTGTCTATGCTGAGGCAAGTAAAAGACCTCACCCACGGGGTAAATGTGTAACATGGTGCGGACTCCAAGCCTAATCATCTCATCATGGCAGCTGGTCATATAGGCTGACTGAGCTTAAGACCTGGTAGCATTGAGACATATAATAATCACTTTAAGACACAATTTTTAAATATCGATTTATTCTATCGATTACGGTGGTCCAAAAGAACGACATTTTGAAATTTCCTGATCTGACCTTGCCCCCCCCCCTTAAAAACTTCTTAATGACCAAAAACTAATATTTAAAGGTTTTCACATGACCTGAATGAATAGTTCTTCTTTTTATTTTTGATCAAAACGCTCTATAGAAATTTCATTGTAAATTGTTATTATCAGTTTATCAGCAAAAATCATAATTGATTGTGATAATTTTGTATTTGTTGATTTATCAATAGTTATCCTTCACTTCGTCATGTAAAATGTATTTTAGGCCATCATCTCCATTCTGAGAAATGCCAACAGCAAAAGAAAAAAACAAAAACATCAATTTTGAATGATATCAACAAGATGTTCAATTTTAAATCAAAAAATTTCACCTAATTCCATGAGAAGATTAAATGCTAAATGACTGACAGAAACTGAGGTCTACATCATTCATACCGAAATCTTCTTCCCCAAAAGAGCTCTCAAAATGTTTTAAGGACTTTATGGACAATTTGGTCTGACATATATCTATTGATATTGTTGCCCCAATGTTTTAAGGGGTTTTTGGAAAAATGTGTCTAATATATATATATATATATATATATATTGATATTGTTAGCCCAATGCTTTAAGGACTTTTTGGACCATTTGATCTGACATATATCCATTGATATTGTCCCAATGTTGGCCCTTTGGAAGAACATCTCTTGAGCCAATACCAAGGTACAATGCTGGTCCAACTCAGTTTTGGCTGGCTCCCCAACGTTGAAGGTGGCAGCCTTAACTCGTACATAATGCCAATGCCTTTTTTGAGCCAGTGCCTTTTTTAAGCCAGTGCCTTTTTTGAGCCAGTGCCTTTTTTAAGCCAGTGCCTTTTTTGAGCCAGTGCCCTTTTTAACCAGTGCCTTTTTGAGTCAGTGCCAGGCTCATCATTGTCGTGTGATATACATAATCCTCTAAAAATGTAAGACAAATTTTAGAGGGCAGTGTATTTTATAACACAGCAGACACACTAGCTTAAGGCAGTTTTAATCTTAGCAGCCAATTACAAGATATATCACCACATTTTATCTGTCAGTAGTGTGCATAACAATGGAAGTCGAGGGTCTATATCAGTCACAGTAACTGGTTGGTAAAATGGGCTGCATTCTCACCTCACGAGAACAGACATAGAAAATGTTTTCTTCATATAATAGAACTAAGAAGGTTGATACCGTCCAGTCTGTCTGCATGCTATGTTGTCAACAAGTCAACGATTTATGTTTTATGTTTTCTTTCTACACTTAGAATTCTCCTGTACACTTGCTAGCTATACTTATATATCCATACCATAGTTAGAAGTTAATAATGACCCAATAGGTTAAAATATCGCTAACTTCAACGAGTTTTTATCTGAATTCTTACCCTGAATAAATATATTTTATCAATCAAATATATATCAACTCAGCTAGCCTGTACCTTTCTAGCAAAGTATTTTGCCAATTCATTCAGCCAAATTAAAATTTGTCAAAATCATCTGTCTTATCACTGAAATAAAACATTTCATGGCTTATTTTATGCTATAGAATATTTCTGATGCTAGGGACAGCCAATTTGTCCAGCTGCAGTTCCATGGGGCGTCATAAATGCAAAACAATATTTACAAACCCCATCTGTCATTGGAATAGCATTGTTTTGGGAGTGTGTAAACTTTTGAAAACTTTATGACCTCTATTTAAATAAAAATAAACACGATCAGGAAAATTGGCTTTTCTGGCATCGGACTTATTACCTAACTCAAAATATGCTATAGAAGCCTGTTCTAAGCCTTTGTAGCACCACTTAATCCGTTGTTTTCCCCTATGAAGCAAAGTTGCTGTCTAGCTCTGAAAGTGACAGGCAGATAAACCATATATATATCAATTGAAAGTCTGCAACAGATTTAATGGACATTTCGTCACTGCCAAACCAAACCCTCCTGTATCATTTTAGGTCATTAATATGTGAGAAAAGCATGCATACAAAAATAACCACATCCCCACACTGCATGACACATTTGTTTTCATACTATGGTAACGTGAGGATTTTGTATGACAAGTTTTCTTTCAGTTGTCTTTTTTTTTTCTTTTTCTTTCTTTTAAAAATACTTTGATACTTTTTGTCTGTGTCTAACAAAACATTATTCATAAAGCTTATAAAACTAAAAAATATATATGACACTTCTTTTACAGTGAGTTTCATGAAAAACGGCCTGTCAAATTGAACCACGCTACATGCCACTAAACAGAACTATCTGTCTAAAGCTGGCTACTAAAAGTACATGCAGCACCATTTGGTGCCGAGTTGAGATTTACACGTATTTGTCATTTTTCATTGAAAAGATGCATATATATTGTACATACATATTTAGGATATATGAGACAAATTTCTAACATTTACCAAGGTTTGTATTTTTTCAGTGATGGTGGGTGTAAGCCGACTATTAGCTAGAAGTAAAAAGAAGCAGCTGGCTTTAGCCAGTTACAGCTACAGCCAGGAACAGCTTGCTACAGCTGTCTAGAGTCGACCATATTTTATGAAACGTTTTACTGATGTTCCACCAACTATAATTTCTATGTACAGTATATTTCATTAAGATCATAATACGTTAAAATTAAATAAATATGGATTAGTATGCCTACCTATTATCGTCTATTCACATAAAAATCAAAGGTTGTAAATTGATAACCTTTCGGAGATCTTTATTTGATTGTTCATTGAGTGGTTTGAGAATATTAATTATACAATCAGGCCTAAATAATACTCATAAATGAAATTGATCCAACTCAGATAGCATTCCAAATCGTTTCAACGTCGGCCCAATGTTGGCGATGTTAATACGATGTTGTAACGACAGTGGCCCTATATGGAGACGATGCTGGGCCGATTTGGAATGCCATCTGGGAAGTTAAAATAGGTTTGCCAAAGCCTTTGATATGTTTAAAGGAGATTGTTATTGGAATATAAAAAATTAAAGTTCATTTATTTGAGAGAAAAGATGTGGATATGAAAGTGACCTATATTCTACTCAAGTATATGCAAACTTTTGGGACCAACTGTATTATACTATCTTGCATGGTGCAGCAATAAAGTTTTAGTTTTGTCTATTTTACTAATTAATGTATTTCATATTATTCACCTTAAATCTCAAATACGTGACGTGTATTTTAAATGACTTATTGTAGCATTTCATCTAGTTTGGAATTCTGTCAATGCTCCCACTTCATACACCCACTGACAACTTGTGCCACCATTGTACCGTGCGCCCCCTATCGGCCTCCTCTGCAGCTAAGCATCACTATAAAAAGCAGCTACCTGCATCACTGGGATGAAGATACACCTCTGCAGCAGCAACAGCAGCAGCACACATCATCTGCCTCCCATCCCAGACATCGGTCAGCATCAAGAGACTGGAACACTGAATCTGAAAGGCACAGAACCTCCAAGGAAAATACGCACACCTACTTATCACATTCTATGGACCAATCCACACAGAAAACAGGAAAATTGATACATTTGCACTAAATCATTTTTGTCAAAGAAACTGAAAAAAAATAAGCAATAAATATAACTGCATTTTATTGTGACAAGACGACAGGAAAAGAAACTTTTTAGGCTTCATTTATAGGTAGATTTAAGCTTCAACAGAGACGTTGGGAACTGAAACTTCCTGAAACACATACTTAAAAGAAGATATACAATTCAAAAGATACTCTATAAAATGGCACTTCCTTCCATGAAAGTCTCATTCGCTGTGGTTCTGGCATTGTACGTCATTGCGATTGAAGGATATTCTCTCCGACCGCATGAAGTTTATCAAGAATCCTTAGCGAATGGAGTGGATCCACAAGAACTTTACGAAGCTGAAGATCAACTTCTACGGGACTCAGAAGGTGAATATTATTATTCTTTATCTATTAGTCAGTTATTTACCAAATTATTCATCTATTACTTGGGTAGCATCATCAAAGATGCTGTATTCGAGATGATCATTTTACTTGGCTCTAGCAAAGATGAAAAGACAATGTATTTCCAAAAAAATATACATTCAGGATAACACCTTTTTTCACATGAATCTCAAAAGACAATTTGAAGCCTGTGGCGTAATTAAAATAAATATAGAAGTTTAAGAGATCTATGAACAGAAGTTTTCAAAGACCATTTTTGTGGGAGAGCTCTTTTCTTCTTTAGTTGACTTCTTTGAATGAATATGCTCAGAATATGGCACAATTTCATGATACAAGTTCATTGCAAACTCGTAGACCTAACAAAGGCATTTGAAATAAATGAAGTAATCTTTGTGGGCATTGGTTATTGTGAATACAACACTTGGCAAATTAATCAGGCATATATGTTGGTTTTTCACTAACATATACATGATATACAATTATTATATATCTTTCATGCAATTCATTTGTTTATCCATTCATTTATTTCAATCTGGGCAGATACAGATTTCTAACATCAAATCACATGATATGATCTAAATTTGTCATTTTGTTTGAGGTTTCCTAAAGTTAAATATTATTCAGTTTTAAGTAGATATCAACATGTAGACTGATAAAACAAATCTCACGCAAATTGTTTTACTTGTGAGATAAAGTTTCTTTGATATAATTGAGTCCAATGACAAAATGTTCTGTTGGAATATAATTGGGTTTAATTGGAGTTCAATTGGTTCCAATTCGACTAAAATTTGATTGCAATATGATTGGGTCAATTTCCAGATGTACTGTCTTAAGTTTGACAAAACAAGACACTTTCAAGCCTGTGGCATAATTAAAATAAATACAGAAGTTTAAGAGATCTATAAACAGTCGGTGGTCTATCTTAAACTTTTGAACCACAAAAGTACAGCTCGTTTTGTACCCAAAGTATATCACCTTCAGCTTCTCTACACTGTTGTACTTACCGTTATGCAAGTTTGCAAATATGGGAATAAATCTCTGCAAATCGTTTCATAGGCAAATACAGCTAAAGAGGCAGATTGTCTAATGGTCTGCAGATATGCAATAATGAATCATAGTCATCTATGCCAAATACACAGCACACGCTATGACTTAGGCAGGTGATTTGTCAATGGGCTATTTGCCATATTTGTGGATCCTACTTTTGTTTTAGTCAGGAGCGCCTTGTGTCACTCCTCTGTCTTTCTGTGATAAATGGCAAATACTAAACAAACTGCACCATGAGCTTTTTTTATTGTATTGTATTTTTTGTCTCTATGCCACTGGTCTGAAGCTTAGCATGGTTTAGAATACATGGCTGTAGCTCATGTTTCCGGGTACCATGGTGTTTGGTACTCTTGGGCTACGTGTGTGGCATTGATGTTGTCAAAAGTCCACTTCATGGCAGTACTGCAGAGCTTACTAGTGTGAAATGTTAAATTTTGAAGCAAATAGAGTTGTATGTATAAATTCGTTTATTAAAGTCACATGAGGTAACACATATTCAATAAATAAGTACAATTAATAAAGCAACTTGAAAGACCTCCAAGCCCAGACAGGCTTATATGAGACCTTTGTCATATGAATTTGTTAAAGAGCCATTTGCAAAAAAAGTTAGCTAATATTTACAATAACAAACAAGAAAACAAAATGTAAAAATAAAATTTTTAAAAATAAAGATAAGGAAATATGGATATAATATATTTTCCAAATATTGACTGGTTTGGTGAACAAACTGTACAGAGAATTCTTGCATTTATCACTGATATTTTTTCTCAGTAAAATCATGACATACTTTTTATACAGAAGCTAAAAATTCTATCCTATAGTTTTCATAGTATCCGCACTCAAACATGCAAATTATCAATTGGCACAAATAGTGGCTAATAGTCACTGGTTAGTGCTCTGAAGGTTCCGAGTCAGATTCCTCCATATTGGAATCATTAAAATCATTTACTCTGAGACTTACTCAAAGCGCTGCATTGCCATTGGCCAATTTTCAATCATAATATATTTCATAATACATGGTATATCCCTCAGCGAGTCGATAGTAACCATTTTGTTCTGAAAGAATGAGCATTAGGTATATACAATAAGACACAATTATATAGCATGACGTGAGAGACATATGGGATTTTTATCACTCTTTGACAAAAAATATCGGGTCGGGTAATATTTTTGCCTTGAACCAATGAAGTCCCATTGGTCTTTCACACCGAGCCATATGTTTGCCATACATAGCCAAATGTGCCACGTGCATTTTCCATGAGTTTGGATAAATGCATGAAAAACGAATGGTTTTTGCCTCATTATAATTAGCTAAAAACCATGCGTTTTCCATGCATTTATCCTTCGCATGGAAAACACGCATGGCACATTTGGCCATGTACAATACAAATTTGCAATTGTACATATTCCTGCAGGTCACACTGACACACCATTGTCACAAAGTGTTAGACTAAATGATTATTGTCACACGGGCTAAACATCATTAGGCCTGATTAATGAAATAGGGGACAAATATTATCCTGACCTAGTCATGAATGAATGTCTGTAGACAAAAGCAACACTACAGTATTCAACAATTTCAGCACAATTAATCATAGGAAACAGCTGGAGCAGGCAGGCCTGAATTTACTTCCAACGCCAGTACTGGCCTAGTAGTGTACTTAGTAAGAGAATTATATTATTTTGAGCAACAATTGAGTGTTTTCACTGAGCAGCCCTGAATTCAGCAAGACATAAGTCTTTCCTCTCTTCCTATTACTCATTTTGCTTTTCAGACATAGAAAACCATAACCCACAGATTCAATAAATATAACTTTCTTAGGCAAATAACAAAAATCAAGTGATGATAAGATGTCAAATATACATTAAAATGCACTAAAATTACTACTGCTTGGATGCACTTTGCTTCGGGCAATCCCCATCAAGGGCGGGAACATTTTCAGCCAATAGAATTGCAGTATTCTGTCATAGCCACCTGGTGGAAATACAGAGAACCTTCCGTGAAAATCCACTAGGCAGTTTGAAGACAGTTTATGGAAAGTGAGACTGGTTGTCCAAAATCGATGATTTTATGTTATTTTCATTGTCTTTATTTACACTGCACTATAGTAGAGCGTGGGCCTAGCTCAGTGTTAGTGCGCTGGCTACCAACCACTGGGTCCTGGGTTCGAATCTATCCCGCGTTGGAAGGTTGCTTCATTCGCGTCATTACCTTGGAACTGACCAGCCCTATCTGGGGCACAAATAGTGGCCATAAAGCCTGTCTCTGAGTCTCGCCCATAGCAGTTGGAATTGCAGTGTTAATGTGTCAGTCTGAAAGTTTTTACACCATTAAACGTGAGGTGAGTAATTTAATACTGAGATTTTCTCAATCATGTAACTTCAAACATTGCACAATAGCTGTAAAGTTCTCATCGTAAGTCGATGAGACAATTGCTTCTAACAAAGAACTTTAACAATGGCAATTTCATTAAATCACAATAAAGAACACAATTAATTCTGGCCATTGATAGAGAACCCCCCACCCCCCAATTAATTTTCATAGATCTTCCAACTGACGTTTATTGTCATTTAATCGGAAAAAATATCTGGGACTAAGTGGTCGTCCTTGAGGCATGTGCTTTTTCATTTCTTAACAGATTGTGATGAACAGATCATCTCCAAAACACACCTGCCATGTCACTTCCTTTTTTAAATGTTTTTTTCCAATTTGTTCGGCAAACAAAAGCTTAATTGCCTGACAAGCTAATTAATGCATGCCAGTTGCAATGAGGATTATGAGATTAACTATCGCTCTGTGCACTTTCTACTCCCAAATGGCGCAGTTTAAGTTCACTTGTATTGAACTGCTCGGGAAATTCCGTTAGATCCGCCTATATGGTCAATTAGTGATATAACCCGCCAACGCAGATCCGCGTTTTCCAGGAAGTGGTATTGAAGCATGCGCATGAGTGTGTCGATTGTTTTCAAACACGCACACAAACATGAACTCAGTGTGTTATGTTACCAACAATAAAGTCAGTTGTTGAATGGAATTGTATTGTATTTCATTGCATTGTATTGTATTACCAACTACAAGAGGCAGACATAATGATGAGATGATAATTCCTGTCCCACATCCTTTTAACACTCTACCCCATGGGTGGATTCTGCTTGCCCCTGCATATTCAAGTTCAATTTGTTATCATATCCTGAGTGAACATACAAAAGAATGCATCTACATGATCAATTTCCCTGCTTTAATTTTTTGCTAACATTTTTTCTCTCTTAAGTTTGGAACTACACCATCTGTCATGCTGGACTCCAGGATGTGCATGCCAAATGTGTAATGCAATCCCCTGAGATATGGAATATTGACCATCAGAAATCGATAACTGATGCTGACTGGGCTTTTGAGCTCACAAAAATGTTACACTTGAGTAAACTCCGCATCTGATCCACTTGGCACGTGCCAAATCTCTCTATCAATCTGCCTGTCTGCCTATCTATCTATCAATCTATATATCTATCTATCTATCTATCTATATATCTATCTATCTATCTATCTGTCTGTCTATTTATCTATCTATCTATCCATCTATACACCTATCTATCTATCTATCTATCTCCTTATCTGCCTATCTGCATATCTGCCTATCCATCTATCTATCTATATATCTATCTAACTATCTATATATCTATATATCTACCTAGCTGTCTATCTATCTAGCCATCTATCTATCTATCTATCTAACTATCTAACTATCTATCTATCTATATCTAATTAAGTAACTATTTATCTATCTATCTATCTACTATCCATCTATACATCTAGCTATCTATCTAGCTATCTAGCTATCTTTCTACCTATTTACCTATCTATCTATCTCCTTATCTACCTATCTGCCTATCTATCTATCTATCTATCTATCTATCTATCTATCTATCTGTTTATCTATCTATCCATCTATACATCTAGCTAGCTATCTAGCTATCTAGCTATCTTTCTATCTATCTATCTATCTATCTATCTATCTGTTTATAATTGCGGTTCTTCAAATGTGCTAGATGTTAACTTCGTGGGCGGTGGGGTTGTCCTTTGCGCAGTTTATTATTTAAATCTATCTATCTATCTGTCTGTCTATCTATCTCTTTGTAATTCTGCTGAAGACTGCCTGCACATCATCGCATAAAGCAGGTTCAGCATGACTAATGCCAAAACTAATACAAAACTGTTTAGCCCGCTTTCCTGGCTTTTAATCTATAAGTACTAAATTGGAACAGATTAATGCTAAATACAATCTTTGACGCTGTGCCACAAGTTGTTATTACGCACTTGCATTTAGTAATAGCAGTGTAGGATTTATGTGGAAAGCTAAATTATTTTCAGAGAAATGGGTTGGTCAGGTAATACAATGAACGGACTGACGTGTGTTAAGTTAGAAAGGGCTCAATAAATTAATGTACACATGTAGTGAACGTTGAAAACGTACATGCTTGAATAGAAATAGGATAGCTGATGATTCAGTTTGTGGCCAAGGACTCGAAGCTTAGCTGATAGTCTCGGTTTAATTGCTTGTTAAAAAATTAAAACTCTTTGTAAACAAAAACTGATAGAGGCATATCCACCAAACCTGAACCAGAAAAAAATCATTAGACCTGCATGGCGAGTACAATATATTTAAATGTTGGAGGTTGTATCATGACAGGTCATTTAACGTTATGACATCATAAACGATTAGATAAATAGATCGATAGATAGATGATAGATAGATGATAGATAGATGATAGAGATAGAGAGATAGAGAGATAGATAGATAGATAGATAGATAGATAGATAGATAGATAGATGATAGGTAGATGATAGATAGAGAGATAGATTGATAGATAGATTGATTGATGGATGGATGGATTGATTGATAGATTGATATATTGATAGATTGATTGAGTGGCTGATTGATTGATTGATTGATTATATAAGTATGGGCTTTAAAAAGTAAACAAAGTACATTGTCATATGATTTATACTGCTGTGTGGCAACAGTAAACACTTTATTATCAGCTGAGAAAGCTTTTCGCTGGGACAATAGCTAAATTCCACAGGCAGTTCTGAGATTGATATTCTCCCCTGGAGTAGGTTATTATTGGGTCCAGCACCAACTGAAAATTATAGGACGCAAATGTAAGAATTTTGCTCATAGACATAATTTTAGTGGCCTAAACATAAGCTAGAATCATTATGGTAGCTGGATAGCTGGATAGATAGATAGATAGATAGATAGATGTGGAAGGTGATATCGATGGTTGATTGATGAGGTGAGAGAGAGGAGGAGTCAACCCATGTTACACATTTACCAGTTTACCCCAAGGGGTGGGTCTTTAACTTGCCTCAGCATAGACGATGAGTACAAACCAGGGACCTTCAGATGAGCAGGCGAGCGTCTTACCACTGGACCACCGAGCTGCTCTTTTGACAGTCTTTTAACAATTCATCTCCATATTCTATGGATATTTCCTCTTTTGGATTCATGTGTCCATTCTTCTGATTGTGATGTCAACGAATTCGAATTTGCTAAAGCCTTAATACTTGTTAAATGTATTGTGTGACGTAATCACAAGATGGTGACGTCATCGGGTCACTGGAGAGATACGGTATTATTGGAAGCTTTAGAATTTTAGCTTTTCCGAGAAAACATGCGGAGCCTTGCATCTTTCGGACTACATTCAAACAGCTATATAAGTGCTCTCTCAAGCAATTTTTGCTGTTATCAGAATTCATTGGCCAATCTAAAAATGGATGAAGCAAAACTTCCTTTGAGTACGGCCTCTTCCATTAAAACGAGCAAGAATCCTGTGTGAAGTCTGCAGAAATGGGACAAGCCTGTTTTGACAAATTAGTCTCAATGCACGCCAGCCTGCAGGCTGAGGGAAATCAGCTGTAAGGTCTGTTAGCCCAAGCAACTGACCTTGGAATGCAATGAATCTCAAATCAGCAGTTAAGGGCCTATGTTACTGTTATTTAACCTGTGTAGAATTAGTACATGGCCAATTGTGCCACGTGCGTTTTTCATGCGTTTAGATAAACCCATGGTTTTTGCCTCATTATAATTAGCTAAAAACCATGCGTTTCCATGCGTTTATCCTTCTCATGGAAAACGCACGTGGCACATTTGGCCATGTACTAATTCTACACAGGTTAAACAAAAGCCAAGGGGGGGGGGGGGGAACGGTGTCTGTGCACCAATTAAAATGGCAAGATCTTATCATAAAAATAATTTATAATTTAAGTTCTTCTTGTTCACCTGTGTATAGACTATTGTCAGTTATTCCACAAGGTGAAATTTAATCATCTACAAAAAAAATTATCTGTAACCATGGCAACATTAGAAGGTTTTGTTAATTAATGCCATAAAATATTTTAGCTAAAAATACATTGAATTAAATTAAATACTAATGTTTGCAAATTCGAGCTATTGTAGCTGTTTAGTTTTTACGTGTGCCTTTTGCTTCAAATCGTGTAGCTAAAACATGGCAACAGTGCAAGTTGTTGTTCCTTAAGAGACCACAATGTCTGCATTTCTTGATGGATATTTTTCGTTACAGGACTTGTCACATTTCCTATTCATTTGCTGTCACCACTCCTTATTCATATGTACGATGCGTTGTGCATTGGTATGCTGGTAATGCAACTAATGCATAGGTCAGTACAGGGAGCATGCTTACTTGTAATATTGGGATTACAAATGTTGCAGGGAGCAGCATGGGGTTTCTCATTTTATAGAAGTATATGCAGAAATATAGTTATAGTTTCCTGAGCAAGAGTAGTCTAAGATAGATAGATAGATAGATAGATAGACAGATAGATAGATAGATAGATAGATAGATAGATAGATAGTTAGATTTTAGTTTTTATGATTATTTCAATGTTAGAGAAGTTGATCTTGTAAATGAATTACACTAGTTAAATGTAAAGCAAAGACGTGATTATTTTATGTCAGTTTTAATGTTCAAATCTTTACATGGTTTAGTTCCAGATTATCTGACAAATGTAATAACAATGCAGATTGAAGTATCTAACAGAGAAACATGTCCCAAGTGTCAACTTGGAATTTACCGAAAGGAGTTTCTCATATATTGGTGCTATTAAGTGGAACACTCTACTCCCTTAAAAGTGTAGCAGTCTGGATGTTTTTAAAAAGGCCAGGAAGTATTTTTATCTTACATCATTATAATTGTTTTATTTATACACTAATTTTTATTTGTTATTTTTAGTTATGTTATTTTATTCTTCTTTGTACTGTTTTTATTTATTTGTAACAGGGCCATTTTGTAAAAGAGCTGTTGCTCAAAATGTTTGTTACCCTGTGTATAAATATGTTTTATAAATTAATTAGATCTAGACAGATAGATAGATAGATAGATAGATAGATAGTCAGACAGACAGACAGACAGACAGACAGACAGACAGATAGATAGATAGATAGATAGACAGATAAATAGATAGATAGATAGATGGATGGATAGATATTGGAAGTTTAGCCCTCTAAGGCAAGTTTTTGTTGCTTTCGAGGGTTGGTTGATGAGGTGATAATAATAACATAATGGCAGCATCACCAAAGGTTTGAACTATTTCATGATCTACTTTCATTGGTAACCTCGTTTTATATGTTTTATCATGAACACAAGTATTCATATGATGGTTGTTTTATGTATTCTTGTCTCCATGTTTTATCCAATATGTGCTCATTTTGTGGACTATATTAAGAGCTCTGATCACTCACTTTGATGTCGTTTCGCCTACAGTCAATATTCTTAACAGAATTACTAATTTAAGCCATGAAAATGATATAAGGATTCTCTGGTCCATTGGTAAAGCGTTCATCTTCTATTCATCAAACCAGCAGTTTCCTGGCTGCTATTCATGAGTTAGTAGGTTCAAACCCCCACTAAGGCTATGACATGGAGGAGTTGGGTAGATCCTCTTCAACCATTGCCTCATCCCACCCACAACCACAGTGACTGGCACTGGTGTGAGCTCTTAAGCCCCAGTGGTTCAAGGCTTAATACTTTCCAAGGGAGTTGGGAAAGACTCTAGATTGGCCTGCCAGGGATGTACAGTCACAGCCAATCTTATTCAGACACCTTCAGACTTTGGAGCAAATTCAAACTGTTATAAAAGTGAATAATCTTAATGTGGCATCAGATTATATGGTATCATTCAAATAGCTATGTTGGTGGCTATCTATTGCTACCTATTGCTATCTATTGCTATCTATTGATATCTATTGATATCTATCCATTGCTTTCTATTGCTTTCTATCCATTGCTATCTATTGCTTTCTATTGCTATCCATTGCTATATATTGCTATCCATTGCTATATATTGCTATCTATTGCTATCCATTGCTATCCATTGCTATCTATTGTTTTCTATTGCTATCTATTGCTATCTATTACTATATATTGCTATCCATTGCTATCTATTGTTATGATTTCCACATATTCTGGATTGCAACCCTGTCATTATAATGATATATGTGTTGTCCTTTATCCGTTTTCAATTATTGTAAAACAACCGAATAACTCACTTATTCAAGCTATACAATAATGTGGGTGTTGCATTTGTCACAAATGCCTGCACACAGCACAAATGCATGACCATCAACTGGTTTTGACAAAAGCGGTGCAGTAATAGTGTGATGGCATTCTACAGGCTTTGTCATGAAAATTCATTTGTTTGTCTATCAAGCGTAAAAAATCTAATTTGTGATGATAGCATTTTTTATTTGAATAGAAACTCATTACCATTGACAGCTCATGTCATGTCAACAAATGGCTGCATCTCATAGTCCAGCTGTATGCATTGGAGATTCGCGTGTGTTGGAATAATCTGACATTGTCAATGACACCAAAAAAAGAAGAAGAATAAAACATCCACCAGACACTCAATTTGTAGCTGCCTCATTTGGGTAACCTCACAATTAAAACCACATATATGTGGCACAATATATACATTTTTCATCTAGATATAATATAACGTATGCGTGTTGTTTCATACTGTAAAAATTATTAAATATAGGTACATATACAATTTAAATGACATGTCTGTCAACTATAAGGAAAAACTACATACACATAGTCAAGACGGTTTTAAGAGGTATATTAAATTTTGTATAATTGCAACATATAATGAACGTTGTGATATTCCTAATTGTTATATTTGTTCAAGATCAAACCCTCATTAGTGTCATTATATTCATAACACACCTTTCGTATATGTCATTATAGATGAAGAGCACTGTTTATATTTTGGTTTTGTTAATTTGAAATAGTATAAAAAAATATATATTTTATGAATCTTTAATCCCTGTAGGTGGCCCCACGACAGCGAAGGCATACCTTCTTAGTGGGGTCTCCTCACATTATGTACAAAATGTTTTAAAAGTTAAATTTATAATATATGTTTTATGAATGTGAAATAAAATGAAAGAATCTGAATCTGAATCGATAAATACATTGAGCATCAGAAATGTAAGCAACTCTATAATTTCTGTATAAAAAATTAATTAATTAATTATTAACATTTGAAAAATGTGCCACTTTAATTTCATATGCATTCTAACCATTTTCATCGTCGGCTATTTCTAAAAATACCATGTTCCAATTAGTGATATTTTTAAGCTGTCAATGACGTCATTACCCATAATCCACTGTTCCACTGGGAGCATTGTTTGGTTCCTGACCTTTAAAAGGTCAGTGTTCTTGTGTGACCCATTGTAAATATTTTGTGTATATTCTTCATATACCTGGGTAATATATCTGTCTAGTTTTCTGTCTACCTTGTTTTTGTCTGTCTGATCGAGTAGGTTGTCTTTAGGTTGTCTTTAGTCAAAGTGTATCTAGACAGCCCGTCCGAAGGACATACAGACACATACACAAATGATTGTCTGCACATCTAATGAGTGTATGTCCAGAAGTTTAATTTTTTTTTCTGATTGTCTGCACATCTAATGAGTGTATTTCCAAAAGTTGATAATCTTTTATCAATTAATTTAAGGACATTTCAACTTAAACTGAGTAAATTGCTTATGTCTTTTACATTCAGCCCATATTGGGGTAAACAAAAGACCCTACCTATAGGAGTAAATGTGTATTATCATAAATATGAACAACAAACCTTTTCATTTTCGAAATGACCAAGATTTTGATTCATCCAGTTGGTAATGAAAAAAGAGTAGAATTATTTTCTGCCTCCTTTTTATTGATTGCGCTTTTCACACAAAACTGAAACAAATCAACTTTTTAAAAAAACAGGAAAATGTCAGCTTTGTACATTGTAATTCATTTGTGCTGTTGGCATTTTCTCTGAATCCAAAAACATAATTTTAAAAAAAGGGATGGAATTCTTCATTGACCAAGAAAAATCTTTAAAAAAAACAAAGCCTCAAAATGTCACAAAGTGGAAAAATAAAATCTGCTTCAGAATTATTTAATTATAGAAGTTCCAAAACTACTTTGGTAAGCTGTTTGAAACAACGCCTTCATTTAATCAATTGTGTCGCCTTGATTCTAAATTTAGTTGAAAGTGGTTATTTTTGGTTTGTGACGAAATTGAATACAATACAACAAACATAATTTGATAATACATGAGCTCTTTTAAGCTTTACCTAACAAGTTGGTTTTACAATGTATTCTTATCAAAAACATGTTCAATTTAAATATACATAACTCTAGTGACAATAAGTAAGCCCTCGCAGATACTCTGTTCAGTATTAACAAATAATAATATAAATCCTGTAATATACAGTTAAGCGTAAGGTTTTGGTGTAAACTTGTTTTCTAAGTTTTTGCCTTAAAACATATGGACTATTATACCAATGTATACTCATTAAAGGTCAATGGAAACTTTGTCGGTTCCCAGATAACATTCCAAATCCAAATGAAAGAGTGACAATGCTCAACATCTTTGTTAAAATTGACCAGGGTCAGAGATTAGCTACATCCTAGATAGCATTTAAAATTGGGCCAGCGTCGTTTCTACATCGTATTGACCTCACCGACATCGTGCCGACGTCGATACGATTTGGAATCCTATCTGGGCATGGATGTCGATCGCATGAGACATTAAATTGAAGGTGTCTTGTACTCGGGGTCTATACTGAGGCAAGTAAAAGACGCCACACATGACATGATACTCCAAGCAGCCTTATCATCTAATCATTACGTCATTTTGGAACCTTTGTCGGTTTAAATTTTAATGATTTGATATTGGATATATATATGTCATTGATTAGACATTTGTGATGTTCCAAACTTCAGAGAAAGTAGTTTTGCCCTATTACGAATCAGTCTGGCATCAGTTGCTAATAGTTAAGACCCATGATCTGTAGTCAATCCCACATCTCAATATAAAAATGTTGCATTATATAATGAAAAGTTTATTGATTTTGATAATTTTAACTAATTTATGTTTATATTTATATTTTAACACATTTATGTTTATGTTTATATTCCTGAGATAGTCTGCCTCTGGTCATGTCAGCTGACTAGGCTTCAGATTCAGTAGTATTGAGTCATTGTCAACCAAGCACCCTTTCCAATAAGATTCACCTAATGCTCTGTGACAAGGATAATGCGTGGTTAGTCCTCGCATTACTAAACAATAAATATTGCATGGGCCGAGTAAACAAATTAGGGGTAGCGTGGACTTTCCAAAACAATTAGCATGCGGATATTTCCCATGATGCCTCAGAAACAATCTAAATTTGCATACGAGGACAGGACATTTTCAATTATCAGGTCAATAGCCAAGCTGGCAAATGTATAGTCTGGTGGAAAATTGATTTATATCCATATGATACCAAGTTCATATCTATATTTTGAATCTATCAATAGAACCTCATCACTAAGATAACTCTTAGTGTGGATGTATAGGTCTTAATAATGAGGTGGTCTTTATTATGAAGTGAATAAAGCTTCTATGTAGGTGTCCAAAATTATGCGATTTCAATAGTGAGGTGGTTTTCGTTGTGATCCCTGATAACACGCTATGTCAGATGTTGGCCCCACTTTGCCGACATCGGGGTGACGTCTACCAGATGTGAAATGCTATCTGGGTCTTATCATTTAAGTAACATCCGAGATAGCATTTAACATCTGGTAGACGTCACCCCGATGCCAAATTGGGTCAACTTCCTTCCCATACTGGCCGCTGTCGGAACAATATTGTATCAACATCGCAGACATCGCGCCAATGTTCTCCCAATTTGTAATACAATCTGGGGAATGCAAGTTTCCAAAATTTAGCGGATAGTCTTAACTATGAGGTGATCTTAATAATAAGGTAGCAATAGTACTCAGGGGCTCTATTTTGAGTTGAACTAAAATGGCAGAAATGCAACTGTCCAAAATTCAATGTACCTCAGCTAGTCTTCCCCAGATAGCATTCAAAATCAGGGTAACATCGGCACAACACCGGCGATATTGATATGATATTTTTATGATGGCAGCCAATATTGAAACGAAGCTGGTCCAGTTTGGAATGCTATCTTGGTCATTGTGAGGTAGTTCTAATAGTGAGGCGATATTAATTATGAGTGTCCAATTCAGTAAATCAAAACAGGTGGTCTTTATGTGAGGTTTCATAAAATATCCAAAGCCTTGAAATAGCCATACTTTCCTTTCCGAATATTGTATGTCTGGTCATTGGAGACACAGCTATCTGATGGAAATGTGGAATCACAGATATTTGATAAATTGTGAGACACCGATATCTGATAAATGTGGAAACAGAGATATCTAATACGGCCACCTATGCAACCTCTTCGCTGACTGGTCTCTGATTTCCGAGGAAATCTTAATGCGTGTTCATTTGCTAAAGATCACGATTTCTAATGAAATTTATTTTGCAGGGTGACATATGAGAGAAGTACTAGACATTTTAAAATATCATATCAAGGGTGAAATTTCACTGCAAACTATACGAATGATTCCAATCATTCATGATGGAAAGTGATTAGAACTATTGTACAGTGTATTTAATATTGCATATATATTTATATGTATGTCATTGATTAGACATTTGCGATGTTCCAAACCT
This sequence comes from Alitta virens, assembly GCA_932294295.1. NCBI lineage: Eukaryota > Metazoa > Annelida > Polychaeta > Phyllodocida > Nereididae > Alitta > Alitta virens. The sequence goes on from OW028582.1 coordinate 18,207,055, forward strand.
CAGATAAAATTGTTTTGCCATATTACGAACCAGTCTGGCATCAGTTGCTAATTGTTAAGACCCATGATCTGTATTCAATCCCACATGTCAATATAAAAATGTTGCATTATATAATGAAAATTGTACTCATTTGGATAATTTTAACGAGTTTACGTTTATAGCTATTAATATGCACAAATATTTAGCTAAGTAAATTGCAAAGGCCTATGAGAAAAGGAAATCTTTAATGCATGCTACTGCTTGATGAAATAGCTGTTTGATATCTGCTGTCTAGACTATTTTTTGTTAGTAGTAATAAGATGATTTGTTACCTATGAGCCCGTAGGGCTGGGTAGTCATATAGGCCTACAGAGCTGGAAAGGTATACTCATAAAGCTCATGAACATCAGGTCAAGTCAAGTAACTTTATGCAGACTCAGAGAGGTCCATAGACTACACTACACATAATATGGAAGGTATACATTAATGATACAAGTTTATGTGAACAATATATTAAAGAAAAACTGATAAAGCACAATTCTCTAATGAGATGCCAAAGAGCGTTGCGAAAATATTGCTACATTATAGCTCATACACAATGGGTACAAAACCTGATTGGAAAATCTTCATCAATATCTTTAGTTTTATTCAAAAGTTTGATTCGAAAGTTTTTGTAATATTTTCGAAGTTCAAACTCAACAGACTGCTATGAATATGTTAAAGGTTGCGTTTTCTGTGTGCACATTGTAATTCTTGGACACATTATACATCATGTAGCTGAAACAGGGCAGAATTTGCAGTACCAGTGTAACGTACCCTGCATATTTTTTATTTAATTATTTAAATACATATTTTGACTGGACACACAATCTGTAAAACAGTTTTTCATGTGGTCCAGTTAAGGTAAAATTTACAATAAAAACAGTTAAAACAACAATAAACATAAAAAAAATTTGACATGAGTTTTAAAAACATCACATGTAGCACTCTCATGAATTTTGGCTGGTAAGTCTACATTCAGGCATTTGTGTGTGACATACACTGTACATGTCATTTGAGAAATGCAATTTGTTATTAACATGCCACATTAATTGAGTCAACATTCCCAGATACAATGTAGAAAATGTCAGACAGATAATTATTGTGGTCAGCAGGCCGACGTGGAGTTGTTGGCAACAGCACCCAGCCAATGTTGGTCCCAATTTGGCAGGCTCTCTCGGATGTTGGATTGTTGTCAGCATTTTGTGGGTGCTGTGGTCTAGTGGATAAGGTGTTAGATCTAGGCGCATGGTCGTGGGTTCTAACCCAGCCATGCCATGGAGGAACTGAGCAGATACTCCTTGAACCACTGCTTCACTCCACCCAGGTGTAAATGGGTACTTGGCTACAGGCAGTGATGGCAATTGTTGAGTGCTCGACCGAACGAGTGCTGTAATGGCTGCACACTGGGTGTATACTCCCCAGGGAGTGGCGAAAGGCTCAAGCTAGAACAGGCCTGCCAAGGGTGTAAAGTGGAATGTCAGCCCCAGATAGCCTTCCAAATCGGCCCAGCATCGTTTCCATGTAGGCCACGGACGTTACAACATCGTATTAACATCGCCGACATCGCGCAGATGTTGAAACGATTTGGAATGCAATCTGGGGCTGAACTCGTTGAGGATAGCAGACGCAAAACTGAGTTACATTGACATTAACATTTTTGTCTTAGTCTTGGGACTATCGACTCAAAATGTTGGCCACTGTCATTGTAGTCGGCTCTAAGTTAGCAAACATCGGCACTGATCTGCCCATTGCTGAACTGATTTAACATGCCATCATGGTACACTCACGTGACTGCAACCATATTATAGATACTGAAGTAACAGAAAGACCCTGGTGCAATTATTGAATCATGCCACAAGTCAATGTTTAATGATAATACAGTGTCTGCATATATGCCATGCAGAACGCATTTGGGTGTTTATATTGCACCAGCCATTAGGTATTAAAACACAGGGTGGGAGAGTGAAATATGTTGACCAAAGCTAAAGGTGCAGCGTCCTAAATATGAATCATTAGAATGACGTCGAAGAAATATGTACTGTGCATGCCAGTGCAACTTCACACTATGAACCCCACTCAGAGGCCACATAATTGGGGACAAAATCCTATTGCCTCTATGCAGTATATCAATTTTTTGCATTTTATTGTCGCTCAATAACAGGGCCATGTTTTACAGTGTATTTTCTAACTGTATATGTTTACCCTGTTTTTAAATATATTTTATAAATAAATACGTATCATGTTATTAATCTTGATTTCTGGATTGCTAACAGGGTGTGCCATTGGGTCTAAAGAGCATGGAATAGGTTATAGCAATGTTGAGTTATAATTTATTTGCACAATCAGTGTAGTTAAACTATTTTTTTTCGCTGTCCATAATGGCATTGGTGTTTTCCAGGCACACTGGTATCAATTGTACACCTCTAAAAATTTAGTTTCTGCACTCTCAGAGAGTAGGGTCACAGCTTCCCAGATAGCATTCCAAATCGTTTCAACATCGGCACGATGTCGGCGATGTTGATACGATGTTGTAACAACAGTGGCTTATATGGAAACGATGCTGGGCCGATTTGGAATGCTATCTGGGTTAGTGGTTCAGCGCTCTGGGCTGCCAACTGTGGGGTCCCGGGTCCGAATCCAGCCCACATTGGAAGGTTGCTTCATCATTTGTCTCATTGCCATGACATCTGTCAGCTTGATCAGCCCTATCTGGTACGAAAATCTTGCTCATCTCAGCCACCCACAAATCCACGCTTTGGCAGTGTGTAATGGCCCAGTTGTCAAAGGTAATATCTTTTACACTTCAGTAAAAGTTACAACAAACATTTTTTATTCAGTGTCATAAAACTCATATATATGAACGTTATTTTTTGTTCTGCAAACTTTGTTACTTTCTGTCACAGACAGCACTTTTACAAAGCAATACATATATTACCAAAACATTTACAAAAATCTCTGACGCGATGCCACGCGTGGGTTTTACAGGTGTGAATAGATAATAAAAAAGATCAGAAGCATTGATCAGAATTTGGGAGGCCCAGCTGTCCACATTGTCCTGAAAGATGGTACAATAGATGTAGTGGGTAGATGGGAAAAAATAGGTACAATGTGCCTTGAAAATCTCAGGACATGAGTTAGGCAAAGCTAACTTCTTCATTTTTTGACATTTTGACAAACTTTTAGACATTTCACTGTTTTACGATGAGTGAAAAACTGGTCAATTATCGTTTAGGTTGAATAACCTGACCGGAAAAAAGCGAACTAACTTATTAAAAACTATTTCTAATAAACATTTTGTTTTTACCTCATACAATTTTTTGTCGTTTTTTCATTTTTTTATTATTATTTTTTTCATTATGAGACCAAGTCACTTTAACGATAATTCGCAGCAATAATTCAGACAAATTTTTATTCTTTTCATAGCACTTCTTACCCTTGCTATTACAACCAAATGACCAGTGAATTTTACACTTATAAGAATGGTGTTCGTGCGTGGGGAATTTCCACAAAATCCAATGTACTTGCTGAAGATCAACTTTGTATGCAGTTTTTAACTTTCATGCATTGAGGCAAACAATAGAGCGGAAATTTAAAGTCCAGTTGTTTTTGAGTCATTTTTATCATAAATATTATGGAGCGGGACAGAAAAGTCACTAATAGATCAAATCCCAACTTTTTAACCCATAAAAATCCCACTCTTTACCATCATTATGGCGATTGGTTATGGTGACGCAGAAATTACAATGGAGAATATAGCGAACTTCATGTTATATCTTTCCCAGAAGTTTTTCTTTCAGCTAGAAAGCTGGGATTTGACTCGTTGATAACATTTCTGTTCATTTTGCTCTGCTCCCATGTCATTTATGAAAAAATATTATATATATATATTATCGTAAAATAAGTGGATATTAATTTTGAATCATAATGTTATTTAGTGAGGTTCCGCTATGCATAGTACTTAGCCAATTGCCAGATATCAGAGCGCCGTGACTGTGGCATCATTCTAGGTCAGTGTGACCTACTTTATTACATATGAACTTTCAACTGGATGATTTGATAGAGTTTCCGATTTCTCAATTTTTACCGTCATTGTTTGTAGAGGAACAACAGCTTTTCATCAAATACGCTGAAAAGAATATTTTACTTTATTCCATACGTCACAGCCAGGGCTGTACACCTCACGAACAACCTTACGAACGACATAACAATAATTCATCGACAATATACATGCGCTGTCAGGCTATCACAATCGAAGTCATATATATTTTATACGTTCAACATGAAATGCATTGCATTATCTGCACGCATGAGACTAGGTGTGTGAGTGGTGACAATAATCACTAAATTGCCCAATATTTTGGTCACAAATATTATATTATACTCGTGCACATGGACGGTTTTGTCAGTTTACTTGATCAATGCTTATTACTTCTTTTTTTTCATGTAAACAATACAATTAGGAGGAGGCCATTTGTTTCTGGTGTGGAAAAACAAATGTTTCCAACTCCGTGGTGCTTGCTGTTTGCTTTTGTTAGTGACTCTGAATGTGTGCATCTTTTTTTTTCTACCAACCAGAGAATATGTAGTATAACTAAAAGAAATGTTGAAATTTAAAGAAAATGAAACTTTATTTGGGAGTTACTTCTTTAATTTCTCCTTCTTCAAAATGTTCTGACGATAAGCATTAACTTATTGCACTTGTGTGGTGTGATATGCATGAGCATATATAGCATGCGGCATTGTTTCGGGTAATATTATTGTCCATTGTCTAGATATTATTTGGGTGACTATCCTATACTTCTATTATATTGTTCTGTATTTACTTATTATGTTCTATATTTATATCTTAATCTTGCCCCAAATATACCGGAGGTATCGGGGCGAAATTGTGTAGTTTTTTTAACATATATGTAAATTCTTAAAGAATAAATACATTTTGAGTTGAGTTTGAGTGGACTTTTAAAACGGAAAGATATGAAAAGAGCAATACACATATATAGAAAGTAGCAATATGAAAATGATGAAAGGAATGTGTATTAAAATATTAAAGAAAAACACTTACAAGAGTTTAATGTCACAAAGGCACATTGATCTTGTTATTGATCTTTACCTCTCTACTTTGTAATTTATCAACTTTTTGTCAGTAGATTTCTCTTCAAAGAAGGATTCCAAAGCATAATTGTACAATGAGACAAGTTGTGTGGGCTGTTGTGTATTCCTATTGGTGGTGCCTCGTGTTCTGTGTCTGTGCTGGGACATGTAAAAAACACCACTCGTGGGGTAAACATGGGTTGGACTCCTAGCTTTTTCATCTCTTCATTACATTTACCTCTGGCAGCTGGTCACATAAAAGCTTCAGACAGGCTTCGTTGATACAATACAATACAATGCAAATACAATACAATACAAATACAATAAAATACAAATACAATACAATACAAATACAATACAAATATAATACAATACAATACATGCTTTTGATAATGAAGTTGTTTGATTTTTGTTTATGGACATCAGAGACAATAGATTACATACCTTTCCCAATTTTATATAAGAATAAATGCACCTACATTTGTTCTCTGAATTATTTCCGAAGTTATGTGATACATACAAATGTCCTGACTCAATTATGAATTTGCGGTTATGCACTCAGTATAATGCCAAGCCCAAAATAGTTCTGTCATACACTTAGGGCAAATACAGCAGAAATTTCTTAAACAATCTCATTATATTACCAAGACCACAATTTCGACTCATTTTACTATTTGTTTCACTATACCTCCTTATGCTGATTAACTTTATTGTATTTTTACAAAGGTGAAGTTCTATTGATTCTGCCCTAGAAATAATCCCTGATTGCATGCCCATTGCCAACATCAGGTCAACTATTAGGAACCCTGGGTTAATGTTAAGCCAATTCGTGGTGATGGTGGGCCATTACTGGGTCAATTCAGATTACGTGATTTCGCAACACTGCGCCATAGGCGATAAAAGTGGGTCAATTACTGCACCCGTTGAATTCAACGCAGCGGCCAACAAAGTAGTTCTTCAAATATCGTCGAATCTGGTAATTTGGGACTGTTAACCATGGATTGTCCTTTTGGACTCTTATGGTATAGAAACCGATACACAGTTAAATTTCTTGCTCCCCCAAGAGGATCTTGCTTCGTCCGAAATCTAGCAGACCCTCAGGGCATTCGCTCCTTGCTAAGTGCCCTGTAGTGGGGCAGGGTCTGCGTAGGAGACTGGTGTCAATTAATTCCATCATTGGGCCAATACTGGGCCAATACTGGGCCAAGTAATGGCATCTTTGATCCATAACTGAACTAACAGCGCCAATGCTGGGGCCAACATGCATGGAGCAAGTGTGACGTATTATCCACGGAAGAGATAATAATTAAATAGGGAGAATTCATTTAGACATTCGTCATCCAAGACTTAAGATGTATCATTTTGCCCACATGCCAAACATAATATATGCGCATATTATATGCAGCTATGTATAACGTTTTATGATTCTATTCCCAGGGTATGAAATGCCAGGACGAACAAGCATCACAGTATTTGCTTTGTGGTGCAGGTTCATATAAAAACCGGGACATTTTTTCGGTTCCTTTCCGACACTGTTGACGTCAGAATGCTTTACGTTTTGTCACTTACCTGATGTCAGGATGTCAAAAAATATAACAACATAAATGATACATATATACATGAAGCCTGGTAGAATCTAGGTTTTTCTTTCTTGGCGTGTGATAGACATAAAGTGGTTTTTCAGGGTGGGGGCCTAGCTCAGTGGTAGCATGCTTATAAAATATCATCCACACTGACAGTCAGGAGGACGCCATTGATGAAAACTTACTGACTGAGCAGCAGTTTCACAAATTTAAGTAAGGTCCATTAAAGGCTTTCTTGCTGCCGTCAGGATGCTGATGAAATTTCATCCTTACTGACAGTCAAGAGAAACTAGGTTTTTAGGATTTACTAATTAACCATGGATATATTAATTTACAATGTCAGTATTGTGTATTTTTGCCATCTTACTGATGGCCGGATGCACTTCAAATGGCATCCACACTGACAAGAGATATTTGACTAATGTCAGTGGTGTGCGATTTATGCCTTATTCCTGCCGTCAGGATTTAGGGATTTAACTTGTGCCATTGTAGGCCGATTGAATAACTGTGAGTATATTTCTCACTTAGATCTGAGATATTTAATGATTGCATTGCTTTTTTACTGTATGACACATATCTGTGCAGGTACAATGTATAGAACCCTAGCTGCCCTATGACCACCTTTTCATTAAGACCATGTCACAAGTTAAACAACCTTCTCTTGCAGATAATTTCAGCACCGAATAATTATTTGTAAAAATAATTACAATTAAAGCATACGAATTAAGAATAAAAGCACCACAATAAAATCAAACTAGCATGTATTCTGAAATATGCTGCAAAGGATCCTATTTATTTTTCACATGTGCATAATATTTAATGGCTGCAGCAACCAAAGGCCAGTGTTTATTGTTTTTAATTTTTCATTACCTGAGATAAATGGCTCGTCACAGTAGCTGAATCTTTGAATAACTTCTCCTGTTGACTTGTCATTCTTCATTTGTCTGTTAATGCTTGCAAAAAACTTGATACTGACATGAATTAATGTCAGGAATAAGTGTCAGGAAGACTGCACTTAATGGTCTATTCTGACGGTCAGTAATTTTCATAAATTCATGCTCTGCTGACGTCAGAATGGTGGATAAAACTGCCCATACTTGACTTCAGCAGTATCAGTAGCACCCCATTTTAGTCCCTGTTTTTAGCTGGTATGTTTCCTATTTGGGGCACTATGTTTTTAACACATTTAATCATGTCACAGCTCTACACACACCTTTTGCTTACTGATGTGCTGACAGTTATGAACATTAAACCATGACAGTATGCAGTGCATGTCATATGACAGGACCGGCATGACAATAAACTGTTACCCGTGGCATATCAATGACTGGGCACGGCCCGCCACATTGCATTAATTGTCAGGCCCATTCCGCAATCTGGACTTTCGTGCCCTCGCCAGCCATTTTGTATGTTGCATGCTGGGATATGGTCACGTGAGCAAACATTTGCGTTCGGCCATCATGGCAGTTAGTGCTTTTATCGCCTTGGATGGTGGTTCTACCTCAGACAATTTTGGCACTGGACTAATTGCCTAAAAAAAGCAAATAGAAAGGTACCAAGTGACCTCGTAGGGACTGCACAGAACTATACTGTCATTCAGAGCAGGCAACGGCAGGGCAAGGGATCAGGGGATGCCATTCATTCAGTGCAAATTGAAAAAGAAGAGGGCAGGTGGAAAATAAAACTGCTCAGCCCAGCCAGCTAATTCTTCAGTGCTCCTCGGAATTCAATTGCTGACCAGAGAGTGCAGCTGAATGTAGATTACAGACCCTTCAATGAAGTCTGTATTGCTGTATTGTTCTGTATGTTTCATGTTTCAATCTGAGAGTGCCTCTCCTCCTCCTCCTCCTCCTCCTCCTCCTCCTCCTCCTCCTCCTCCTCCTCCTCCTCCTCCTCCTCCCTCCTCCTCCCTCCTCCTCCTCCCTCCTCCTCAAATTTGCAAAACTTTCGACTTCAAGGATATCTGAGCCTTTCCTTGATTCTCCCGCAGGTCTATACGATTACTTGTCCTACTTTACATGAATTTTTTTTTTTTCATTAATTTTGACAGAACATTCTCTTAGTAAACGAAGCACCCTCTAACTTCAAAACCCCCTCGTTGCATTTCAAGTTTATAACATCATATTTCGAAAACAAAAAAAATCTTCCTGTTCCTAATCAACTTTACAACAAAGATCCCATTAGCAACCCCTGTCTTAAATCAACATCTCCATTAGAATGAGAAAACTGTAGCCTCATTGTCATAGTGTTAGCAGAGTGTTACCCTCGCACTTTTGGAGTGACTCTTTGGTGTAATGACCAACACTATCACCAGTTAAGGTCTCACTGCATAGGTTACATACAGTTTCTGTCATAAAATATGGTCGACTCTAGACAGCTGTATTTCTTGCTGTAGCTATAACTGGCTAAAGCTAGCTGCTTCTGTCTACTCCTAGGTTTTAAAGTCGGCTTACACCTACCACCACTGAAAAAATATAAACCTTGGTAAATGTTAGAAATTTACCTCATATATCATATGTATGTACAATAGACATGCATCTTTTCAATGAAAATTAAACTTACCATCTGATGGTGTGGCATGTACTTTTAGATCCGGCTTTGAATAGCCAGCTATAGCCAGACAGTTGTGTTAAGTGGCATCGTATAGCAGAAGTTGTCTAGCTTTGTATAGGTTCGATTTGACAGGCCGTTTTTAATGAAACTAACTTTATGGGGATGGACTATGAAAGTGGGCATACTTTAGTGAACTCATTCGTACCTCCTATGAGGAGAGCCTCAGCGATAAGGTGAAGCTTATTGCGAAAGGCTACGACAAACCACCTTCTTCACCACTCCTCATATAGATGTATTCTATGGCACATCTTCTGAACTCTGAGGAAGGTACCCTGCCAGTCTCTGACTCCCGAGACTCAGAGATATCAAGATGCTGGGCTGCCTCATTGCCAAATATTCCTACATGACTTGACACTGAACAGAATGCCATGTCATTTCCATTATTAATTGCTTCCATATATGAATAGGCCTACATAAGATGGCACAATAAGGGATTATTGAAGCATCTGCTGGTTAGCCCCTGATGGGCTGACAGAGAAAGCCCAGATAGCATTCCAAATCAACCCAGCATCGTTTCCATATAGGCCACTGTCGTGACAACAACGTCGCGCCATTATTGAAACGATTTGGAATGCTATCTGGGAAGGAAAATGGCAATCTTGGAAATAGCATCTATGCTTGGGCAAGTTAAAGACTCCACCCATTGTACAAATATGTGTGTCCCTATACTAAATACAGAGACACAATATCTTACCATTAATGTGTTGTCAAAACTTTAACTGTTCTGTCTCTATGCTGGTGCTGGTCAATATGGGCTTTACATCCTGTATTTCTGCACCTGATGGGCTAATTAGGACAGGTAGGGACCATGGCAATGAGACGAAGGATGAAACAGCCATCCAACATAGGCTTGACCGGGAATTGAACCCAGGACCCAGTGGTTGGAAGCCCAGAGCGCTACCTCTGAGCTAGGCCCCCACCCCTTCTGTCTCTATGCTAAATACAAAGAGGCACCATCTTGTAATTAAATCAATGGAGCAAAACATTCAGAATGAAGAAATGACACAAAAAATTGAGGGATCTATCTTCAGATTTCGGATGCTATATCGGCTAAGAAAAATAAAAGTCATTTGTGATTGGTGCTTGGCATCCCTAGGCAAGATGTTGCAGTCTCAAACATGCAGTCAGGGATACTGGGAAAACCCAACCAGCTGCGAACTATAAATTTAAGATTTTTATTTTTATGGCATCTAACTATTAACAGGTAAACGCTCTATTCATACCTCCCCATAGTTAAAACCACAACATTTAACCCAACATTATACTGCATGCAGTCCCCGCACATTGTAACTTCCCCATGATTAAGATTACTTCACCATTAAACTATTATATAGTTTCTTGACCTTAATGGTGACGTGGTCTTAATTCTGAGGTACGTAGGCCTAAATGACAATAGTTTCTTTTATACAGTTCATTCAAATATCGTGGTCTTTATAATTAAGTAGACTTATTTGTGAGTTAAATTGAAAGTAATTGTTCAAAAAACATTTCAGTTAAATTTACCATAGTTTTCCTTATAGTGATGTGGTCTGAAAAGCGAGGTTTTCCGGAGGTGAGGTCTCACTCTATATACAGTCGACTCTCAGGCACTGACTGTAAATTCTCAGCTGTATGTTCTTAGTCTCTAATGAAAAATACAGTGTGAGTTTGGGAGTGTTACTCTTGATGGATTGGCCATTAAAGCAAAGCATAAAAAAGTTGTAACTTCCAAGGTGGCTGGGTTTGCATCTCATTTTAAACATTGTTTAAGAGTATAAGTACACTGTAGTGAACTTGTTGCATTTTAAGTAATGCATGCAGAGTCATATTTTGTTGCGATTTACAGGCCATATAGCCAGTCATAAAATGTTTCAGTATAACTTGCATCACACAGTTTTGGATGAGTGGTGGTGGGTAGATTAGGGCTTTACATCCTGTATTTCTGCACCTGATGGGCTAATTAGGACAGCCCAGTTAGCATTCCAAATCGTTTCAACGTCGGCGCGATGTCAGCTAAGTTATTAATACGATGTTGTAACAACAGTGGCTTATATGGAAACTATGTTGGGCCGATTTGGAATGCTATCTGAGAGGCAAGGACCATGGCAATGAGATGTCGGATGAAACAGCCATCCAACTTGGGCTCGACAAGGAATTGAATCCGGGACCCTACAGTTGGAAGCCCAGCACGCTACCACTGATTCGGCCCCCACGCCGTTTTGCCTTCTGTCTCTTTCATATTTTTGGACTGAGCGACATTTCACATTTGCAGAAATTCTATAGCAGTATATTGAGTTCATTCGCAACTAATATTTCTACTTTGCTCCAAATCAGTTTTCTGAACCTTGTTTGTAATTTTGTAAATTAAAGTAAAACTTTTAATTTGCTAAATTCTGTCAGCATTTGCTGATATCAAGTTACTAGGCTGCCTCATTGCCAAATATTCCTACATGACTTGACACCGAATAGAATGCGATGTCATTTCCATTATTAATTGCTTCCATATATGAATAGGCCTACATAAGATGGCACAATAAGGGATTATTGAAGCATCTGCTGGTTAGCCCCTGATGGGCTGACAGAGAAAACCCAGATAGCATTCCAAATCAACCCAGCAACGTTTCCATATAGGCCACTGTCGTTACAACAACGTCGCGCCATCATTGAAACGATAAAAATGGCTATCCTGGAAATATCAGCGTCTATACTGGGGCAAGTCAAAGACTCCACCCATTGTACAAATATGTGTGTCCCTATACTTTATACAGAGACACAATATCTTACCATTAATGTGTTGTCAAAACTTTAACTGTTCTGTCACTATGCTGGTGGTGGTCAATATGGGCTTTACGTCCTGTATTTCTGCACCTGATGGGCTAATTAGGACACGTAGGGACCATTGCAATGAGACGAAGGATGAAACAGCCAGGAATTGAATCCGGGACCCTACAGTTGGAAGCCCAGCACGCTACCACTGAGTCGGCCCCCACGCCGTTTTGCTGATTAGTAAAAAGTTCAGGAATTTGCCATGAAATTGCTATGATCGAAGACCTTTTGTCTCTTTCATATTTTTGAACTGAGCGACATTTCACATTTGCAGAAATTCTATAGCAGTATATTGAATTCATTCGCAACTACTATTTCTACTTAGCTCCAAATCAGTTTTCTGAACCTTGTTTGTAATTTTGTAAATAAAATTAAAACTTTTAATTTGCTAGATTCTGTCAGCATTTGCTAGATTTTGTCAGCATGAATGATTTTCAGCAGTTTTTTTAACTACGTCATAAATTCAAACGTTATCAATCTTTCCTTAAATAACTGGTAAATGGTAAATTTGTAACAGTTAAAATTCAACATTTTCATGTACACCATTAACTGCTACAGTTAAGTGACTAAAAGAAGCCCTATACAAATAACTGATAAATAAATGAAATTACATTAATTATGGAATTGTTTGATATAGTGATAATCCAAGTTTAGGACTTATGAAAGTGATCTTAAAGTTGAGTTTGTCTTTTTATCCTTGTAATAATTACGTAGAATTGTTCTTCAATTTTCAATTGATTCTGAGAGCATGATGTCTCAGTTGTGTTTGCATAAATGTCATGCTTCATTTCCTAAAGGAAAATAATAATACTCAAGCCAAACAAGATCTTATTGTAAACGCCTATCTGACAAACTAAAACTTAATCAAAACAGTTTAGCAGTTGACAGTTTGTTTGACTAAATCCCTCATGATGTCACAGATGAAGAAGAAAAGTTTAACAGACGATTCTACGTAATTATTAGCATTAATTACAATGATAATAATGCCAGTAGTTTAAATTGCACCAGATAGAAATAAAATTTTAAAAATGGCCAAATAAGCATTATCTTGAGACATGGAAACGCAAAAAAAATACATAATTTTCGAAGCAGGATGCGAAAACAAGAAAAAAGCTGGCATAATCCTTTAGTTTTTGCTTACTGGGAATTTATTTCATTTGATAACACGTGTTTGTGATCACAAAAGTCATGGCATTCTCAACTAATGTGATCAATGCAGGATCAATATTGCCAGATGATATTATATTGATTCAAAAAATACACCATAATTGATTGGGATTGAATTCATTGTACTACCAGCCAGTATGGTGGTACTACTTTGTCTTGTGAATTAGAAGCTGTGCATGTCACTGCATGAGTGTTCAGGTGGTTAAGGGCTTAACCATGCAGCTCATCTGAGTCCTAGGTTCGATGCTTGAACAACAGGGTAGGCATACTTGTCATAAGCTGTATCTCGACAATACTATGGACCAGTTGACACAGTTCATTTAGAATACAGCTGGGTGGTCCAGTGGCAAGACACTCGCCTGATCCTCTGAAGGACCCGGGTTCAATCCCAGGCCCGGGTACCTTTCATGAGCATTATTCCAGCGGGATTTCGTTCGGATGCTATGTAAAATTGGCAGTCCCTTGTACTCAGTGTCTATGCTGAGGCAAGTAAAAGATCCCATCCATGCGGGTAAATGTGTAACATGGGTGGACTCCTCCTCTCTCTCACCTCATCAATCAACCCTCGCTAGTGGCAAGAACTTGCCTTAGGGTGCTGCACTTTCCATATCTATCTATCTATCTAGCCATCTATCTATCTATCTATCCATCTATCTATCTATCTATCTATCTATTACATTCAGGGCATTAATTTGAAAGATGTGAAAATCCCATGTCAACAACCTGATAACAAGTACGCATAGAAATTATAAAAGGAAAACAAACAACCCAATATCATATTATTGACACACACACACACACACAGATTATCATATATGTAACTGACATTTAATTTCAGTTTGAACAATCGACATTTTAATGTCAATTCAATACTCCTGATTCTGGTATTTTCAACAGTGCAGCTTTGTACAATGCAATTCGAAAGTCAATCCCAAAGCAATTGAAGCCTAATTACCAAGAGTAAAATTGAACTTAGTGAAATTAACCAAAAGATGTGCCTGCTTTTGCGGGCAACTAATGGCATTAAAGTTGGTTTACAGAAAAGAAATAGTAGATGTGGCTTCCATTTCCATGTTTGATTTAACGAGGGAAGTGTCTGTTCACACAGTACTGTACAAATAATCTAGCATTGCTCTCTGACACCACCCAATGAGATCATCACTGATGAAGTGTCAATAACTTGTAAGTAAGTAAAGTAAGTTTAGAGTCCCAAAAAGGTCACTTGCTCTGTCACGTCATGTGACCTGCAATTCAGCCTCGTTCTGAGTTTCATTCAAGGGCCCTGGCAACAATGGTGTAAATGGTTGCTAGGGAGCTTAATCTCGCAAGAGTATGGTTGTTGGGGGTGGTCATGTGACTCACAGGCAGGTTGTTATGGTGCCACAGGACCTTAATCCATTCAGCCTCTTTCTGAAAGTGATGGCGGCCATATTATATTGGCAGGGAGCATGTGCTTACTTCGACGGAACTTTTGGGGAAAAAGGAGGGCAAGTGTGCAAATAAAGAGTTGTAATGGTGACAGTTAGTTAGAACCAGAGAAGATAGAAAGGATGAGGTAGGCCACGGCACGATCGAGGGCGTAATAATTTTATTCACAGTATTCAAGTATAGTCACAATTTTCTCAGATTTTAAAAGCCCAGCAATATTGAGAAACTCAATTTCTGTGATGAGAATTCTTTAGTAACTCGTAAATTTTTATTCTTTTTCAGTAAATATTTGTTGAAAATCTAATATAAATTTGCACTTTTGTTATGCTTCTTAAGCATATGTAATAAAAGACAGCAAAATATTATCTATCATTCCAAAAATATATATTTATTAGAATTCCAAAATTGAAATTTATTTTGTGCAATAGCCTATATTTTATCGTAATATGAAATACAAGACAGCAAAACATCCATTGTGGAAAACAAAGTTAAAGAATAGAGAACTGTTGTAGACTGCAAACTTTTAAAAGTATTAAAATTACATACACCTACCAGGGTGATTTTATAACAATAGTAATATATTTGTACAGACAATATTTGTATCATATTTACAGCTATGGCTAAGAAGTAGGCCAACTACTGTGTTGCTGACATTAAAGTCTTTGCAAGAAAGTGTTAATCTTGTTATAGTTGTAAATACTATAGCAATATTGGATGGTGTGTCCGATAAAACTCCATGTTGGTCCACACACCATTCATCATTGCTTATGTTCTCCCCTGAGCCATCCAACATACACTGCAGCCGTCCAACATACACAGATTTAGTAGATTTAGTAGCTGTCCAATATAGTCTGATGCTGTACAAAATATTTGACTTCGCCGACATCGCAACGATGTTGAAACAATTTGGAATGCTATCTGGGTCTCGATTCCTATAGTTTGTGCGTCAATAATCCTCTCAGTTCAATTTCACAGTCCTGTATCTATACCTAGCCTGTATGGCAGCAGTCCTGTCATTTTTCGTGGTATTTTGCAACAGGTTGAATTAATATTGTCTGGACAGTATATACGCATCAGTGCCAACTATCATCAGTTCATATCATTGAAAATTAGTAATTAGGTTTTATGGGCGATGACTAAGTCATTCAGTGATAACATTATTTTTAAGAAGCAGAAGTTGAAATTGCCGATTTATTGCAGGAAAATTATGATTGAGTACAAATAACAGTGTGTCAAGGTTATTAATAGTGTGCAACCATTATTTGTCAGTATAGAAGAAATTCAGAAAGGTAGGAAGGCTGTAAAACTGTGTACATATAGAATCCCACGAAAAAATACAAAGACTGCTGCATGGCCCTCATTCTGCGAACTCGGACGCAAATGAGGGCAGTTATACAAAATGCATTGAAAATTGCACATACAAAAGAATTGACCTATTTTGTTGTCCAGTTATATAGTAACAAAGCACTGACATTTTCACATCCATTTACCCTTCTTTGTATTAATATTAATATAACACACGGAGCACTATAAAATGCAATCTCGAAACATACCCTTACAAGACAAATGTTTTCGGGTAAATTGCCAATTAACTCTTATTGCTTTTACAAGAAAACAAGAGTATGCCATTCTCTCGTACCGATGTCATATAAAGAGCCAGTTATGAGAAATAGCCAAAATTGCAGACTCATCTTTCTCACGATATATCTCACCCCACTTGGAAAATTGGTGTTCATACCTAAAGATACTGCAAAAAAGCAATCAAGATAGAAAATCACAATCAAATAAAAGCCAGTCTCCCAAGTATGGAGAAAGGAGGAAACAATTGGAAATGGGGGAAGGGGGTGGGGGTGGATGCACCAACAATCAGTCATAAGAAACCATCAATCTGTTTCTTGTCATATTCTGCAAATATTTCTGGCGTTTTATGTAGTTTTTGCTTCTTTTTTTGTCATGTAGTTTTGTTGTGCTCCATTATCATCTATCTTCGATACAAATATGCATAGATCAAGGCAATCAATGATTCACTCTATCTATCTATCTATCTTTCTATCTCTCTATCTATATGTCTGTCTATCTATCTATTTATCTATCTCTCTATCTATCTGTCTATCTATCTGTCTATCTATCTATCTATCTAACTAATCTATCTATCAATCTATCTAATCTATGTAATCTATCTAATCTAACTATCTATCTATCTGTCCATCTGTCTATCCATCTATCTATCTATCTTATTTATCTATCTTATTTATTTTATCTATCTATCTATCTGTCTATATATCTACCTATCTATCTATCTGTCTATCTATTTACATTTCAGTCATAGTTGCGGTTCCTCAAATGTGCTATACTTGGATATCATGATAGTGGGGTTGTCAGTGCTTATAAGCCTGCAGTTTAAGTGGTCACTTAGCTAACATTTGTACATAGAATATATATTGCCTGACAAGTTCAAGACAGTTTCAAGTGTTCACCATATTCGTAAAAACAAACAAAGGTAGTATCACCAAAAGAAATATTCAGAGATAATGTACATATACAAATGTACGATAGGGTAATCTTTCAAGGAAGAAAAACAAAGCAGGGACGTTATCACGTCATGTGAGTTAAGGTTTATATGGAAACGTTTTTAAATTGGCACACCTTAATCTGCGCACGCATTATATCATATTTAAATAATGGTGTTTGCAATAGATCTAAAAGGGGAAATTAAAACCTCGCCATTAAGACCATCTTTGGTGCAAAGTTAAAATGTCGTAATAGTGAAGTGGTCTTAATTGAGAGGTATGTGTACAAACAATTGCATAATGCACCTGTGTTGAAAAATATAATTCAATTTGCAATTTAATTATATAAAGACTTTTTTCAACACAGCTGCATGATTGCGATTTTACAGAATAGATCAAATAAAGAAGTCTTCAGGCGAGTTATACTTTCAAAAGTAAGAAACATATTTCACTTTTTGATTTAGTTTCAGCAATATCATATATTAAGAGGTAACTGCATTGTTAGCTGGGCTGGGAAATACTCAGGATATAAACAGCTATTTTGTCCTGTGTAAACCCACGTATACCTGCCAGTGGGCTGAACTTCTAATTACATTACAAATCTTACTTTTAGAATTTATTTTGGGGAATGAAAATCAAGGAAAGAAGGGTTATAGAATTGTAATTTCATAAGTTTCAACAGAACTGTTCAAAAACACATTGTTCACAATTTCACAAATGACACAACCATTGGATGACATGTTGCGCACGTGCACTGGATACCTCTAGTGTTCTTTCAAGGAAACGAGTTCGTTGAAGATGAAAGGGCCTCCTCTAAAGGGAAAAAAATTACATTACAGGAACATACATGACACAATCATCCACCTACAAGTATAGGGTCAATTTAACAAAGAAAGAAAAACAGAAAGGGGAGCTATTAATAGACAATGGAAACAGAGAAATATTGATGTGTTTGTTTCAAATTTCTGGTCTTAATTCAAGTTTTTCATGAAGAGGAGCCACAAGGGCAATACTACGGCATCTCTTTATCAGGTGGGTGGGAGGGTGGATGAGGGCTTTACATGCTGTATCTCTGCGCCTAATGGGCTAATTAGTACAGGCAGGGACCATATATGGCAATGCGATGATGGATGAAACAGCCATCCAACTGAGGCTCGACCGGGAATTGAACCCGGGACCCAGTGGTTGGAAGCCAATACTACAAAACCGCTGAGCTAGCCCCCCACCCCATCTCTTTATCAAGACCACCATGCATTTGTGCTGGTGCTTATGATCGTAATTATGAGGTGGTTTTAATTTTGGGTGTAAATTTCCAAACATAACAGGGTACAAAGTATATGTAGGTATCATAAAGTATAGAAATTCTCTATTAAGACAAACGACCTTGGTGTTTAGGTGGTCTTAATGATGATGTACTCTTAATATTGAGGTGGCTGTAAGTGAGATTCAACTGTAAAGGTAACTATGAACTGAAGCTTAGAAAGACCTGTAAATTTCAAAACATAAAAGGGTACAAAGTATATGTAGGTATATCACGTCCTAAAATAGAATTTCCCTCAAAAATAAAGAAATATAAAATGTAATACAAATATGTGTGGGCCTAGATAGATATGGAGAGAGGATGTAAGTTCATTAACAGGGCACTCACGTATATATGGCACTTTCTTCTGAACAAGCCAAGCCTTTTAAAACATTTTCATTGCTCAGGCTGTACATGTCAGGACTTCGGTTTTACAGCCTAATCTACAAATGCAGTGCAATACCATAAAAGGCTCCAAACTCAATATTTTCTTGCTGCTTATAGAAAAAATGCTTGAAGTTGATACTAAAGGGTCATTGCAAAATAAGTTACAGGTAACAGAAGTATATTGGGGATAGAAATATAAGTACACTGCAGTTTTGGTATTAAGAGCAATTCCATTGAATGGAATTACTGTAGATGATATTACTGGAGCTAACTGTAAATTGTGAGTTACTGTAATGAGATTTCAGTTGGGCAATTAAAGAAACAAGAATAGGCTTGTTCTTATTTCTGTTTAGCTGACACCTGTTTAGCTGGTTGGTGTAGTGGTTAAGGCATTAGCCAGTTAACAAACAGGCCAGCTCTGCTCAAGGTTCCAGATTTGATTCCTGACCCAGGCGCTCTTCAAGAGCTACATCTCTGCTGGATGTCAGTCGCATTAGACTTGGTGGTGCCTTAAATTCAATGTCCAGTTCCCAAATTCAATGGTTTTTTTTTATTTTAAGGTGGTCTAAACGGGGAAGTGATCTTACTAGTGATAGATAGATAGATCTATAGATAGATAGATAGATAGATAGATAGATAGATAGATAGATAGATAGATAGATAGATAGATAGATAGATAGATAGATAGATAGATAGACAGATAGATAGATAGATCATAGATAGATAGATAGATAGATAGATAGATATGGAAAGTGCAGCCCTCTAAGGCAAGCTCTTCCTGCTATCGAGGGTTGATTGTTGAGGCGAGAGAGAGAGAGGAGGAGTCCACCCATGTTACACATTTACCCCATGGATGGGATCTTTTACTTGCCTCAGCATAGACACTGAGTACTAATTTAACGTCTCATCCCAACGACAAGCTGGAAAGTTGCTCATAAAGGGTGCCCGGGCCTGGGATTGAACCCTAGTCCTTCGGAGGAGCAGGCGAGCGTCTTACCGACAGACCATTCAGCTGGTAATAGTGCGGTAGTACAAACGCCGGGTTCCATTAAAGAAGCTAATGCTTACTTTCTAGAAAATATAAATGGAAGTTAAATGCATGATAATGAGATTTCATTCTGTTAAATGTGGAAGGCTTATCCTATACTGCATAAAAGCCTTAAAGAGCTAGAAATGGCTTCATATGTGAATGCATCAGAAGGATTTCTAAGCCTATTACAAAACATAAGACAATTAAGCCCACATCTTCAACCAACTTATATAGGGAGTATAAAAAAAAGACTTTACTACTTTGGTAGAATTACAACATTACGACAACAAAATGTATACCATTGCTGCAAAGTTTACTGGTCTTAGTGGTAATGTGGTCTTATTTGTGAGGTAAAATACAATGGTAGGGATATAACTGAGTCCATTTTTCTAGTATAAATTATATTCTTAATGGTGTGGTAATTGTAAGCGAGACTAGTGGGTGGGTGAGATGGGCTTTACATCCCATATTTTTGCACCAGATAGGGCTGATCAGGACAGGCAGGTGCCAAGGCAATGAGACGAATGATGAAGCAACCTTCCAACTTGGGCTGAATTCGAACCCAGGACCCAGTGGTTTTGTAAGAGAGGGTTTAACCATTGTCCACAACGTTATTTATCATTAATCCATATTTGGAACTTTCTAACACTTTTATTGTCATTATATTGCTTCTACAGCCTACTTTAGGTACTCTAAGTATTATTTTATACCAGTACAACGTCTACTGTAAATGAATATTCAAATCTCTACATCTAAAGGACATGCATGTTTAGCTGCACTTTAAGTAGGAATGATGTCAACAGCAGTGACCTGTCAGTATGCCCACTCTTGTATTTCACAGGGTCCTGTCTTTCATGTTGATAGCCAGCAATATGAAGTTGGTTTTTATGATAACTAACAGCTTAATGATCACAAGATGGCGTGTGTGCCATTGTAATAAATCGTATCCATGCAGATGCTGCAAATTAGAATTTTTACGACATCTGATGCTCACCATTCTACTCCTTAAGTAATGAAATACAGCACTAATTGAAACGAGTGCACTCAAAGCATGTTCATGAAGCACACCTGGATGACTAGAAAAATAAAGACCTGCATGCAATAACCTCTATGCAAAATGCACATGGTCTATGGCTCAAAGACTGGAAATGGAAGTATCTAGCTAGTACATGGGATGTAAGGTTGTCCTTATAGTGTGAAGGTTACACCCAAAGAACTGCAATACACAGGCTTATATCACATAATTATGCCTGTCTGGTCATATAGGCTAGCTGCAGCATCAAGTATAGCCTAATATTCAGCATCATGTACATAGGCCTAACATTCAGTATATCTTAAGTGTATAGTAGGCCTATTAGGCCTATATATATTCACACTGAAGATTAATCTATATGGCCTGTTGGCATGTTAATGCCATTGGTTCGAACATCATCATTGTCAAAAACATCACGAGGCCCAGCAGCGGATTTAGGGGGTTTAAACCCCCCCCCCCCCCAATTGATCGAGTAAATTTTATTTTAAAAATAAAAAAAAATTCAGCAGTCCCTGCAATACATGTGCAGGGCCGTAGCCAGAGGCTAAAATCAGGTAAGGCCAACTCCATAAACATAGTAAAAAATAATAGGAGTTTTTATTGCCTTAATTGGCATGAGAAAAAAAATTTAACCAACACCAGACGAGGTGGTGGCCTCCTCTGCCTCATGCTGGCTACGACCCTGAGGGTGTGTCACTTTGGTTCAAGGTCTTCACAAGTGTTGCCACCATCCATGGCCATCGCCTTGAGGTGGCCTAGGATTGATGGAACTTCCATTAGGCAACCTTGAGACGATATTAGCCATCCCAATTAATAAAATTTATGTAACATCAAACATTCAATTCATTCGAATTTTGGGAAAGTTGGATTCTTCAAAGGAGCATTTTTTGGGCCATTTTCATTGGTTGAAATGAATCTGTGGCGTGTTCGCGTCACCTGGTAGATATAAATTACAGAAGTTTCATTTCAAAAAAGTTTTCTGAACAGTTGTACCAACCTCATTAAAGTTGGACATTTGCCCTGCCATTGATAACGAGCATTGACTACACAAGGATTTCCACCTGAGAGAAAAATAGAGTGGCGATTTGGAACAGTCTTCAAATGTTTGATGCAGATCAATTACATAGACCAATATATGGTTCAGTAAACTTGCAACTGCAAGCATATCACAAAGTTACGCCTATATTGAATCAATTTGTTGTTGGTGCTGAAGTCTTCAGGGCCAAAGAAGCAGGCACACAGAGAGACTCAGATAGACATACTGAAAATTCTGACGTTGAAAGTAGGAACATGTATCCAAAATTATCAAAAGCACTAAGTGAAGTGTATTTTTAATATTTTTATGCAGCTGGGTGGTCTAGTGGTAAGACGCTCGCCTGCTCCTCTGAAGGACCCGGCTTTAATCCCTGGCTCGGGTACCCTTCATGAGCAACATCTCGACGTTAAACTGGCAGTACCTGTACTTGTTGTCTATGCTGAGGCAAGTAAAAGATCCCACCCATGGGGGTAAATGTGTAACATGGGTTGACTCCTCTTCTCTCTCACCTCATCAATCAACCTTTGATAGCAGCAATAAATTGCCTGAAATTACGTATCTATCTATCTATCTGTCTATCTCCCTTCATTTGTCTATTAATTTTTCCCCTATTTTACACGGGTAACTAGCGGAAACATTAACGAGCTAGTCGTTAATGTATCCTCGGAAAATGGCGGTCATGTCGGCCTAGAGTACAGACTGTTTCTTCATGTAACCAGTGTTCATGTTTAGAAGCACAAAATAGCTGTCGGTCCCAAGGCCATGGCAGCTGTGTGGGAAAGCTGCCGGTCCTTGAGTAAACCTGCCGGTCCCTACCAGGCCATAACATTAGCCTTTCATTCAGACCTGCCAGTCCCCAGGACCAGCTGTGTGGAAAACTGTCGGTCCTTGAGGAAACCTGCCGGTCCCTACCAGGCCATAACATTAGCCTTTCATTCAGACCTGCCAGTCCCCAGGACCAGCTGTGTGGAAAACTGTCGGTCCTTGAGGAAACCTGCCGGTCCCTACCTGGCCATAACATTAGCCTCTCATTCAGACCTGCCGGTCCCCAGGACCAGGAAGTCATCAAACCTGTTGGTCAAGACCGAGGGACTGAGCCTTATTTGGAACACTGCATGTAACAATAGATAACCATGCAATTGGACCTTTATTTACACTTAGCTTACTTGTGGAAATTGTATTGGCTTGAGGAAACACATAATAGTGTCCGAATCATTGGTTCGTTTTGAGTCCAAGGATACATTAGACATCTTTAGAACTGGTATTCTAAACGTCGATGTTTTTCGTCCAGACAGTGTTTTCTAGTTAATGTATTCTTCAACATATTTCCTAACATGCAAATTAGAAGTTAACCTCACCTGTTGGTATGTATAATTGCTGGTCTGCAACTTTTCTTAAGTACTGTCTTTCATACATTTGGACACCAAATTTGGTGGGAAATTATAATGAATAATCATGGGAATTGATGAACACATTCGCCAATCGCAGAGATCGCCATTTCGATCCGAGGATTGTTATCTGTGACAGTGGTGGGAAAAACGTTTTTGTTTTTATGTTACGAATTTATGTTCTTGATGTCTACCTAGTATGGATTTGTTTGCCTGTGCACACGAATTAGACTGCTCATGCAGAGAAGTTGAAAGAAGATATTACTGGTCATTTTGGCAGGCTTAATGGTGTTTTTATCGATCATAAAATGCCCAAGTCATTCCCACATAACCCCAAACAAGAAGTTATAGGGGGCCTATCACTTTATGAACCATAAAGGAAAAGTTCTTATGGGAGTTTCTAAGATGAGCAAATGTTTGCAAGATCATTAGGATTGAAGTGTTTACCACATTTCAGTAATACGAAGACACAAATAACTTGTGTGCTGTATGAGCTTGTTTATTTTATGAAATTTCTTTTTATTACAATAATCACATGCATACAAGTGAGTTAGTGGGCAGAGTTCAAAACATGTTTTTTAAAATACTCTTGACAACTTACATGAACATATATACAATTTTCCGCCTAAAATTTCATCTATTATTAGTATTAAAATTTAATGATAAATTGCATGGGGAACATTTTTCAATGCTCAAATTGCTGTTGTTTTACACATAATCATATTCAACCAAAGTAGGATATTTTGAAATGCAGATCTGTATAGCTAATCGCGATTGTTTGATTTTTGCATGTGATGGTAGTAGTAGTGCCAGAAAGTCTTCATCTCAAGGACTGGATTAATGGCGATGTCTTTTTACTGTAACTTTGATGAGCGGACTCCGGATTTTTTTCAAAGATGAACGTTTCCTCTTAAGACTGAGATGTCGGAGGTGACTCTCCAGTTGTGATTTTGCATCTGAAAGTCTTTGTGCAAGGTTCACACTCAAGGTGGCAGCGGCCATAAATTTCTGCGCGAGGTGTTTCGGACATTTCTTTTTGTTCAAGTTCCCAATAAGTCTGCCACATTTTCCCATGTTATTCTGGCAATTGGTGAGATGTTGTATTACATTCTTCATCGCATTCTTCTCCTCTTCTCTGGTGTAACCCGAAAAGCGAGTTCGAGCCACTTTCTTCCTGATTTCGTCGTAGGTTTTCTGGATTTGTTTGAGGCAAGGTTCCAAATCCGATAAGCCTTGAGTGAAGGAGTCCTTGACATCTTCTTTCCTGGGTGACTTCTTGGGTAACTTCTTGGGTGACTTCTTTGGTGACTTCTTGGGTGACTTCTTTGGTGACTTCTTGGGTGACGTTTTGACTGGTTTTCTTACGGGCGACTTGGGTTTCGGTATCATTCCAGCTAGATTGGTTTTGCCCATTAAGTCAGAGGCATAATGTACATGCTTACCAATAGTGTTGTACTTTTGTTTGACCCGTTTCTTGATTATCGAAGGACAGTCACTCAGATCAATAGCTTTAAAGGTAGACAAGCACTTTTTCACGTTTTTCTTGCAGACTTGTACATTAATAGCCAATTTCTCACCGTTCTTTTTCACTTTAGATGCAGAATGTTTTGCCCATTCGATGTTTTTAATGTATGCACCAATTTTATACCATGCTTGCAGGTTCTTTTGTAATTCCACGTCTATCTTCAGGAGAAGTTTGTAGTTACTATCTCCAAGGAGAAGTTGCCTAGATCTTTGAGTGAGGTGTGTCATTGTTTCTTGCCTTGGTGTTTTGAAGTTTAGTTCCTTCAAAGACACCACTTGACTAACAACAGTCAAGTCTCAAAGTGAGGCTGAATGGTGACAGCCTGCAGCGCCACCACGTACATTGTCAATAGCTACGGCAGATTGCAGCGCCCCTGGCGGAGCTTGTGTCGCACCTTGAAGCTACGCAGCATTTTGCCCAGCAACTCTGGAAGGCCTTTTGATCTAAAATAGTAGTAAAATGTACATGCAGGCCTAGGCCAAGGCATGTAGCCTATGGTGTAGGATATACTATGTAACTAAGATGGTGCCACACATGTGCTAAACTTGCATGGTTTCTCTACATGTAGGTAATTATAGGCTCTAGATAGGGCCTATCTAGATAGATCTATATGTTCTCCATTACTTTGGGTTCTAAAATCGAGGTACAAGCATTTGAGCAAGTGATTATATAATTAAAATTGTGGAATGTACCTGAAAGAATGTGAAATCTTATCAAGAGAAACTGAGAAAGGAAATTTAGGCCTATTCTGCTCAAGTGTAGGCAAATTCCTGCTCTTGAAAATTTGTGTAGGCCTGCCTCATAAGACTTGTATGTCAAACAGACTCAAACTGTATATATACATGTGCAAACATGTTTATCTATAGGCCTAAAAGCAGCCACATTCCAAATGTATCACATTTTCTTTTTTATCTTTTCAGATTTGATAGACAACGAAATGTCAGAGAAGCGTTCGCTGAGGTATTTCCCCGTGGTGTTCTTTTGTACACGAAAAACGGCATTTTGCAGAAACGGAGGCAGAGGACCAACAGTCAAGATGGATTCAAACAAGAAACTTCCCCTCTGTGTCTGCAACTGCCCTCCTGGATATACCCTCCCCCAGTGCGGTCGCAAGCCCAAGTCCAACTACTCGTGACTTGACGGCTGAAGAAAAAGTCGTCTGCTTTCCAGACGACCATCTGCATCTTGGTAGAATGTGATTGCAAAACTTGTAATAGATTTCACTGAACTTAATCAGTAGTGTCCACAACTTTCAAAAACTGACATTGGATTTCCAGATAATGTTATATATGCGTGACTTTCAAAAGAAATCCGAACTTGTTTGTGACATTCCTAAATCAGCTCTGTCAACCTACACCGATTGACTTTTAAAAGTTTACTTTTTCTGTTGACAAATTACTTTTTCAAGTATGAAAATTCAAGATTATTTCTTCCAGGCTTCTCTAAAATTTTGCAATAAAGACTTAAGTTTACCATGCAGTATTTTGTTTCTTCTATAAATAATAGATAATTTCAGATTGGCTTCTAATCACAGACATGTATGCAGGAGACATGACTTGTAAATGTGTGTATGTAAACGTTTTCTTGCTACATGGGGATAAACACCGTTCTTCAAAAATCTTAACTTTGACTACTGTGCAGTTTTCTAGTTGTCTTATATTTTTGGAGGGCGGTATATGTACATTACCAACAGCGTTTCTTTCGTCTCGCTTTCTTCGAGAACTCGAATGAGAAGACATCTCGTTATCTCATTTTTTGTTACCATGACAGCTGGTGTAAATGATATGAAGCTAAATCAGTCATAACAGCCAGCAATGCAAATTGTATCTATGTTCACCTTGTAGCAGTTTTTGGCTTTGGCAACTGAGTCCTACACACACAGAAGCCACCAGCTAGTTGTAGGCCTAATACCTCCATCACAAAGTTATCAACATCTGACGACAACGTTTTGTCACATATCTCACAATAACATCACATGATAACATCACAATAAAGAGATGTCTGAGATGTCTTTTCTTGTATTGCTATAAAAGAAATCTGGGCAGCCAGATAACAACCTCTTTGTGAGGTGTCCACCAACCCATTATGGGTGGACCTCTTCAAACAATGTCATTGTGATGTCATTGTGACGTCTTTGGAAGGTCATTGATCTTTCCTGTTCCCATTTTATGTCTGCACGTGGAAGTCACAATACTTGTCTTATTGACGTTTGTTGCCATGTATTGTGGGGTGCACACAAATGAAAAGAACACACCAGACGTGTACAGAACTGCCCACAGGTCTACATCTACATGGCGGGTTGGGGGATTAGTTGAAGTTACATTTTCTAGCAAAACTGGACGCACTTGTCTGTCGTTTTTTTATGAGAAATGGTTGTCATCAATATCCTACACTGGCTTTGTTCCTCATAGAAAACCTATTAGGAACAACCCATGTGGTATTTATTGATATCCCGCAATAGAGTGTGAACCTCATAGAAAAACCATGAGGTTCACACTATGAGGTTCAGTGTTGTGAACCTCATAACATACATTATCCCTTATAAAGAGAACAGCCTGGCCAATCACAGGACAGCACACACAAACTCAGTGACATCATGAGAGTCATCACTTCAACTGGATAATCTTCACAAAATCTATAAAATAAACAAAATTAGCCTCACCTGACATAAGAAACCCCATTAATATTTTGATTCCTTCAATCTGAGTAAAATTTTAACATGGAAGAAGCTTCTGAAGTCAACAATGAAAATTTGCTAAAGTGTCAGTTGAGCAGTGACAATGGCCCAGTTCATATAGTTTCTGGGTAACAACATGTCTTGAATACACTTTTGGGTCCTAAATGAGCATAAAATCCAAAAATATTTCAGTAGATATAGTCAAATATACTTAAATGTCCATAAACTGGCCATTTTAAGGCCGAAAGTGCTTCATATTGATTCCTTGCTGAATCATGACGTTGTTGTTTTTAAATGGTGACGTCATCACCATGGCCACCAACCAGAGTGAGGCAGAACAGATAGAAAAACAAAATATCCTTACTCACTGCTGGAAAAATAGTTCTCATAAAAAATAATAATGGAGAGGATATTTGGTCGCACTGAGGTATGATTTCTGACTGAAATATTAGCTTTTTTCACATCAAATAACGCAAAACGTCTTTCTACATGCATAAAACCAATGTTTTTTTTATGAAAAATACAGTCTGGCAAAGGTTTGTTTTTCTGCTAAAAGCCTTCAAAGTTGTGAATGGGAGGACGTTGTGACGTCTGTCTGTTTGCTTGGTTCTCTTCTGTGATTGGCTGATGAGTTCAGCAGGAATATTAATGAGATTTTTGATCCTCACTGTTTGTGTAGGAATATCAATATGAAAAGTACAAGAATTTGGTCAAAACAATTCTTAATTTCTTAGTTTTCTCAACTAAAAATACAGAAAATATCTGTAAAAGTGAGCTGTCTGGCAGAGGAACTCCTTCGTGGCTTCGCCACTCGTGAGTTCCTCCGCCAGACATCTCACTCATGGGTTTCATTGAGCTGATCCACCACTGTGGTTGGGTTTTATTATAGTTCCCAATAACAAACGTAAGGCTTGTTTAATCTTGTTAGGCAAGAACGACGCCATTTTGTGTAAAAAATGCATTCTGAAGATCAAAAATGAAAACGAGGCACTAGCAATGACGTCATAAACAAACTACGTCACTACAATTGTTGTGATGTCATTGACCAGTATCTATTCTCCCATAATTCTCAGCGTTAAATGCGATGAAGTTTCATCATAGGGTATTTATCTCTGGTTTCATGGACAAAAAACGGAGCTGTCAGAGAACAAATAATTGTCAGACCTCATACAGACCTTCATTTCTCTTCAAAAACAAGTCTATGGAGTCCTAAAGAGTGGACAGGGAAGGTCTAGTGGGGGATGGTGATTACATTCATTGATTTGATTCAAAGGTTAGTGAAAGTATGATGTTTCATTGAAGACTGTTTCAACTTCACTGCCAGTTTGGCATGCCAAAACTACTGGAGTGCACATTTTGCAGCGCCTTGTATTGGTCATTGAGGTTCTGGGTCTTAACCCCAAGTGTTACAGTTAGTAGAATTGAATATGTCTTTTTTTTGTTCACTTGTAGTTGTAGAGTGAAAAGAGCGCTTGATGAGTCATTGGTGATACATGAACCTATATTTTGCGCTGAAGTGTCAGCTCCCTTGATTACCCAGGGCGGGGGCCCTGCTCAGAGGTAGCGCTCTGGGCTTCCAACCGCTGGGTCCCGGTTTCGATTCCCAGTCTGCACCTGATGGGCTAATTAGGACAGGCAGGGACCACGGCAATGAGACGAAGGATGAAACAGCCATCCAACTTAGGCTCGACGGGGAACCCGGGACCCAGTGGTTGGAAGCCCAGCGCGCTACCACTGAGCTAGGCCCCCACTACAAGTTACACAACCATGCATAATGTTCTTCCAACATTAAAATGTCACTCCTACATAGATGATCTGTGTCATGCTCATGACAGAGTTGTCACAGTTGGTTCACGTAAAGTGCTTACTTTTGCAAGTTGTTCATACTAAAATGCCCATCGTGACTCATGATGCTATGTGATGATGACTCAGCTTAAGGTCCCTGACTCTTTTGCATGGCTCACTGAGTCCAGGACAAAACTGACCACTACCAGTGGGGATAAGTAACTGTTATACTCCACTTAGACTGTTTTTTTCCCATTGTTCTGAGCAGGCAAAAATGTTGGTTAACTCCCTCCTGAGTGCAAACTGAATTTGTTTTGCGTAATAAAGGCAGTAAAAACAAATAAACAATCAAACAAATTATTAAATATGCCTAATGGAGTATAAGTTGGTTAATATATCCCTCATAGTCAGGAGGTAACTAACCTTTTTGTTGCTTAAATCCCCCCACCTTCGGCGTCGGGATATATACAAAAATGTTAGTTAACTCTTCGACTATTTGGGATATAACTAATACATGTTTTTGAATTTTGACACAAAACTGCGACTACCACTTGCTCATCCATGATGTGTCATAACCACCAGGGTGAGGGTAATGGAACAGAGTCAGTAATAGGAACACCGCCAGTTTTCATACGAAGAACAATCAAAAGTAAGCACTTTACGTGAACCCACTGTAAAATGATTAGCTGCTCAGACTCACTTCCTTGATCATGAACATACATATATATATATACATATACATACATCCTTACGTAACATACTAATACTCTTTGGGACTGATGCAATGGTCCACCCCAATAAAGTATAGTTGGCTATAGTAGGCCCACAACTTCCAATACTGCCAACATGTTTGCAAAACGATGAACATTGTCTTTACTAATGACCCTTAAAGTTAATGAATGCTACAAACTGAAACAAGTGAAACAAAACGACAAAATTTGGTGCCACGAATTGTATATAAATCTGAATACTTCATGAATAGACTTCTGAGTGTATAAAAGCCTTCCTGAATGACCTAGGAAAGTAACATTTTGTGAACTTGTAATTTGTTACTGCCCAAGTTTAGTGCATTTATTCTGAAGGTCAGTGGTGCCCTTGAGCTAATCTTTCCAGGTTTCCTCATAAACTATTTCAGCACTCCCTCTATATATTTTGGCCTTAGTCATAATTCTACAACACCAGAGAATCACACTTTATGCAACTGTAAAAGCTTAGGGCTGTTCTATATTTTAAAAAAGAGGGAAAGGAAGAGGGAGGTGGACCAAAAATTTTCAGAACTCCAAGAATAACAATTGAAAAATAAAATGTCAATCAAAATCCTAAATTGGCCTACAGGTCGTCTATATGCTACCAAAGGATTCTCCTTGTTTCATGTCCAATTTGTCTATGTATCTGCAGTTGTGTCCGTTTTGGTTGTAGACGTTATTGCCAGTCACCTATTTGACCATACTCCAAATTGATAATAATACAATTATTATTATTTAGTCTGCAGACATTGTATGATATATCAAATTAGGAATTCCAGCAAGCGCTGTCTAATGCAGCTCTATGGATAGTATTTAAGTTAAAAGTCATGAGTGTGGTCACCCGAGTGAGGCCGGAGGTCCGCGGGTGGCGGGCCGCCATAGACCTCTGGAAGCTTTGGCATCTAAGGTGCTCTGTGGTGCATTGTGGCATTTTAGAGCTACTAATTAAGATTTATGGAACTTAAATTGTATTGTTTAATTTTGCTGTGCACAACAGACACTTTTATTATAATCTTTAAACACCAACCATAACCATGTAAAACTGTGCATGGTGCCAAAAGAGGGTCTTAGGCTAATGTTTGCTGGTCAGAGGGTTTTGACATTAAATGCTGGTCAGACCCACCCAAATGAGGGTCACTTGAGAGCTATATCTTAGTGAACAACAAAGTGAATCAAGAGCAACACTACATATTTAATATTATATATATATATATATATATATATAAATAATTATATATGTGAGCCCTGAAGCCCTATACATGTCATCAAGACTGAATAGTCTTAATAGAAAAAAAATTATCAAAATTTCATTTGGACTGACAGACGACTTATACAAATATTTATTGAATTGCCAATTCAAAATTGAATTGTCATTCCAAAGAAAGTTGATTCTACGATCTTAACTCAAACAGTCACTAGAGGCTTTTGTGTTCTAACCCAGGACCGTCAGCGAAGCCAGCCAGGGTCTTAACCATAAAACCAATGCAGCTACTCGTATGAGACAATATTATATGGTCACCTGTTGTAAAGGACCACACTGAGTTTTCACTTAACATTCTATTAAATGACCAACTGTCCGAAACCTCCATCCCAATAAAAACACAGGTGAGGTCACATGACCTAACATTAAATGGTACAATAGGAGTCTCGACCTCACATAGCCATGACCTCACAGTGAGATCATGTTGCCCACTGGGTTGGTGACCATTTAACACATGCTTGGAGTCTGCACCATATTACACTTTTATTTGCCATAGCAATTGGCATACACACTGACATGCACTACCCATTTCATGTCAAACCACTTACAGCTGAGATTCGATTATAAAGAAATCGTGGGATCGAGATCTGAACCCAGGACCTTCAAAGCACAAATGGCAGACCACAAGATTAAAATTAAGAATGTCAAGCCATTTCACCAGGCGACCTTCGCACAACCTTTGTAGCTGGTCATTCCCTTTTTGGACATTGTCCAGGAGAGGTCAGTTACTTCATTATATCCACAAGATATTGCCATCAGGAGCTAAGCGCTTGAGAGATCACATCCTAAAACCTAAGTCACGGACAACTAGCGAAAATATGTCTGCAACAACACTTCTCCTCAAAAAAGTGAATAAGGAGGCCCTCAGTGTTTGGTAATAGTACAGTCGGGGAACTGTGAAGAATTTCTTACAAAATACATGTGCTTGCATGCCCATTTTCCCGCCGGCAAATGTCGCTGTGGGAGCTGGCACAGCGACGCTTTCGCTCAAGCGCCAGAAAGCCACCTTGACTTGTGAAGATGGTGCATGCCGTATATATGATTAAAATCTGCTAAAATTTCTCTTGAAAGACACAGCAGTTTTAGAGCGAGCATGGACAGTTGCATGCTCAGAACGACTTTTCAGACTGATTGAAACATTTGATAAGAATGATATAATCACCCCAACACATCTGGGCAATAAACTTTTTTAACTTCTGTTGACCAAAGTTTACCCCTTTTCTGTACAGTTGTTATGCTATTTCTGTACCTTCTCCACTAATGGCCTGTATAACACAGACAAGTATTTTATGACAAGGAGTCAAGGACATTAGGAATGGGCTAGAAAAGTTGAGTCAATTACATTACAATCTTTCTGATCTGTCTCTTTCACCCCTGAATTGTCCATGCTCGCTCTAAAACTGCAGTATGAGACAGGTGAAGTTTTTAACTCATTCATTTCTTCTAGTACAGAAAAGCACTAAAACAAACCCAGAGGAAGAAGTAAATCAAATGAAATAAATATATGGAATAAAGTTATGAAAATGCAATAGAGAAAAAGAAACATAAATGAAAACTTTCGGGCAAAGACACATATTACGCTAAGCTTTTCAGGGCTTACAAACTCTTTCAATCTCCAACCTATCACACTATTCAAGTCAGCACAAACTACCCACGGTACCCATTACCTAAGGATAATAAAAGTCTTAAGTGCAGATCACTTAGCTTCTGATTTCAAAGTTCCCTAGGATGTGAAATTGACACCAGAGGGAGTGCGAACATTAGCAACAGCAAGCCAGGCGCCACCTACAGTCACAATACATCACAAGCGAACAACACTGCCTTTTCAGGTGCAAATCTCCCATTAAAGATACGGTCAGCGCTATGTGATACCAAGTACACTTGTATTTAACAAAAGTTTATTTCTGCACTTTTCAAATGATTCAAATGCAAATCAATAAATTATACACTGCACAAATTAGTGCAAACGTAGCATACAAATAGAAAAAATTTAGGGACTTCAAATTCTTCACAATATTACATGACAATTTTAATCAGCGTAATCCTATATTTTGGAACACATTTTCTAAAGTCAATTCTCATGTCAGAGCAACAATTCAATTCTAAAATTACGCCTAAATCAAATTATTAAGAATTATTTCATGTCATACAAAACAGCCTAGTATCTGAAATCTTACATCTTTGTGCCATCATATACTTTCTTCAGTGTGTGTAATATTTTCACTAAGTATCTGAATAGAGTCTGAAGCCTCCTCTATGCTAACAGTTTGCTGTTCTACTGTTTCAAAGTCTGTGTTATCTTTTCCCATTTCGGGAACAATAACTTCCCCTCCTTCAGCTGTTGTAATGATTAATTCCCCAGTCTCTCCAGCAATGTTGATTGTAACTTGTTGACCGCTGTTACATGATGCGGATATCGCTTGCATCATTTCTTCGGAAAGTTGACTAAGAGTATGTACTATCTGACCGTCCGCTGTGTAAGTAACTGTTCCCTCTTGGGGTGCCGTAACGTCCTCTTGAATCATGACAACTTGTGGTTCGCGGATCTCGTTAATGACCTCCATCCCTTCTTGGCCGTTATTAGGCAAATGCAATGTTATTGTATGTCCCATATTGGTGTTTGCTGATTCTTGTAAAGTGTCTTGGTTCAAGGCATTAATAGCCGTGTAGATCATTTGAGATGCTGGAAGTTTCGACTGCAATACCTCGGCATTGTCTAAAGATCCTTTACTTATGATCTGGATCACTTGACCTTCTGGAACATTTGTAGGTTGAGGCACCGTCACCTTCGGGACCACAAGGCCGTTCTTATGATCCTGAAGCATAAATATAGATTATTAAAATTTGGCATGAGATAGGAAAATTGAAAGCAGACAAAACATAAATATATTATGAATAAATGAATACTGATAAGCAATTTACAGAGTTTTGAGACTTTTGTGACATTTGTTTAAAAATTAACAACTAAAATATTATGTCTGCCAGACTCTGATATTTTAGTGATGAACATACAATCACCTCGTGAATTATAGCTCTGTGACATTGAATACTATTGATAAATAAACAACATCTGACGGAAAACTAAGTCAGCAGAAATCAAAACTTACTAACAGCCATGTCATTACCTTTTCAATGATTTTCAACTTAAAAACACTTGCAATATATATCTACAACTGCAAACAATTTCATGGCCGCAGTAAGAAATCATGTTAAACTACTCATTCATGCTTACCTCAAGGTGATTTTTGTACAGAACTTCATTGATGGACACAAAACTGCACTGGTCACAGCTGAACAGTCCTCGACCCTCGGGATGCCGGTTTTTAATATGATTTTTAAGAGATATAGCTTGGATAGCTGAGTAGTTACAGACTTGACATTTATAGGGTTTCGTTCCATTGTGTCGCATAATATGACGCCTCAAGGTGTTGTGGTCAGCTGTCTTGTAATCGCATTGAGTACAACTGGAATACAGAACATTTAATTAGACACATAACAGTGTAACTGATGGGCAGTCCAAAATATTTTTCAGACTATATTTTGTTGAAAAATTCAGGTCTGTATTTCATTTTTTTAATATATGAAAGTCACTCATTCATTCTTTAAATTATTATACTGATTCTAACAATTTTACTTTATTTCTCTCGAAAGTTATGCAAACTTTTTCCCCTGGATGTTTCTATTCACAATTCATTTACAGCCAAATTCATAGAGTTGGAAACCAATCACTTGGACGCTAAACTCCAGCGGACATCATGTAAATCCAGGACTTTCATTGTTTCAAGCAATCCCTCAGCCAATGAGAGTCCTACATTCACATGACGTCATCTGGAGTGTAGCTTCCAAGTCTATGAGAATCTATGAGCTTAGTTTCCAACTCTATGAATTTGGCTGTCAGACATTTTGCTCAAGTGCATGTCAACTTTAGGGCCCGACTGTACAGTCAAAGGATGAAACAGCCATCCAACATAGGCTCGACCGGGAATTGAACCCAGGACCCAGTGGTTGGAAGCCCAGCGTGCTACCACTGAGCTAGGCCCCCACCCTCAAATATTCACGGTAACCGGAAAGGGGGTTACCATTGTTGAAGCTTATTTCGATCCCTGCACTACCCATAAAGGTGTACATCACATGTATTACAATTTCATTCATGGGGTGGCCTTGTGGCAGCGGCATTATTCCCATGACAGGGTCTCCTGACTATATTTCAAATGATGTCCTAAATTAATGTCAAACAAAATTTATTGTCTGTCTGATAAAATTGAATCAGGTATAGTGCAGTATAGCGGACCCAAATGAATGCCCATATTTGGTGTCCATTAAATATTAAAAAATATCACATTTTTTGCCAAAATTTGTTCTATCACAGAAGAGGAATAATATTTGCGTAGCACAGCAGGGGTTTGTGGGCGGCAGCCCTCGATAAAAAAATAAAAATAAACGATGTCTTGTCTGGAAAATGAAAAGAGCGGTCGTTTTTGTGACGTCATTAATTGAATTGAGGGATATGACGTCATAGGCATGACAAAAAGGCTAGCTACATAAGGTCATAAATTTGGGTCAGCTATACTGTACTTTTTCCATTGAATCATACCTAAAAGGCTTATCTCCAGTATGCGTCCTAATATGCAATTGCATCATGGCTTTCCTTGTTGCAGTGTACTGACAATGCGGACATTTGAACAATGTGTCTTTGTTATGTACGGCCTGTAAATAACAAAACATTTAGAATTGAGAAAGTCATCTTTCCATCTCGCAGTATCACAGTATTACAGAAAGCAGTGGGGAAAGAAAGATATAATATAGATAACTGAAAACACAAGAACGTGACAACAATTATCATATGATTATATATCATGGAATATTGCAATAATTTACACATTATCATGATTCCAGAGAGCTACAGATGGACTATCTACACTATTAAAATCAACAACATTCCACTTCTTGGTTCATATTCATATACAATGTACACAGAGCGTTCCATTTCACTCTCCTTAATTCACAACAAACTCGCTTATCCATACACCACAATATATACAGTCAAACCTGTGGAATCAATAAGTTTGACCATTAAGGGAAAGTGGATGTTAAATAGAGGGTAAAACAACGGAAATTCAGTCCGTAGAGTTGGAATGTAATCACCTTTTACAGCATGTGACCGCTCTTTACCAGTGGTCGTTAGGCCAGGTTTGACTGTACTGCACTTATGTCATTTTGCACATTCAATAGCAATTGATAATGTACGTATACCTCAATATGTTTGTTCAAGCATCTTTCATTGGCCAAAATCCGGTGGCAAACGGGGCACTCTCTACCACTGTACCATTTTTCTGATTTATCCGAGGAGTTCTTTTTGCCCTGTTTCTGCTTCCCAGAGTGAACGAGGGAGTGGTCACGAAGCATCCAACGACTTCTGAAGAGCTTGTTACAAATTTGGCATTTGAAGCTTTGGCAATTGTTGTGCAACTGAAAGTAATCGTTCTTGAAATGAAGGAAAAATCCCAGCAGCTGTAAAGTGAACAAGCCATGAAACCCTACTACTTTAACAGTAGTACTTATGTACCCAAAGAGTAGAAGTAATAAGAGGGGACACTCACACATTTTTATAAGCCATGTCAGGGTTGGTTTTGGGCAATAATAGACGTCATATGCTGCATTATGTCATAATCATAACAATCAGAAGTTACGTCATTGTGATTGTTGTTATTACGTCATATTTCTGCATGCTTAAAATGAATGTAAAACACTGACCCTAGGCATTAAACAACTTTGTCTTTGTGTGATTCCCTTACTATGATAAATCCATAAGATTAATTATTTGACTTTCATTAGTGTATTTATTTGAACAAATCCTTCAA
Organism: Alitta virens; assembly: GCA_932294295.1. NCBI lineage: Eukaryota > Metazoa > Annelida > Polychaeta > Phyllodocida > Nereididae > Alitta > Alitta virens. Next base: position 18,244,302 of record OW028582.1, read on the forward strand.
TTGTTTTGATATGAAATCGTCACTGCGGGCTTGTCATATTGTGAAACACAGCCCTGACAGGCTGACATTGGTTCAATTTCACTGTCCCCTCTGTGTATTATTACTCCGTGTATGTACCAAATATTGACATCCCATCAGTTCTAAACCCACTTTTCTGGGTCCCAGACCTCTGATCACAATAACAACAAGGTTTCAGAATAAATACCAAGTGTGGTCTTAATTCTGTGGTTCCACTGTAATACGAAATATTATGTCATTGGAAGAAACTCTTTGCTTGTGACATGAGTGAGGTGCTCATCTCTTTGTAATAGATACTTCTCTATTCAACAAAAATGTCCAAGTAAAGTGTTTTCTGGCGATACATATTACTAATTGAAGTGTGAACCTACCTCTTCATGAGCATCGAGACGATGCTGGGAATCCGTTCTGAATTCACAATGGGAACATTTCAGTAAGTCAGTGTCCTTCTCGTGATCATTCCACAGGTGCATACGGATCTGTTTCCATTGATTGAACTGTGTATTGCACGTCGGACATTCCCAGGGCTTCTTGTCTTTCTTTTCTGATGGAATGTGACACGATAGATGCAGATCCAAGGATTCTTGTGTCTTAAAACTTGCAGTGCATTGGGTTATAGGACAGGATAGAGGGTTAGATCTGTTGTTGCGCAAGTGTGGCTTTTGTTTGCTGATGTAATAAAGCTCAGTCAATGCTTTGGGTGGTCGTACTTTGCGTTTATTACTCGTCTCATAAACATCAACCTTGTCTGTCATTTCTTCACCTTCTTCATCACTTATAACAACTACAGAAGCGAGCGGACTGGGGGGACGACGATTCTCATTTCGTTTTCGTCCTGGCCTTTTAGTTTGAACAGCTTGCGTCCCAACAGACACTTGATTCGATTGGGGTTCAGTTTTACTGCTTAAGCTCTCCATTACGCTGACGTTGTGATCTTGAATCATGTGGTCCTTGCAGCTTTCGATATTAGAGAAGGCAAGGCCACAAGTTGCACAGACATACAGCTCTTTCTCTTGCGCGTATTCAGTTTCCGTGGTGAGCAATGATAACGTTGGATTGGCAGGGTCTATCTCATAACTCACACCATTCTCATGCACTTGCATGACCCCTTGTTCCTCTGGCTGGTCTATGTGTTCATGAGTAGATTCGTTATTCAATTCATTTTCCTCAGCAAACACCAGGGTCTGTTTCTCACCCTCATCAATTTCCATATTCTCTTGACTGCCCACTGATGACCCTGGAAGGACTGTAGGAGTCTTGGGCTTCTTGTGCGATGACCTGACATGATTTGTGAACTCTTGTATACAGGTCGAATTGAACTCGCACATTTTGCACTGATAGGTCGTGACGACGTTCATGAATTCTTCCAATTCCTCTGTGTCCATGCAATTCTCCTCACCCATTTCCATAGTCTGGGTCTCCCCCTCTTCACACTGGAGCGTCTGGACACTATCATTTTCGAACACAATGCCGGTGACATTCTCATGTGCACTACCATCGACATAAATGGCAGACGGTGCTGTAGTCAGAAGAGAATAGGCCTCCTGGGTGGACACTGCTACAGACTGATCTGCCATGTTTTCTATCGCAGCTTTTTCATCCCTGAAATATATTACAATTTACTACAGTTCTGATATCATAATTTAAAATTTTCAGTATCAAGCTTTTAACGTTTAACATAGCTATACAAGTTCACAACATTATTAAATTTACCAGAAGAATTAGCTGCCAGTGTTGTAACTTTGATAAAGATACAAGTTGACTGTTGACCATGTTGAAATTTTTGATGGACCATACTCAAGTACTGTCCACACATTTTGTGATTCCTATATATAAACAGGATGAGGTTTAGGTAGCATCATATCTGCTTTTCGACAGCTGGCAAAAAGCTAATTTTGCAACATGTGCCAAGTTGTTTTTAGCGGCCATCTTAACCTCCAACCAAAACAAAGCAAAAATCGCTTTGCAACTCATAATAAGACAACTTTGGCAAAAAATGTGGCCTTTGCTAGTCGATAAAATCAAATGTGAAAATTCATTGAATTTATTGTCCCAAATTGTTGCTTGGGCTATTCCAAGCAAACTTACCGAGATGTTGGCAGAGACTGTGATGCCACTGATTCTAGAGTTTTTTGCCAGATGGCGCGCCAGTCCACATTGACTAAGGCGCCACCTCTGAACTTAGTAATAAAATGATATTTCAGGGAATTGGTAAAATCAGAGACAAAACCAATACACTGACGATATTATCAGATCAGTCGTGAATCCAGGGTTTACCACCCTTGGCCTACAATTTTAAAATATAGCGGTCAATGCACTACATTTTTTGGCAACCCCTCACATAAAATTTTCTGGATCAGCCCCCGCAGATAATATACCAATTTCGGATTTCATTATACAATTTACCATCATACTACACTGTCTACAGTGTACATTACAATGTACATTATAAATTATCAAGGCCTCATCTAAACTAAGTTTTAAATAAAAACAATGTGAGCTAGTGTGCATTGCTTTCATGCCCAACCAAAAGTAAGGCCGAGCAAGAGTACAATTAATCTTGCTTCTTGCTCCATCCGATATCTTGCAGACCCAGCCTGCAGGGCTATCACCCAACTTGCAAAAGTCGAAAATAGTCAACCATTAAAATGCCGAATTCAAATGATCCACCTGATTTGAGGTAGGTATAAAGGTTCGACTTCTGCATCTGTTATCATGAGGTAATATCAGCGAAACGATCAGAGTACACAGCTACTAAAGTATCCGAAACAAAACGCTACAAACAAAAACAGGTCTCCCGAAAACAAAACAAAAAAAAACATTCACAAAAGAATTGTCTAAAGAACTTTTTTTTATTATCAAATGAAAATGTATTCTTTAATTTATAAATTTAATAGACTTCTACATTCAACCCAAATACCTATCACAGACAGGCTGCACAATTTTGAGCAATTCTGCATTTAGTACTAAACAGTACAATAAAATGTACTTACATGTTTTTATTGACCTATATTCGCCACTCGCATTAACACATTTCATAAACTGACCATGGTTATATTTTCAAGACATCATGAGATCACATGTACAATAACACATGTCACAATACTATTTACAACATACTAACATCTTAAGTTTCATAAATATTAATACAGCAACAATGTAAATGCATTCAATTGCCTAGCTGAGATAATAATGAACTAAATGAAGAAAACTCAAGAAACATCAAGTTGCAAAAACTCTGCTCTTTCCGTAACATGGTCTCTGACTACTCGATCCATGATATTGTGAATGTCTTTGCAACCTTTCGTAGCAACATCGAGCACTTTACTGAGGTTGTCTTCGTGTAAACGTCCATTCATTTCCAGAAAAACCATCTGGTCAGACTTTGGCAATGTAGCAACTAAGAGTTCGGGCCCACCCATGGTCTCTTCTAAGTGATTTATGTCCACCATAGCAGTGTCTTCCACAAAACTTGCTGAGCAGGCACACACGTAATCCTTCATGGGAATTCCAGCATCAATCACAGCTAGAGTTGCTGCATTCACACATGCACAGTAATTCCCACCATCTGCTTGCAAGACCTAAAATATAAAAAAGCAAGTTATCATTAAATTTCATAGATTGCAATCGCATTTGAAAAATTAACATTGTTTCAAGATTTCTCGCAATTATAAAATTACAGCATTTCTTATAAACTTTAATGGCCACTAGATATAGAACGACAATAAATACAGTGGAACCTCGTAAGACTAAGCAATATTCAGACCAACCTGATTTTGAATTTGAGAACTACTGAAAAATCACTTCATACATAAGAATCACATAACTCAAATTTTTACCTCAACAAAAATGTCAATCTGAGATCTTGGGTATAGCTGAGTGAGTATAGCAGCCTCAAATGTCTGTTTCAAATGCTGTGTCACTTCTACAGATTTCCGGTCTCCCCTAGGCCGTCGTTTCCGCTCTCCAGTGCTAAAGGTAGCCATGCTGAACTGGCAGTTGATGATGGCGGAATCGTGGAGGGCTTTGCTCTTGCTACCTCTCACCTGAAACACAAATTACGAGTTTAGAAAAAGATCGTCAGACTCATACTATCTTGATTCTGATTCATATATATATATCAATCATGATTAAACGTGAAACAGAGCATGTTTTTAAGGAACATAAAGAGATAGAAAATTCTTTGCAAACATTCTCCATTAAACATATATTTCTTAGCATAATCAATGCTTAATTACTAAGGCCAAATAAAAAAATTGTTTGTTTCCGATTTCCTACCGACTCTGTGCAAACCCCTCTACTGTACACTTTTTACAGACTTTTCAAGCTTTTTTTTAAGTTTCAAAAATATAACTATAAATTTTAATTATGAAAACAATTATTTGGCCCACCTACTACCGACCCCACTTTTTGAGGGCTATGGAATCGGAACCAAACCAATTTTGACATTCAGCCTAAGTCAACAGGACCAATGAGTGACCCAGTGTTGAAAACCTCGGACTGTAATAATTTGTGAGATTTGCAATTGTTAGGTAAATTTGAATTAAATTATGGTTGAAATTTAGTGACACTCAGGAGATTTTCGTGAGTTGCTAAAAAAAAAAGTCACTTGTTAAAAACTATCTGCAAATTGAGCACATGGCCAAATTCTTAATTTGGATGGGGAAGGAGGGACCCCCAATGTTCGAGCTTGTTGATTCTCTATAGACATATCCAGGGGCGTCGATTCAGGGAGTTGGGGGATATATACCCCCCACTTTTTGGGAAGGGGGGGGGGGGATGATCAATGCAATCATCCCCCCTTGAAATCCACAATGAAAATCATTTTTTCTACACACTTTTCTTTGGAATATTTGTAGTTTTGCACTTCATATCACTTACCAGTACAATAAAATGCATTTAAAAACAGTGATCAGCATTGTTTTATCTCTTAACAAGTATCCGCACGTTAACTGCAGCCACTTTTACGCGAGTCAGAAAGTCACAGTGCGAGATAGACTGAAGTACATAGGCCGGCTTCACCCCCACCCGTCAATAGAAATCGACGCCCCTGGACATATCCTTATTTGGCCAAGGGTAAGGACCTTTAGTTTAGATCCCCCACAACTGTTAACCCCTAGAGATCTCACATGGGTGGCGGATGAACGGCTACATGCCAAAATGTCAACACGAAAACGGCCTAAAAACTTCTACAGCTTTAATTAGACAGGACCAATACAATGGAATAATTGGAGGGGGGAGAAAATCAAGTCAACTGTTAAGTTGAATTACTCTGGGGTGAGTTGTGAAGTGTCAAGCAGGTCCTTGGCCGCCATCGGAAAGCGTAGATGTTTTAATAGGTGTATGAAAGTGTAGCCGTTTTGGCCATGAAATATATATGGCGGTAGCCGTTTTGAGCATGGCTTGTAGCCGTGCTGACATTTTGGTCATCTGTTCATTGCAGCCATTCTGAGAATACCATACAATTTTGTAGCTGTTTTAGGCTGTAGCGTTTTTCCCGTGAAGCTGTTTTCACACCGCCCCCTCGAGCCCTCAAATTGTGCCTTAGTAATTACCTCTATGAGAATTTCTGTAGGAATTTCAATTTGATTCTAAAACTGTGCAACATGCTCAGATTGATCAAAAGGATCTAAGAGTGGCAGTGCAATCAAACTGTTACCAAATCACTCTTGTGGCTAAGATAGGACTGGTGCCTATCAATTATTCCTTTGGTTTGGCATTGCCATGACTTTGGCCAAACATTTGAACCATAGAGACACGTGTTATAGCTCTGTTTGAACTGAAGGCCCTTCTATTCATCAATGCTACTCCTTGAGCTCCATTCAATAATACATTTGCACTTTACCCAAGTTACCGGCGATTTAAGTTATATTCGCAAAATCTCAAGCAACGTTCTGCGCATTTAGGCCCACACACACACGCCCCAATCAACGTGTTCGCATTTGTCTGCCCACGTGTTCTGAAATGTGGATTCACAACACAACGCGTCTCACCTCATGAGGTCCATACACCGTGGCCAGAACCTTCGTGTTTCCTTGTTCTATGTATGCAGATCCATCAGCTTGTTCGAAAACGCCAAGTTTACACTGAATTTTCCTTAACTCATTAGGTCTACGGCCGTCAACTCTGAAGCCTTGGTCGGACAGCAGTTCCATAGCCATTTTGAGTGAATTGTTTTTCTCGTTACCCGTGAGATGGCGTGTTGCTTGTAGTCAACCACGCCCCCTGCCGTTTCAGGTCCGTACTAATTCATTACAAATTGATCATCAGTCTAGAACCTATTTGGCACACCACAGATACCCATGAACTAATTTTTACTACTTTAAAAATATATATGTACATTGTATAAAAGCAGCACAAATAGCCATTTTACCTTGAACGTTTTAATTCCTCAGTAAAAATATTGAAACAAGTCATTTTATATACAAACATTCTTAAACAATCAACACCTCATCTGAGATATATACGTGTTAATAACAGAGCAATTTGAAATGCTCCAGATATAGTGCTAATATGGGTAAAAGCTTGTAAAACTTAGTGATTGATCCAGACTGGCTGTATATGCTTTCTTTCCAATTACATTCCAGCGTTGACAATGGAATAATCTGAAGCCTCGATTCACACTTGTATAAATAATAAACATTAATTACACAAAGGATATTAATCAAATTGATCCCCATAGGTTGTGCACCCAGTTGTCAAAACTTTAACCAAAAACGTTTCACATTACAGGTTTTGTCATCTTTATGTTTTTTGTAAACTCATACAATTTTCAACATTAACGTAAGTCAGTGAATAAAAGTCAAACATCAAATCAATTAAAAAAGTCATGCTACGCCAGCTACGGCATCAAAAGACATTAATTAGGCACACACTTTAATGATCAAAAAGCTTATTAATTGGTCTTCGTTTTACACACTGATATGCATAATTACAATTACCCCTCAATGACATTCATTCGCATCCAACACCTCGTTCAATTGTCAAAAAAGCCATTCATACTTTGTTCAATATTAAATATATGCTCATTATGATAAATTACAATAACAATTGAATAGATCCTAATTCTATGAAATCCAAGACTTTTATTCATTTAGAAACCCTCTTCTATATCATCTCTTCTTCTATATCATAATATACATACATCATCGATAATCAGTACCATTATACTTTTGCTATAAATCATTTCAATGCTGTTATAAGTTATAACTTAGTTAAATACCTCTTACTAAAAGTAAGCTGGAACTCACACATATATAATATATACCTCCGTATTGCTTCAGTTCTAATCGTAATACCATCCAGGGTATCAATACTTCAACACGAAGACCTAAAGTGCTTCAAACACTTTTCATGAAAAATTTCTTACAGCTGATACAAGAACCACAGCTAGCAGCCACCATTTTTTCCAATTTCATGATGACAGACACTTCACTATAGTATCATCCAAAATAAATGTCCACAACATTTTTGGTCTTATTTTAACATACATGTCAGGCGGAAGCACAGAAATGTTACCACAAAGTCAAAGCCCAACTTTCTAACCCATAAGAACCCCTCTCTGTACAAATTAACTTCAAGTCCCTATCTTTGCAATAATAATTTTTTGTTATTATCTCATCATTACGGCCATTTGTTATGGTCTTAGAGAAGCAGCAGAAATTATAATGGACTATATATCAAAATTCTGGTTATTAGGTTTATCAACTAGAATGTTGGGCTTTGACTTGTTGCTAACATTTCTGTCAATTTTGTGCTGTTCCATGTCATTTGTGGAAAAATATGCCCAAAACACAAGTGGACATTAACTATGAATCCTAGCGTAACTCAATGATACACATTAGAAATTTTCTTGAATATTCCAATTTTTGCAGAATGTTATAAATTCTGTTTTACATTATTTCTGTGATTATCCATACAGGTATTGAGATCCGTATAAATCAAAGTAAATGATATTATAATTTCAAAGAATGTTTGGTTTGCACTTACAAAAATAATGAGAGAACCTATATTATATTTGAGAGCATAATCTTCAATTCCGACAAAATAGTGATGAGCTTAAACCACAAAGCGTTTGCCAACTCTGCCTTTACAACAATCATTAATAACAATCAGAGTAGTACTTGCCCACATCGTAATATAACAATTCAGTGTGAACATAACATTACGAAGTATTTGTCGCAACATGATATAATAATATATGGAGATGCTACTATCATTGTACATACAGTTCATTCCTGAATATTCTCTGCCGACAGAGTCTTTCCTCGAATCCATCCTTTCTGACCGACGAAAAATAATTACAAGCGCAGTCCATTTCCCTTGAAAGTCTTAAGACGGCACAGCCGTGTCTCACTGCACATTAACAGTCTTGCCTCTTTTGTCAAGTTGAAATTCTGCAGCAGCTTGCACCTAAAAGCCACAGCCGCCCAGGGAGGTGTTACGGTGATGTCTCACATCCACAAGAGGTCACTCTCCACTAGTGGAGATAGTCAGAAACTGAGGCAAAGGCACAAGCACCAATGGTGGCTTTGGACATTAACTTCATACACTGAGTGGCCTGAGCAATAGCGAGTTCAAGCGGAGGCTGTTTCGGTAGTCCATGAGACTCTGAAATCACAAATCAAACCAATTAAAATATGATGCTCATATGTGCCCCACTGTTAGAATGATTGATTTGTGACTGTAATCACTGAAGGCACTACCATATAGATACAAATTCCATGTTGCATGAACCAAATTAGTGAATTTATGCAGTTAGTTTATAAGTTATACCGACATCATGTATCATTAAAAAAGCAGGCCCGCATTCTGCACAATGGACATTCATTACAACACCTTGAAATAAACTAGTATCTCTTACCTAAAATGGCACTATTGAGAGCAGCACAGACAGGCTCGCGTTGGACTGGGTCAAGTTGGTATCCTACGGGGCTATTCCATGGATCCTGATATGCCAGTAAACTAAACGCGTCCTGCAATAAAAGATTCACTCATTAAATGGCGATTAAATGCTTATATACTTAATTTTGATGGACACATAAAGGGGTCATTCCGTGTCAAATCATCCAGGGGGTGCCAGGTGACCCCCCCAGAATACCCTGAAAAAAAATTCATATGTGCTTATCTACCCATAGTATGAAAAACTGCCAAATATTAGGTCTATATCTCAATTAGTTTTCGTTTTACAGCCCTTTGAAATTTAATTAATTTTTTTAGTTTTTTCGCCAATGCATTTTCGGGCAAGTTTGGCAGCTTATAGCTGCACTATAAATGCTAGTGTAAGGCTGAAAGTTGCTGCACTGACTATATCCATCCCAAGGAATTAAAAAATGGTCTCAAATCAAGTGTATCTCCAGTTTATTTTAGATGGTTGGGCTACAAAATCAGTCGAAACCCTAATATAGCAAAAAACGAGGCTTTATTTAATAAGCCATAGCTCCAAGACTAATAATGATATGGTGCTGATTTTTTTTTTTAAGTTCCTATGATATTTCTCTGTATAAAAAAGCATTTATTTTGCCTAAATCTTTAGTAGATCACCTCTAATAAATATAATTGTATGTGGGTTTTTTCAATTTTGCAAAAAATCGCTATATTTTGCATCATTGTTTGACCATGTCACCAGTTATTCACCTCTTTCAAATTTTTACCATGTATTCTTACACATCTGAACATAATCTAGAAAAAAATTCAAGATGGTGTTCAGCTTATTATTTTAGTTATAATCTTTTTAGAAAGTGTCGTTCAGCATATTCTTTCGAAACATTCATATTTAAATAAAGACATTTTGGCATATGAGCAGAATTGTTTGGAATTTATAAAAGGTGTTTCATTCAGGCTTAAATAAAATAGTAAGAGACACCCAAAATGTTGCTTTTACAAGATTACATAGCTTTCTAAGAACACAATTTACACAAATATCTGCATACATAGTTAGCTTCAATTAAAGAATAATAAAATCAAGCATACATAGTGATGATGCAGTAGCCTAATAGACAACTGAGACAATTAATATCAAATATACATGTACAAAAAATAGCACAATCACAGTTGATAAAGTGCCACTAATGAATTTTTTTTAGAAATGTCTGGTATTTTATATCAAAACCATAACAGCTCTAGGCAACATTTACATCGAAATATCAATAAACAACATCACATAAACACCAGATATTTAGTTTTGATTTTGTTGAGGTCACTCTGACTTAAAACATAATGGCGAGCACTGCTGCCTTGCACAGTAGGTGCACTTATCAGACAGATTCCTTCCCAGCATTCATCTTTCCGTGATCTTGCAGGCCATGAAAACAAATCATTATATATTTCTTGATTTTTTTTCATAAATGATACCAAAACGTCTGAATGCTGCTCAGATCTATCTTTTATGCTGCCCACATACCACTCAGCATCATACATACATCCTACATATTACCTGGCTGGTAATCTTCACTATCACCAGATTCCATTTGAACTGCTGTAGCTTCACTTTCATTATCACTGCCAACAGTTACAAATGTGTACATATCATCCAATGACAACCTTCTGATGTACAATTTGTTGCTAGAGAGCTCTGGTGTGACCTAATACCTGCCACTGTTTTGCATTTGTCAAAGCGCTCCAGGAGTTGAAATTTTGCACAATTCTGCTGAACTGAAACCTGATTGACAAGAAACAATTCAATCCCCTGAATATGGTCTCTTACCCATTTGTACATATCAGTGACACTCAAAAATTTTAGTATCTATAGGTGCCTGAAGGCTGGCACGGGCCACCAGCCTCTTTACTGTCCCCTCAACCCCATCGCATGGGCTTTTGCCATGACTAGTGGCAAAAAAATGCCATTCAGCTGATAACTAATGGTCTCTATAGTGACAACATAGATTGACCAGACTTTTAATTCACCGTAAGGTGAGACAAACTTACATCAGCAGAATTGTGCAAATATTTTTACTCAATATTTTCCCCCTTAAATTGTATTGTATGAGCTAAACATTGAAAATATGAACAGTTCATTGTGCAATAAAATCATTAGGTATTCGCGATGAATTAAGAATTATTGCTGTAGTCACCTATTGTTTCTTCATTCCAACACAGCTGTTTATATGTGATTGCGGAAATAAGGCTTAAACCTGTCGAACGACACTTTCTAAAAAAGTTATAACTAAAAAAGAAAGCTGAACACCATCTTGAATTTTTTTCTAGATTATGTTCAGATGTGTAAGAATACATGGTAAAAAATTAAAAGAGGTGAATAACTGGTGACATGGTCAAACAGTGATGCAAACTATGGCGTTTTTTTGCAAAATCGAAAAAACCCACATACAATTATATTTATAAAAGGAGATCTACTAAAGATTTAGGCAAAATTAATGTTTTTTTATACCATATCATGATTAGTGTTGGAGCTATGGCTTATTAAATAAAGCCTCGTTTTTTATTTTATTGGTTTTTCGACTGATTTTGTAGCCCAACCATCTAAAATAAACTGGAGATACACTTGATTTGAGACCATTTTTTAATTCCTTGGGATGGATATAGTCAGTGCAGCAACTTTCAGCCTTACACTAGCATTTATAGTGCAGCTATCAGCTGCCAAAGTTGCCCGAAAATGCATTGGCGAAAAATCTTTAAAAACTCAATTAAATTTCAAAGGTCTGTAAAACGAAAACTAATTGAGATATAGACCTAATATTTGGCAGTTTTTCCAACTATGGGTAGACAAGCACATGTGAATTTTTTTAGGGCATTCTGGGGGGGTCACCTGGAAAATTTTCCAAAATCTGGATAATTTGACACGGAATGACCCAAAGTAGAAAGAAGCACCGATACCGTTTGGCTTTAATTTTTTGAAAGTGCAACAAAGCTGGAAAATAGCCTGGAATTGTAGTACAGTTCACAAACCTGCAGTGTTTTCTTGTTGGTTTCATTCTTCCCAAATTCTCTTTTCAACTGAACACTCATAGCTTGAAGCTCTCTGCCGAATTGCAGCATGCGTTCAATGGCTATTTGATTTCCACCACACAGTTGCCGTCTTTGGTGGCTGGGATGGTCAACCTCTGGATTAGAAATGCGTAGGATATTGTTACAAAGTTGGTTTTTATCAAAAATGCTCTCATCAGTATTTTATCTTTGAACAGTAATTTACGAGATATTGAGATATTACTCACCCATATCACATTCATGATCTTCTGCGGAGACACCGTTTGTAACACATGTGCCATTACTCGTGTTTCCATTCTGGATGTATCGTTGTCCGTTTTCGCTGGATGATGAGTCCTGCATGTCTACGTCCGTGTCGTGCATGTTGGAGGGAGTGGATCCGTTCAGGGCAGCGTTGGTGGCGTTCATGGACGCTTCGGAGATCGGGTGAAGGTCAGAGGACGAGGGCGGGTGAGAGGAGAGAGACGTGGGCGAGGAGGAGTGGGACTTTGTGATGATGTGACTAGGGCTGTTGCTACTGCTACCACCTACCCCACCCGAGCGGTCGTACATGCCCCGCCCTCCGTGGACTGGACTCATACTGGGACTGGACCTGGTACTCCCACTACCGTGCCGAGATCGAGGACTCCTCATAGAGCCTCTAAGCACCTCACTGTCGGTCCCGTTCACCATTTCTATGAACTGTCTGCACTTGAGCATGAACAGCAGGTTTGAGTCTCTTTCTAGAAGTCCTGGGTACAGTTTCTGAGTTGTTTCTATGGCTTCTCCCATCCTCCCCGCTAACACCAACTTCTGAATTCCTAAAAGAACAACAAGACATCATGTTTAAGTACATCCTCTATATTACCGCAGGCATCAGTAGGTAAATTTAATCATTGAACAGCGCAGTATACAGATAATAAGCAGGTAGCACACCAACAGAAACCAAGCAAACATTCAACTGCCCTGGATACCTGACCTTAATTTTCATGAAAAAGCAAGTGTTTTATTTCAAATCTGTACCTGTTGCCAATAAGCCCTTCTGGTCAGCTGGGTGTGTCCAGCCTCCGTGGAGTGTCCTACCTTCTTATTATCATGTTCTGCACGTAGCTCAGTGATTTCAATCAACAGCCAGTCATTCAGATGATCTCCTAACTTATAACAAATTATGATTCACTTACTTTGTCTGTTTTTGATAGATGCAAGTTCCTCTTCGAACGCCTGACCTGTACTTCGCGCAAATGACTCTGCCGTGGCACAATAACCGTGGTGGACAAGGTATGTTGACACAATTCTGCAAGAAAGGCATGAACATTACGGTGCGTTAGTAATACACAAAGCTTTAACAAATTGTGATGGTTAAGTATACATATACCATCCTAAACAACGACAGTTTGCAAAATTAACACAAAGCAACTGAAGTAGGGCAAACCAAAACGACAAAGATATTAATAAATTGTCATATTGACAGTAAAATTGATGTAACACCAAACTGAACAATGGGATTCCATCAACACTATCAAGCTTTTTTAAATGTAAACTGCCATCATGCAATTTATCATTGGACTCAATGTCCCAATGCTACTGGGTCTTACAAGTCTTATTCAATGGCAGCAAAAATCACCCAGAAATTCCTAACATGAGAAATTAGCAGTAATCATAACTAAAAGAATATTAATAAGCTATATTATTAGCACAAAATGTAAGATAATTACTTCTGTAGAGCCGTCTGCCACTCCCCCATCTTGTCTGGGACTGGAAATCGCTCGATGGTCATCCGAGTCTTCATGCGCCATTCCTGCAATACAGACTACATTGACATTGCTACCACCGAAATAACCAAGAGCAAATCGAACTTGACTAATACTATCACGACACGCTCCACACCGAATCCAATACAGAAACTATTTACCTTCATGTAGTCTTCAATGTCAAAAACAAAAGGAGTGTGACCGAAATTTGCCTCCACTATTTCTCCGGGAGTTTGTAGACCGACTGTAGGGTATAAATTGTGCTGCAAAGATAAACAAAAGTAGTTCAGTTAGTTACTCATCATGATATTCAAACAAATATTGGGAGCAATGTGTTCGTAATTGTCCAGTCATATGGAACTATGATATGTTGTCAATGTGAAATAAAGTCAGGTCAGTTCAGGTCAGTTCAGTTCATATCAACTACCCTGCAAAATGGTGACCTTGAAAATCATCATTCATTAAATAGTTAGGCGGGCTTCATAATTAAGAATTTTACACCATTACCAATTTGATTCACTCCATAGTACGTACACAATTGGTGCAAGTTGTACCATAAAAGTTCTTACACTAACAGCTCAACCTGCGCAAATATTTCAGCACCACTTACAGGCAAGTCTCTAAATGCGATGCCAAGGTTGATGCCATTCTTAGTGTAGAAACAAGTGTTGTCAATAAGGTTCACACAGCATCCTATCACATCACCCGTAGTGAAGGTCGGACCGTACGGCTGTCCAGTTCCCGAGGAGCAGAAGGAGTGACCGTCATCACCATGGTAACCATATGACTGTTTATCCCATCCTGAAGCACAAGGATCCATATTATTGTTTAGAATTTCAATAAAAAATTCTATAATATTGGCGTGATAAATTAAGATCGACAACTCCAGGGATACATTCCCCTCACACATTTACATTTTCTTCATATTTCAATGTAAACTTTAAAGATTCTTGCGGCCCTGAGCCTCCGAGGTTTCACCCCCCCCCCCCCCCCCCCAGACAAATTGCAAATCATTGCCATTGTCAAATTCTTTTACATAAAATACCTGCCAGCTGGTATATACTTGCCTAATCCTTCAAAAACCGTCACACTCCAGTTTTCTTGAAACCATACTTTCTATCCATATTCCCAATGGCAAATGTCACTGTGGAGCTGGCTCGAGCGAGCGACAATGAGAGACACTTTGACATTGTGAAAATGCTTTCTACCAGTCTTTTGGGAGGACCTAAGCTGTCTAGTTAATCCAATCAACAAGATTTTGTTTATTGATCATAATTGGTTACATATGCATTTGATATACTACTTCTCTTGCACAGAGCCATTCATTACAACTTGTCGCTAGAAGGCAGATGCAAGTCTCTAAGTCTATGTCCAATGTCCCAATGCTACTGGGTCTGAAGCTTACTCAGCTTATATGACCAGCTGCCAGAGGTAAATGTAATGATAAGATGATAAGGCTTGGAGTCCACACCATGTTACACAGTCACCCCATGGGTGGGGTCTTTTACTTCCCTCAGCATAGACTAGGCATCTCCAATTTTACGTCTCATGCGATCGACATCCAGCTGGGATGTAGCTCATGAAGAGAAAGTACCCCAGCCACTGATCGAACCTGGTGCCATGATCAAAGCAGCCCAATATGGAATTGGCGGATGCCTAAACCATTAGGTTAATGAGCATGCTTATAATAAAAGCCCGTTATAAGGTCACACAAAATCCCAATATAAAAATAGACCTTTTAACGGGCAAACTGAGGCCACACGTATTTGGTCTTTCGCTTCTTGGATCCTCTCAGGGCCATTTTTAATGGATCGGTCGAAAATACAAAACTAAAAGATAATTTCCTATTAAATAAGATTGGGATATGTTATTTCATTTATCTGTCGGCATATTTCTCATAATTTCTTTACATTTTAAAAGTATCACCTTAGTTATAAGCAGGACTGATTTGATGAAAATAGTGGATTCAAACCTTATGTTCATGTAGTAATATTGGATGCAATACTGGTTACCATTCAAAGTAAATACAGCGGTTCTTGTCACGGCTTGGCTCATGAAACTTTTCAAAAGTTTCTGATAAGCTACAGAAAAGTTTTGTGGTCATAAAACCTTGTCTGCCTCACTCATAGCATTCAAATTGTGTCACACAGAGAGATGTAACCAGTGTTATAAAATCAAATGTTGATGAGTGAAAATAAATTGTAATCAGTTTTAAAAAACAAGAAAACTGATTATAAACTAAATACTCTATACTGTAACTCAATCATGCATAATTCCTGTTATTAAATTACAACTGTAAATTAGATTTTCACAATTCAAATGTTAATATCTAGGGTGTGAGTAATCTGTGCGAGAATCAGATCACCCACCAGATCTAGGTTTATAGCCTTGTACTGCACTGCACACTTCTGACCACAAAACCTTTTGGGTCTTCATCAGAAACGATCGTAAAGTTTCAAGAGCCAAGCCATGGAAAGAACGGGCGTCTGTAAAATGCGGAACGGAATGATAAAACGCGGAACGGAATGGAATGAAAATACACAGAAGGGAATGACCAATTTTGTACAATGCAGGCTTTGATAAGTTGGACACAGACCCAGGACATAAACTCCATTGTCAAGTGGGGGATGAGCTACAGTGTTTATCCATATAAAATTCTGTATTTTCCCCATTCCGCGTTTTTCCATTCCATTCCGCGTTTTACAGACGCCCGGAAAGAACTGCTGTATATCATTTCCCCATATTTTGTAAAAAAAAAAAGTTAACAATGGCATACATCAAGTCCAGAATAAGGAATATATGAAGATACATGATATCATGACAGCATGTTTAGCCAAATGCAAAATTTACAACATATATACGACATAATAATTATGTGACTAATTGTGAGTACACCATGCAACTAATTTCAGCTCATGTTATCATGTTTAGATAGTATATAATTTGATCAATACAACTCAACTGACAGGTAGAAAATATCAACTTTGCCAACGCGTGTAACAGATTGATACACATGTATGAAAGCTTCCCAACTCATTGAGCAATTGTCGTTGAGAGACTGATCAAAACAAGCTAAACCTGTCAAAACAGCAGCTCTTTGCCTTCAATGCATGTTTGAATGTACACATAATATTCTTGACAGAACTATTTGACCTACTGTGCGAGTAAAGCGGTTTAGAGTTCATGATATCAGCCAGCTTCTCTCTGCATGGTCTTGGGTTAAAATTAGGGCTGTACACCGGTTCTCGATATACCATTTGTACCGGTACAAGGTTAATGACATGGGTTAACCATTATGTAATAATAATGATGCACTTGAACGGTATTCAGAGCAGCATTTTCGAGCAAATAAGACTCTTAATACACAATATTTTGCAGTTATTCAATGAAGATTTGTTCATTAAATTTGATAGTATCTTTTGATTATTTTAGGTTTACAATAAACTTTTATATATATATGTACTAAATTACTAATTGACAAAATTTAATGATATGTATCATGATACATATCATATCGGTTGTACTGTATCGTGATACGTATCGTATCGTTTTAAAGATAAAGGTGTACAGCCCTAGTTGAAATCCCCATTGGGCAGTCTCTACATGTACATGGACATTGACGGAGACAAGTCAAAAGACCCAGTATGCAGAATATTTCATCACCTCATCATTAGTTGTCCGTCTAGACTGACAAAGTCCAGTGTACTAAAGTTATACAAAAAAAAAAAAAAGAATATAGCAGGATATGTTTTTCCAGTGGACACAATATAATTCTTTGAAGAGAGACAATTCAGTCAAGATCTGTAACTTTCCCAGTGTAGGTCTGACTAGGTCATATGAGTGACCTATTGACATTGTGAAGGTCACAAGACCTGAGGGAGTCACACGACACAATAAAATATCTGAAACCAGTCTTAAATGTCATTTTGTAGCCATTTACTGCAATTCAGCCATAATAATAATGAGCTCGAGCAGTTATAACCATCATACTAAAAAAACTTAAAGCTGCACCTGTCTGTCAAAATTGCAAGTTTCTAAGACTTTATCAAATTGTTTAAAATTGCCATAATAAATCGGGACACACTAAATTTGCATCGGCTAGTCAGTCTGTCAGGCTTTAATTACAAAACTTTAATTGTAAATTGATAGAAAATCCAGAAAAAAACATTGGAAACACAATGGAAATGGCATCATCACCCATTGTTCAGTATTGCGACATCATCAGTAGGTTTGTTTACAAATTGATGGCATGAAAATCTCTATTTATATTATCCATTGTACCTTGAAGTTAAATTCCTGTGCACAAATGAGCATTCAATGGTAAAAGATATTATGAGACATGAAGGTAGTATTGGTTTAAATAATTATTTGCCTACACGCTTAATCTAGAGACATAGGAACTTTAGCTTTACAACTTCACACAGTGTAGATCAGCAACACAGTGGTGCCCCACAATGGAGACCCCTGGATTTTAAAAACATCTAAATTGTAAGACTAAAGAAAGATCCATAAAATATTTCCACCTGTTTTTCTTCACATTTTCCCCAAGAACATCATGGAGCAGCTGCACAAAATGGACAGAAATGTTAGCTACAAGTCAACTCCCAACTTTCTAGACAATAAAAACATGTCTAGGATAGAAATAACTTGCAGTTTGCTAAATGGGCCATTATAATTCCTGTTGCTTCAAAAGTAGCCATAAGGATGACAAGGAGGCAAAAAATTATCAATGGAAAGATACAGGATAGGAATACTTGGAATTTATTTGGTACAGAGAGGGATATTTAATAGAAAATTGAGGTTTGACTTATCAGTACTTAACGTTTCTGTCCATTATGTGCTGCTGCGAGATAGTTATCATAGTTATAATTTATAATAAAATATGATTAAAAAAACAACTGGACATTTGCTATGGATCCTACGAAAATCTACTATGTCCTATAACGAAGTCAAAGAATTGTATTAAGCTCATCTCCATACAATCAGACATACTTAGCTACGCTTATGAGTAAGTCTTACAACACACAAATTGGTGGGTGGGTGGAGTAGAACTTTGCGTCGTCCTGTATTTCTGCATCTGATGGGCTAATTAGGACAGGCAGGGACCATGGCAATGAGATGAAGGATGAAACAGCCATCCAACTTTGGCTCAACTGGGAATTGAACCTGAGACAACACACAAATTGAGACTGTCGCGAAGTCTACATTATGATCCGATTCATAAAATGTGGGTTTGGTGGACTGTTGAGGACATGATAGGCAAAAAATCTGTTCCCTGGAAAAAGATCCAGCTTTAACTCGATTTTCATTATAGATGAGCCTGACTGTCATATCATCGGAAAAAGTACAGTATAGTGTACCCAGATTTATGACCATATTTAACAAGTCTAATTGCCAGGCCTATGACGTAAAAATGCTTGAAATCTATGTATGACGTCACAAACAAATGTAGTTATGACGGCGGTTTCATCTTCACACATTCATTCCACAGAAACGGTGAAATGGATGTGTGCTTATCTTCAATAATTGGAAACTTTGTTTCCAGTATTTGAGAAAAGGGTTTGTATTGGCAGGGGGTGAATTTTATGTGCGTCATTCCTGTTACCAAGTTTATGAGGAAACTATTTATCATTGAAAAAAGCTTCAAAGCAATTCTGAATGCACTCCATGATTACAACATGGAATGGAAACTTGGGTGAAATTACTACCATTTGTCTTTTAGATATTGCATAAAGTTTCCTTAAATGTCTATCCTGTTACTGTCCTTCCCGTTACCATAATGGCTCACATAGCAGGTCACATGACCAACCAATTTAAATATATTCAAAGGTGAATGAATAAAAAAGTTTGGTCATGTTACAACACTGAAATGTATGAAAATTGGTGAACTTTTTAAAGATCGAGAAAATGTTGCACTTGAAATGCCAAAAGTGCACCGTTTCTGTGAATGAGCCTCATGATAATGTAATCACCTGATCTTCACAAAAATGACACCAGTTAATCATTTTGTTTAACCCATGATATCATAGTAAATACTGTGGGCTCCACCTGGTGTAGACTTCACACACATTGCACAAGACAAACCCGTCTGTGTGTTAGTTGCACAAGACAAAACGCATACGGACCGTTGAACAAATAAATTCCCTTAAAGCGCGACCTGGCAAAAATACAGTATCCTGCGAAAGTGAGCACGTTCATAGGGAACTGGACTATGCTGCAACCGAAACAGATAAAGCATGATGAGAAGAACTCATCCTCCATAGTAACAAATATGACACAAAACACATGACCTCAAACTATGCTTATAAATCAGCATCGCGTTCAGTGACCTTTTGGTGGAGCTCTGGTTTCCCATTATTTTGTAATGTCAATCAACTTCAAACAAGTCCATGGTCACTGCCAATAAAGACAAGTTACACGAAACTGTTATTGAAGGGAGAAATTGTAGTTGGTTGAGCTTTTTAAGACTACTTTTGTTAAGCACTTACACAATGATATTACAGTCAGGCTTATCATTGCTTATCTATAACGAAAACGATTTATAGCAGGGTCTTTGTCCGGCGAACAGATTTTTAGCCTATCCTGTCCTGAACAGTCCGCGAAACCCACATTTCATGAACCAGATTGGGATAACCCAATACATTTACATTTATTTCCAGTCCTGCTCTATGGCCTTTGTTTTAACCAATCTCCTAAAAAGAATTCATGTCAACTCCCAACTCTAAAGTGTGACCAGAGCTAATAGAAATGAGCTGTCACTTCTCTGCCCCCTTATGAATGCGGGGAGCAACATATGAACAAGTCGTTTACGTCATAACACACAGCACAATCACCAATAACTAGACCTGATGACGGCTCTCGTGATTGAGAAACAGACAAGTTAAGACAATGGTGAGGTCTGAGACTACTGAAAAATTTTCAAGCAAATAATGAGAAGCTGATCACTCGATGTAATGTGAATGAGCAAAATCCCAGCTGAATGTCGTACGGATGAGACATTAAATTGGCGGTCCTTTGTACTCAGTGTCTATGCTGAGGCAAGTAAAAGATCCCACCCATGGAGTAAATGTGTAACATAGGTGGACCCATCCTCTCTCTCACCTCATCAATCAACCCTTGATAGCAACAAGAACTTCTGACAATCATTACAAACAAAGGCCGGCACTCCGTGCCGCCTTAGATCTACTACTGCTAACTGCAAAACACATTAAGATAGGCCTAATCATACCATATGGTGGCCCACATACCTTAATGGGGGTCTCCATAGCGTATTGTTTGTATAACTCATACTTGTACTGTACTTGTCCAAATTAAAGTCTTCTGTATCTGTATGTGTTTGTTTCTTCTCTGTTTATAATGACATACTGGTCATGGTAGACTTCCTAATGAAGTTTTATAGACATTCAGGTCACAAAAGATCCATAAATGTATGAATTATAATTTACATTACCCTTAATTGCCACAACAAAACTCAAGTGCAATACAAATGTAATTCATTGTTCTGGTATTCTAATAGTAAGAGCTAGTTAAGTGCAATTTTTGGCTATCTGACAAGTTGGTATCCAATGGATCCAATTTGCAGCATTTCCTGCCATTTTTGCCGAAGATCAACTTCCTGTAGCCTAGTTCTTGACCATTCCGAGGATTCTCTCTCCCTGAACAGTGGCTAACTTCAGCCATAACAGTTCAGAACCATGAGCCAGCCCCTCACACTCTCAAGTTCCTGGAAATATTGAAACCTGAAGGTTTCTATGTCCATCCTCTGTCAAGCTCCACATCAAGTATTTATTATATTCGCCACCAGGGGCACTGTAGTGGGGCTTCATTCAAAGCCATAAGCCGTAAAATTTGGCGAAACACCACAAAAACAGCCATATTTTTGCCATTTTCTCAATAAAGGGCTGTTATTTTCAAAATCTACCGATTAACCGGCCATTTACATGCTTAGTGGCTCAGTTCACGACCATTCTGGAACCCTCTCACTTGCTCCCCAAAGAGTGGCCGGATTACAATAGTATCAAAACAATCCAACAGCTCACCTCTCATGACAGAGAAGTAAAAGGCAATGACAGAGAACCCAGAGGGTTTCTCTGTCAAAAAGTAAACATCAATGGTGATGTCACGGGTAATTGTTTTCCACAACCGCTAGGTGCACAAAAACCTGCAGAGCAGGGTCTCCCAAACAGACAGTGGATCAGCAATTTGCTATTTAAAGAATAACGGACAACATGCATTAACCAGCATTGAAACCACATGCTGATATTTAAGTGATCCCAAAAATGACCTTCATGCTCTGTCAATGATAACATTCAATGCTTTTATCACTACACCATTATCAATGTTTATTGTGGAGTATTCAAGGCACTTATAAAGAACATGACGGTAAAAAATAAAATCAAGTCCTCACCTGGCAGTCTGTTCATGTTTACCCCTTGTGCTGAAAGACCAATGCCCATGTAACTGAAATAAACAATGCCATTTCAATGTAAACAGTGTTACTCATGGGCAACATTGAACTTTGACACGCATAATTTAAAGTGGTAAATCAGAACTCATTTATTCATACATTAGTCAGTTGATTGATGTCATTATGACACATTTCTTGGGGTTTCCTGAAGGATGTCAAAATTTTGGCAGGGAACAATTAAGCGATATTTTTGGGTCAGCCAACTTCTGGAAGTGTGCGAAAATTTTCTGTTTTACTGACTCAACCAACTTCTCGAATGCACTGTGTGCTAAAAATTTTCAGTTTTGTTTTTAATGTGGAAGGGGGGGGGGGGGGTTCTACACCCAACACAGGCCTTAACACAGAGCCTCCAGGAAAGCCTGAATCTACTCAACCACACCAAAGGTGAATTGACATTTACCCATCTCTTCCTTTGCTTATTATTTTCACTTCGAAGTAGTATATTCCACATGAAGCTGGTATAGGATGGGTAGCTCTTACACTCGCTGCGTCTTTGTGCGTTTTTCCCATTCCTACAAAAAGGAAAAAATAACTTGTTACGGTTTATAACCATGCCACAAGGCAACATACATACCCTAGTTATTACACGAAAATATAAATGTTGGTATGAAATTTTGGGCAACTTGTGTTTTAAATGAATGTCGTAAACTTTTACTACTAGAATGAAGTATTCAAGTCCATGAATACATCACATGGTTAACTATGGACAGATGCCAACAAACTGTCAACTGATTATGACAAAGAGAGTTCAGTAACAACAAATATGGGCAAAATACAAACACAGACAGCTCATGTAATAATCCACTAGTATGGGTGGGCATAAACAGCTGTATGAACACAAAAGAACCTTTGTCTGCTTCAGATCTGACCCATGATAAAACTTCTATATTCCCCCCGAGATAAATATGACGCACAAAATACGTCTTAGAAGAAGAATGTTAGATTGAATGAACACCCAAGGCAGAAATTTTATCTGACCTTTGTAGTGAACACGGAGATTGTTTTGAGACAATCCGATGAAGTTGTATTTGTCTTTCGGGCTCCATGATCGAGGTAAAGGCGTCTCGTCATCGTTCACGGCTGGATATAAGATTTTCAAGCGATCCACTGGCTGCGAATTGCCATTATTTTGATCCTCAGCCCCTCTGCTGGTGCTGGCGATACCTGCCATTTTCACTCCGTCACTGAGCAAAGTGCCCGGATGTCAGTAATGGAGTGGCCTGAGGATTTTCTATCGAGTTCTGCTATTGGTCCGCCAACACAATTTGCTGGAAAAAGACAGCCAATAAAAATAAAAATAGCAGTAAAAACACTAAAATTATTAGCACACTTGATAGTCCACAATTTAAGCTACCCTCATATCTTCCCTGCAGCAGATATTTACCTGCATCAAACGGGATCGCGGTGCAAATAAACTATTTCCAAAATAGATTCTCTTTTTCGTAGAAAATGGTTTGCGATACGTCGTAAAACATAACAATAACTTATTAAATTTATTTCAATTATATAATTTGTTATTGTGGTTGTAGAATCACTGATGCATTTCCATTCATGCTGATATAGTGCCATAATCAGAAATAATTCATACAAAAATAACATAATATGATTAATGTCGCAAAATCTCGCGTCGCCTTGACAACAACGCCATGATGAAGCCAAATCCAAAACAACGACTGGAGATCAACTGAAAACCTTCAATATTTCAATGGAGACAGGGAATATGGCCCTTGCACGACTGCCACCGATTGACACGGAGTTAAAGTAATCTTTTCCTGGCATTATATTGAGTTGTCACTCAAATTTTACCGCCCTGATATGCTGTCTTCAAACTGACAGTCAGAGCTGATGCAGTGAATGATGGCAGTGTAGATGGAGTATCTATCCTCCTTCAACTGCCTGAGTCTGTTCAATGTGTTAATGTGCTCACATTAATTGTTTAATGTGAGGCACCTTCCCGACTCTTCAAGGCTTTCGTTAAGTTGCATCATTCCATAGGATAACATTTCTGGTACCACATATGCTGTTAGTCAGTGTATATAATTATTATATATTTATTAAAAAAATTCAAGAATGACAACCACAAGCTGATACCTTTTTTGTCTGTAATTTTTAAGGATGCAGGTCTTGCTAACAGGTGAGCCTTTTATAGGCAGCTTACAATTTTATAGCATATGCTGCATCATTTCTATTTTCAGCTGTCCAGTGCTTGAATATGCTGCCGTTTTTGTCGCTTTGTTCCATGTTGTGCTACTAGTGCTGCCCACTATTTGGCAAAATTATTTTTGATTTATAAAAAATTATTTTCTTTACATAAGACAATGAGTTTGGGAGTTTAGAACACCATGGCATGAGTCTAGCATGTATTGCACATTTGCTGTAACTGTTGCAAATGTTCTGTTCAACTATCTTGCTTTCAATGTTATCCAGTCATTAATCAGCAGCACCACGCAGACACGGCCTTTTAGACTCACTATGAAGAGCAGAACACTGTATTAGTTCCATAACATCAAAAATACCCAAACTTAAAGTGAAAAATCTTCTGTACTCCTCCATCAGATGAACTCAAATATTCAGGCTGCATTTTCTCAACACACTTATTTAATGTCTGTTGCATGATTCAGAATTGCAATCCTTATTCTCTACAGTAATGTTTACGAAGGATAATAATTATTGTCACTACATGGCTTGATCATTTGTGAAACCAATGATGTCGACATGAGTTTTTAGTGCTTGATAATAAACAATATCTGCATTCAGGATCACAAGAACGCAGGACTTGTCTCCAAAGTCCAGTGGCATTCAAGGTTCTTTTTACACTCTTGGTGGGAACAAAGATATCAAGTATGCCTTGCCTCCGCCTGATATGCTCAAAGTAAGAGAGGATTTCTATTTTGCCTTGAACACTATACTGTACTGCTCTTTACTTTAGCAGCATCATTTCAGGTATGTGAGTACTAGCTTCTTCTTTTTAGCCTTTCCAAGACACCAAAGCAGGAACGGTCGACACCTGGCCAGCACATGCGTCTTCAGCGAAGGGGAAGACCTCCCTGGTTCTTACAAGGAACAAACAGCTTATTGTTGTAGACAAGGAAGCCAATGGTAATGTGTCTAGCGTTCCTAAACCTCGGTTTTTGTCACAGCTTGAGACATTTCTCAGAAAGGAAATGGAAGCAATGGGGGTTACTACAGTGAAACCAAATGAGCTGCGTCTTCAGGTAATTCATTAATTCGTTTATTCATTCACCCACGCTTTTGACACTATTTAACCTGTTCATTCTTTCTGCCAAGTTAAAATGGCTACATCGGCCAAAATGTGACTGTTGCAGTAGAAAGGTTGCACCTGTTTTTTTTTCCTTCAAATTATCCTTAGAAGAATATTTCAAAAGATCTATTTGTTTTTTTACAACTTTTTCTCTTAAGTTTTATTAATGTGGCTTGCAGGCACATCGGGAAGCTTTTGAATACCTCATAGACAGTTTCAAGACCTATAGACCATTATTGTCTGCCATTAAGAATGAATATGAAATGATGTTGTTTCATCAGAAGGATGTGATCAGACAAATGGAACCACTAAAGGTAATGGGGCTTTAATATATATATATATATATATATATATATTAACCTGAACCGCTTTATCTTTACTAGGGCCCTCCCCCCAACTCTTGAGGTGATCTTTTGGCAAGGTTATCTACTGTATGAATGAAAATATCATGATTGGACCAAATTTGGTTATTTTGAAAAAAAGATGGTCTAATCAATTAATTAGGTGATTGTAAGGTGAGGTTTAAGCTACAAATGTATCTGATGCTACTTTTTAAAGTGATCTACGTCTACAAAGTAAACATGTATCATGCTACAGTACTCGACTAAAGTTTTTGTACACTCATTAACTTGGCAAGATTTATATTTTCATAACCATTTCACTATTCCCATTTTAGTCTACCTAGTACTGACTATTTTGCTAGTGCCCTTGTTTTAGTGAAAACTTTGCTAACAATCTGCTCATATTTATCTTGGCATAGGTAGAATACTCAAATTTTGTGCAAAAACTTTTTTTCTACCACTGTTTCAAAGTCTAGCATCACAATTGCATTACGCATATCTTTCAGCAAATGCTTGTATCAGTATCAGAAGAATGTGATCAGAAAATAATGTTAATGCGAGAAGAGGAGAAACAAGGTTGGCACAATTTTGCATAAAAACAGCAATAGTTGCATATTTCCAAATTTATTTATTTTTATTTTGTATAATATTTATGCTCAAATTTCTTTTTTGCAGAGGTTATAGACATTAAAATGGAAAATGTCAGACTCATGAAGGAAATTAGTAACTTTAAGAATGAACAGATGCTCCTACAAGATACCGTAAGTCACAATATCAGAAATTACACATTCTGTTGTTGTATCTTGTAGAATGTGGCTTGTTTTCACCAGCCATGGGAAATGCGCCCAAATACCATTATCGTCTAATTTCGAAATTTTAAATTTGTTATGAAAATTTGCACAGACATTTTTCTGAGTGATATGACTTCAAAAGTGTTTATCCCATTTTTCCGCATTTGCAACACTTCCATCATGTTTAGCACACTTTGTCAAATTGTTTACAACACCACAATAATTAAATCGTATTAGCAAGGGTTTGCATGATAACCAGCTGATACAAAATAATGCTGCAAAATTAGAAAACTGACTAGTAAAAGGAGATTTTAACATTTTTTCTTGGTGGTACTTATTAGAGGTGTTTTTAGTGTATGACCTTTTTTCCTTTAAATTCTCCTTATTTTGTACATATTTGTCACTTATTCCACAATATATTGCATCTGGAACTTTTGGACATTTCCAACTTGTACAAATTTATTAAATTTTTCCCCAGATTGACCAGATGCACAAAGAACTGGCAGCTTCCCATCTTCAATACTGCAACATCCGAGATGCCCATCGTCAACTTATTGTGGAGAACAATGACCTTCGTTACCAACAAGAGGACATCCTGGTTACCAACCAAAGCAATGATAATCTTGAAGAGGAGCAGGACGACCCTGTGACCTTGAGAATTGCACTCAAGTAAGTTCTTATCAGGATGTAATTCGAGTAAAGTTTCAAAAGCATGCACACAATGGTAAAGATATAATGAAGCCATTGGTGTTAGTGTGCCAGTGACTATTTGTTGTAGAATATTTGGACAGTAGAAAAGGATGCTATTTTGCTTGCTTTCAATTCAGAGAAGAAGGTGATTTAGAAATGTAGAGATATACTGTTTTAGTTCTTTGAAGGGGCTAGTATATTATTTCTTTTATAGTATTTATTCAGAAATTGTCTGTTTTTGTTTACAGAAAGTCTCGAGAAGATGAAGCTGCTGCAACAAAAAGGCTTTTAGAGATGGAGGCCAACTACAGTGATGTCATTCCGAAAAGAGATTTTGAAGAGTTGCAGAAACAGCACAATGACCTCATGGAGAAGTTTGATGCTCTCTTGAAGGTCAAGGATGAGTATGAGTAAGTTGAAAAATATTTTGTTTAGAACTGTGTTTCTTGTGCGTCCACTTCATTAAGTTTTTAATAATGCAATCCTACAGGCATTAACTAACAGATCTTTCTGTTTAGATATCCCTACTATTAAACAGCTTTCTCTGGCGGTCTTTATCATGTTAATACAAACAAATTTCATTGCAGCATTCTTCTGGACGACAACAAGAAATTAAAGCAGTATGGGGATGAATACTTCAATAGATACAAAAAGCTTGAAGAGTCAAAAACATTAGGGCCAGACTGGAGTAAAGTTGCTGATGTGATTACTGGAGGACCAGCTAGATGGCAGCAGCTGTCAGCGGGCAAGAACAGTGATCAATTACTTGCAATTCTGGTTGCTGAACTCACTGGAGCTAACTCAGATGCTCAAATCCCAGATTATTTTGATGGCAAAGTGAGTTGTGTACAGATAGATTCTGTGATAATAAGGTATTGAAAGACCTTTTTAAAATCACAACCTAACCTTTTTATGTCTAAAGTCCTATCTCTGTGTTACATAGACAATATATTTTTTGCTAGATTTTTTAGGCTTAACATTTTTCTTAATTTCCAAGGCTTCATTTTCAGGGTATGGGCGAGGCTGTTCCAAAGTATTTGCAACATGAGAACAAAGTGAAAAATCTGCGGCTGAGCAAACATCACTGCCTTTTGCTCGTAAACGATATTTGGCAGGCCAAAGCAGAGTATGATGAGAAGGTGGGTTATTATTCGCATAAGTTTCAGAAATGCTGCAATTGTTTTTCCTTGTAAAAAAATTTCACTATGCTTATTTATTTCTTGATGAAACATGTTTACCAATTATTTTTAAATATATATTTTGTAGGAGACAGAAACAAAGACTCTGGAGGAATTCATGTCAATCTACCTTCAACAAAAGAATTATCCTGTGGAGCAAATGACAATTGAGTGGGCTTACAACATCACAGAAGCGTGCAAGCAGTACTCGCGAGACTCTAGAATTGGTCTCTTTTATGACATCCTTACAGGCCAGGTAAAAGTAACTTCCCAACTCTAATATTTTGCAAAAATGTATCGGACTGGAAAGATTATGTGGGCTTCTATGTGTAATAACTCTTTCCAGCCACTGAAAATATTTGTATGCTTCTCATCAGTTGCAGGCCTTCCTTTTCCGCACACCTGGTGACAAGAGTCATCCAGCTTCCTGTATTTTTAAACAGATTATGAATACAGTTTACCAATAAAGGGTACCTAACTATTGTTTAATGTAAATGTGATGTTATCAACTGCACTCAGTAACCTCATGGTATGCTAATGTCTAAAGAGTAGCCCTTGCATGTTTCATAAGGCTATCATACATGCTCCCCCAAAAGATAATCAATCATTCATTAATGCTCCCTTTTAAACCATCTATAAAATTTATTGCAAAAGTACAACAATTCTAGGCAATTTCCATAAGCACTTTTGAGCATGCCCATATGCAGCTGCTGCTGCAGCAGGCCAGCCTGGCCACTTTAGGCCAGGTATTTAGCCTCCACCCAGCCGCCCCTCTAGGTAGAGCTTGGGAGAGGGAGGCAGAGGAAAACAGAGGCAGAGTGAGCAGCAGGACTGTAGAGGCCTTGCTATTTTCTTCTTGAGTGAAGACTGGTTCAACACGAAACTTTTCAACATGTAATTCTTGGATTTTGTGGGGAACAGACAGCTATATTATAAAAAAATGACTTTACTTTGGACTCCCATCATCTTTAACTTTAACTGGATTGTACTAGAGCTTCAGATCCCCTCACTGCCAAGCTAATTGAGTTATCTAGCAACTTCACTAAACAAGAGAAGCTTAAGTGCAACACATTGTTATTTTTAAATTGAATTGTATTTTGTATTCAGACTGAAGAAGCTGTGTACCACTATGAAAGAAAAGAGATAAACAGATTAAAAGCGCAGCTTGATAGTCTCAATGAATCTAAAGGTCTCCAGGTAATAAATTCTGTATTTCATTAAATAAATCAATTGGTTTTGGTATCTTGTGTACATTGTATAGTTATCATGATGACTAAATTTGGAGTAAATAATATACTCCTTGTGCTGAACACACGATGAATAAACAAAAAAAGTAATTTACACAAGAACAAACAGATTTAAAAAGGCATTTAACCTTTATCTGCATCTGTCTGTTTGCTATGCTCAGAGGCAACAAATGTTATGTTATTCACGAATGCATGTATTATGTCATGTCATGTCTTGTTTTGTTAAATATCATGTCATATTTTGCTATGTAATGTTAAATGTAATTTCCCATCATGTCATACTATCTCATGTTATGTTTTGTTATGTTAAATGTTGTGTCATGTTGTTACAAACTTTATATATATCATGTTATGTAATGTTATGTTGTTACAAACTTTTTGCTGATATTAAATATTTTCAGGGTGAAATAAGCAAAGAGGAATTCAAGTCATCTCTACAGGAACATTTCCCAGACTTAGGAGACGAGGGGTACCTTGCTCTTCTCCAAGCTGCGGAGGACCAGCTGGATGCTAGAGACCTTACTGCTCTCCTTTATAACAATCTCTTTGATCAGGTATACTGTGCACTTCAAGTTTTTGGTACTGTGTCAAAACAAACTAAATGAAACATGTGTTGATCTTCCATACACTGTTTAGTCATCTTACCAACACTGAAAAAAAAAAAAAACACAAAAAAACTCACAAAATCACAAATCACAATTCTGAATTAATTCCTTGTGCCAGACATGAGGTGACAATAGATCAGTCTAGGTATCACGTAATTACTCTCTTGGGTCAATGGGGAGGTTTTTAATCCCAAATGCCCAAAATGCTATTTCCCAAAATGCACAGAGCACATTTTTATTGTTTTACATTTTTCCTATTTCCAGTACACTGAAGAAAACCCAGGGAAATTTGCTGAAGCTTTTGCGAAACAATTAAAAATGGTAAAAATGAGATTCCTGGAAGAAATAAAAGTGCATTTACAGGACCAAAAGTGAGTACATGTAAATAAAAGTGAAATGATGTGCTATTTGTACAGATTTTTACTGATTTGAAATTTATAAATGGTCAATATCAGTGTCACCAAGAAAAATAAAAATAAAATTGTTATAGATCATTCAGGGTCATCCCTTACTTGTGAAGAGTCTGCAGGATAGTCACTTGATTCATATTGCCCTTCTAATTTTCAGTGACATCACAACTGACGCGTTACGAGGAGCCATCACTGAAGCCGATGAAGAAATCAACAAAACAGACTTGAATTATCATGTCAATTGGGTATTTAACACTACAACTGAGGAACAAGCAAATGTTTCGAGTCTCCCGGTTAATCAGATCCTGAAGAGGTTGGAAAATTGTCATATGCTACCAACAAAAAAGGCTATCGCTTAATATAATTATATACCGTTACTTTATTATGACTTTATTAATTTATTAGACTGTTGTTACATATAATTATGCAATATTATTGAGATTATACTGTCGAATATTGCAGGACATGAGTGTATATGACAGGTTAGTTATCAGTATATTTAGGGTTTACCCATTCTGCCCAGTTTGTCTGAATACCTAATTATAATTTTATTATTCAATGTGTGCCCTTTCCTGTGCTGCTGATAATGATAACAATTTTATGTGATGCTGTATTGAGGTCCTTTAATAATTTTACTAAAAGTTACTAGTTTAATAATGTGTGTGCCTTGATATGCATGTATTATCCCCTTTTGGATTATATACACATGTTGCCTTCCCTTATAGATTTCCCAATGTATTGTGCAAACAGGTATTATAAGTATACCTCTGTAGTATCCATCCCATGGTAGTATTTGATCAAGTGCCTAATCTGTTGAATTTTACGCAAAATGAAATTTATCATGAGCTTTTTACATCTTGCACCAGAATAAAAATAAAATTCAAAATTCATATTTTTTTTCATTTTTGGAATTCCAAACATGGAGCTGCCTTACTCATGCCTTGGTGAAGGTTCAAACCTGCTCCCTCATGATTAGCAGGCAAATGGCTTTAACCACTAGATTCCATGTATTGCAAAAGGTCTTCGAGATCTGTGAATTTCATTAAAACACTGATTGCATAAAGCTCTTATATCATTGACATGAAAAACTGCAAAATTGGTCTTTATACCAAAGAAATTACCACATACTGTTTATTTTGTCTTAAATGACTTTTATTATGGACTGGTACTTGGAATATAAATTTTTTCTGGAGTCATGTTTTAGAGCATATCATCCCCAAATCCGATAAAAATCCTGAGACTTGCGCAAAGTCAGAATAAGAATAAAATATATAAGTGCCCAGAATGAGCAAGTGTCCTACTTTCTAAAGTTTATTTATAATGAACTCACTAGAAGGCAGTCTTTTGCAAATGCACCAGTGCTGCCACCTAATGGTGCTTCATGTTCTTCCAGTAGTTTCTCAGCACAATTAACTGGTCTGAAGTTTCTTTACTGTGTAGCCAGCTGCTGGACCTGCATGATATATTGTCATACAGTCAAACCTATGTAGCAGTTACTCAAGGACATTTAGCCAGAATTACCCACCATGCTTTCTTGCCTTCAAACATGAGATTAGGATCATCTAGGAGTCATGTGAACTTCAGAGCAAGAGGTTGGCCCAGTTCTCCTTACTTTCCCCTATCTCATTTTCCTTGGACATCATATGGCAAAGTTGTTTTTTACCTTCTAGCAAGTTAAGTCATCAAAAATTCAACATTAACATTGTGTAATAGTGTTTATTGGTGAACAGTAAATAGTAAAGATGTAAAATGTAGAAATATGGAAAGAGTATTAAAAGTTACAAGATAACTACTAACAGTATAATGCGGGAAGGGAATATAACTAGAAGGATAAACTTTTTAAAGTGCAACAGTTAAAAGGTAATATAATAGTAGAAAAATACTGCTAGATGTGTGCTACAACATGGTAATAATTATTGTACAATTATATTGGCTCAAAATGCATAGCTCATGAAAACATTATTATTTAACAACAAATTGTAATGTCATCAGTAAAACCTGTAACATCTAAATTGTCCAACAAAATACATTAAAATTCTACCATAATGGCAAAATAATCAATGCATCAATGTACAATAAAATAAAACATGTAATCCCCCAACACTGTAAATATATCGCAAATCTGACAACATTTAATCATGATAATAACAATAACAAAAGTTTGCCCATTCAGAGAGGTTGACTTCTTATGCATGGTAATAGCAGAGCATTTTGTAACTTTGAGACTGGGCACAAATCTTGCCACCCAGTGAAACAATACAGTTAGTTTCATTAAAAACGGCCCGTCAAATTGAAACTAGACAAAGCTGTCATAGCTGGCTACTGAAAACCGGATCTAAAATGACATATTTATGATATATTAGATACATTTCTTACATTTACCAAGGTTTATATTTATCTGGTGATAGATGTAAGCCGATTATTAGCTATAGAAGTGGACAGAAGCAGCTGGCATTAGCATGTTTAGACCACAGCCAGGTACAGGTCGCTACAGACAGCTAGAGTTGACCATATTTTATGAAACTTACTGTATTTTCATATTTTTTCATTGGGCAGAACATTTATCTGCAATTGCATTCTACAAACAGATTGGTTGTTGTAGCCAATTTTGATCAATATGTGACTAGCCAAGATTTTTGGTTAAATCAACCAAGATATTGGTTGATCTTGACCTTACCATCTGATTGGTGAATCGAACCAACAAAACCGGTTAATTCAACCAAATAGTTGTGAGGTCAATCAATTTAAATCAATCGATTTAACCAAAACTGCATGTTTCACATACACACTGGTCAAATATTTCAGATTGCAGATTCTGAGTAAGACTTTGCAACATCACATGCCGCCCAGTCTAAAGTTTAAAAATGCTTTTGGTTGGTAATAAGAAGCAGCAAAAATGAAACCAGTGCACAATAAAAATTACATATGTGCTTGTTATTTATATCTTTTCTTTCATTTACTAAAGTCACCGTACTGACATTTAACTATATATATATTATATACAACATTTTAGACACCTAGATTTTTTCATTGTAAACTGTTTCAACGTTTCAAATAATGAGGCATAGGTTTTTTTTTGAGCAATTACCGTTGTCTTTGATATTCTTATACCTCCGTGCTTATTGCTACCCATATACTTAAGGTTTGATATGTTTTACTTGTAAGCCATGCTGTCAGATTGTACCATTCTCAGCAGTGCTTACAATACTGCTGTGTGTTAACCATATAATCTCATGTAAGTATAGACATTATGCAAAGGTGAAAGTACAGTACCCTGCAAAATTGAGTACACCCGTTTTAGAGACTACCAGTTTGTTCAATGCTACCATGCGGTCAAGGCGCTCCCCTGCAAAATGCCATTTTTGTAGATATATTATAAGCCCTTAGCAGAGAAACGGACCCTCTGTAACTCTGCTCCACCTCACCCAGGTGTAAATGGGTACTTGGATATACATAGATTGTGGTAGTAATTGTAGAGTGCTTAGCCTGATGCACTGACTACAACTGCTCAGCAGCTGTATACTCATCAGGGAGTTGAGAAGGCCACAAGCTTGAACAGGCCTGCCCAGGGGGCTTATAGTCGGTCGAGGTCATCCATGAGGATAACTTATAATAGGCACAAATGCAGTGGAAGTCTGGCGTCCACAAAAAGTTTATTTTTTTATTTTTTTTGTGCAAACCTTTTAATTGAGACCTGAATATAACAAACTTATAACATCTCTTTTAGTCCCAAATAGTTAGTTATTAGCGTCTCCGTGAAAAAAAGGCTCTCTCCCCAGTAACATCTGAGTTGTTAACGGGTCTACTCACTTCCACAGAATTAATACTGTATTACACAAAGACAGAACAATGCAAACTGAAAATACACTAGACTTTGCCATAGGGATCAAGCGATCAAGATATTGGTTGACTTTGCCAATTGATTGGTGAATAGAACCATCAAACTGAGTATTGTTGCAAGGCCAACCAATGTCTTGTTGGTTCTATATAAGCTGGTCCTACTGTACCATAGTTCATGGGTGTGAAAATCTCACATTTTTAGGAACAGCAGCTTGCTATTCCACTTCTTCGCAATTTAAACTTCGTAATTTTTGACAACGATATTGAAAGACATTAAATAACAGCCTATATTTGTCTGACTTTCACAACTTCCAACAAAACAACAAACATCAACTTAGGTTGATAATTTGTGCCACTTACAAATTAGTTACAGATCATTTCAGCCCACTGACAAATTACATCGAGTATTGCAGCAGCATACAAGATGAGGATAAAATACTCTAGTTTGGTATAAGAAGAATATAGTCTGCAAAAAATGTGAGAGTTTAAAGAGTAGCATGAAAGAGGAAGGTGTTCTAAAATACATACAACCATATTAAAATATATACATTGTACCCTTGGCTTACAAAATAGGGAAAGATGTCAAGGAATGTCACTTGAAATACTGTTTATATCTTGGAGAACAGATGAAGGAAATTTTGAAGTTTACCAGTAAGGTGTGCAGAATGTCTTCAGTTCTGTGGGGACACTCAACACATCATTTTAAGAAAAGTCCCAGTAATGTAGTCTACAGTATTGCTTGAAAGGTTCTGAACGTCTATCAGAATTCACATTTGTAGCAGTTTAACAGTCACTTTCAAACTTTCATTAAAACTGCTTAGTTTATCATAAAATATTTTTGAAGAATAAGTTGGTTTACCCTTAATCTAACCAGTTCTAGTCATGGTCATGCAAAGGGACACTCCATTGACTAACAACTTAGTCATTATGAATTTATGGCTGACTAACTTGTAAGATAAAGCTGACTAAAGTTGAAAATGTCTGTCAGTTTAGACATATCTACAATGTCCCAAAAAGTTAGCCAAAATGTCTTAAATGTTAGACTCTTTGACTCACCTTCTGGCCCAAGGAGTTCTTCAGGGATGTCTACATACACTGTATCTATATTCATCAGATGACAACAAAAAAGTCTGATATATTTATCCAATATGTAACCGGGTGGTATAGTGGTTGATGTACAGACCAGCTATTCCGAAAGTCCAGGGTTTGAGTTCTAATCCAGGCACTCTCTATGAGCTCAATCTCAACTGGATCGGGGTTGTACTCATAAGATATCAAATTGCAAGCAATTTGCAGTCATTACTGAGTAATACAGCAGTTTTAGAGGGAGCATGGACAGTTCAGGGGTGAAAGAGACAAATAAGAAAGATTGTAAAGTAATTGACCAACTTTTCTAGCCCATTCCTAATGTCCTTGTCATAAAATATTTGTCTGTGCTGTACAGGCCATTAGTGGAGAAGATACAGAAATAGCATTACAACTGTACAGAAAAGGGCTAGACTTTGGTCAAAAGAGGTGAAAACAAGTTTATTGCCCAGATGTTTCCAATCAGCCTGAAAAGTTGTTCTGAGGATGCCACTGTCCATGCTCACTCTAAAACTGCATGCTGTATTAGGGGTGGATTTCACCCATGAGGTAAACGTATAACATTGTGTGGACTCCAAGCATTATCATTTCATTATGACACTTGCATCTTACAGGATGTAAACTATGATTGTCTTGTTAAACTGTTAGTTGAAAAAAAAATCCAGTTTCATACAGTGCAGAAACTTTCAAGCATTACTGTACACCCATGATTATATTGTCTAGTAATGTGTATAAAATGAATTGCTATAATTATAAATCATCCGGATCAATGTTCTTTGGAGGATCCAAACAAGGCTTTAACCAGGGACACCAGTTTATCACAAAAATTGCAATTATGAAAAGCACAACCAAAACGCAGAGAACGTAGACTGAGATTGGACCGTAATTCATTGTCGCCTCTTCAACTTTATTTCCTGAAAAGAAATTATATGGTATTCATAACGATATATATCACTGGTTGCGAGATTGAAATTTGAAAGACAAATTAATTTCTTTATATTAGACTAGGGTGGCCCCTTGGCAGTGACATCAAAGATGTCTTAAAGGGGTCACCCTACTTAAAGCAAATTCTAATAAACCTGATTGTAATGTTGAATTTTTTATACCAGCTTTAAGTTAAATAAATATATCTGAATCTGAAATAAAAATTATCACAAAATGTGTGAAAATCACTGGCAGACCTCCCGTGCCAGCCTTAATTTCTATAGTGGCCCACCACATAGTGACCCAGAGACACCTTAATAGTCATGCTTTTGGCCCTCCCATAGAGGCCTTGCCGGATCCACCAGTGGTGAAAATATCATGTCAGTCTGTCTGAACCATTTTGTCTGTCAAACTGTCCCATTAATCTATGTCTGTCGGTATGTCTGTCGGTATGTCTGTCGGTATGTCTGTCGGTATGTCTGTCTCACCAGCCAGTTTCTGCCAGCCTGTCACTGTTATTAGTGTGTCCTCATCCCAGGGTAAATAAATCTATTGGAATCTGATATTAAATCTTGCCAGAACATTGATTTTTTTTAGAAGTAGAATAAAGACGTTTTTATTCAATCAACATTTTGATTAATATTTTGGGGATGATTTAACTTTCGATTGAAGTGATTGAACTTTTATCACTTTTATATTTTATCTTTTACTATCTGTATTTCAAACTCCTATTTCAACTTCATTTAAAATGTTAAGTTTTTACATACACATTTTATATTTGGACAGAGAATTAGAATTATTTTCACTATAAGCGCACTTTATAAGGTAATAAATTCAAATTAAATTCAAGTTAACTTCAAATGCTATCGCTGAGATCCTGCGAATCTGTCCAATTCATCTATTGATGTGTTAGTTTCTATCCTTTTCCTACTGATACTTACTCATAGCATTATATTGTATTTGTATATTCCTTCCGCTGAAGGTCTCGCTTCTGTAACATATCTGCAGAGAAACCTTGTCGGTCCGAGATACAAAAACCTCCGAAGTTAGGTCACCATCAAATCGCACTATCTCTGTGATGTTCACTCCATACTTGTCCTGTCCTTTCTCTTTTAATATGACATATTCACAACTGGAAATAAGAAATAAGATACATAATCATCTTACAATCACATTTGAAGAGCTTATGTTTCTAGCAGATTGCTTCTTTTTCCATTTGATTGACCTGGTCATTAGATGTTATTTGAGAATATGAAGTCAGTCACACGTTCTCCACCTTATGTTCTAGAACTTTGACTCCAGGTCAATGGGGCATAGCTCAAATAAAGTGAAATATTCAGTCAAAATAAATAGTTTTCTTATTAGCCAATAAGAGACCTGGATCCACATGACGTCATCTGGAGTTTAGTTTCCAAGTATGTGAGTTTAATGGTGCACATAAGGTTTGCTGTATACCGAAGACTTCAATCATGAAATTCTGTTTTGGGTTGGGTTTGGTCTTGTGGGATCCTCAAAATAAAACACTCTTATCTAAAGTTGTACAGCCAAGCTGTGATGTGGATCACTTTAGCACTGAAAGGCATTGTATCTAACGCACAGAAAGTCAATGGTAAGTGCCATGGCCTAGTATCAAATTACACCAAGCATCTGAGAGCTAATACTGATAGGGCTATACAAATTAGAAGGTAGCAGCCTAATGACCAGCAGACTAGGCTGGAAAGTGTCCCACGTATTTTGCCTCAGGCCTGGTATTATGGCTGGCTTACATGGCTGTGGTCAGTCTGGGTCCCTCTGTAGTGGACACTGGTCAATAAGCCACAGTGTGATTGCCTGACCACCATGCCTTGGGGCTACTAACATGATATCTTGCCCTTTCAGCCTTACTTCCACATCCCAATCTCACTTTAACCCAGCCTTTTATGGATTTTTTCCAAGTGACCGCTCGGCAGCCGGACTTCTATGAAATACTGCTCTGATTTACACCGTGGTCAATAGGTTACCTCTGCCAATCTCACAGCTAGCTTCACACCCAGTGACTCAGATATTGGCACACTATAGTTAAGATTCCTTTGAGCGGGTATAGGCCATCATATAAGCCATTCCGAGCTACAGAGGTGACATTCGACACCCAACATAAGCGAGTGCACCCCTATTCAAGATTGCCAATGCTTTTTGGTGATAAAGCCTTCCAGTTTGATATGCAGGAATGTCTTGATGGCCAGTTGAATTGAACATTTTCTAACACCAAGTGAGACCACAAAATGAAACAAGATTATGTAAATGGCCACCATTTCGGTGATAATGAATTTGTTAGTGACTACTGCAGCAATGTAAAACAATTTCTTCCTCAGTAAACCACAGGGAATTGAAAAATGTACCTTCAGCTACCAAGGGGAATTGAAAAATTTGCAAATAATAAACATGTTTTTAAAACTGAAGTCAGGCAATTTCTCAAAAATCAAGCATTTCTTAATGAAGTAAACGATCGTGTATACTAATAATTGTTATTATTATAAAACTTCATAACATTGCTGATTTAAACAAGCTCATTGCCACCAAACAGACACAGAAGATGTGCTCAATAAACAGTGACAAACAAATATTCAGCAAACTTGCTGTAATAGGACCAGCAGGAGACACAATTAGAAAACTGTCAAATGTGCAACTATGTCTTGGCTGGAACAGGATCACAGTGTCCCAGATTTGCCAGTCTAAGACCACTTGAATGTGCAACATTTTGAAACTTGTTTCACCTGGTTATAAGTCGCTGATGTTGAGTACTTTTCATTACAAAGTGGAATTTCTCAAAGGAAGTTAAAGGGCTTAAGAAGCAAAATACAAATGCATGAGATTCAAAACCTAAGCATGAATACTCAATTGCCAAAACGATAGAGTAAAATGATTTCCATTCTTCAGACAAAGCCAATCTGGTGAAGTTTTGATGGAAGTTTGGATTGAAGCATGTCGAGAAGGTTGTCTCTGTTAGGAATGGATCTGTTCAGATTTTGACAGAAATATTCATGTTTCAATCACTACTGCTTAATACAAACGTGACGGCCATCTTGGAAGCCATCTTGAATTACCCATAAACCGCGCACAGTACGTTGTCGAAATTGAAATCAGCAGCCTCAATTTACTCTATATTAGTCATGATATTGAAATTATATTGCTGCATAAGGCTTATGTCAGCTAATTCATTCATCAGTGATTCAGTTTCACATAAAAGTATGTGTCTGAGGCCATCATGCTTGAACCCCTGTAGAAAAAATTTGCACCACTTTGGAACTCTACATATATCTTAGCAGTTATATATAATGGTCATAGAATAGTATGACAGCATCAAAATTTTTCTGGCAGTCAGTGTACACCTACTCCCCTAAATAAGACCCTTTTGGATTACAGCCCCTGTACTATACATTTGCGAACAAGTTTTCTCACAGACCAGAGCAGGACTGTACTATGTCAAATGAGACTAAAAACACCCCTGAGAGGGTCTATACTGTCTTGGAACAGTATGGCAGAGAAGCTGGATTTTCTCCCACTGGTACTAAGATGCCAAACTGAGTTCTGACACTGGTCCACAAATCTCCATGCAATAGGTCCGTGGTGAGCCGTTGTATAGAGATTTAGCGCAAGAAGCCAAAAAGTACAGTGTCAGGCTTCGATTGAATTGTATTTAACATGTTATACATGCCGAGTCCTACAGAAATGACTTTCGCAGACTGCTGATATTCAGTATTCAGTAATAAAACTTTCTTTAAAGGTACACAGTATATTGCTGTGTTTGTGAGCAGCTGAAATAAACATTGTATAGAAAAAGAAAAAAGAAAACATCAGTGACTGGGCCACAATACACATGCCAATCAACATAATGATCAAGCTCTCTCAGACCAAAGTGCAGATATCAATGACCCCACCAGAAACTAATCTCTATTGTTCATTGTCATATATTTCATAATAATATTGCACATGAATATAATTATCCTCATTGGACATCAGCACTCTCATCAGCTGAGGGATTGGCTTAGAGAGTGGGATCCCTGGATTCACAAGACATCCTCTGTTAAGTTTCCGAGTCTGAAATCTATGGCGAAATGCAGAAGATATGTAAAGAAAAATTCAAAGAAAGCCAAATTACTAGCAATAGTTAAGTAATATCAACCACTTTCAGGCATGAATCTCTCAGCTCCCTGGGGAGTATACTGCAGCGCAGCTGTAGTCAGTGCATCAGGCTAGGTACTCTACAATTATTGGTCCTCATTGCCTATACCCGAGTACCCATTTACACTTTGAAGTGGAGCAAAGAGTTATACAGATTAAATAAACTGATGAGTTCTTCCGTGCCATGGTGGGGGCTTGAACATATACGTTTTGCAGGCAAGCGCCTTGACCACAAAACCATGGCACCTCAAGTCAGTAACTTGTATGAGAAGTTATAACTAAAAGCCTTATATGTATGAAGTTTTAAGAACAAAAATGCTTGGTTGGAGTACTTGTTGGCACTTCGGCAATGTATAACAAGTAGTTACAGAGTAAAGTGTCTGCTAAGTTACAAAGTAAAGTGTCTGCTAGATATAATATTCATCAAGTACCCTAACATATATTGCTGACAGGTTTGTCATTTTGTTGTCCTGATGCAATGCATGTTGGCACAAAACTAGCTGGGTGTGTCATTATGTCATATTTTAGAATCTCAGTGATTTACTAACATATAGAATGTTAAGTGTAGAATCTACAGACATGAGAAAGATTTTTCTCAATTTAAATACATTTCAGGTTATCTACATGTGTTCAGTATTGAATATAATATGGATCTTTTTAATGGTTTTATAAGTGACACATGTATCAATTCCTGATATCAAGTTTGTCAATAAAACTATATATATATGTAGTATTCACCAGGGTTGGGTTCAAATACAAATATTTGTATTTGCATTTGTAAATACTGTATTTGTATTTGAATATTTTTGACAAATTACAAAAGTATTTGTATTTGTACTGGCACCAATTTGATATTTACAAATACTTTTTCAAATACTGCCTGAACTAGACATAGATTCTTTTAGCAATAAAAAAATCATTGCAAAGATTGTGAAATAACTTCAAACAAATTGTTACATTTTTCAGGCCACTGTAGTAATCTTTATGCTATTGTTTACATGAATAAACATATGCATTGGTTTGTAAAATAATCTGGGTGTTAGTAGTTTTTTTACTAAGTATTTACAAATATATTTGGAAATAAATAATACCCAGTATTTTGTATTTTATACTTTTCAAAAGGCAGTTTTTTTATTTGTATTTGACAGTTTGGAGTGTATTTGTATTTGTATTTAAATACTTTTTTCGGTATTTGAACGCATCCCTGGTATTCACTGGGTTTGCATTGTAACTTTTGCAAAAAGGCTTAAGTCTGCAGTATCTGGCTCAAAGATCCTTAATACTCTGAGCAATCTTCATGTGGAAAACTTGTGAGATGGAAAGTTTAACTATAAATCAGATGGTGTGTGATAAACCCCTCTCAGGGGAAGACAAGTGTGAAGCCTCAGGGTTGCCATGTGATCAACTATTTAACGGTGCTTGGGCTCCGATCGATCCTCCTTTTTCAATTATCTATTACCTATCGATCTGGTCACAGTGGTCGGCCTCTTTGCTGTGGTTCCTCCTGCACTGCTCCAGTTTGAACTTCGTGAAGGTCAAGGACACATGACAATAGGAGGAGCAATTGGCCTCGATTTCAATTTCACACGGAAATATCCTGAAAAGGAAAAAATAATGGGAAAGTATTGTTATCGACAGTCAGTAAAACCTTGGTAAAACCCCAAGCGAGTTAGAGCGATTAACGAACTACACTGACAAACAGTAACTCAAAATGGTAGGAAATCGCACTGGGATAGGTACCCAAGCTTATATGGTTATGAATTGGGTGAGAACTAGAACTATTTTTACAACATCTTTAGGACCAAATTTACAAGGTATCAACTCATACACTGGAACAACTCAAAAGATGACATTCAGAAAAGAGTTATAAAATGTAAAGGAACCATTTACACAAGGTAATGACCCTTTTTTCCTTAAAAGTTGTCATATAAAAATGTACAATGTTATGTTCGTTCAAATAAGATAAGGACCATATATTTCCTGTCAAATCCAAATGTGATTGGAAGCTATTGATCATTGTAACGATCAGTCCGGAAAAGCCTCTTTATGGCAAACACATAACAGCAATTTGACTTTGGCCAGCCAAAAGGGAGTGGGGGGTTGTTAAGAACCAATTCGGAAGACCAATTGATTTCTCACAATACATCTGAGGGCTTTTAGATGTTTCAACAGTGCTGAATTGCACGATTAACTGAATTAATCTCAGCACTTAACTGAATTAATCTCAGCACTTAAACAGCCTGCAAGCTGTCAGTAAATACAGATATACAACAAAAAAAACTTTATAATAAGCATGTTTTACAAGATTTTGCAAGTAGATTCCACACCCACCTTCAAATCAAAGGTTATATTCAAACCTCAGATGGCAATAGTGAATGTAATGTGTCTTCGAGGTTTTCTTCCTGGCCTTTCATGCACTAAGAAAATAAATGATGCCGGTATCTTTTCAAATGTTGTGCTTTTATTATGAGGACAAATAAAATTCGTCTTGGGTCATTAACAATATAGCCATAAGTCATACAGAGTGCACT
Source organism: Alitta virens (assembly GCA_932294295.1). Taxonomy (NCBI): domain Eukaryota; kingdom Metazoa; phylum Annelida; class Polychaeta; order Phyllodocida; family Nereididae; genus Alitta; species Alitta virens. The sequence goes on from OW028582.1 coordinate 18,287,526, forward strand.
ACAGTGGCCTTTATACCAGGCAACACTCGTCAGGAACACAGCACACTGGATGCAAAGAAACTGGATTCTTTCCATTTTCTGGTGAAAACCTCTTCTCTTTACCAGCCTCGCCAAGGTTGTCTAGGTCTCCTGATAAAGAAGTTCAGTGTTCTTTGTTATTAAAAGTGGTTCCCTCGGGAACCACAAAACCTCACCCTTTGTCCTCTGGTTGCACAAGGTCCCAGGGGGTTTCCAAAGCAAATTGCTCCATGCACCTTTGTTTGTTGAGGGCTTTTCTCTACTGAGGACCTTGTAGGTCTGTGTGGAGAGAACAACTCAAGTGGCATCAGTAATGTCTTCGTGCATACAGCTACACTGTATGAACATTTCATAGGCAGGTGTGTGTGTGTGTGTGTGATTAAGGCTTTACATCCTGTATTTCTGCACCAGTTGGGCTAATTAGGACAGGCAGAGATCATGGCAATGAGATGAAGGATGAAACAGCCATCCAACGTAGGCTCGACCGGGAATCGAACCCGGGACCCAGCGGTTGGAAGCCCAGAGTGCTACCTCTGAGCTAGGCCCCCGCCCCTTTCATAGGCAGGGAAACCAGTTATGTTTGAGGATCTTTCAGTCATGTTACATTTATCAGTCATATTGCAAATGCACATAATTCTGCACTGCATATCAATTTTCTAACTGCATTCAAACAAAAGGTAGAAATCATCACATGTTTTCAAACTGACTACCTTTATCCTAGAATAAGTTCATCTATTTGGTATAATCCAGAGTGATATAACTTTCTTTTCTCACAAACAATGTATTTTACCTTCGTGACGTTTCTCCAACTTTTACCAGATTTAAAAGACACATTTATGACAGTTCGGTCACAAACCGATCAGGTGACAAACTGTCAACAGCACTTCGACATCCTTCACACCATTTAGTTTGATGAAGTCAGCAGAACAAGTTGGTGAAACGTTAAAGATAAAATACATTGTTTGTGAGAAAAGAAAAGTTATATCACTACCTTTAGATTGCCATAGTATATGTTTAACATTTCTTACCTATCATTCCTAGTATGAGGGTTATCTGGCATAGTTACAAAACAGCGCTGGTCCTCTGTCGCTTTCGTGTGAACAATATTGTCCTTTGAGTCGAACCGACATCTTTCGACACATCCTGGAATTGAAAAAAACCTCATCTTCTAAACATCCATTTTTTTAAAATAATGATAGACTATTCTACATTTACACTGGAATGTCTGCCTCTCAGTGAATACAATTTGAATAAAATATTGTGACATTGGTCATTGAAAAACGTGCACAAACGCTTTTTTGTTTTTCAATATTTCCGCTACATTTATCACTCTGAGTACTTTAAACTTCAGAGAGTTTCTAATGACAGACTTACACAAGTATACCAGGTGAAAGGATTTGGAGGAAGATGAAGATGCATTTCAGATCATATACCACCAACTTTCTAATTTTATCAACATTTTGAGGTTGAACATGGACAGATATATTTTCCCGTTTTTCTTAGTTTTAAACTTTTTATATATGGCAGGATCGCAGCCTTGAAAAAGTCTGGAGGCAAGCTCAAGTCATAAAGAGAATTTAACCCAAGGTTCCAGGATATGGTGCAAGATTGCACAGCATTTAGGCCAAGAGGTTTGGGCCCACAGATGCGCCTTGCCATACACCATGGACGCATAACTTTAAACTGACCTGATTTGTGGCATTATTTTAATCACTGATGTGATCAGTATTGATCCAAAGGAACTGAGCACATACACTAACACTGCATTACGTAGACCATGGGTATCTTTATAATTTTCTTTTCTATCCTTTGGTCCCGTCTACTTCCATTATCCAGCTTGCCACCTAATCAATAACACACGCACCAGCAACAAGTCCTTCCAAGCATAAATTGCGCAAGTTTACTTTCTTTTTGATGAGTTTTGCTTCTGTACCCACTTCTCATGCTGACTTGTGATGTCTGCATCCCAGCCTCATTCTCGAAGGAATTTCGCTCTACAAAGAATACTTACTGTAAGCAATGCATAGCGTGAGTGTCGTGAACAACGTCAGGAGAACACGCAACAGCCCCATTACGTAACACCTGTAAAACAAAGATATGCCAAGGATCATCCAGGGAGAAATACAAAGAAATAGACACACAAGTTATAGGTGGGAGTCTAGTATGTCTTATGTTTTGTTTTATAACTATTGTGGAACTTAACAATTAAAAATGATTAAGGCCGCCCTTTGGAATCACTGAAGTGGTCTTATCAGCGAAGTTGTTTAAAATAAAGGTGGTCTTAATATTGGGTTATCTTAATTATGAGATTCCATGGTATATGTAACCTAGTCGAGTATGGGAGGTAAGCACTGGACACACTGATTCTCCTTGAGGTACTCCATTGCAGCATTTATCAATACAGTAAAGTTATAGAGTGATACAGAAGTGAACTACAACTGTCATCTGTTTCATTGTTTTTCACTAAATAAAACCAAGATCGACCCATTTGACAGCACTCATTAAATTTCTCTTAATATCCCATTCGGACTGTTAAAAATTGTAAGTTATGATCATATGCAGGTCTATTTAAAAGATATGCACAAGTCCATCCTAGTAAACGACTTTGTTAAAATGCTTTTGCTATAAGTATGCTGATTATGAAACTGATCGACTGCACCTTAATCAGTATCATACGCAATAGTTTCCCCTTTCAATGTGATTACTAAAATCATTACCAATACAACATAGCACTGGTAAATGATATATATACATATTTATACACAACTTATAAATCACCTCAGTACACATGCTGGCATATGTTATACGTAATTATACATCAATACAACTTATCATCTTAGTAAACATATGCTGGCAACTGTAATACAGCAGAAGCTGGCTAAAACGAGAACCTTGTCCTGGGGTTCAAACTGGATTGGTCTTAATTTTAAAGTTTATTATAGTGACAATAAAACTGTATTTAAATTCCGAGGTTTTAAATGTGAGTTGGACTTAAGAGCGATCACCAAGGTTCATGCATTGCTCAAAACATTACCCACATGTAATGCAGCAGGGAAATTACATGGCACATTTGCCATTTAAAATCCCAAAAGAGAAATAAGGCTACTGGTCAAAAAAAGAAGAAGCCCTATTGCGGTTGCTGAAACACAAGGACAAAAAGTAAAAGCCTGTATCAGTTTGCATCTGAACTGGTTAAATCATACCGAGCATGCTGTGGTCTAGTGGTTAAGCTGCTCAACTGCTTATCATATAAGTTGAGAGGTTTGAATCTGGGCAGAATCTGATCCTCCTACAACATGTACAACAACTGCCTTACTAGAGAGAGGTCTAGGCAACTGGATGACCTAGTATAGTGAGTGATAAAGGTATCTGCTAATTCTGCTGAAGGTCCTCCGATCGATCCCCGGCCTGGGCACTCTTCATGAGCTACATCCCAGCTGGATGTCGATCGCATGAGATGTTAAATTTGAGGCGCCTTGTACTCGGTGTCTTTGCTGAGTCAAGTAAAAGACCCATCCATGGGGTAAATGAAACATTGTGTGGACTCAAAGCCTTGTCATCTCATCATTATGTCTGCCTCTGGCAGCTAAGCTGACTAATCTTCAGACCCAATAGCATTGAAACATTGACATTGACTACTCAAACAAGCAATCAGTAAAGCACAGTAATAACGATGTTAAGAAAGACGGTGGATTTGGCCTGTAATTGCACAACCAACAGAATGCAAATTCAAAATACTGCCTAACGTTCACTTTTGTGCTAGATATGGGATAGCTAGACAGGCAGAACTATTCACAAGAAAGTCAGATTGCTAAGCATTGTGTCATTGTTTGTTCAGTGACCATGGTTTGAGTGTTTGCCACTAACATCAAACCAATATGTCAAGAGCCAGCACTTATTTACCTTTTCTAATAATAGTTTTCCATTTTAAACAAACACAGAAACATAAAGGAAAATGCGAGATTTTCCTAAATGATCCCCTGATAAGTTTGATTATCACATGTGGCAATTTTCAATACATACTATTTCCTACACCAAACAGCAACATGAGCAGCACCAAATCATCCAAATAAAAAATCCAGAGCCAATAGTCCTACAATGGGTTACTTCTTTTTCCCTTCAACCTGTGACAATTTGTAAAGTCCAAACCAATCCACCTTAACAACACACTGTTCTCAATTCAATCAGGAAACAGCAGAGGACATAAAAAGAGTTAAAACTCGCTTAGTGGGAAGGGCAGAGTGTTACTTGGACTGTGAAGAAAAGCCCTATTTAATGAAGCAGGTTGGAGGAGGTCGATGGGAGGAACGTGTCATGAATACTTGATACAGAGCATAGGCAGAGGCTATTAATTAACGGGCAGACACAACCTCCTTGTTTCACTCCTCGCTGCTGCTGATGCTAGTGGGGTTCCTTGAGCCTGCTCGTATGCCTTCATCAGCTTACTGCTGTTGGTTTCCTGTAAGCTTATGTTCTTTTCTTAGGTATTACTAGGTGGTTCAGTATAGGCCTATATTGTTGCAAGGTTTGTGTGGACACTCAATAATTATATATAATCGTAAACCAAATGTAGCTAGACTGACAGGAAACTAGACAGTCCTACAGACAGCCTAAATGTTTAAAGACAGCTAAATTGGCCCACATTTAGACAGACCACAGACCAGCCATAAAAGTATTGCATTAAAGTGTCTTAATCTGTCTCCAAGGAAGTATGATTGAATGATGAAAAGTACCTTCTACACCTGAATGGACAGGGACTGAGATGTAAATCATAAATTGTGCATGAAGGGGTTTGAACTCATACACACAGGCAAGCTGCACAAGCAATCAAGTCAAGCATGGAAGATATACACCGGACACGTTGATTCTCCTTAAGTTACTCCATGGCAATACTACAGCATTTAGCTATAGAAGCAAATCTTGGCCATCCCACCACAGTGACTTAACAAAATAATTAGATAACTAGATAAATATATAGACAGATAGATAGATAGATAGATAGATTGATAGATTGATAGATAGATAGATAGATAGATAGATAGAAATATAGAATTGATTGATTGATTGATTGTTTGATATATTGATGGATTGACTGATTGATTGATCGATCCAAATCTCTCTCAATCTATCTCTCTGCTATGTACAATGACCGTCAAGTATAAAGCATAAATAGCTAGCTAGATACATACTTTTCCTGTCTTCCAGTAGAAAGCACTTCCTTTTTCACTGCTATTTGTCATGGGAGGGAGGGCCACCCTCACTTTTCAGTCTGTAAATGTATTTTACCTCCCATAAATCATACGTGACATTTTGTGCTACAAATGCATTAAATTTTCATCCATTCATACATAGACAGAGAGTAGTGGTTCTTCCTTTTTGGCTCATTATTCAAGAGTCTGGCAGGCATATTTGCTGACTTGGCAGAACGTGTACAACAATGTAAGGCCCCCGAGGTGACAAAAATTCATTCGTCTACAAAGGAGAGGTCTCATCTGCTTCACTGCAGCTCCGACATGATGCACAGACTGCAAATCCAATATTTCTGATTCATGGCCACGCTGGCAAGAGTTGTTAAAGACATATGTTGGCTGGGGCTTAGAAATCTATAATACGTAAGATTGGCGTTGACAGCATGCCCCAGGGTTAACGAAGATGGAGAGAGTTGGAGGGAAAAGGATTCAGATAAGTAAAAACAGACAGACAACGGAATATATTTAAAGACAGATAGACATATCTTGTGCAAGACGGATCAGGTAAAGTGACTAAAAAGTTACTGATTTATCATTTCACCTGAGATAAATACACCCATCATAAGTCCGAGTTTGTAACTGATCTGAACTCTTGTTTTCACCAACCGTAGATTACGGGTCAAAAATCTCAGGTCTCAATCTCATAATGTTACAGCCAATTTCATAGACTTGGAAACTACCTTAACTGATGCATTGGTGTCTCTGAGATTGGTTTCCAAGTCTATGAAATCAAAAAGTACAAATCTACATAAGGTGTGATGAAGGATGTTTCCGAAAAAGATGTCGCTCCATTTTCCTGTAACTGAGACCAGTTTCTTTGGTAAAGTAAAAATCCCACGACAAAACGTAAATATATGGACTCATTTACATTTTTTGTGCTTGTTTATATATTTAAAAAAAAGTTCTCTCTTTCTCTCACTAGTTGTGTGTTTCTGATTTTCTTAACCTTATTTGTCATTGTAATTTTCTTTTGTCATTTTACTTTTTCTCTACTCTTTATTTTGTGATTTATGTATTTATGTTATATTTTATTTTTCCAAATGCTTATGTATTATCTTCATTTTGCTTTGTTTTTGCCATCTAAATAATATGTACACAACTTACGGCAGATACACTAATAGTGTCCGCTGAAGGAACAAATATATTGAAATTTAAATTATGCAGACAGATTGCAGGCCGGCCCAACATTTGCCCAACTTCGTCCAATCTAGACGACGCCAAGCCAACGTACCTGATATGTCAGAATTATCTTGGAAGGTACTTTGAATTCAGGAACATCTTGGAATATACTAGGAATTCAGAATAATGCCTGATCATGAATTATGTGCATACCTAAGTGCCAAGTCAAGGCACATTCTTGTAAATTAAATTAATTTAATGGCCATCCATCATATCAGTAGTCACTCAATATGAATACACAAAATCACACAGTTCCACATCCTGGTGCTAACATTACTAACAGTTTGGGCTGTTCTTAAGCAATGTCTGAGGAACTAGTAGTTGTATCTCACTAATAAGAATGTTTCATCACGCTTCTAGAATGTTATGTGGGTAATGGTTTTAATGGTTAAGTAATCACTTTTGAGAGGTTACTGGTTGTTAAATCAAAACTGACTGCATGGAATCCAAGCACAACTGACCATGTGACGTTTGCAAGTGTGGGCTCAAAGCAAGCAGTGAATCAGTGGGTAGGGAGGTGAGTTACTAAATTAGAATACATAAAAATGCTGCAATTCGTTATGGCTCAAAGTTTATTTTCAAGACCCTCCCTGGATTCAACAATTATTTGGGCAAACAACAAACTTAGAGATTGGCCTGAGGTTCCTGTAACAGTATGATATTAAATCAACACTTCCATAAAGATCATGTGTAAAATGTAGTCAGTCTGATTGTACAATCGAATCCTGACTTGGCATGCTTTCTATGAAGTTTGCACAAAGAATGGTCCCAAAGGTGTGGATCTACCAAATAGCAAGCCTAATCGTGCTAATGTTGGACCTGTGGTGACTTTGAACCGATGCTGGGCCAACTATGAACGAATGATGTCAATGAGCCAGAGCTATTGTGAAGTCAAAGCTGATGTGCTGAATATAAGTAAACTCCACACATGTATGGCAGTGTTTAATATAACGTCTAACTGCACATACAACCATTCTATCAGAATTGTCTGAATTTCCCAGAGAAGCCTCGCAGTTCACAGGAAGTAATGAGTGTCTTTGTCGTTGTTTTTTATTCTCTTCTCTCCCAAAAGGTGAAAGACCTATTGATCTACACAGAGCATTTTTAAACATGGTTTTATCTCAAATGTCCCATGTGTGTGGGAGTTTTGTCCCTGATATCTTTGCGTTGCATATCATTGTCATTGTCTAAATGTCAAAAATTGCCTGATGCATGTATTTTTTCCCCAGCTAGTGGGTCATACATATTATTTACATTGTATATTCTGTATATCCTACAAGCCAGGCAATAGTAATGATGAGATGATTCATTGGCAATTGGCGTGTGTCATGGATGAACCCATTTTCTTTGTTAACCTGCTGGACCACCTATAGTTGTTGCTTAAATAACACTTTAAATATGATTATATGCTTCAAATAGAATAATCATGACTCTGTTTTGGCATTTTAAATGTTCCCAATATGATCATTCAGTGCAATTGGACTGTTAAACAATAATGCATGCATTCTAGCCTGGGTCATTAACACTTGGGTTGACATAATTAAGCCGGCATCATTGCTATAATTTACAAAGTTGACTGGAAGTAACCATTGATTAATGGAGTTCAGAGAATAATCTGGTAGTGGACAAAACACAAATTAGAATTTAGAGAAATGTTATTGAGATATATTTAAGTTTTCGTGGGATTTTTTTGGATTTCGCATGTGCATAGGAGCTTTTAAATTATAATAATATCCTTAAATCTACACTCCTTAATAAGGTCCTCTTGACAAACTCCTGAGTTAACAAACAGACAAGCAGCTAGACAAACAGACAGACAAAACATACCAGTTTGGTCTCAGGTGCAGGTGAGTAGCTCTTCAACAGACAATGCTATAGTTAAGTACACTGATGCACAAGTTCATCAACATGTCAAGCAGTCTTCCCTTCAAAGGCAAGTTAACCAAGGAGTCTTGAGTTGGGTTACATAAGGACTCTGAAAATCTGTTGGAACTTTATTTGGAATGAACTCCTGCTTTGAAACAGGTTAATTCTTTTCCCATAGATAATTCACTACCGATAGATAGATAGATAGATAGATAGATAGATGGATAGATGGATAGATGGATAGATGGATAGATGGATGGATATGTGGATAGATAGATAGATAGATAGATAGATATGTCAGTCCAAACAGTGAACCTTTGCCCTCCCTTCGACATTCTGGGGTCCCTCTCTGTCCCCATTTGAAGGAATACAGACCTCTAAAAGGTCAGTTAATTGCATTTGGGCATCCCTTTGAGAACGAGCTGCATCTCATGCCATTGCCTGATGCACTTGCTGCTGCTGCTGCTGCTGATGCTGCTGCTGCTGTAGAGTAATGTTCAGGTTCTCTGCGTGCTGAGCTGTGACAGTTGCTCTTGATCACCCAAGTGGAGTCAAACTGTGGTTTAGACAACCACTGTCTCTCACAAATTGACTTGGTACAGTAAACCCTCGTTTATTGAGACTGCCTCACGTATGATATGTATGATGAATCCACATCCCACTATTAAGACCTCCTAGATAATACAGGATCACTTCGCGAATCTCAAAACTGTGCAGTAACCACTGTTATTGATTACAAATAGCTTCTAGTATAAAGACCACTCGATATTGATGCTACATCAGTGATACCAAAAGGTGGTCTTAATTGTGAGGTTTTACTGTATAACCATTATGTAAAACAGGAAAACGAGGATTGTCTAACGTATATATTATTAATAATTTGTTGCCTGCATCTTGTTTTTCAGTAGCTAGGATCTGCCTTTTAACCATCACTATTCTGTGGCATGTACAGCAGGTGTGACGTTCTTTAGACAGTACATCAAGCCTGAGAAATAAATGACTGCAGCACCTCATAACCACGATCCAGTTCTCCAGAGTAACCTTGTGCAAAATTCCACACTAACAAGAACATCACAGGCTGGTTATTGTGGTGTTTAGTGAGCCTCATAACTCAACAATTATTGCAGATTGTGGCAATGCAACAGTAAAACGGTTGTTTGTTTTGATTTGGCTTGATCATAACATGTCATTAGGAGTGAATTGACATGCTTCATTTAAACTGAATAGTGTTTAATGCACTGTGAATTATGATGTTTCAGATGTTGGAGCATCAGCATTCACAGTTCCATTTCTGAAATCTGACAGCATATCGTGAAACGTCGTTATAAGACCTCACTATAAAGACACTTCAAAATTAGGAAATCTCGCTAATTTAAGACCATTCTAAGAAGTATTCTGTGGAGTTAGGATTTTTCATCTTTTTTGCTGCCTATCTGTCTGTCTGTGTCAACCAGGTTTACTTGGATCAAGATGTTATTCTGTCTGGCTGTTGGCCTTTAATGGCATAAGCAGAACTTGGTGGCCCAGTGGTTAAGGGGTTGGCCACTTAAAAAAAAACTTTGTCAGACACGTGTTCGAACTGGCAGGTTGTGCATCTATCTGGTTGTCATTCGCATGAGATGTTAAATTGCTATCTCTAGCACTTGGAGTATACATGTGCCCATGCTGATGCTTAGGCATGCTAATGTTTTGGGATATTTTCTAGTCAGCCTGCCTTTCACACTGTTAAGATATGTATCAAGGCCTTTGTCTGTTTTCTATCCCATTCTCGGTGTCTACTTCAACGTGGAGACAAAATCTCAACATCTTGCTCTTTTAAACATTCATTTCATGTACAACTAAGCCATCTTTATATCCTTTGAGCAATGGACCTGTGGCTCTTTAAGGTCGAGTAACAAGAACCGAAGTCTTTGAGTCTGAAGATTCCATAGAATCAGTATATTAAGATGACCTTGTTTCAGACATCACATGCAGTTGATGCTGAGAGAAGCAGAGCTAAAGATGCGGAAGTCGCGTGCAGAGAGGACACCGAAGCTTAAAGGAATGATGGAGAGTCCCCATCAACATATGAATGGTGCAATACATCACACAAACAGGCATGCCTCAATGATCCTCATTGTCCCCTATTGTTACACAGCTTATTCCCAATGAACAATTGACATGGTTGGCCTGCATTAAACGTCAGCTATTCAAGGTTTGCCCTTGAGCATAATTCAAGGTCATCATAGGGGACCACCCACAATGTACCTGCCAGCTGCTTGTCCTTAACATGCAGATTATATTGTGCACCATATCTTACAAAGTCTCAGACCTATAGCACACTAGCCTGGCAACAGACATGTCAGTTTTCGTGGTATTTTGCAACAGGCTGATAAATATTCAGTTTGGACAATATAGACACATTAATGCCAACTATCACCATTTCACATCATTAAATATAAGTAATTAGTTTTCTATCGGCGATGACTAATTCATTCAGTGATATCGCTTAAAATGTTTAAGAAGCAGAAGTTGAAATTGCTGATTCACTACATGAAAATGATGAAAAATAACAGTAAGTCAAGATTAGTAATAGCGTGTGCACTCATTATTTATGATTCAGATAGGTTAAATAGCTTTATAATCGTGTGCACATAGAATCCCACAAAAATATATAAAGACTGCAATCTAACAAAACTTCGTACACGAAAGTTAAGCACTGAGCAATTGTATACTATCCCCTACATTAGTCACTTGTCTTTTAATTTTGTTGCATTATCTGGCTTACAAACAATTCAGTTTTAGCTTTAGTTGGTCATGAACACCACTGAACATACTGATAGTTTTTGAGATGGTTGAATTCTCAAACTGCTATGAGTTTATATTTTGGAGAAATTTGTATGAAACACAAATAAAACAATGACACAATCCCTATTGTTGGCTTGCCATTATAATATACCCCAATAGTAAACTATATCAAGATTACTATTAGTAATTAAAAATAGTTTATTATTAAGTTATTAGTTATTATTGCGACTACAAAAGTGTTGACAATGGATAGTCTCAATGATATGGTGCTACTGTCTCTCTCCAGTTCTGGCAAATTGTGCACCAACTTGAAAACATCCAAAACTGAGGCAAAATACCACATAGCAAAACACAAAGTTATGTTGTTCATAATGACATCTAGTGTGTACACGAAACTCCCGAGGTAATAAAATTCTACAGTACATTTCACAGCACAGCCCATCGATGTCAATATAATATTCATGATGCCGCTATACAGTAATTTGGAGATATGATTTATTGTCACTTTACAGGACCTTAGGGGTTCGATCTGGGGGCAAACTTTAATGGGGTGCATACCCCCTGGTTGTATAGTGCCCTCAGGGTTGTGTAACATCATAATTCTTGGTCTTAAATGTAACCACCAACAGCAATAAATATTTTATGTGTATGTGGTGCTGATGTATACAGTAGAACGTTAATATTACGACCATCATTGATGCAAATTGTAATGTTTTGATGGTGAGATCACGTGGTTTGAGGTGGCCTTAACAGTGTAATAGTTAAATTATAATTTCGATCACCATTGGTGCAAATTGGTCTCATGGAGAAGTGGTCTCCAATATGAGGTCACAGTATTCTGGCAAGAATATATTTGGTCTAATATTCAATGGTTGTAATAGTGAGGTGGTTTGATTCTCTTGACATTGAGGCATTGGTGAGAAAAGACTTAGGTTCAAACCGTTTTAAAATGCTTTAATAGTGATGTCTCAATAGTGAGGTGAAATACTCTGTTAAGAATAGAGATAGGTTCAATATATATTATTCAGTGGTTTCAATAGTGGTGTGGTCTTAATAGTGGGATAAAATACTGCAGTAGAATTGAGCTTGGTCCAATATTCAATAGCTTTAATAACACGTCACCTCAGTTTGTGTTGGAGAAGTTTAAGCTTTACATTAGTTCGACTTTATGCTGGTGTCACCCAGGTGATTCAATAGTCTGAGATAAGAATAGAGCTGGGTCCATAACTGAGTACTAAAGAGATTTTTAATTTGTGTGGTATATTTATTATAGTAAGAATCTAGCAGGTCCAAAATCTAAAATACAGTGGTCTTACTATAGTAGGATCCATAATTAATATCCACTTGTTTTTCAGTTATATTTTATCATCAAAAGCTTGGAGCAGCACGAAATGGACAGAAATGTTACTACATGTTCAAACACCCAACTTTTTAACCCATAGAAACCTCTCTGTCACTGAGAAGCAGAAGAATTTACAATGGAGAATATATAATAGCAAATATTTACCGAGATAGAAAGTTGGGGGTTGACGTGTAAGTAACATTGTATAAGCAAAAAAAAAAAAAAAAAAAAAACAGGTGGAATATTTTGAATCCTACTGTACCAAGTGAACTTAATAGTATGAAGGTCTTAATACGGGGTTTCACTGTACACATTTTCCTGTACATGTGGCTTTTATTTATAAGATATGGTACTGCGGAGTATGGTAGCTATAACCCAATGAATTTTTAATTGCTTGGTATTCATTGTCATGATGTGCTGCTAACCGCTTGGCATGCGTGATGGATGCTGCAGAGTAAAGCTGTAATGTACAGGCATGTAGGCATGTTGGCATGTACACAGAGGCACTAAGCAGTCTAGGTCCAGACCCTCAGGCCACAGGGTCTAGCAGTAGAGGCATGGTGTTACGCAAATTTGCACGACTGTGCAATTCTGTGTGATTTTAACACTATTGCCAATTTATTTTTTTTGCTACTCGCACAAATTTGTGCGTTATGTCTCGTTTTCGAACAGATTTGTGCGATTCCTACACAGATAAGTATGCTTCCAGCACAGTAGATGGTGCAACGCAAATTTGCGCCATCCTGCAATTCCGCGCAAATTTGTTGATTATCGGAAACTTTGGGGTGGAATTGCTCAACAGACTGGTGAATCTTAAAACAGACTGATAAAATTACGAAGCCACATCTCCGAAGTAATCCTGTTCAATCTTGTGACTGGCAGCGCAAAATTGACAGTTTTTAGCGCAGTTTAAGATATTTTCGTACTCAATTAAGTCAATGTGCCCGAGAAAGGTACGGCAGATCGCACAAATTTGTGTGAATCCAGTTGGAATTGCGTAACACAATCTACTGTCTTTTAGATCTATGAGAGAGGTCACCGGCGGGGTTTGTATACAAAATGTCAACTTTTGAAGGGGTGCTATCTGAGGGCATGTTGATTTGCCTGCATTTTCATGTTGTGATGTGTGATTATTCTGTGCCAAACTTAGTTATTTAACGTGCGTAGTGATTGACCTACTTTCGTTGCCTATCTTGCCGTGCTTTTATATCCAGTAGCAGAGAAGAAAATAGTTCTTTAAAATTCATCCTGTACGACGTTGCATTGGCGTATTTAGTACAGGGACGTGGCGTAGTGTATATTTACGATTAATATAAACCTTTCTAAACTGTCACATTCCTTGCTCCCCCACTAGGATTCTTACTCCCCCGAATTCCCCAAGACCCTCTCCTGCGGATAGGAGTGATCGAGGGTCTTGTGTCAAGACTGGGCACTAAGTATGTCCTGTGGGGTATGGTAGCTATAACTTAAATTAGAGTGAAGTATCACTGGCACAACAGCTATATATGCTGTTTTGGTATATATATTGGCTGTTTAACCAATTTTGTGACCAATGTGTGACCAACCAAGGGTTTTAGTTAACCATATCATTGGTTCACCTGATAGGTAAGTTTCCCGATCGGAAATGACCAATTCAACCAAATGTAGAAAGGTCAGCCAATATCTTGGTTGAAATAACAAAAATTTTGATTGTCATAAATTAATCGTTGAATTTGTTACAATCTATCCGTTTAATTAAAACTGTCATCTTATACAGCAATAACAATCTTCTTTCAGCTTAATGAAGTGAAAATTTCTAAATTAATGCCATACAAAATGAAAATAAGAGAAACAAACTCCAAGGAATATGAAATTAATCATAATTGTGGTGCTTATTAACGATGTACTCGTTTTTCATCATAACGTTTAACAAAATAAAAGGAATTTCAACAACACGAAGCATTTATAGCTCAACATTTCACTTAGTGATTTGATTTGGCAGCTGGCAAATGACATGCTCATAATCGGATCGATAGATCTTGCTACTCTGGGACTCTGTAGAAGCCTAATGAGCAATTGAGGGAGCATGGAGGACCACAGCACAGATGATGGGTTGGGAAAGAACCAGAGTGGGATCCTCTACATCTAGAAACTAAAGAGTGGGACCTCACTTAAAGATAACCTCACTGATAAGACCGTTCTACAAAAACTTTGCATCTTCAAAAATATACAGTAGCTGTTTATTAAGAACACCTTACACAAAGTTATCAGGACTTAATGGTGAGGTGGTCTTACTAACAATGGGCTTATGATTAGGTCCAGAATTCGGCGGTCATATTAATGAGGTTGTCTTAACAGTGAGGTGTTCATAAAGTGGATCCTGCTGCAGAATGTAGAGCAAATTACTTCCTGTGCTACTTAATTATACATGAACATCAGCATTATCTTAGCAACAATAGTGTATTGTCTGTGATTGAATAATTAATTGTATCATCACAACCTCCAGATAGCATCTCTTCAATTATTTTGGGGTCTCTAATTATTTGGCTGCTCAATATAGGTATATGCTCTGATGATTATATAAACATGAGGCTGGTAGGTCTAGAACACTGAGATGCACAGGGGCACCTTTCATCCCCTAAAAACTCAGAACGAATTTCCTCTAATTAAATTTTTTGGAGCTTGAACAACAGAACCAGAGTTTATGTTAATGAGAATTCCATTTTGCATTATTTCGAACAGAGTTTGGTATATTGGCGTTCAAACATGTTTGACCAAATGGTCAAATGCAACTGTTGCTGTGTGAGTTGCCACTTTTGTTGATACTTAATCAGCCAACTGTGACAATGTTTGGGTTTGATAAGACTAAACAAAGATCAAGGCAGTTATCAGAAATAAAGTAGTCCTGCAGAATGGATCAATAAGTTTGGCATACATTCGGAAATGATTGTATTATAAAGGCAAATGTACTCAAAAAACAATCACAACATGACCCTCTGAAGAAAAAAAACCTCCAAAAAAAGCCCTAGTCTTTATTGAATTATGACCAAAAAAATGGTACAAAAAATTAAAATTATTATTAAAATCATTTAGAAAGGCATTGTAGGTCTATAGATCTATCTATTTCCATCGCAAACCTGTGCTTTTATAGTTGTATATGTATTCAAAACATACATAAAAGCACAGGTTTGTGATGGAGATATATAGATAGATAGATAGATTTTAAATATTGAGGTAAAATTACTAGTACTGGGTGATCATAATTATAAAGTGCATTGTATAATAATATGTTTTCATTTGTCCTTTTACAACGTATCTTTTTTCCTTTGAAACTGTGGTAGTGAAGTTACCTTGCAAATAACATGTATTCCAGCTAATTAATCCACACGTTGCCAATAATGCATGTATTTCAAAATATGGATAGGAGAGGAGGAGGACTCAATCATGGATTACTTTTTTTTTAACCAAGACAAAATTTATACTACACTAAGAGCAGTGGTGATGCCTCTGAGCCAGCAAATAAAAGTAAATTGCTACTCACTGCACCTAAAACAATAACATTGCCACAGTTGAACAAACAACTGTCAATCAAAGTGACAACTGTGTCCTGTGTAACAGTCGGTCACTAGGGTCTGAAGTCTTCACTCCAGGCAAGTAAGTAAGTAAGTAAGTAAGTGAGTGAGTCAGTGAGTCAGTGAGTCAGTGAGTCAGTCAGTCAGTCAGTCAGTCAGTCAGTCAGTCAGGCAGTCAAGCAGTCAGTCAGTCAGTCAGTCAGTCAAAATGTATTAAACCTCAGTATAGTGCAATTAACAATAAACAAAAACGCAAGTGTTCCTCATCGACAGGAGTCCCCACCTTTGCCATGAGGAGGCCCAGAACTTTCGATGACTAATATCCAATAATCATAGAAGCAGCAGTATTCAATTACATTAATTTCATAATTCAATATTTAGTCTGATCAAACTACAAATACCGTTGATGTCTGCTTACGGAATCACATTGATATGTTCATTTATGGTGGAAAACTCATTAGTTATGATCTATTCATGAGATTTGAGATGTGCTTCAATACTGGGAGTTCAAAATGCAATAGAGATCAACCAGTGCACTTGTGTAATGAAAGGAATCTTATCATCAAGATAAACTTGGGAAAGATAGTCAGTGAGCAGATCATGTCTTGGATATGTTCGTTTCTCATAAAAAGTATAGTAGCTAGCCTATGAGAGTAATAATCTTAGCTGATAGAAGCTTTGCATGAATGTATGTCCAAAAAAATGTCTCAACATTCTTTCAGACAAGTTATGGTGATGAGGTGTCCCTGTGCCTTGACAAGCAGCCTTATCAGCATGCATACCAGCACATGTCTTTTATGCACGGACAAGCAT
This sequence comes from Alitta virens, assembly GCA_932294295.1. Taxonomy (NCBI): domain Eukaryota; kingdom Metazoa; phylum Annelida; class Polychaeta; order Phyllodocida; family Nereididae; genus Alitta; species Alitta virens. Next base: position 18,304,331 of record OW028582.1, read on the forward strand.
ATTTACATGGTAAACATAAGGCAGATAAGCTAAGATAAGTAACCTCATTGGCAGTTAAGCGAATAAGCTGGTAACTGTGGTAGCTAGCTGCAGCTAATCAGCATATGGAGATGAAAAGTAAACACTAGGATTATAGATGAAGTTGGCTGATGTGTTAATCCCATGGGGCAGGGATGAGCTCTGGATGACCAGGCAGTTGTAACAGAAGGATGCAAATTGAATGACCTCTCAGAGCTGCAGGTTGTTTTATCCCTTCGTCCCATCCTCAAACAGTGAGCCGCCTGGCAGCCAGCAGCTTAGCATCAATAGGCCAGGATCTGCCCCTGGCCAGAACTAAGACCCAGGAAATTACAGCATGAGCAGCTGACATATTTGGCCAGTTGAAGCATAGGCCCTCGGGGTCAACAAATGAGGTTAGCCCCGACCTTCACCTCCTAGCAATGCTGCCATCAGGGCCAACGAAAAAGAGGGTATCATAGATGAGGAGGAGGAGGTGGAAGAGGAGAAAGAGGAGGAAGAGGAGATGAAAGAGGAGGCAGTGGAGGAAGAGGATGAGGAAGAGGAGGTGGAACAGGAAGAGGAGGAACAGGAGGAGGAAGAGAAGGAGGGGAAGAGGAGGCAGTGGATGAAGAGAAGGAGGAAGAGAAGGAGGAAGAGAAGGAGGAAGAGAAGGAGGAAGAGGAGGAAGAGGAGGTGGAAGAGGAGATGGAAGAGGAGGCAGTGGAGGAAGAGGATGAGGAAGAGGAGGTGGAACAGGAAGAGGAGGAAGAGAAGGAGGAGGGGAAGAGGAGGCAGTGGAGGAAGAGAAGGAGGAAGGGAAGGTGGAAGAGGAGGAAGAGGAGGTGGAAGAGGAGGTGGAAGAGGAGGTGGAAGAGGAGGTGGAAGAGGAGGTGGAAGAGGAGGCAGTGGAGGAGGCAGTGGAGGAAGAGGATGAGGAAGAGGATAAGGAAGAGGTGGAACAGGAAGAGGAAGAGGAGGAGGAAGAGGTGGAAGAGGAGGTGGAAGAGGTGGAAGAGGAGGTGGAAGAGGTGGAAGAGGAGGTGGAAGAGGAGGTGGAAGAGGAGGCAGTGGAGGAGGCAGTGGAGGAAGAGGATGAGGAAGAGGATAAGGAAGAGGTGGAACAGGAAGAGGAAGAGGAGGAGGAAGAGAAGGAGGAGGGGAAGAGGAGGCAGTGGAGGAAGAGAAGGAGGAAGAGGAGGAAGAGGAGGAAGAGGAGGAAGAGGAGGAAGAGGAGGTGGAAGAGGAGGAAGAAATCGTATATTGAACAATTGTGTAAGTAAGTAACTAAGGTAAGTATGAGTATATAAGTATATAAGTATTCATTTTAGCTCCGTTTGATAAAACAAACACGCACCTTATGCTTTTTACCGATAAATATATGCAAATAAAAGATTACGTATAAGTAGCTTGTAGGTTACGCTTCATTGGACAGTGGGCTGACTGATGCTACATAGATCGCCAAATTTTCATCGTTGAGTGTTATCTTATTACTGTGTGTTGCCCCTGTCTTCAAATACTTTTGGCATCAATTCAAAAAGCAGATGCTGCCATACTATTATGTGTCTGTGGTGTTAAGTGCGGCACTGTCAAAGTATCATTCTGTGTGACTTGTCATTGATGTAGCATAACGGTCATACGCACCGAGTTTGAAATGTTGCCAAATGGGTTGTTTGATGTTTCAGGTTATTATATTGGCTTAACATCAACGTGTGCATGCATTGAACGCATATATATATATAACAGTCAAATAATGGTTGGTTGTGATATCATATAGGTCTAAATACAAGTCTTCCTCCAAGATCGGGTCTGTATTCACATTAGGTAGAGCTTCCTGCATAAGTTACTTGTATGTTCTAGTTGTTAAAGTTTTATATATGATGAACCTAAGAAAAATATAATGTGCAATATAAACATGAACCTAAGAAAAATATACCGGCGGCGGTATAACATTGTCAGAACAGATATGTGGTGTTGTAACTTCAAATATAGATAGATATATAGATGTTTATATAATTTAATACCGGTATAGAGGAATAAAGGGAGTTTTGTGGCAACTACATTTTATGATTCTAATATCAACTAGCCTTTAGTCAGAGATTCCTTCTAACTGGTCGAGGCATAATTATTGAATTTTACTGTAAATGAAACGATATCTGACCCGCAGCAAATGCTTGAAATGAACATTAAATTCAACAGGAAAAAATCAAGGGTATAGCAGCAGCAAAGGAGACCCAAATGAGGAGAGAAAAGTAGGTCATGTGATGAAGACAATGCTGCATTGTTGCTAGTTGTGTTCCTATTCCCACAGGTCTCATGTGATCACATGCTGCTGCTGCTGCTGCTTGTGGTTTCCCACATGGTAGGAAGAGCTAATACAGTGTCACGCAAAAGTATCAGTGCACCCCTAATAAGCAGCTAGTACAAAACGTTCATCCTACCAATTCTGTGTTGAAATTTCTCGTGTTAGTTTGGCAGCTACTGTGTCTAACGCAAGAATGAGATCCATAATAACAATAATAACAATTACAAAGTTTTACACGAGAAATTAAATACAAACGCCAGCCAAATGGCTATTATGTGTTCTATAAGATCATCAATATTTCCAGCAAAGATAACTGGATGCCAACTGGTGGTACCAATGGCAACGTTGGTTGTCTAGAAGGCTACAAAATAATGGGTGACTGCACCCATAACATATATCTGGAATACAGGTATCCTTGAGGTAAGACTAAGGAACTTCAAACTCTTTTTTTCTTAATGTTAAATGAACATTAATTTTTCAAACTGTAATGTAATGTTTGTATATATAATATTATAATGCAGGTAAGCTCAATATAATTTCCCTCTGGGATGATAAAGTATGATTTACCAAAACGTTGAGCCATCTTAAGTTGATATGGTGGCCAAAACTGAGAACTGAGATGATGTCGTGTTCCAAAGAATCCAATTGATAACACACACTAATAAATGGCTTAGTGAACAATGCAAATTGTGTCTGACAGACTGACAGACTGACAGCTAGACAGACAGACAGACAGACAGACAGACTGACTGACTGACTGACTGACTGACTGACTACACTACACATCTTTTCTTCTAACATCGTGGCTGCAGTAACCTTGCTTCCCACAGAATAATACCTGCCCGGTCGACTATATTTTAAATAATGCTTGGACCGACTTGGCGGCTGACTAACCGACTAACTGACTGACTCACTCACCAACATTGACCCACTCACTCGTAACTCCATCCAACCTCTCTCTGAGTCTTAGATGCTCTCAATAACCTTGCTCCTTTGGGGTACCACAGGGTGCCAGTTGGTCTCGGCCACTGCCAATCTATATACAATGCATTGAGGTGATCTGTCAAGAGTCCTTCCCTAATTCCTGTGGGCACTTGGAGTAAGGACTAGAATGCCTGCCCAGTTTCTAAAAGACCTAAAAGAGCTTAAAGCGTTTCAAGTGGACTGTAGATAGACTGTGGGTGGACTGGGCAGCAAGGATTGAGGGGTAAAAAGATATTCAGTGCAATGACCAGAACTGTGATGTTTGACAGTAAAACATTATAGTGTGTAATAAACCTATGCTGTTTTTAAATCGAGGTAGTATCAGTTGACAGGAAAATCACAACGATTGGAAGAATTATATCTGATCTTACTGGCTTCATAGAAACAGAACGCATGCCTGTGCATTCTAAGTAACTTCTGCTAGCAGGTGAATTATAAATCTAAATGGTCATAGTTTCATCTGGAAGATTGGGGGGGGGGGGGAAGGGAGATGGACGATGGAGAGCTTCAAAAACCCACTGCATTTACAAGTGATTGGACAGTACTGTATTAGGAGATCACAGCTTGCAAGCCACTCACCGGACAAATTCTTTACCAGTGAGATTATCAGGAAACAAGACAAGAAGTTGCCAGACTTCAGAGGCAGCTTAGAGGCTGCTGGATTACATCCGAATCAAGTCTGGACATTTTTCTCATTAACTAAAACTATAAAGGAAGAATAAAAAGAGGAGAATTATAACTCTAAATCCTCCTGATCAGAGCTAGCTTTTTCCTATTGTTTCCTACAGCAGATTCCTGAGCATTGCCAATTACTGTGCTCCTGGCAATGAGATTGTCAGGGACACACACATTAATTGGCAGCCAGAGAATTAGAGATTATGTCTGCTGCAAACTGTCATTGCTAGATGCTTGCCAATACGTCATGATTAGAGGGGAATACAATTTAATGACAGCGCAGAGAGCAATAGACAAAACACCAGGATAAAATGTCTGCCTCATTCCGCGTCACTTCCAATACAATGCTACTCCTAATTTGCGGTTGTTCAAAAAAAAGAAGAAAACAAAAGAGCTGCATGAAAGCATATTTTAAGAGGCTAAGCAGCTTCTAAGAAGGTCCACAGTTTGAATCCTTGAAATTATACCATTTATATATGAATTGCAAAAAAATTTACATTAAAGTTGAAATTAGTCTACAGCTGTAGTTAGTGAGTTGGATAGACATAATGCACACATTAGATAGATAGATAGATAGATAGATAGATAAATATGTTGGTAGATAGATAGATAGATAGATAGATAGATAGACAGACAGACAGATATATAGCTAGATAGATAGATAGCTAGACAGCTAGCTAGATAGATAGAAAGAAAGTTAAAAAGATAGATAGATATTCCACGATTCTACGCAACCTATCTTGTGAGCTATGCACCATAATACGATGAAATTGCCTGTAGGTAATAGCAAGCCGTTTCTATCAGCTTATTTGCCATTCCCAAATGCATCAGGAACCAATTGGAATTCCTGACAATGTTTAACTGTTTTCAGAATGAAGACAATTCTGTTAAATTCATATTTTTTTGCCCATTGGAATGCAAACAACAGATTGGAAATGAATATGCTGAATCATCTGCTGTAAAAGTTTGAATCATAAAGAAACATTGAGGAGAAATTGCTACAATTTGTGGATGAATTCAGACTAGCCTAAAATTGCATTCCTGACAGCCAGCAATTGCAATTGCATTAAAAAGCAAGAAATACAGATTTTCATCGATTAAAGTAGCCTACATTAAAAAATAAATCGTCTACAATCACATTGAAACATTTCTTAAAAGTTTGTCCTTACACGTGTGAATATTACTAGTTAAATGCTCTGTAATAATTTAGAAGGAATGTGACTACTTTTTTCATGTCACCCACACAATATTATAAATCAAAGGGATTTTTCATAGACCTCGATGGAATTTTCCATCTCAAGCAAAGACAGTAAGGGGAGTAGAAAGAGGGGTCATTTGTTTATGTACTCCTTCTAGTGCTAAAAAATATAAAAATGCAAATGATAAAATGATAACACACTAAGTAAAACAGTATGAACATGATGGATTATATTAAAGTTATACACTGTCTCATAGAGCTATAATCAAACTTCACAACTGAACTGACTCATTCGAGTTCAGTATTTATAACAACTTCATACAGTTTGATACAAAGTTCTGTGTTTCATCTAGTTGAAAGGAACATTGTCATGGAAGGAGATCACTAGGGATGAGATTAAGTCACAAAGTTTCAGGCAATCCCAATTGTTGCCACTGTTTTTATTGTAAAGGCTGAACAATGAAATGGAGGGGTGGAGTGATTGAAATAAACTGCTTTGAACTTCGAACTCATCTGAACAGAAGTAATTGAACAGATGTAATTGGATTCACTCCTTTGTTCTGCACTCTTATTTCAGCAACACACAAAGTATGAGATCCAATTACACAAGTTTCAGACAATCCCAATTGTCCTCAGTTATTGTGCTACAAAATACAAAGAAAAAATGTGTGGAACAGTAGCAAAAGTATGTGGAACAAGATGACTTCGTTAATGAAGAATACCTTGGTTAAAATCCAAGCCTCAGACAGTTTATCACAACTAGACGTACATTTTATAATGTCTATAAATGTATTATATTGTTAAGAAAAACTCTTTGTATTGTATTGTATGAACAGTACAGCATTTTTATGAAAGTTTATAGCAAGGTGATCTTACTCATAAGAAATGATAAACAAATGATAAATATAGGATGGACTTTACGAGGTCTCCACTACTGAGAAATCAACATTATTAATGATCTGAAACTACTGCCTTCATAGTGAAGTGGTCCTCATGGGAAAATCGTCTCGAAGCAGTTTCAACTGTAATACTGTACGCAAATTTCAATGATTTTTCTTTCTTCTTTCATGTAGCCCATGCAGCACCCTGAAGCACTCCACACGAATCCTCGCAGCTTGCAGGAAATTTCTCGGTGCCATTTAATTTGGACAGAACACAGACAAGTGAATTATTCACGAAACCATTCGACAATGTGCACTGCGCTTCCAAGAACAACAGTTCTGACTGTGTGAGCCACAATTCCGCCTCCCCCACAGAAGAGTTGCTGGCGTCAGAGCCAAAACGTTCTATCTGGAACCTAGCCGAAGAGCTTTGAACAGGAAATGACTTGGTAGGTTCCAAGAAAGGAGAACAAATATGGGAAGGAATGTTGGGATCTAATTCCCTACATCTCACGACATCTGCCAAAGAAAGCAACATTCGGTAAACTCACTTACAGGGTATGATAAGACCTAATGTAGCTGTTGGAGATAACTCTGGCAGTTCCATGTTAATTAGTGTGATCACTCAATTAAAGACATTCATAATAGATGGAACTATCCTCTTCTGAACTACTTTGCAAAGGAATACAACCCCAGCTAATTTACAGATTTGCGTGGTTTACCCAGTTGAACCCCATTTTAAAAACACCTCAAAATTAAGACCACCATTTGAGACCACCAAGTCTCAAGCACTTGTCATTGTAATTCACCTCACTGTGTGTGTGTGAGTTATTGTTTAACGCCTCATCAGCACCTATTCACCTCACTATTAAGACCACATTGCCATTCAGTAAAGCAGTATAATGCCTTTAATGGTTCAATTAAAGGTTAATCTATCCTTGGTATTTACCACAGGAAAGCTCCAAAATATTTACAAATTTCCTCAAAAGATGAGTATTCACATGCAGTTGGACAGAGGACAGAACAGCGGTAAATTGGGGAAAAGGAAGATCCCCGGATGATCTGAGAATCGGACGATAGTCCTACATGAAAGTTGGACAGAGGGTGCCAATGGGGTCTTTAACAGCATACGCGGAGAGTGAGATTTGAACTCACAATCCATGAAGAAAGCCAGCCATTAGAAGCATTTGGGATCTTTGCCTCACTGATGGCAGAAAAAGCTCCACAAGGGACTCTTAAATGCGGAGTGGCAAATCTTCCAATAAATAATTCCGTTCGCCCTCCTCTTCCATAAGATGTTCCTCAGTGAATGTTTCCTAGGCTTGCTGCTTTTACTCAATATTGATTTTTTTAATTTCCCAAGGAGCATCCTTACAATCTGGGATATGGATGCATCCGACTCTTAGCAACATATTCTCCTCTTTAACTTCCGCTTAGCTTTCTCCTTGGGACTAATGCTCATCGGTGTTCAACAGGCCTCGCGTCATAAAAAACAAGTTACTTATTTGCTGGCAAGACCTCTAAGTGGTTCTAGGGCCTTGAAGGAAATCAATAGCAAATCAATTGCAAGGAATTCTCATTGGGATAAGGTTTCTTTCGCATCCGCCATGATTTATCAAATTAGTCGCCTATTGCCACTTCGAGCCGGTCGACCGATGTCCCATTCACTTCAGTGTTCCTGGATTGTTCAATTTGGATTCTTTAGGCTTGATGGATTGAGAGAACAGTAATTTAGGAATTTCGTCAGTCGAAGAGGTCAGCAAGCTGAGAAAGCTGCAGAAATCTGCCTGAACTTGTGGGCTATTTCATCCCAGTGTAGAAAGTCTAACGAAATAGCTTTAAATTGACCTGCACTGAAAACTTTTAACTTATTTGTCAAAACTATTCTGTCCTTAATGAAATATACCGAAGCTGCTTGAATAATAACAACTGTCTATTATGCATCCATGTAGCTATGGTCTCAGACAACCAGATTTCAGGGCTTGTTGTGTAGATGAAGGGTATTTTAAAAGTGAATGAGTGATGTTTCCATTTAACGACATAAGATAAGATAAGATATTTACAGTCGGTGGTGACAATAAAAACAAAGAACATAAGCTACAGTAGCTTTTAAACCGCCAAATAATTTTATAACAATAACAACAAGATTACAAATATTTACAAATGATATGAGAAATGACATATACTGTTCTTAGTAAAGTTACAGGTTATTTTGTATACAAAAAATACAAGATCCACACTGACAGTTATTCCAGTAGTTACCGTTTCTTAACATGTTAACACGAAAGGTCACTCACGTCTGTGCTAGGTATGGGAGAGCTAGTCAGATATAACAGCATGCATTACGAAGAGCTGTGTTGGTCGCTGGTATATGAGGTCTTCCCTAAAGTGTTCCCCACCCTTGCAAAAATATGTACCATTATTTGCATCATCTCTGTGCATGAGCATAGACCACAACAAACAAAGTGCGAACAACAAACAAACAAAGTGTGAACAACAAACAAACAAAGTTTGAACAACAAACAGGCAAAGTGTGAACAAGATTTGCCATTTATGAGGAGACGTTCTGAACCACATGATAAAGAGTTCCAATGCCTTTTGTTGCTATAAAAACACTTGCCTGTGCCAGAGGCAGACGTAATGATGGTGTGACATGCAGCATATTTAGTAGTGTTTTTTTTTATTTGCCTCATCTAGCGCGGACAAGGACAAGGCATTGCCAATTCTCATGTGATATCTCAACTCTAACCAGATTAAATTTCTCTCTTTTTATGAAGAGAGTTATTTTATATTAGCAAAAGTCTAAATTGCACTAGGCACAACAAATTCTTGTTAAGGAAAAACAAAAAGATGACTAGCCCATTGGTTAAAGTGTTTGCCTATTAGAATTGCTGGGTTCCATTACCCATCTGACCAGCAGTTTTATAACAGGTTTTTTGAACCAGTTCAGCTTTGTCGTTTTGGATATTGATTATTACCAACAGCAACTGTGCAAATCCCCCTCGGGAGCCATAATGTCAGATGGCACAGGCAGGTAATTTGCAGCTGAAATGCCTCTGCTATTGAATCAAGCAAAATGGGCAGAGGTATATATACTAGTATTAAGTTATAAACTCTTAAGGAAAAGTCATCCATGACCATTGTTAAGTAGGCTTACACATGTGGGGTAACATTGCACTATAGTGTTGATACCAAGCTTTACCATCTCATCATTAAACCTGCTTCTAGCAATCTGACTAATGATATCAGCTAGCTTCACAATGAGATAATACTTTACAGTATAAAAACAATCTACAAGGCCAAGTTTCGACACAGTTTGATGTCTGCAACCAAGTGGCTAATCAATTTCTCTTTTGCACAAACATTATTGAGAGGGAAGAGACCGCTGTCTGGCAGCCCATGGCCCCTTCACCTCCTTGTTGATTGGTTAACACTCGCCTCATCCCAAAACATCATTGGCATGACCTGAATTTGTCCTGCAGCAGCAGCAGCAGCAGCAGCCATAGCAGTCTAAATGTTTCTTTGCCATATCGGTTAAACTGAGTGCCTCCCAAAAGAGTAAAGATTAACCTCACACAGTTCGTGCATGGTTTCTCCACAAGAAACCACCTATGTCCGTGATATCAAGGCAATTGAAAATTTGGCCAATATCGAGCAACAACAGAGCCAATGTTGGGCCAATGTGGTGCGTACATAAGTGTGTGGGAGTCACCATAGCTTCTGCTACATGGCCAAATGTGTCACGTGCGTTTTCCATGAGAAGGATAAACGCATGGAAAACGCATGGTTTTTAGCTAATTATAATGAGGCAAAAACTATGCGGTTTCAATGCGTTTATCCAAACGCATGGAAAACGCACGTAGCACATTTGGCCATGTAGAGGAAGACTACGAAATGAAATAATTTTTTTAATATATATATAGAAATCACACAATTAATACGAGATCATGGAGATTTTGAGACTACTTTGATTGGTCTATAAAGTAGCAAAAGCTGTAACATTAGGCAAAAAAGTTGCAGAATTAAGTCAACTCAATAATAACTGCACTTTTATTGTATTATTCTTATTTGCCACTCTTTTCATTTGTTTATAGAAGGAATGACTTGTAAGCCCAAGTTGGCTGGGTGTGACTAAAACTGTTTTTGTTATTTTTGTCATTTAATGTGTATCGTACACACAAGTCAATAAATAATACCATACCATTAAAACCACTTTACTTTTCCTCCAAGCGGTCTAATATTGATCAATGTATTCCGCTGTAACGCAGAATGAGTGTGAACCTGTCCGGAGACCAAATCTCTAAAGCACAGCCATACAGATATTAAGTTGTGCCCAATCACTATATGCACATGTGACAAGTTTATTGTGGAAAACCATTGCATTTGGGTCTCTATTGACACTGCTGTACAGGAGACTGAGGGCCCGCCCTCCTTAACTAATGAAATATGTGAATCCATGAGAGCATACAAAGAGCACGTTCATGCCATATCACAATCTATGGGATCCCACAGGGAGCTCCAATACATCAAGGTTCTTTTCCCTTGACATGCCCTCCATGTGTATGTGCCGGTAGGCTGTGTGCAGATGACATGCCAAGGAAATGATTACTATCTGCATCACAGATGCATCATACAAGCAAAGGGCTGGTGCAACTTGCAAGGCAGTACAAGGCTAAGCACGTTTATGAACAAAAATCATCTGCAGAATCCAAGACTACCAATTTGTAGACCATCTCCATTTTAAATCTGTGATCAATATTCAAAGAATTTACCTTTAAATTGAGAGTATTTCCAAGTAGTACAGCATCCTTGGTAACATGTCACATTTACTTGGCTAAGAATTGACAAGATTGTTATACTTTTAATTTATCCACCAGCCCTGGAATGACATACCGGTCATGTAGTGGTCTTGAAATTGACAAAACTGCAATAAGCTTCAGTTAATCTGAAACATTGGCCCAATGTGGGCTTGCGTCACTTGAAAATGATTAAACTTCAGACATGAACAGCATACTAAGAGGCAAGAACAGTTTAAGAGGGCTACACTATCCTAAACCTACACCGCGATTGTTAATGTAAGAGGTCCCCAGATAGCATGCCAAATCAGCATCGACAGATACGATACCAGGCCAACGTCAGCCTGACTCGGCAACATCAGCCCAATGACTCAATTTGACATGTTATCTGGATCATATTGGCCCAATGTAGGCTCATTATTGGCATATGTTGGCCAGGTACAACCCAATGGCAGCACTAAAAGCATTCCAACCGGGCCAACATTGCAGACCCATTTGGAATGCCATGTTGGTTCGCCTGGCGTCAGCATGATTAACATGCTATCGGGGTACCCAGCCCAATCCAATACAAACACTATCAACCCAAAACATCCTACGGAGAGAGAGCATTCCGTATCAGCAGCCACTACTGAATGTCCATCTCTCACGCAAGGCACTAATGTAATAATGTTATCAATCCTACCAGAGAATCCTATTGTTGGTAAGTTATTAATGTTGCATGTGAAATCGTCGACCAATCACAATGCATCATTTAACACGTTTTTCTACCTCCACAAGATGACAATAAAGAGCAGCTCCACGTGCATCAGTGTCAGCCAGTCATGAAAAGAACTGCATTGAGTCCATTCATATGGAATTGATGCATTGACTATTATTTGACACATTGCAATGACAATGTACTGTCGTTAGCATAATTGAGCAGTTAATATGACGAAAGCTACGATGAGCAGGGTGTGATTGGTGATATTCCAACACAGACACATCATTTAAGCTAGAATATGACATAGACCTCCACAAGATGGAGAATTACCATTTTTATGAGACAAGACAATATTAAGGGGAAAAGACACAGCTTAGTATCTCTATGCATATAGCAACTTAGCAATCCCATGCATTGTTATTTTCTCTAGAGATGCAACTAGTATTAACCATTTTTTTAAAGATATAAATCATATTATTCAATGTTTACAGTAGAAATGACTGAACTTCCCTCTCCTCATACACCATATGATACCAGGTTGTAATCTATAGTTAGTCAGCTGTAGTTGATGTAATGTATGTCAGTAGATTGGCTTATTAGTCAAAAGCATTGCATCTTTTTAGCCAATTTCATAGACTGGGAAACCAATCATATAGTTTGGAAGTTAAACTCCAGATGATGTCATGTGAATTTAGAACTCTCTTTGGCTGAGTGACTGACTTAATCAATGGAAGTCTTGGGTTCACACGATGATTATAAATGATTATTTATGTTTACTATGGTTGGATAACCCGCATCTATAGCATAAAAAACTGTACTTGTACACGCGAATATATATACACCTAATTAATGCGTGTTTTACAAAATACTCAGTTAAATGAAACTTGTATAGATTCATGCCCATAAGACCACATATACACATACACCTTCATTCCAAATGCCATCAATTTCATAACAGTATTCTTAGTAGATAATTTGTAATACATCATTTCATTATGTATTGTCAGTGCTTGCTATAACAAATTCCATGTACTTTGCGTGGCAATAAATATATCTTATCTTATCTCATAATATTGTACACTCAACGAGAAATGTGTCCAGAACTCCCATATAATGTATATTATTAGCTACTAAAATTTCATAACAAACACTGAAAATCTTTTTTGACTGAAATATCTTTAAATTAACTAAAATCAATTTGATGGAGTCCATAAAAACTGACTTAGTTTTTAAAAGTACCTTTTTATAATATTTCACTCAGGCTGACTACAACCTGACACTAAAGTAAAAGTGACTACACATTGGTCCCAGATAGCATTCCAAATCGGGCCAGCATTGTTTCTTTATCGGCCGTCATCGGTACAACATTGTTTCAGCATCGCACCGATGTTGATACAATTTGGACTGCTATCTGGGGTCAGCCTCTGCAACTGTCATGTTTAGTTCAGCAGCAGGCTATGTCATGTAATTCATTATTTATTCAGAAAAGTATTTTCATTAAATTGACAACTTAAGGTTGGCTAACTTTTAAATAAAATGGCTATTTGAAAGGGGGGGGGGTGGGTAATCACTCTGGACCCCATAAAAAATACTAAGACAACCTAAAAAGATTTACAGTGTATGTATAATGAGTTAGACTTACTGTAGTCATCAGCCTAAAAAGATTTACAGTGTATGTATAATGAGTTAGACTTACTGTAGACCTCAGCCTAAAAAGATTCACAGTGTATGTACAATGAGTTAGACTTACTGTCATATGGCGAAGACTTGGCAATAGATGTCTCTCATGTCACAACACAGTATCCATCCACATGTGATTGATACTTTCATTCAAGGTCTTTTGCAGAGCATAAGTAATATCCAATGATAAGATAAAGGAATCCACTGTACATCAGTTTCCTCTTACGAAAAATCCAATAACTGCCACAGCAATATCCAGAAGCTGCTTCAATGTCAATGAGGTAATTTCCCTGCAATCAAATACATAAAGCAATTATATACAACTTTTACAAGGCAATGAATAATTTTTGCATCATATGCATCATTCTCAGCTTGACGCAGAACAACATAATAAACCCATTAAACATACCATCAATAAAGGACATAAAAAGATAATTGAGAGCAATTGATGGTTTTAATTGCTGTTTAAATTTGAGGTTTGTAATTGATGATCAAGTTATACATTATACAACACGCAAAAAAAAAGAAAAAAAGTCCAATATCTTCAGTAAAGAATTCATTTTATTCTAATAAAACCTATAGTTCATATTTAGTTTAAGTAAACATCAAGTAAAGCTATTTAATTAAATTTAGTTATATTATATTCAACAAGGTGTTGGACTTTAAGGTCATTCACGTTTGTGGTGTGAACATTGTACAGAGCCCTGAGGTTTACCCCCACACTGCAACATCACATGGATAACCCCTCATTAGGAGTATACAGTTAGTTATTTGTTACTAATTAAGAGGTGTCATTATAGCCTAAAAAATAAGGCTGAAATTTGTTTATTACATTTCTGTCAAAATTATACTCCTCCATGCTTTTTATCAGAAAATACAGTCAGGTATATTTATATATATATATATATATATATATATATATATATATATATATATATATATATATATATATATATATAGATTTAGGATTAACATGACAATGATGATAACATAACTTGTTAATTAAAGTGACTTAAAAGGATTTGGATAAAATCACTTACAAATATCAAGTTATCGAATTACACATTGTATGAATCTACATATATAGCAATTGCCTACCTAGCATGTGAAAGTACATTATGATTATAGTATCCTGCATGATTGAATCTTAGTAAATGAGTAGCATTGAGTACGAGTGTACAAGTGAATGAGTATAAGAACCTCACTACTAAACATAAAAATTGCAAATTGTTAAAAATAAAAAGACCCCCCCCCCCCCCCAGAGGTTCCGGACCGGTCCAAAGGTTTGTGGACCAGTACTAGGCATATTTGTCAGGGGTCTGGGTGAAAATGGGTGAAAATACCAGACCGGACCAGTCCAAAGCGATCCGGTCCGCATCACTAATTAGGACTAATTAACATATAAAAAACGGGTCTGTTTTAGGCCTACTACTGACGTCGGTAGTGTCAGCAGCTCACCATATACCCTAGGTACCAGACGTCGGGAAGGCTTGATTGCCTGAACTGCTGACTGTCGGTAGTTGTTGTATTTTTGCAACCTATATTCTTCAGGGAATATTGCTTATTTCCTTGACACCAGTAAATGATTGTGTAAGCAACACAGAGCTACCACTTATTGACTTCCAGATAAGACATTAATTGGCCAAAAACTGATGTCGGCAAGAAGTAGTAGAAGGTCAAGCCCAGAACTGCTAACTGTCAGCAGTGGGTTATAATTCTGCCTTCTACTAATGTCAGTAGCATGCCATTATATAAAAATCATTAAATGCTACACTTTTGAAAGTTGCAGACGTCAGAAGTGGAAAGAGCTGTATGAACCACTGCCTACACTTTAGTAGTCAGTAGCTAATATCTAAGGCCTACAGACAGTCGGCAAATGTTCCATTTTTGGAAGCTTCTGTAGTAACAGGTTTCCTGCTCACTTCTGACGCTCCAGGCATCGGTAGGACACCCGTTTTGTGTTCGTTTCTTAGCTCCTAATTAAACTGTAATTAAGATTAATAAGTTATGGCCCAAAATTTTGCGAACCGTGCAGGCAACAGAATTTGGCAACAACATGGCAGGTCTTAATAACGAGGTGCTACACTGAAAACATTTTAGCCAAACATTTAGCAAAACTAGCTCATCAAACTTGTAGATAACTGATGATGTTTGAAATGACTTCCTGTCATGTGTTATATATTATTAATTTAGTTTATTAGTTTATTAGTTATGATGTGTTTGTCATGTTTTGGACTTTAAGAGTGAAATGTTTTTATTAGCGGCTTGTATTTTTTTTCTATTGTGTATGTGGATTTTAAACACGTATTATAAGTTAACTTGGTGGCTGGAACCTTGATTATTGAAATTTTATTGCTTTCTGTATTTACATTAATGTCTCTTTCATGTTATCTTTTAACTGAATGACATATGTATCACTTATGATATTTTACATGTCAATAAAATCTATATATATATAATGAGTTAGTCAATCTTAGTTGGTGTCAACTTGTGAAGCATTTCCAAAATTGCCAGTTACTAAGACTTTATCAAATAGCTTAGAATTGCCTAAATATATCTAGACACACTAAATTTGCATCAGCTAGTCAGTCTATCAGGCGTTAATTACAAACATAAATTATAAATTGAAAGAAAATCCAGACTAAAACATTGGAAACACAATGAAAATGGCATCATCACCCATTGTTCAGTGTTGTGACGTCATCACGTGGTTTGCTTACATGGTGAATTTTTGATGGCATGAAAATCTCAATTTATATTATTTATTGTACCTTAAAGTTAACTTTTTGTGCACAAATGAGCATGAAATGGTAAAAAATATCATGAGGCAAGATAGTAGTATTAGTTTATATAATTATTTGCCTATGCTAAATTTAGAGACATAGAAACTTTAATAATGACTAACTTCTTAGTCAAAAATCATGGCACCTTTGTCAAAATTGACTGTAAAACTGGCAAACTGGACAAGCACATCTATCTATATAAAAAGGAGTTGTAATTTCAGACATCACCAAAGCTAAAATCTAAGTCTTTTTTCAATACCACTTTTAAGTTTAAGACCAGATACATAAACTAGGCACACAAACAGAGCCACTGCCAATCATAGGAAATCGAGGCCAAAATCACCAATCAATCCATCAATCATTGGCCAAAATCACCAGTCAATACATCAATCATTGGCTCGCTGTATCAGCTTATTTAATTAGTTACAAGTTGGCCATAAAATATTCACAGGACTCACAGGAGTTAGCTAAGCTCAGGCCTAATGGAACATAACTCTCTACAAATCGGGCTAAATTGTTCACCTGATAAATTGGTTAGCAGCTGAACAGACTTGTAGGGCAGCTAGCTCACATATTGAGAGTATGTAGCACAGAGTTAATGCAAGCAGGCTTCTATAATAAGAATAGATGGCAGGCACTGATAAGGAATTTTTTTTATAATATTGACCTAAAAGGAAATATGTTGTAAAGATAGAGAATAAACAGCCACTGTATTAGAGGATCACCCAGATTTAATATCACCTCAGTATTGAGACACTCGAACAATTGAGATTTGAACTATACAATACAAAGTGTGAAAATTGTCAAAATTTTTCAAGTGCAATTGAGGAAGTGATAAGCAGTATTAAGACATCAAACAATTGAGATTGGAACTATAAAATACAAAGTGTGAAAATTTACAATCAAATTTCCCAAGTGCAATTGAGGTAGTGACCAGCTCTGCCAATGTGTTGTATCTGTGTTGACACTACAAACTGTCAACTGTAGCAGTATACAATTTTAACTGTAGCACTTACATGTTAACATTGCCAGTAAACTGTTAACTGCAGCATTACGATCATCACTCACCAGTTTACTAATAACTGTTAACTTGTACTCCACCAAGACAGCCTTCGGTGTCGAGATATAACCGACAAAAATGTTAGTTAAATTCCCTCCCATTCGGGATATAACTATTACTTGTTAACTGTAATGGTAACAGTTTACTGATAACCTTGTCAGTAACTGTAAACTGTAGTAAAGTAAACTGGTATCTAGCAAATTGTTATAGTTAACTGCTAACTGTGCAAATAAGCTGCTAACTACAACAGAACAATCAACAGTTGCAAACTGATATCAGTTCCAATGAACTGTTTATTTTATCTTAAATCTTAACTGATAACTGTTCCAGAAAACAATGGATTAGAAAATGGATGACATTAGTATTGGTGGCAGTCGTTTGCAAGGCTCAAAACTACGTCATTTGCCACTGGGGAAAGACGATAGCAGTCTTTTATTATGCATAAAGGGCACATCCACGTGGATTCATCTTCAAAATGCCTCCTGTGGTTAGAGGGAATATGCATACGTTACACAGGAAAATAGCAAATAACTAGGCGTAGCTTGACAAATTGTGGTATTAAACAATATTTATAATACATAGGTATCTGCTATCTGGCATGCACTCAATATTTTGTTGTATATTGCACAATGAAATGTCATATAACTCCCTCAGAATTAAGATCAAATGTTGGATCCAATTCTATCCATTCTATTTAAATGGCGAGTTTTTATTGTGCACAATAGAATATTTGGTCAGAACAATAAGACAACCTCACTATAAAGTTCCTTTCATTAGGCTCCACTCCTATCATAACCTGGCCATTCACCTTTCTATTAAGAGCACCTCAAATTACCACGACAATCACATGTCTAACAAAGGATCTTAAGAATTCAATTTTACTGATTTGATATGTATGGTTTGTCTAAATGATGCTATATGCAGCTGCCAGAGGCAGACGTAATGGTGAGATGATAAAGCTTGGAGTACACATGTATCAACCCTGATAGATTGTCCTATCCTAGTGGTAGCAGTGCCTTTGAATTAGCTCACACTACGTACATTTGCTGAAACCTGATCTATCAATTACCTGGTAATATCCTTTGAAATTGCATGATGTAACTTACAAGAGTTATACCCAAATAAATTTCTGCAAATTTGAAACCTGTTCGTACTCACTTGCAGAATTGGCGCCACTTTGCTGAAAGCGGGAGCTCAGTGGAGTGTTTATGTTTTTACTCAGTCCTCTAAAGAAGTCCGTCATTCATGTCTGAAATCTAAACTTTGAGCATATATAAAGTCATCCATGTTCTTGTGAGGATTATAATTGACTAGAATATACGAATGCACAGATATCTATGTCATGACGATGCGTCCTGTGCGCGATGGAATGTTTAATGGTTCTGTCCGCGCGTAATTTTGCTGTAGATGCAGCGCGCAGGCCACACTACTGGCATTTGCAACGTCTGGCGCGAAAAACTCCAATCAATTTCGGCGGGCCGTTGCTCTCCCCCTTCCAAGACAATGTAGCCATCTGCAACAGCAAGCCATGATATGCTATGCAGGCGTAGGATGCATCTCCTCACAGTGCAGCGTGCTAAAGTACAGTAGCAGCTCTCAAAAATATCAAGAGGGCCGTCATTGTAACCTTATCATTATGGCGCCAAAATGATGCGTTCCAAACGGGTCGTCTGCGTTCAACAATTCCCAGACAGTGCTTGAACAGGAAAATATAAGAAGTAAAACATAATTTCCAATACATGCATAAATGATGAATATACCCCACAATGCTTAGAACCAAAATCAAATCTAAGAACCAACCAACCCACAACAGTGTCCAACACACCAACCAACTAACGGACCACAACAAACCAACACACCAACCAACCAAACAAACCAACAGACCACAACCAACACCAAACAACCAACACCAACCAACCAACAAACCAACCACCAACAAACCAACCAACCAACAAACCAACCAACAAACCAACAAACCAACCACCAACCAACAAACCAACCACCAACCAACGAACCAACCACCAACCAACAAACAACCATGACAGGTCTAGTTCTGCAAAAAGGCTTCTCATTTCCTTCTACGAAATATAATTTACAGAATCTGTCTAGAATTCTGACAATCCAATTAGCAGCAAATATACCTTTTCTTCATATATAACTGACACAGATAATTAGCAATAACTGGAAACTTCACATGTAGCACTTAGCAGAAACAGTAGATTGGTTTCTATGGCTTCCTTCCTTTTCCTAGAAAAAGCTAACAAGACCATCTAATGGAATGGTGTGATCTACGGATTAAAATAGAATCCTCTTTAAATGATAGTCTTATAGAATATACTAGAATCATCTTTCAAGGACGACAGAATAGAATCAAATAGAATAGATTATAATATAATAGAATACTCGTAACGGATGACAGAATAGAAGAGAATCATATTTCAATAATTATATATAATAGTCATTTTTCAAGAGAATAGAATGAATATAACAATCCCTAAATACCCAGCTTGGAACATACACTGGAAAGGGTGGTGGGTGGGTGATTAGGGCTTTACGTCCTGTATTACTGCACCTGTTGGGCTAATTAGGACAGGCAGGGACCATGGCAATGAGATGAAGGATGAAACAGCCATCCAACTGAGGCTCGACCGGGAATCGAACCCGGGACCCAGCGGTTGGAAGCCCAGAGCGCTACCTTTGAGCTAGGCCCCCGCTCACTGGAAAGGGATAGGAAAGTACTCAATCTTCATTGTGGATATTCTCACAAGATCGAAGGTCACTTAATCGCATCACATTTCTCCACTGACCAAAACTCACAATATTTTATCACACAATAAACACATTCCATTGATTGATCTAGCTGGTGGTTATATGCACCCAAAGCTTGTGCTAAGCTCGTGAGATTTGTATTCACTAAATACAATCCATAAAACAAGCATTAGTATTGATTTTTCCGTGGTGATGAACCAGTTTGATAATGACTGGTCAGGCCTCAGACATCACAGCCAGCTGCTCATGGATGCATTAAATATACAGTGGACTTCAAAATCAAGACCATCCTTCGTTCAAAGTACCTGCGTTATAATCATGTCCATGGCTAGGTGTTCTTCCCATATGCCTTGTAAATTACAATTGGCAAGACAGTAATTGGTCCATGATCTTAGATTGCTTATCACACTTTAAAAGTAAGGTGGTCTTAAAACAGGGATTTATAATACCACCACATATATTTTGCATGAACTTCTATGAAGGGTGGTCTGGGTTCAAGTTGGTAGGAAGTGAAAACACTGTTCATATATACAACGGAACTTGACCAATATGTGCAAACCTGATACAAATAATAGTTATATCCCTCATAGTCTGGAGTTAACTAACATTTTTGTTGGTTATATCCCAAAGGCGGAGGGATATAAGCAACAAAAATGTTAGTTAACTCCCGACTATGAGTGATATAAGTTATAACTAATTTATACTCCATTAGGCATATTTACTAAGTTGTTTGATCGTTTCTTTTGTTTATACTGCCTTTGTTACGCAACACAAGTTCAGTTTACATTCAGGAGGGAGTCAACTAACATTTTCGTTGGTTATATCCCTCCTGAGAACAATAGAAAAGGTCGTTGGTTATATCCCTCCTGAGTACAATAGAAAAGGTCGTTTGTTATATCCCTCCTGAGAACAATAGAAAAGGCCACGTGATGGAGTATAATTGGGGTTATATTGTTATCCTCTTAATTTGTTTGATATTAGTTTTCATGCACATTTTAACTATGCCAAGACAAGCATGAGTAGCCTAATCAGCAAAGTTTTCATTGAGAAAAATAATGACTTATAGTTAAATAGTTTGACAAGAAAAAATTGTCCATTCAATGAGTGTGCACATTTTATGTCTGTATAGCTCCAAGGCCCAAAATGATGCTAAGGCTACACAGCAAACATCAGTTAAAAGGTTCACACCAAATAATCAACACTATACAACAAGTCATGCAGACTTGGGAACTAAACTCCAGAAGACATCGTGTGAATCAAGGACCATCACTGGCCATCCCATCAGCCAATGTGAGACCTGGATTGGCATGACACCATCTGGATTTTAGTTTCCAAGTCTCTGAAATCTGCTGTAATATACAATCTGAGAGATCATTCACTAGGTAGACAGAACTAGACAGGCATAACTGGAGTGCTCGGTACAGGCAGAGCTAGATAAGCATTACTGCAGTATGGTAGGGGGAGCTAGACACTCACTGTAAACAGGCATAACTAGAGTGCTAGTTATATGCAAGGCTGCAGAGGGAGACCTAAACACTGTAGACGGGCATAACTGGAGTGCTAGTTATATGCAAGGCTGCAGAGGGAGACCTAAACACTGTAGACGGGCATAACTGGAGTGCTAGTTATATGCAAGGCTGCAGAGGGAGACCTAAACACTGTAGACGGGCATAACTGGAGTGCTAGTTATATGCAAGGCTGCAGAGGGAGACCTAAACACTGTAGACGGGCATAACTGGAGTGCTAGTTATATGCAAGGCTGCAGAGGGAGACCTAAACACTGTAGACGGGCATAACTGGAGTGCTAGTTATATGCAAGGCTGCAGAGGGAGACCTAAACACTGTAGACAGGCATAACTGGAGTGCTAGTTATATGCAAGGCTGCAGAGGGAGACCTAAACACTGTAGACAGGCATAACTGGAGTGCTAGTTATATGCAAGGCTGCAGAGGGAGACCTAAACACTGTAGACAGGCATAACTGGAGTGCTAGTTATATGCAAGGCTGCAGAGGGAGACCTAAACACTGTAGACAGGCATAACTGGAGTGCTAGTTATATGCAAGGCTGCAGAGGGAGACCTAAACACTGTAGACAGGCATAACTGGAGTGCTAGTTATATGCAAGGCTGCAGAGGGAGACCTAAACACTGTAGACAGGCATAACTGGAGTGCTAGTTATATGCAAGGCTGCAGAGGGAGACCTAAACACTGTAGACAGGCATAACTGGAGTGCTAGTTATATGCAAGGCTGCAGAGGGAGACCTAAACACTGTAGACAGGCATAACTTGAGTGCTAGTTATATGCAAGGCTGCAGAGGGAGACCTAAACACTGTAGACAGGCATAACTGGAGTGCTAGTTATATGCAAGGCTGCAGAGGGAGACCTAAACACTGTAGACAGGCATAACTGGAGTGCTAGTTATATGCAAGGCTGCAGAGGGAGACCTAAACACTGTAGACAGGCATAACTGGAGTGCTAGTTATATGCAAGGCTGCAGAGGGAGACCTAAACACTGTAGACAGGCATAACTGGAGTGCTAGTTATATTCAAGGCTGCAGAGGGAGACCTAAACACTGTAGACAGGCATAACTGGAGTGCTAGTTATATGCAAGGCTGCAGAGGGAGACCTAAACACTGTAGACAGGCATAACTGGAGTGCTAGTTATATGCAAGGCTGCAGAGGGAGACCTAAACACTGTAGACAGGCATAACTGGAGTGCTAGTTATATGCAAGTCTGCAGAGGGAGACCTAAACACTGTAGACAGGCATAACTGGAGTGCTAGTTATATGCAAGGCTGCAGAGGGAGACCTAAACACTGTAGACAGGCATAACTGGAGTGCTAGTTATATGCAAGGCTGCAGAGGGAGACCTAAACACTGTAGACAGGCATAACTGGAGTGCTAGTTATATGCAAGGCTGCAGAGGGAGACCTAAACACTGTAGACAGGCATAACTGGAGTGCTAGTTATATGCAAGGCTGCAGAGGGAGACCTAAACACTGTAGACAGGCATAACTGGAGTGCTAGTTATATGCAAGGCTGCAGAGGGAGACCTAAACACTGTAGACAGGCATAACTGGAGTGCTAGTTATATGCAAGGCTGCAGAGGGAGACCTAAACACTGTAGACAGGCATAAATGGAGAACTAGTTATAGGGAGAGCTATGACAGGCACGATTAGAGTGTGCATTGCATAGAGCCCTGCGTTGTTCACTGGGGTTCAAGTCTTCGCCTGCAATGCTACCACCTGGTGGACAGGCTACCACCCTTGCTTCAAGCAGGCCCAGGACTTTCAAAGGCAGCATTTAGCAGAAAACTAGATAATTGTTCCAGTCTAATCAAATTACGGTTTTTTAAAGGATCATAATAAAATTCTCAGTGCACAATCTTGGGCCATTACTATAATAATAATGCCAATCAGTGTTTCGAAATCCAATGTAGGTGCTGAGACACAACTAATTCCAATATATAATAATTCAATTCTTTATTCTTCCAAAATCTACTGGATATGATACCAACTGGCATATTTTGCCCATTTATATACATATATTATACATAGTATAATAAAACTGTCTGTATGTAGATAAGAAGAGATTAATACCTCTTCTAAAAGCTGCTCAGGCTGGTTCACGATTGAAGGTGATGGACCAGCTAAGTAAAACCCCCTAAAACGTTCCAGAATTAGGGGTACCTTAGCTCTTCGCGGCCAATTAAAGATCAAAATTCCCAAAATACAGTGTCGAAACACTAAAAAGTCACTTGAACGATCCCCTCATCCCAGCGTAACTGCAGTTTTTCATAACAAATGCAAGTTTGTTAAAACCTTTCCTTGAGACTTTTCAAAGTGAGGCACCAATGTTGGTATTCATCGGAGAGGATCTAGAGAATTTAGTTCACTACAGTTCGCAGACTTGTGAAATTGTTTTGAAGAAAATCATTTTGGATGGAGCCGACACGCCGGCTAAATTAACATCCATCAGCCTCAAGAGCTCTGAAAACTTCCTCCCTCTTTAAAAGACTGATGTGGGAGTTGCAACCGCATCGCTGCTATAAAAAATAACAGAAAGTGACCTTCAACAGAACAGTTCTATAATGGAACGCAGGATATTTTGAAGGCCTTAGTGGAAAAGATCCTGGAGTTAGTTAGTTAGTGTTATTGTTTAACGCCTCATCAGCACCTGAGTGGGCTATGTAGAGGCTCTCTAGGGTAAGATTGATTATCTATAGTTGGTAGTAGAAACCAGAAGCATGTAAAAAATCAATAATTGTCTGCGTTGGATAGCTGGAGCAGCTTGTGCAATGAGCACTGTCCTGTTTTAGCCACTGGGGATAGAGGACTTCACCCCAAGTGTTTCCACCCTCGCAGCGTGGAGGCCCAGGACCTTCGAGGGTAAAAGATCCTGGAGAAAGGCCACTGTATCACTTTGTAAGGTACTTGTCATTTATAAATCCAGTCTTCATGTCAACTAACAGGACCAAGACTATACACAGGTAGGTTCGATGTTGACATTGGACTTCATGGTTTTCAAAGTTAACTGGATACATCACAAATGTTGTGTGTCTGAATGATAGTGTCTGTGGTTACTTCTACAGATTTGGCAAATTAGCCGAAGTGCTGCATGCTAAGAGATGGCTTTCAGGAACTGATGGAGATCAGGCGAAGGAAAAAAAGAATACGTGTTATTCTCCACCAACATCTCTGAGTATTACAAGGATGAGTTTCGTGATTACAAATGTCAGGAAACAAGGATTGACGAGTTCTTGTACAAGTAACTGGGTGAAAAAGATGCATACAGTCACTTATGGCAAGTCGTTCGGATGATCTTGAAATGTCCCATGGTCCGGTAGATGTTGAAAGAGGATTTTCTTTCCATAAAGACATAATCAAGCAGGGTATGGAAAATTTCAGCCTACCAAACAGTGTATGATGGCCTGAAAGACTCTGGGTATGCACTTCATGAGTCTCCAGTGAGTAAGGAGTTGCTAAGAATAGAAAAAAAAGAATCAGTCGGAAAAAGAGTCGGAAGCCTGGGAAGCCAGGAAAGGTCCTGCGAAAGGATTTGACAGAATTAAAAAAGAACAAAAAATTGATGGAATCAGAGGACATATTGCTCAACAAGGCAGAATCTTTGTATAAAGAAGCAGAGAAAAAAAAAACACAAATGGAGTATCCTGGCGAAAGATTTAGAGAAGAAACTGGACTAGAAGTTGAATGATACCCTAGTGTATTTCTGCATCGACTAATGTTTTTTGTGCCAAATAGATACCATGCTTTGATAGTTAGTTAGTTAGTTAGTGTTATTGTTTAACGCCTCATCAGCACCTGAGTGGGCTATGTAGAGGCTCTCTAGGGTAAGATTGATTATCTATAGTTGATAGTAGAAACCAGAAGCATGCAAAAAATCAATAAGTGTCTGCGTTGGATAGCTGGAGCAGCTTGTGCAATGCGCACTGTCCTGTTTTAGCCACTGGGGATAAAGGACTTCACCCCAAGTGTTTCCACCCTCGCCGCGTGGAGGCCCAGGACCTTTGAGGGCTACCATGCTTTGAAAACGTGAATACATGATTATATCAGTAGCTGTGCTTATTGTTTTTATGGTCTTTAATTGGTTTTATGTTATATATTTTTTGTGCCAAATAGCCACCATGATTTGAAACTGTTGTGACTGTATCAGTAGCTGTGCTTATTTTTTTTCTAGTGATATAGCTCTAGTCTTAAGTTTCATGTTGCAGTGTTTGTGCCAAATATCTGCAATGCTTTGTAAATTAGTGTGCGTTTATCAGTAGCTTTGCTTATTGCTATATTTTTCTTGGACCAGAAAATGTGAATGAATTACTATTCTTAAGGATAATAAAAAGAGATCCGATGATAACATTGATGTCACATGAGGATCTCATTTAAAAATATAATCTCTGTGATTTGATTCATCCAAATTGTCAGACAGACAGACAATTTATGGTTTTTATTTCAGAGAATCACATTTACAATTTGTATTAAAAAAATAACTATACAGTGCATTGAAAAAGTATTGGACCCCCTTTAAAAATGATGCATTTTATATAATATCTCTCTGTTAAAACGTATGATGAATTTTATTATTTTACATATACATTATGCCTCCTTCAATTATGAATATTCACTAAAGAAAATTGAAAAACAAATCATCTTACAATGGTAAATAAACAAAATATTGAAATTAGGTGTTGAAAACTGCCAAAATTACAAAGAAAATGACTCGGAACTAGTTAGAGATGTAAAAGCAAACCCTCAGATGACTTTGAGTGACCTTCAAGGCTCAATATCTGCAGCTGGAGTGGATGTGGACAAGACAACAATATCGAAGGTTTTGCACAAAGAGGGGCTGGGCTGTTCGGCAGAGTTGCAAGAAAAAAGCCATTGCTGAAAAAAAGTCATTTAAAGGCCGCTTAAAGGCATCTAAATGAGAGTCCTGAATTCTGGAATCGGGTATTGTAGTCAGATGAGACTAAAATTGAACTTTTTGGGTTAAACTCTTAAGAAGTGTGTCTGGTGAAAAACTGGTACTGTCAATGATCCTAAGAACACCATACCTAGCATCAGGCATGCCGGAGGCAGCATCATGCTTTGGGGCTGCTTCTTCAGAGAAGGCACTGGGTCTATTGTTCGAGTGGAAGGAACAATGAATAGCAAGAAATATATCCAGATTTTGGAAGAAAACTTGCTACAGTCAGTCACAAAACTGGGACTAGGACGACGCTTCCACTTCCAGCAAGACAATGATCCCAAGCATTGTGCACAAATAACCAAGGAATGCTTTCAGAAGAAGAAGATCAAGGTTTTGCAGTGGCCCAGTCAAAGTCTGGATTTAAATCCCATCGAACATTTATGGCGAGACCTAAATATTGCAGTCCACAAGCGGAAGCCCACAAACTTAGCCCAGTTGGAGCAGTTTTGTATTGAAGAGTGGGGAAAACTGTCTCCTGCTAGAAGGGAGCTGCCACAAAGTACTGACTGTGTATGTTATGTAGGGGGTCGAATACTTTTTCAACTGCACTTTTAAGAACATATTTGTCATTTTCTATATCTCTGTACAATTAACCCCTGTTATGTTGAAATATGTATTATACATAATAAAAGTTTACAATGACAAAATGTGTTGCCTTTTTTGGGAGCAACTAATCATGTAAGATGGAAATAATGCACCATACTTTTTCAATGCACTGTATATGAATGTTGGTGGCTAGGGAGACTCTCACTGATATGAATTAGAAGTGATTAATGAGATGATTGTCGATGTAATTAATTAGATGATTGTTGACATGATTAATGAGATGATTGTCGACATGATTAATGAGATGATTGTCGACGTGATTAATGAGATGATTGTCGATGGAATTAATTAGATGATTGTCGACGTGATTAATGAGATGATTGTCGACTTGATTAATGAGATGAGTGTCGACATGATTAATGAGATGATTGTCGACGTGATTAATGAGATGATTGTCGACATGATTAATGAGATGATTGTCGACGTAATTAATTAGATGATTGTCAACGTAATTAATGAGATGATTGTTGACATAATTAATTAGATGATTGTCGACGTAATTAATTAGATGATTGTCGACGTAATTCATGAGATGATTGTCGACGTAATTAAGAGATGATGGTCGAAATTCGGTCATGGAAAAGTCAGGGAATTTTTTATTTTTAATCTACTGCTGGACACCCTGTTTAAACTAGCTGGACTGAGACTCTATTTTAGAAAATTTAGAAAGATGGCCACTTTTATACTTTACCTATCAGGCCAACCAGCAATTGATAACGGTTCATGTCTCAAGTAAGGAGACAGGTCGGGTCTGTGAATCGGAAGGTGACGTCACAATCTGTGTATGCTAGATATCAACCAATCAGATAACAAAATTCGCCAGACCCAACCTGAGATTCGCCAGACCCAACCTGAGATTCACCCGAGATTCGCCAGACCCAACCTGAGTGTTTCTTCACTCAGGCAACCAGAGAGCTTCTATGTACAAAGAATAACTACCAAGAAGCCCCACTTGCTATACTTTACATTGTAAACATCTGTGCCTCCTTTTCCCAGCATGCATAGCGCGCCGGAGTTCTTTAACACCCCTAGTGGATAATAAAATATGGACTGAAAGTTTTTTCGTCCATCCGTACATTCGTCTATTTGATGTTTGAAATAAATAAGATCTATCATTAACCCAATTTCAGTGCCTAAATGAGCGAATGTAGCAACATATATACACAATTTACACAATGTTACAAAAAACATTAGATCTGAATGCTACGTAGGCTTATCATGTCAAATGACGTCATAATCGTCAGTATGATGTCACTCAAAATAGTCTCTGATTGTTCTCTTGTTTATGACGTAATCAGCTCGGTTAACAATGCGCCTCCTTTTCCCTGTAGGCATAGCGCGTCCTACTTACGAGAGTGTGGGTTCTTGATACTTATTATTCTTTGCTATGTATGTGGCACAAAACTGACCTCTGGTGTGAACACCAAACACCTGCCTATTGTCTGTTCTGTCCTGGAGATACAAGTGGACAGTCGTTTAATCATCTCAGGAACTAGAATCATGGAGTTACCCGCAAAGGTTTAAGAACTGAAGCCAGTGTCATCGCTGTGGCAGCCTATTGCCAAGTACTCATTACACCTGGGTTGGGTGAGGCAAAATTTTGAGGATCTGCCCAACTCCCCAATGCCATGGTGGTGCTTCAAACCTGCTACCTCATGATAGCAGGCAATTCTCTTACCTACCAGAACACATCATCCCATAAAATAATAACCAATAACCTGTTTCTGCTCCTTCTGTTGATTTGCTTTAAAATATATTGATAACCCAAGGTAATGAAGTTACCTTGGGTTATCAATATATTGAGGTTTTAACATGATCCACGGAAATCAAGTTTCTGCTAAATATTTAATGATCCAAAATTCTATTTAATACATACTGCAAATTATTTTAATTTTACATGACATTGAAAGGCAATGGCATCCTACAGTTTATTACAGAGCTTTTAACAAATTTGTGTTCAGACCAGTCAACAATTTTATCACAGTGATCTCGCAGTGACATCACCAAAATACTCAAGATGAGCTCATAGGATGAGATCATGAGCTAAAACATCACAGCAAGCTGACAGTGCAGTGGGCTCCTAGTGTGCTTTAGTGCGACTTAGGTGTGACCTTGCACAGATTGAGAGGGTGGATGGGTACGTGAGACAGGCTTTACATCCCATACTCTAGCACCAGATAGGGCTGATCAAGACAGGCAGTTCGATATCACTGTCTGTTAAACTGTACAGGGGTCCAGTCACAAGCCTAATCGAGAAGGAACAATTGATGCCTTAGCCATGAAGCAAAATATTTCAGAGTCATGATACAAGACTGTGAGATCAGCTATACCTAGTTTTTCCATCGACTGAGCCACTCGATGCTTTAAGACACCTTTTCCTCAGTATTGTCTCAACGCTGCTGGTCCTAACTTTAATCAGTTTGTTTATATGACCAGCTGCCAGTGGCAGATATATTGATGAGATGATAAGACCATAACATTAGAGTCCACACCATATCACACATTTACCCCCTGGATGGGCACCACCAAGTTAACCTGTCATGCAACTCACATCCAGCCGAGATACAGCTCATAATTCAGGAAGGGTGCCAAAAACGGCATTCAAACATAACAAAGTTAGATGACAGTCACAAGACTTGGAAATTTGACTTTTTCAAATGGACTACTTTCGTGAAAATATATGACAATTATGACACAAATTAAAAAAAAAAAAACACAATGTATACATATTTGTTAAATTTATTAAATTGACACATCATTAAATTTCTGTACAATTGATTTGTTAGTAGCTAGAAGAGTAATAATAGAAGAAAAGCACTCTCTCAAGTGTGTATATTAACATGTGAGAATCGTAAAAGACACGATGCAAACACTTTCATCACAACTGAAAGTGTAAATAATAACAACAACAAAAAAGCAATATTATACACGGTGACGACAAATATACACCGTCATACACTTTTGATTACTTGATGCTCCGCTCTAAACCCAGCTATAAAGAGCAAATAAATGACGACCAAAATATGACTACATATAAATTCTGCGAGATTCAGTTTGTAAGCACATTAATTTTCAGACAATTTAATCTGTAAAAATCAAGAAGGCATCAAGCCGTACATGTAATATAATTTACTACGATGAGTAATTTTTGAACCAGACATAACAAAAGACCTAGATGTATACTCCAATAACCTGCTATTTGCTTGTTTATAGTAATATTGATATATGATAAATAAAATCATTTGGTTGACATTGTTTTCCACCACATGGAGACTTTCTGTAAAAGAGCATATAGAAAATGTTCCTAACTCATATTAGAGCCCACGTATATCTAAATCTGTAAGACAAAATTAGTACCAGTAACATTGATGTAAATAAATTAGTTAAATTTATGTATAACATTAAATAATAGTAGCACCATTAATTGATGAAAGCTCGAAAGTTTAAATGCGTTACTTTCCTAAACCATTGCTTAATTAAAGGTCCCATGCTCGAAGCGTGTTCATAAATTTGTTCATAGCTAGGCTGAAAACACCAGAACTGGCGAAAAGACAATTATACTAATTTATTTTAACTAATTCACCAGTTTTATTAATATTAAAAAACATAAAGTTTATTCATAAATTGCTGCTCCTAGGATAACCATGCAGCTGTCACACATAACTGGACATATTCTGCACTCATGGCTATAATTGGACAACTTGAATTAGAAGTCACTTTATTTAAATAACGAAGCTTGCAGAACAACTTGTTAGTTCATTGAAACACCTTATGCTTAAATTTAGTGAAAATGTTGCATGTTAGAAATAGTGTGAAGTTTTGGTGGGTTATGGTGGGTTATTATTTGACTTTGTGGATCCCCCCCCCCCCACCCCGCCATAAGACAATCAATCAACTAGTAATGAAACGCATATGGGACCTCCAACTTAACTTCCATCTCTACACATAAATTGATGATTATATAATTGAATAATACAATAACTTATCTATCAACCATATAACTATGCTTTAAAGAGATAATTATTTTGTACAAAGGCAATGGTTTAGTAAAGCCAAATCTTTAAAATCCCTCACTACATCTAAAATAAAAAATGTGCGATGAACATCAAACAACAGTGCAAAAGAAATTCCCACAACAGTCACTTCGGCTTAACGCGCAATGCCAAATGAACAGTCTACAACATTCAAAGTACAATACAAAATCAGAGATATTTCTAGAGTAAAATCATTCATTTCAGTCTTTTAACTTGACAAATTAATCAAATAAAAAAATAACTTCGTCAAAAATCAATTACTTTTTTTTCTTCTAATTTTATCCCTAATAAATATTTGTCACTTCTTTAGATTTTACTTGTTCAGACGTTAAATATGAGTGAAAAACTCCAGTAATTAAAATTTTCCAATTAATGTTAAGTAAACTGCAAATAATTTGAATACATTAAATATTCAGTTATTAGACAAATAATTCAATTTACAGTAATTACCAGTAATTTGTTAAGTCATTTCTATGGTAAAACATTCATAATATTTGACTTGAAGTGCTAGTCTTGCATGACTCTGACCTCAATCAAACATGTTTAACATAAAAACCCAGTCTAGAAATATCCCTGCATGTATTTACAATAGTATTCATACAGTGTAATACATTTCACATTAACTAATGCAATATTAGACACTAGAATAGTAAGTACCTAGAAAGTATTGGTATAAAAAATTTGCCTAGTAACTACAATCACCATGATGCTAAGCTTTTGTATAAGCTGTAAAAGATTTGGCACATTAATTTATGAGTATATAATAAATTAGGTTCAACAGCAAAAAGATATATGCATCCTGCAATAAGCGATCTTGGTCATTTGCACACAACCCTTCATTATATCATATTGAGACACACAATGTATGAACTCGAACACAAGCCTGGGTTTTGTATTCTACAATGTTATTTATCAATACAAAAATAAGACCCTTGTAGCGTAGCTATTACAAAAACCTCATTTCTGAGTTTAGGTCATTTCGAGCTTGAAACAAAAATTGTATTGCCACTTTTTTGGTTTCTGTGTTGCACAAAATCTGTTCCCTGTTCCTGCTTAAATTTATAATGGGGAACTTAAAAAATCATCGTCACTAAATAAACACCATTTCCAAACAATAGTTATCTACTTTGGTGTTGGTGACTGCTCTAATTCCCCAATAAGACTTTCATTGCACCTACCTCAATGATCTAAAATGAGAAGCAAAGTTTTGGTGTAACAGTAGTAATTTAAAGTTATTTCACGTACATGAATGAACCTACCCAACATCTAATCACTCAATCATTATATGAGGTCACTTATGTTTGACGTAATGCTCGTAATAATCAAATTAATACATTATGCAGTAACATCAAACTGTCTTACAACCATCTATATTCTACTGAGAGCCAGGGTCAAAATTATAACTGCATCATTTTACAGTTTACAAATACTTACAGCAGTTTTAGAGCGAGCATGGACAGTTGCATCCTCAGAACGACTTTTCAGACTGATTGAAACATTTGATAAGAATGATATAATCACCCCAACATCTGGGCAATGAACTTGTTTTCACCTATTTTGACAAAAGTTTACCCCTTTTCTGTACAGTTGTAATGCTATTTCTGTATCTTCTCCTCCAATGACTTGTATAGCATAGACAAGTATTTTATGACAAGTAATGGGCTAGAAAAGTTGGTCAATTACTTTACAATCTTTCTGATCTGTCTCTTTCACCCCTGAACCATGGAGACTCTTGTCTCCATGCCTGAACTGTCCATGCTCGCTCTAAAACTGCTGGATATAGCTGGTAAACAAGGGCCATCTTTAAGTAGATTAGATGTAACAATCATTATAACTGATCTCCGGCAGTATTTTTCATTCAGTCAATTAATACCTTGAATTAAAAAAAATCCATTCCATTTCATGATTATATCATCTTGCACGATGATACCAATATGACGAAGCGTTCAATCGTCATGGCTATTCATGAAATAGTACATCTTTTTGTCACTGTCAGTAGCATTTGCATTTACATTCAGTATCAACAGTTAGTTGCAATTTTACATGGACATCATCCTTTCACAGATAAAAGACATGTTTTACTTGTAAAATTGTGCCTATATATATATATATATATATATATATATATATTCAGTAAAAGCATATTTTCACTTGTAAAAGGCATATACACATATTTACATTTCACAACCACATGCGCAGTCCACAATGTCTTTTTCTGATGAGGTAAAATACTGAAAATGGTCAGCATTAAGTTGGTCTTTCTGTGTAATCAGGACATGTATCCTCAGGAATCCTGAATCCGTTACTATGGCTCACAGGCTGCAGCATGGCTACAGAAGCGTACGGTGGGGGTGGCTGCAAAATAAAAATGTATAAGTTAAATTGCGGCTCATGTACAGCACATATCTTGTAGGTTTCAATGAAAGCAGAGGACATCAAACAAAACTACATATTGCAAATTTATTGAGCATGAGACAGATTTCTTATGATTGTGATATCAGGCCCATTTTACATGTTCAAATTGATAATAAACATAAACCTGCAGTATTGAAAATAGTGATGCATGCTTGTCAAAAAGATGTAATAACATCGCATAGCTGCCACCAAACACATTCATATTTACAAAAGTTATCTCAGAATAAAACTGTACTTAACAATCTAAAAAAAGTTAAACAAAAATCTAATAAATAATGAATGATATACAAATACTATTTATATGGGATTCAGTCCGAAATATTAAATGCAATTTAAACAATAAGTATTCAAAAGTAGAGACTGGGTTTAAACAATCTAAAAGACCCTACTTCAGCAATCCAATATAAGCAATGTTACCACATTTTTGTCATGTTACAAGCCCTCGATAAATAAATTTAATTCAAAATCGCCAGGGGAAAACCTTTGTCTTGGACATGATTTATCATGTCAAATGACGTCATAATCGTCAGTATGATGTCACTCAAAATAGTCTCTGATTGTTCTCTTGTTTATGACGTAATCAGCTCGGTTAACAATGCGCCTCCTTTTCCCTGTAGGCATAGCGCGTCCTACTTACGAGAGTGTGGGTTCTTGATACTTATTATTCTTTGCTATGTATGTGGCACAAAACTGACCTCTGGTGTGAACACCAAACACCTGCCTATTGTCTGTTCTGTCCTGGAGATACAAGTGGACAGTCGTTTAATCATCTCAGGAACTAGAATCATGGAGTTACCCGCAAAGGTTTAAGAACTGAAGCCAGTGTCATCGCTGTGGCAGCCTATTGCCAAGTACTCATTACACCTGGGTTGGGTGAGGCAAAATTTTGAGGATCTGCCCAACTCCCCAATGCCATGGTGGTGCTTCAAACCTGCTACCTCATGATAGCAGGCAATTCTCTTACCTACCAGAACACATCATCCCATAAAATAATAACCAA
Source organism: Alitta virens (assembly GCA_932294295.1). NCBI lineage: Eukaryota > Metazoa > Annelida > Polychaeta > Phyllodocida > Nereididae > Alitta > Alitta virens. The sequence continues at coordinate 18,338,699 of OW028582.1, forward strand.
TAACCTGTTTCTGCTCCTTCTGTTGATTTGCTTTAAAATATATTGATAACCCAAGGTAATGAAGTTACCTTGGGTTATCAATATATTGAGGTTTTAACATGATCCACGGAAATCAAGTTTCTGCTAAATATTTAATGATCCAAAATTCTATTTAATACATACTGCAAATTATTTTAATTTTACATGACATTGAAAGGCAATGGCATCCTACAGTTTATTACAGAGCTTTTAACAAATTTGTGTTCAGACCAGTCAACAATTTTATCACAGTGATCTCGCAGTGACATCACCAAAATACTCAAGATGAGCTCATAGGATGAGATCATGAGCTAAAACATCACAGCAAGCTGACAGTGCAGTGGGCTCCTAGTGTGCTTTAGTGCGACTTAGGTGTGACCTTGCACAGATTGAGAGGGTGGATGGGTACGTGAGACAGGCTTTACATCCCATACTCTAGCACCAGATAGGGCTGATCAAGACAGGCAGTTCGATATCACTGTCTGTTAAACTGTACAGGGGTCCAGTCACAAGCCTAATCGAGAAGGAACAATTGATGCCTTAGCCATGAAGCAAAATATTTCAGAGTCATGATACAAGACTGTGAGATCAGCTATACCTAGTTTTTCCATCGACTGAGCCACTCGATGCTTTAAGACACCTTTTCCTCAGTATTGTCTCAACGCTGCTGGTCCTAACTTTAATCAGTTTGTTTATATGACCAGCTGCCAGTGGCAGATATATTGATGAGATGATAAGACCATAACATTAGAGTCCACACCATATCACACATTTACCCCCTGGATGGGCACCACCAAGTTAACCTGTCATGCAACTCACATCCAGCCGAGATACAGCTCATAATTCAGGAAGGGTGCCAAAAACGGCATTCAAACATAACAAAGTTAGATGACAGTCACAAGACTTGGAAATTTGACTTTTTCAAATGGACTACTTTCGTGAAAATATATGACAATTATGACACAAATTAAAAAAAAAAAAACACAATGTATACATATTTGTTAAATTTATTAAATTGACACATCATTAAATTTCTGTACAATTGATTTGTTAGTAGCTAGAAGAGTAATAATAGAAGAAAAGCACTCTCTCAAGTGTGTATATTAACATGTGAGAATCGTAAAAGACACGATGCAAACACTTTCATCACAACTGAAAGTGTAAATAATAACAACAACAAAAAAGCAATATTATACACGGTGACGACAAATATACACCGTCATACACTTTTGATTACTTGATGCTCCGCTCTAAACCCAGCTATAAAGAGCAAATAAATGACGACCAAAATATGACTACATATAAATTCTGCGAGATTCAGTTTGTAAGCACATTAATTTTCAGACAATTTAATCTGTAAAAATCAAGAAGGCATCAAGCCGTACATGTAATATAATTTACTACGATGAGTAATTTTTGAACCAGACATAACAAAAGACCTAGATGTATACTCCAATAACCTGCTATTTGCTTGTTTATAGTAATATTGATATATGATAAATAAAATCATTTGGTTGACATTGTTTTCCACCACATGGAGACTTTCTGTAAAAGAGCATATAGAAAATGTTCCTAACTCATATTAGAGCCCACGTATATCTAAATCTGTAAGACAAAATTAGTACCAGTAACATTGATGTAAATAAATTAGTTAAATTTATGTATAACATTAAATAATAGTAGCACCATTAATTGATGAAAGCTCGAAAGTTTAAATGCGTTACTTTCCTAAACCATTGCTTAATTAAAGGTCCCATGCTCGAAGCGTGTTCATAAATTTGTTCATAGCTAGGCTGAAAACACCAGAACTGGCGAAAAGACAATTATACTAATTTATTTTAACTAATTCACCAGTTTTATTAATATTAAAAAACATAAAGTTTATTCATAAATTGCTGCTCCTAGGATAACCATGCAGCTGTCACACATAACTGGACATATTCTGCACTCATGGCTATAATTGGACAACTTGAATTAGAAGTCACTTTATTTAAATAACGAAGCTTGCAGAACAACTTGTTAGTTCATTGAAACACCTTATGCTTAAATTTAGTGAAAATGTTGCATGTTAGAAATAGTGTGAAGTTTTGGTGGGTTATGGTGGGTTATTATTTGACTTTGTGGATCCCCCCCCCCCCCACCCCGCCATAAGACAATCAATCAACTAGTAATGAAACGCATATGGGACCTCCAACTTAACTTCCATCTCTACACATAAATTGATGATTATATAATTGAATAATACAATAACTTATCTATCAACCATATAACTATGCTTTAAAGAGATAATTATTTTGTACAAAGGCAATGGTTTAGTAAAGCCAAATCTTTAAAATCCCTCACTACATCTAAAATAAAAAATGTGCGATGAACATCAAACAACAGTGCAAAAGAAATTCCCACAACAGTCACTTCGGCTTAACGCGCAATGCCAAATGAACAGTCTACAACATTCAAAGTACAATACAAAATCAGAGATATTTCTAGAGTAAAATCATTCATTTCAGTCTTTTAACTTGACAAATTAATCAAATAAAAAAATAACTTCGTCAAAAATCAATTACTTTTTTTTCTTCTAATTTTATCCCTAATAAATATTTGTCACTTCTTTAGATTTTACTTGTTCAGACGTTAAATATGAGTGAAAAACTCCAGTAATTAAAATTTTCCAATTAATGTTAAGTAAACTGCAAATAATTTGAATACATTAAATATTCAGTTATTAGACAAATAATTCAATTTACAGTAATTACCAGTAATTTGTTAAGTCATTTCTATGGTAAAACATTCATAATATTTGACTTGAAGTGCTAGTCTTGCATGACTCTGACCTCAATCAAACATGTTTAACATAAAAACCCAGTCTAGAAATATCCCTGCATGTATTTACAATAGTATTCATACAGTGTAATACATTTCACATTAACTAATGCAATATTAGACACTAGAATAGTAAGTACCTAGAAAGTATTGGTATAAAAAATTTGCCTAGTAACTACAATCACCATGATGCTAAGCTTTTGTATAAGCTGTAAAAGATTTGGCACATTAATTTATGAGTATATAATAAATTAGGTTCAACAGCAAAAAGATATATGCATCCTGCAATAAGCGATCTTGGTCATTTGCACACAACCCTTCATTATATCATATTGAGACACACAATGTATGAACTCGAACACAAGCCTGGGTTTTGTATTCTACAATGTTATTTATCAATACAAAAATAAGACCCTTGTAGCGTAGCTATTACAAAAACCTCATTTCTGAGTTTAGGTCATTTCGAGCTTGAAACAAAAATTGTATTGCCACTTTTTTGGTTTCTGTGTTGCACAAAATCTGTTCCCTGTTCCTGCTTAAATTTATAATGGGGAACTTAAAAAATCATCGTCACTAAATAAACACCATTTCCAAACAATAGTTATCTACTTTGGTGTTGGTGACTGCTCTAATTCCCCAATAAGACTTTCATTGCACCTACCTCAATGATCTAAAATGAGAAGCAAAGTTTTGGTGTAACAGTAGTAATTTAAAGTTATTTCACGTACATGAATGAACCTACCCAACATCTAATCACTCAATCATTATATGAGGTCACTTATGTTTGACGTAATGCTCGTAATAATCAAATTAATACATTATGCAGTAACATCAAACTGTCTTACAACCATCTATATTCTACTGAGAGCCAGGGTCAAAATTATAACTGCATCATTTTACAGTTTACAAATACTTACAGCAGTTTTAGAGCGAGCATGGACAGTTGCATCCTCAGAACGACTTTTCAGACTGATTGAAACATTTGATAAGAATGATATAATCACCCCAACATCTGGGCAATGAACTTGTTTTCACCTATTTTGACAAAAGTTTACCCCTTTTCTGTACAGTTGTAATGCTATTTCTGTATCTTCTCCTCCAATGACTTGTATAGCATAGACAAGTATTTTATGACAAGTAATGGGCTAGAAAAGTTGGTCAATTACTTTACAATCTTTCTGATCTGTCTCTTTCACCCCTGAACCATGGAGACTCTTGTCTCCATGCCTGAACTGTCCATGCTCGCTCTAAAACTGCTGGATATAGCTGGTAAACAAGGGCCATCTTTAAGTAGATTAGATGTAACAATCATTATAACTGATCTCCGGCAGTATTTTTCATTCAGTCAATTAATACCTTGAATTAAAAAAAATCCATTCCATTTCATGATTATATCATCTTGCACGATGATACCAATATGACGAAGCGTTCAATCGTCATGGCTATTCATGAAATAGTACATCTTTTTGTCACTGTCAGTAGCATTTGCATTTACATTCAGTATCAACAGTTAGTTGCAATTTTACATGGACATCATCCTTTCACAGATAAAAGACATGTTTTACTTGTAAAATTGTGCCTATATATATATATATATATATATATATATATATTCAGTAAAAGCATATTTTCACTTGTAAAAGGCATATACACATATTTACATTTCACAACCACATGCGCAGTCCACAATGTCTTTTTCTGATGAGGTAAAATACTGAAAATGGTCAGCATTAAGTTGGTCTTTCTGTGTAATCAGGACATGTATCCTCAGGAATCCTGAATCCGTTACTATGGCTCACAGGCTGCAGCATGGCTACAGAAGCGTACGGTGGGGGTGGCTGCAAAATAAAAATGTATAAGTTAAATTGCGGCTCATGTACAGCACATATCTTGTAGGTTTCAATGAAAGCAGAGGACATCAAACAAAACTACATATTGCAAATTTATTGAGCATGAGACAGATTTCTTATGATTGTGATATCAGGCCCATTTTACATGTTCAAATTGATAATAAACATAAACCTGCAGTATTGAAAATAGTGATGCATGCTTGTCAAAAAGATGTAATAACATCGCATAGCTGCCACCAAACACATTCATATTTACAAAAGTTATCTCAGAATAAAACTGTACTTAACAATCTAAAAAAAGTTAAACAAAAATCTAATAAATAATGAATGATATACAAATACTATTTATATGGGATTCAGTCCGAAATATTAAATGCAATTTAAACAATAAGTATTCAAAAGTAGAGACTGGGTTTAAACAATCTAAAAGACCCTACTTCAGCAATCCAATATAAGCAATGTTACCACATTTTTGTCATGTTACAAGCCCTCGATAAATAAATTTAATTCAAAATCGCCAGGGGAAAACCTTTGTCTTGGACATGATATATAAGCACCAGATCACTGCACTAATAGAGAACTAGTCACATATTCATGCACAGCAGTACATGTACATAAATATATACTAAAATTGGAACGATACAGAATAATAATAATAATAATTGCACACTACATTCGAGAGATGAGTTAGTTATATAGGTTAGTATAATGTGTTAATTTACAAACGCAGTATGGCATAGTAAGTAGGGTGTAACCTCTCAATTATGAACACCCTTGGGAGTCGCTGAAATGATCTGCTGGCATGTCTCCAGATTAAGCACATTCAAATAACTACATAAACCAATACTCCCTTCTTGTCTCTTGATATTTCTTATCTTTGCAGGCCATTTTGTGCACAATAATGAACTATTAAGAGTCAATAGATAATATAAATAGAGTTCTTCATGCCGTCAAAAACTCCCTTTGTAAACAAACCAAGTGATGACATCACAATACTGAACAATGGATGACGATGCTAAGTCCATTGTGTTTCTAATGTTCAGATGTTTTGGGGTGTATGATTTATTATTTGTAATTAATGCCTGACAGAATCATTAGCTTACACAAATTAAGTGTGCCTTGATTGAATAAAGTGATTTTCAACTATTTGATGAAGCTTTAGAAAATTTTAATTTTGACAGAAAGTGCAGCTTTAATGATATCAAGGCGGTATCTCTGAACATTTTCTTGTGGTTTTTTTTTTTTTTTTTCAGAAAATGTGGAAATTGTATATTTTAATACAATATAAGCTTGTTAGCATCCATCTATTTGAAATAAAGCTATTATTATTATTATTATTATTAGTTTCGGGACCTGTCTTATATCAAAATAGAACTTGTTTTATGATGGGTGGCCATAATTGTGAGGTTATTGGCATCAGATCTGATATAACAGCTTAATTAGTTTCTACCTAATGCACTAAAAAGTCAAAATATTTGCTGGATCATTCTCTTGGTTAAATCTGTCAAATCATGCCACTTTTTAGCTATGTTAGTCTTTCAACCATTAGCAATGCCCTTGAAGACTGCACTCCACAAACAAATTGTGCATTCACAAACTTAGCTCAACTATCATGCCTTCGTCTTTACCTAAACTCATTAAATAACTATCTCCACCTCTTCCTCGTCTTCTTCTTCGTCTATGGTCAGTTTTTTGGCAAATTTTGGAGTAATGAGCGGCTACAAAAAGGTCACAACACAAATTAAATCAACCACATAACACTACAATAAAGCACAAAAATACAACACAATTTCAAGAATTTAAATAATACAAGAAAAAGATCACAAAATCACAGAGAAAAATATAAAAATATGCTTTAAAACATTACAAGAACAACACAAAGTTTAAATTAAAATCAAAAACTCCTACAGTCACATAAATGTAAAATGTTTTAATTTTTCACTATGAGCTGTGATTTCACAAGTTAGAACTACTGATTATTGCAACAGTACCTCCAAAACTTCTCAAAGGCACGATGCTGCTAGTTTTATTAACAGGGAAACACTGCCTCATTGTAAGAAGTAAGTACTGCAGCACGTTTAAACAACACAATAAATACAAAATTAAATTGTTAAGTCAAGAACCTATCATATCCGCACTTTCCTCTAACGTCTTAGACTCGTAACTCAGCTTGAAATGCAATGCGTATGAAAATTAAACACACACCTCTGTTTCTTCCTTAGTATTGGCAGGGATGTACGTATCGGGGGAGGCTATGACATCATCATAAGACGGTGGCGCCACCGGTTGGACGGCTCCAGAAACTCCAGGAAAAGTGTGGAGTTGAATATTGTCCAAACTGACCACTTGACCAGCTCTGTATTGGCCTAAGTAAAGACAAATATGCTATCAATATTAATTTTGGAGTGTTTAAGATGACATTATCAGTATAAGCATTACACAACACATCTAAATAGCAAACTCTTATGATATATATGTTAGAACACATCAATGGACCACAAAAATATGACGTGAAGAAGATTTTGTCATAAGTTAGGTTCAGATATAACGGAAAATACAAGAAAATGCAAATAAAGCTCCATAATTGTTAGAGAATTAGGCAGCAGTAATTTTGTTGATTATTTATTTGACTAATTATCAATCAATAAATCAATATAGACATTTTTAGCATCATTGATGAATACTTATACTATTTATATCTGCTGTTTGCAGCAAACAACTCAAGACTCTGTCATACATTTATTGTGAATATTTCAATTTAAAATCACACATGTTTAGAAAATAGAATGCATCAAAAACTTACTTCTAATTTTTCTAGTTTTGTATACAACACAACCGCCAGCAAAGGTCAGCATCAACAAAACAATAGGCAAGAAAAAATACCAGACATTGCTGAGGGAATGAGCCATTTCTGACAGACCTGAAAGGAGAAAAAGAAATTGCAAACTATCACATGTGCATAAAATTAATGCATATCACATGTGCATAAAATTAATGCACTTTCTCAATACATCCTCAATACAATATTGTGTTGTGACTTGTAACTAACAGACTGTGATATAGAGTTAATGTACCTATTCCGTGAGGACCTAATTCTGTGAAGCCTTGTAACCTTTATCCACAACTGCTTAAATTTAATGTTTCACTGTCATTGCATCACTACAGTTCACATTTGTTGTATTTATTGCCTTGGCCAGCAGCTGTTTATTTGGGTTGAGGGCAATCACATAATTAGGACCATCACGGAATTAGGTACACCTACTCTAACTAGTTTCACAAAAGGGGTTCCCATTTATAAGCAAGTGGCTAGCAGAGGGATTAGCGCACCGAGTCATCAGTGAGTGTTTGTTGTAAGTTCATAACATAACAGAAAAGTTAAAAGCCAGTCACGACAGCTGCAGCTGAAATCATTGAAGCCATGAAATCATATTTTAATCCTTTTCAAGATTTATCAAGAAGGTATGTGAAGTCAAGTTTATCAATTACCCTAACGGAGGGTATTATCAACAGGGTGGGTATTTTCGACATTTAAATTAGTTTAAGAAATAAAAAAATAAATTGTTAACATTTTAATGTGTCGAAAATACCCGCCCTGTCGATAATACCCTCTGTTACGGTATATTGATGCAATAACTTTTAAATGGGCTTGCAATTCATTTGCCACTTATTTGTCTTTAAGACTTTGTAAGACCTTAAATATGAGAAATCGGATGTATACACAATTTATAAGGAACAACAGTTATCATGTAAATGGGATATACGACACAAGAAAACTTACAGTCATGCTCATCAGTGTTGTCACCACACTGATTAGCCTTGTCACACTTCTCCTCAATTCTGTAACATTTGTGTTTATTGTCACAAGGTATGTTCCAAGGGCCCCAGCAGTTTTTGGCTGAAACATAATGTTTTAGAAATTGATGTATTTTGAAGCAGGTTAGCCTTGGATGACCAACAGGCATTTGCCATCATGACAGCACTTAGAAAGTTAGCATACAACAAGATATTAGTTAAAGTAAGTGCTGTCATCACTGAGCAATGTCATATATGATGGCAAACGCCTGTGGTTGACCATACTAATTTATCCTCCCCGTTCGTGTCTATCACTTTAAAGCTTAAACATCACTTCACAGACTCGAAGAAACATACAGCTGTATTAAGGTCCCATATCATCCTTTAATCAAAAGTCAACACTCATGCAAAATAGACTGTTTCAAGTTTTTAATGGGGACAGTGGCATTAATTATGTATGCTGTGACAGGATTCCTTGAATCCACATTTCATAATTTCATAATGTACTGAACAATAATAAATTGCATGTCACATTATATAGATGACTACAGGACCGGAAGAAAACAATGAATTGCATACAATGTCATGTTACTTTAAGTGATCTGACATAGGATAAAATTATTGATGTTGATCAATATAACTATTAAAAACAACAAAGTGAACAAACAATGGCAATTTGAGCCAATACCCACCAGGGTGTATTCTGCAGTGAGCAGCATGGTTGACGCACCTTCCTTCCCCGCAAAAAATCATGGGGTAGTGACATGTAGTGCTGTTTCTCCACGCTAGAGGAGTTATGTCTGGAAACAAAGGTTCGCCAAAATCTCAGATAACTACAAACATCAATTTCAATTATATGTCTCCTTAACAAGACCATTGAACAATTTAAGATTCCAAAGAAGATTTGGGGAACATTATATCACTCCAGCAAAGGTACATTTCCTGGGTGCATTATATAAATTGTACAGACAAAACCCCTCCCAAAGGTCAGTCCTGGCTACGCCCCTGCTTTGTGCCACTACTTATTTCACATAATAATTGAACACCCATTCTTTCTGAATAACGGAAATAATATACCTCGCTGAGGAAGGTGGCATGGAGACGTCTCATCTTCCATATTGCCGCAATGTGGAGCCGAATCGCACAAGAGCCGTTGAGGAATACATCTCATGGTTGCTTGGCAGACAAAGCCTTTTTCGATCTGCCACTTCACCCATATGCTACAACCTGACCAAAACAAACGCTGCTTAGTACTATGTATGAATTATACACGACACACACATGATTTTACAAATCAATGGGGATAATATATATTATGAATATTCCACAAATGAAACTTGTTATAAGATGTATAACAGGTCGTATTTAACTAATATAGTTTTAGGCCGCACAACTGACTACAGAAATTTAATAAATTCTAAGCAAGTTTGTTAAAATGCCAAGTTTTATGTTATGCCACACAATATTAAATGATTACAAATGCTATCTTACGTTATATACTTTTAGAATCACAACTTGAAATAAACCCAATACCAAAGTACCAATCCCAATGTCTAGATGCTGTCTCATGTTATGTTCAACGGGATTCTTGATTACCAAAATTACACAAACCAGCACAAATTATAGATAATTGTTATGTACCTTTTATACTCTACATTCAATAGGTGTTTTGAATTACCTTTATTGGCCTTAACAGTCGATTCAGACAAAGGTTTAAAAATAGTGTAACTGAAAGAAACTTGATGATCTGGTCCGAGGGGTCCCTGGAGTCGGACATAGAGACCATTGTCAGACTCGAGACTGACCGTATGCAACTGGTCCAAATCAGATGATGAAAGTTCCGTTAATATCTTTCCATCCGAATGGTATGCGTTCTTTACTTCCAGTCTCGTATCACCACCTGTAAAATAACGAAACACATGTATGCAGTATTGCAAGGGTACACACCACCTGAGATTAAACAACATGCCATGTTTCCTTGTCTTTATATAAATCCATCCATTTTCCAATCAAGAACAAATCTTACCCTTAAAGTTTTAATACATATTAATGGATTAATATTACCATTATTTGCAACAAAAGTATGACAACAGCTTACCTTCAGGCAATGTAACATTAAGAAGAGTGATACTCGAGGCATGCTGGGGCAGGCAAGGCAACGGCCACACACAGTCATAAATTCTTGTCTCAGGACCTCCATTTTGCACTAATACACCTCCAGAATATAGATTAATTTGTTCACAATCTGGAATGGCAATTCAAAAAAGTTCATCGACCATGTTAATTTAAATATATAGCAAAGATTTCAAATCTTAATTAATCGTAAAATGTAATATAAAACAAATCCGAGAATTTACTAAATTGAACATGGTGGCCTGAAACATTGTAGCATATTTTACTTGTATCGTTAGGATAATGTTTAAATTACAATTTGTTGGCCTTTTACTGTCAAATATGACATAGTACAGAAAATATATTCTAGGAAAATAACCCAACCACAAGGAAATAACCTATAGCTCTAGATATACATTTTTTTTATGGCTAGATGTACATACAAGCAAAACCAACATACCTGTAATAATTTTTTCTTCTCGCAAAAACCTATTTTTGTTTACTGAAAAGAAATAAATTGTGGCTATAGTATGCATAAAAAGTAGCTGAAATATATTCACATAAAATGTAACATATACACCGAATAAGTCCACATCCTAGTTACGTCTTCCTAATACTTACTAAATCGATAAGATGCTTTGAAACCCCATTGAGATTTATGGGATTCTGAATCAGTAGTTGACTTTCCTGCTGTGTAATGTAATAAAAGATAAGGACTCGAAGACCAAAACTGTGGAGGATGAATGAAGCCGCTATAAGCCAAGTGGTGCAGAGATCTGTTGACTATGCTGCCGTCATAAATCTGAAATATATTTTCGATAAGATTACGATGAATGCTTTGTCTCTTAAATATATATTAGTAGCAGCAGGGTAGTCTAGTTGTAATGATATCAATTGGCATTCTTCTTGAGTTTAAAAAGTAAGTTGGAAAGTCATTCGCATGGAAATTTGCTTAATCCATGGTGAACTTCAGAAAGCGAGATGGTGGGGATGTTGCTCATCATTATGCTACATGGTCAAATGTGCCATGTGCGTTTTCCATGAGAAGGATAAACGCATGGAAAAAGCATGGTTTTTGCCTAATTAAAATGAGGTGAAAACCATGCGTTTTCCATGCATTTATCCAAACGCATGGAAAACGCACGTAGCACATTTGGCCATGTACTTCTGACAGTACGTGTCAAATTAACAGCAGTATTGATAGTTTGATACAGTGCAATACAACAGAGTAATTTACATCGGTAATATCAATGACAAAATTAAAGAATCACAGTTCAACAGATTACCAAAAGAATAAATGAATGAATGACTATAAGTTTTATGTTTCGACAGAATAATTACAGCCTCCTATGTAGTAAGTTCAAAATTCTTTAGACAGAACTTTCTTACACCATCTATTCACAAGGCTTCTTACACCTCTTACTTGTGTTCTTATATATTATATAATATCCTTTATATATATATAGAGAGAAATTAGGTTTAAGAAACCTTGTGCAGCTATTATTATATATATTTTTTAGATTTGTTGGAGTACTTACTGTAACTAAACTGTGCTCAGCATCTATGTAGAAATCATCAAAGCCTAAAATGATACGGTCGCTGTCCAGCTGACCTTGGAGAAGGTATGTGTATTCTGAAGTCTGCTCATTTGTCATGTACGGAAACCCAGTAGATCTCAGCACCCCCTGGTGCAAACGGTCTGAACTATCTTCATCATTAATTGCACTACCATGAATTCTATAGGTGTATTGATCTGAAACAAAACATTTCCCCAGTTGAAAATCACTCAGTAACAGAACACATCTACGTACAATACAATATATTAAACAATGCGGTTTCAGTAGATGAGCCTGTAAAGGAAACTGTACTACTATAGATACTGGGAATTGTGGGTCATGTATAATTTGTCAACAGAAAAATCTATGATTCTGTACAAGTATAAATTATTCAATCACAAGTTCACAACTTAGGTTTTAATCATCCGTACACATCGTTCAGGATTTAATCATTGGTACACATCATTCAGCAACTTTTAAGTCACTTAAAACTTCACAGCTAATGTATTATTGTCATCATACAGCTTATCATATTCCATATCTTACAGACACTAAATACATTCACCACTGTCCATTTGAATTAGCTACATGACGTACCATTTACTATGAAATCAATCTTCCAACGTTTGACATGTCTAGGCGAAGTAGGGATATCACTGTAACAGAAATGTAACCAAGGGGATGGAGATGAAGTGTGTGAAGTAATGACAGTCCCAGTAAGATGCCCACCAAGTTGACGAAGTCCTTCATCTTTACTCCACCAAACAATGTAATCACACCTGCAAAAAGTTACAAAACATATATATACAGTGGTTATAGTCAAATTCTCAAGAAATAGGCTCCATAAATTACAAGCTATAGTGAGTAAGTATATATATTTTGCAACAATTAATTGATATTATAATAATTGTTGAAGTACAATATATATAAGTGATAAAAGCATAAATAGTAAAATTTATAAATAAACCTGCAAAGCAGTAAAATCAGTGAATACAAAAGATAAGCTACGTAAAACAAAAGGAAATTAAATTAAAATATGATTAAAATGATAATAATTAAATTACTGAGGTAAAACCACAGTTAACTGGATTTCAAATTCTCAACGTCAATATCAGGACAATGAAAGTGAACACTTCTTGGAAGTTTTTTTTTTTAATGATCACCAAGTCTTGTTTACAAATGTTAATTACACCTGGTGTTTGTTACCCATACTTGATGACATTTACTACAATGCTAATGTTCAATAATAAGGACACACAGCTATAATTTGTCTAACAATTGTCATACCGTTAATATGCATTATATTTAGATCATTGGACAAAGTGATATCCTGGACATTTGAAAATACAAAATAACTCACTGATCAGCAAATTCACAAAGACTTCCATTGTTCTTAGCGAGATGGCCCTGGTGAGTGTCTTCCACGGCAAACATATAGTCTCTCGGACAAGGATTCAAGTCAACGTCATCAAATCGAACATCGAGGATGCATCCAGGACAAATGTGGAAGTCAACATGACAGAAATCTCTCAACATGGGATAGGCACTCGGGTAATTTGCAGAATTAATGGTTCCCGAATCTCCAACCTCAGGCTGAAGGGCAACTAGGGAACCAAGATTGCAATCATATCCTGCAAATTGGAGAACAGTATAAAAACATGTGAAAATTAAATTATATCTTAATATAGTAAATATGTCAATACAATATATAGAACCTCACCATCAATTATGCGCAGGAAACTTCCAATTAAGAAAGCAAAGACATGACTAGTAATGGCATTTCTCCCTGAAAATAAACAAATATTAACATAGGTGATTCTAATATATTCATAAATATTTGTATAATATGCTGCAGCTCTATCTAGGAGCTCATATGCATATATACAAGCACAGTAGTAAACATAGCTGTTTTCAGCGTAAGAAGTATTGGTTTATCACAATCCATTCAGCAAATGTAAGTTTGCCCCACATTAAAATGTTATATTTTACCATTTAGATGCCTTTTCATGTTTTCCAGATTTCAGGGTCAGTGTGCCTCATGTTTCTGAGTCTCTGGCTCCTCTGAAGCCGTCATGTTGAAGAACTCTACATAAAAATAACGAAAATTCACAAAATTTCTCAGCAGCCAAATTTATCTTTTGAGTAAAACACGGGCACAAAATATGCGTTTGAACGAATTTTTGTGTTAAATTCGGTAGAGGGCGCTGACGCTACTATCCCCCTAGCGGGATTTTAACACACTACACAGACTACAACAAGGCGAAAGGCGTGTGTTGTTGAGTGTGTGTTTATCATGGCTCAAGCGGAGGGAGACAACAGTTTAACTCTGTTTTCGATCAAAAGTCTGAAACAGTTTAAGGTGCCAGATAAGGACAAGGTATGATAAGTGTGGAAAACTGCTGCAGCATTAAAAACTAAAGACCAGGGTCCTGTCTCCAATGTATGCGCATGCATTTGTGTGATGGAGTATGACATGACTTCCAAGAAGATGATACCCCATCCAATGTATATCATAGTATATTTATCTGAGACAATTGTTGTCTATGACTAGTTAGGTATTGCAGAAATGCATAGATTATATCGTAGGTGGTGAAATTGTGTGCGTCTACATGGCATATATATGTATACATATATATAGTGCAATAAGCCAATAACAATTTGGTTGATTTTTGGGCAACTGCATATTTCCTAGAATTGGTTAGAATAGATAGCATATTTATAGAAAATGAAATGGGTGTGTACAGTGTAGACTACACAGTGTAGTGTGTAGTCAATGGGCTGACAAACCAACGCAGCAACATAATTTCGTAACACGCATCGAAGCCGCTGATGGCTGTTTTTATAGCTTTTTATGCCCAAGACAGTGATAACCTGGTGACACGCTGGGGATTCCGGTGGCACCCTCACTGGCAGCTCAGCCACTGGAAGTTATGCTGTTGAGGCTGAATGAAAAAATTGTGTTTGGTTCCAAATTCACATAAAGCCTTCAAAAAGTAGGGTCGGTAGGTCGGCCAAATAATGATTTTTTATTTATTACTGAAATGTATAGTTATGTATTCTGAAACTGTTGAGAACATCTTGAAAAGTCAATAAAAAGTTTAGGGTAGGGGGGTTTAATAGGGTTGGTAGGAAATCAGAACCAAACATTTTTTTCCATTTGGCCTGAGTGCCAGGTTGACTGGCAATCAATAGATGTGTGTGTGTGTTGGCTGTGGTAATGTACCCATGTATCAGAATCAATGTCTTTTCCATGGACGTGTGGCATAAATGTATCTATTTATGAAGCACAGATCAATCTGCATTGTATTGATAGTGTATATAACCACAGGCATCAGCCGGCGAAGTAAATCATTGAGCTACGCACAGAATACAATAATAAGAGGCCATAATTCAATTCAATAATCTTTATTATACTGACCAGTATAAATATATATATAAGGGCTTTTAGAGCAGAACACTGGAACATAGTCAATATAACATATGGAGAAAATTTCAAAAGAGTACTTGTATATTCACTGGGGCTCTTGTCTCTGATCGTCACTGAACACTTTTAGAAACCAGCTACAGTATAAAGACTATATAATCATAGCTAATCATGCACGCAGAAGAGTCTAACTGCGATTGCTTCAAGGTTATAAATGTACCTTAGATTTGTCTGTGTCATTACTTGTGAAATTGCACATGATGCAAAGCATGTAAAACATTTCTTCTCATTTCAGTTTGGAAAATGCAGGAGTGTGACAGACTTTGAAAAGCTTAACCGTGTTGGGGAAGGAACATATGGCATTGTGTGTGAGTGGAGATTCTCTGATTTTGTGTTATGGGCCTGCAGAGCTGTAATTTTCTGTGACTTCTGTAAAATTGAAATCATGCTATGCCCTTGAACAGGAATAGAATTACAGTATACTTATTGTGATCTTTTCTGTTGTGTAATTATAGACAGAGTTCGAGATACTCGACATAACAGAATTGTTGCTTTGAAGAAAATGAGAATGGAAAGAGAAAAACATGGTAAGGCAACACACTTGGTGTTATTCCAATTGTTAAGTGTGATTTAAATCTTTTAATGTTTTAAGCTTAAGCTTAATTGTCAGCAGACATACTTAATCATATTTTGACGTTAATTTTCTTCATCAGGAATTCCAGTGACTGGACTGAGAGAAATCAACATTCTTCTCAACTTACGGCATAAAAATATTGTTGAACTGATAGAAATTGCAGTGGGAAAAAGTCTAGATAGGTATGAATAAGCTGGATTTCTTCTTGTTTAGCTCTCTTAATTTACTGGATAGTTTTAAAAGCTATATGAGAAATAGAAATACTGGCAAATATATATATTTTGTGGAAATAGTCACTGTAATTACTCATGTTAAATTTTTGTTGATTTTGCAGTATGTTTCTCGTGATGGAGTATTGTGAGCATGACTTGGCAAGTTTGTTGGACAATATGCAACAGCCTTTTTCGGAAGCTGAGGTGAGATACGTTACCTATTTTGGACAAAATGGTTAGCTGCGTTTAAATATATTTGGTTGTGCTGTAGTGAGGCGGAAGAGCATTGGGGTTTAACGACACACGGGACTTGTTGTCAACTCCTCTCTAATATTCATGAGGTGGTTTTAAATGGATGAGTATCTTCTCACTATAACTCTGGCTGAGTGTATCATAGTTCTGAGAAAATTTACTGATCACACAAGATAATTTTACTCATGAAAATCTAACTTATGTGGACTCGTATTGACCATGTTGTATGTTGCAGGTTAAATGCATCATGATCCAAGTATTCAGAGGTCTTGTATTTCTTCACAAACATTTTATCACTCACCGAGATCTCAAAGTTCCCAATTTGCTCATGACTGACAAAGGCTGCGTTAAAATTGGTATGATATTACAGCTGTATTTTATATTTATCTCAGCTGTACTCAAATTTGTGTTTACATCTTATGATTGTATTCACAAATTTGTCGTTTTCAGCTGATTTTGGACTAGCAAGAAAGTATGGAATCCCCATGGAACCTATGACACCAGAAGTTGTCTCATTATGGTATGAGATGTTTACATTTCAATATAATTTGTTGTCTTATCTTTTAAGTTTCATATTGATATTGAGGTTTATTTTATTCTGATTTTAAGGTACAGGGCACCAGAGTTGTTACTTGGGTCCAAAACCCAAACTACTGCTATTGATATGTGGTAAGTGAAATGTTGTCCAACTGTAGATTATAAACTTCAACTGCTTTGCTAATGAGTCCTGTACAAAATATAGTCTTGTAAATCTTGGTCAAAACCATCTTGAAATTTTACTTCATCCTGCAGTTAAAATGACCCTGTCAAGATTGATAAGTTTTGTCCTATTAGCCTGTCGGTGACTCACATTATGATGTTCATCTAAATCACATCACAGGACATCTCTTGAACCGAAGCATGGATATTTTAGACATAAATGCATCTGTCTTTCAGGTCTGCAGGGTGCATTCTTGGTGAACTGTTGGCGCACACCCCTTTGTTGCCAGGTGACTCAGAGATCAGTCAGATTCAGAAAATCATTGATATGTTTGGAACACCAAGTGATTCTATATGGCCTGTAAGTATAGAAGAATTGGAACATAAGAACAAGCTTTTATAAGAAGGGGCAGCATGATGAATCCAATATTTATTTTCTTCTTTTTATTGCAGTTTGAAATGTCTTCACAAAAATCCGTTGTATAAATATTAGAATAGATGCCAACTAAGAATATATTATTGTGATGAAAATTGTGACCTTTTGTCCAAATCTTATTATCTTTTACAACTTAACACTTTTGTCTTTCAGGAATTTTCATCGTTACCTGCCATCAAGAAATATAACCTTCCACATAAACCGTAAGCATTTTGGGCTGCTGCGTTTTTTTTTTTAATTTAATTTTACCTAAGATGATTTGATTAACTAGATAAAACTGTCTTAATTCCAGATACAACAATTTAAGACACAGTTTTCCCTGGTTGTCTGAAGCTGGTCTCAGACTTCTCAATTTCCTCTTTATGTACGATCCAAAGAAAAGGTAACAATTATTTGAGTAACTGATGTACAAAATGTTATATATTATAATTAGTTTGTAGGATGATAGAAATGACAGGTTTTCTGAATAATTTCAGAGCGACTGCAGCAGACTGCCTGAACAGTTCATACTTCAAAGAGGCACCTTTTCGTAAGTAATAATTATGAAATGCAGATTGTGTCATACTATATATATATATAACAGCATTTTATTCGTATGATCTGTACAGTATTTTATATGAGTAAAAGAATTGAATATGTTATATTATAGAATTATTTATAACATAGTGAGAATATTTAAAATGGAATATCATTGGTGAAGCCAGGTATATACAGTTCATCATCTCTTGCAGCCACAAGTTCACTCATTAAATTTATCACATTTGGTTGAAAGACAGATTTTAAGCAGTTAATGTCACAATTCTATCTCTCTGATAGAAATTTGGGGTTTCTGTATATTATCCCCCTGTAAACCATACTGTGGTCATGCATGATTTTAACAATATGTGTAGTGCTTAAAATTCACTTGAAAATGCTCAAACTACTCTATAACTTTAGGTGTTACTTGTCTTCTTTTTTTTTTTAAATTTTTTCACCCCTTTGTTTGCATTTATTGACTTTTCTGAATTTCACAAAATAGACATATAAATGGCACAGACAAAAATACATGAAAGATGAATTGCAAGGCATCTGTAAATATCTCACGTGTAAAGCTTTTGGTTTTCATTTCAGCTTGCGAACCAGAGTTAATGCCAACATTTCCTCAACACAGGAATAAACTAGCTGAAAAACGCAAAGCTGAGGAGCCCAGCGCGTATGAATCTCAGTAAGTCATTGCCAACTAAGCTCAGTCTCTTAATTAGTTGATGAAAAATTATTGTAAATGTTTGCAGATCATAGATATGCCAAAGTCAGTCAATATTAATTGTATTTTTTTTGTTGTCAAAATTTGATTTTCAGTGTTTGAAACACCTCCTGACTTTATTTTCATTCATTTAATACAAATGGAGACAAAGTTAGAAAATTTTATGGCCGGACATATTTAAAAGTGGGAATATTATTTTCTTTCAGGTCAAAGAAGCATTTGCCTAGTCAAGCATATGATATTAAACAGCAAATTGTAAGTACTGTTTGCCTTATAAATTCCATTTTCAACATTTCTTTGTCGGACTTGTCATAAAATCTAATATTGTTTCCTTTATTTCTTACAGGAGAAAAAGCACAGGAGAAGTTCAGATTTTAATTACAGATGAAAATATTTTTTTTCTTTTGTTGGTATTATGATGTAAGTGTATATTTTCAATGTAAATAAAAACAGTTTGTTTCTGTATTGGTGATACTTTTTTAAAATTCAAATGATTCTAATAGAGTTGAGCAACGATCAGTATTGCTATCAGGGCACCCTGGCCCTAAGCTTTAAATAGGTTCTGGCTATGTTTTAGTATTTAGTGATGAGGACCTAAATAGATCCATCAGTCCCTACATCAGCATGATCAGAGATGAGGACCTGCACATTGTATGACTAAATAATTGCCAGGTGGCGCAGGTGCTTGCTGTCGGAATAAAGCGCCACCTGGGGTATTGCAAGTTGCTAAGGACGCCAATTGTGGTCTGCTAGAGAAGTTGGAATGGACACTCGCTCAAATCAAAGTCAAAAAGGTAGAAAGGCGTCAATAAGTGAGAAGAATAAGAGAGCAAAGAAGAAAAAGAAACCTAAGAAAGTACATGAAACATTAACCAAACCCGACAAAGCTCAAAGATCAGACTCAACAGACGATGAAAATGGGGATATGTCAGACACTGGTGAAAATATTTTGACAAAAAGAGGAACTAGAGGAACAGGTAATTTTGAAGGAATCTAAAATCAATTGGGTCATGGGAATGTCATATTCTATACTTAGACTGAAAAAAGCAGTTCTCAATTTGCCTAGGCCTGTAGATAGAGGTGGGTAAAATTTTATTGACAAAGGAAAGAGAGGTCAGTTAATTTAGACATTCATAGGATTTTTTTGTGTGTGTTGCAGGATGGGACTCAGATGCATCTAGCCAAGTTGTCCAAAACGCCTTTTCCAGACATTCTAACCCTCCTACTGCACAAAGAACTTCAAAGAGAGAGGACATCAGCAGTATCAGTGGACTGAATAGTCTCAGATGGGAACACGAAGTTGATGATGTGGCTGCAGAGGAGACCAGGGTTGAACAATATAAAATTAATAGAAGGAAACGTTATTTAGCAGCTAAAAATATTTGTTACACAGACTGGATGGCAGAGGGTGACTTGGCTGCAAATGATGGAACTAGTGAAAATAATTCATCTTTACCCGATGTTGTTACATCATCTGTTTCTGTAATATAAGCTTAAAAGGACTAGTTTGTAGTTCGGACAGTGATTGTTGAGTGATTGGTGTATTTGCAAACTTGTGATTTTATATGAATATGTACTCAAATCTGACCTTGCAATTCTGTTATGCTGCATGCATATATAAAGTCCAAAAAACTAAACAAAAAATCTTTATTTATTTCCTTTTTTATATTATGTAACCAAAATAGAGATTCAGAGAAGGGAGACAGTTACTGCCATTGCACGTAATTTCATTTCAGATCTGTGAACTTGGTACGTCATGTTTTAACTAAGTAAAGAAAGCTCATTCAGTGTGTGTTAGTAAAACAGTAGGCAATATAAAAAAATACTCTAGGGTTTCACTCTAGCTTATCCATCAGCAGCACTCGAATTTAACAGTGTCGAGTGACACGGTACTAGATGACGGGCTTCATCATTCTACAAGAGGATGATACTCTAATACGGTACTACATATATATATATGTAGGACCAGAGATGCCAAGTTCTGTACGTAGTGGTGATCAAAGGAGTTTTCTAGACCCTTTCCAACCAGTTTACATTAAAATAACATTCAAAGATTCGATATCTGGTGAAAGTGAAATAAGAAAATACAGACAAATGAGTGAGACTCATTTTGAAAGAGTGAGACTCATTTTGAAAGAGTGAGACTTAGCATACATGTCTGCTGGATCGAGATATTTCGCGGGAACTTTCAGTTTTGGTCCTTTTTCGGTGACGTCATGAATGAGGGTTGCTGATTGGCTGAGTTAGTGCTCTTACATTTAGTGAGCAGTATCATTGATACAAAATAATTTTATGGTAATGTCCGGCTAATAAACCTCGAATAATGTCTGAAAATTGTGCGTAGTTATTTTATTAGGACTTTGCATTTGGTCTTTGGTGCGTTGTGATAATATGAATCAGAACACTGAGCAACTCGTCATGTGGGGCGGGGAGGAGGAGCCTTTAAGGAAGAGCAGCATCCATAAATGCTCATGGCTGCGTGCGGGAATCTAGCTGTAAAGGGAGGCAGGAATTGTGTTTTCTGCCACAAATAAAGGGAAATGGATGGTGAGGTGTGTTGCCATTGGAGAAAGCCGATCGGTTTTACCTGCTAGAGGTGGAGTATAGCTGATCAAGGCCGAGGAAGGAGCTTGGATTTAAAGGTAAGGGGTTTAGTGAGAGACCGGTGGCTGAGACAGTGCCAGTGGTGAAAGCAGTTGGTGAATCGATCGTAAACAACACAGCTCTGGACTTGAAAGAAATGTAGTGAATTGAGAATGAAGAAATGGCAGTAAATAATTATATAACGGTATCAATGCATTGTTAGTATTTTTGCATAATTGTTGCAGTGGTAATTTCAGCAAAAAATTTTTAATGTCTCGTACATGTATCTTTTTATTATTTTTTGCAGCAGTGATTTTTGAGGCAGTGGACTGGGCTGCTGGATCAGAGATCAAGAGTTCCGAATCATAAACTGACAAGTGCAAGGTGCACACCTCGGCTCGTTTATGCTGTAGTAATTATACCACACAGTGACCATGTGGCCTGTCATGTTGGTTTGCATGGCACTTGTGTCAGCATCACAAGGTTTCATGATCAGGAGAGTTATAATTCCACATGATGCCAAACCTGGATTTGTTGTTACGACTCTAACCTTTTGGGGCCAAAACTTTAATTTGGAAAGTTCATTGTCTGGTGACGTGGCTCGATTCTTCTCAGTTTTGCCCAATGGAGATATAATTACAAATTCTGACGTCTCGAATCTAATTGGACGTAGATTCCCTCTTGTCATATCCAATGATCTTGCAAATAGTAAATGGCAGGAGTCAGTCCATGTGGAAGTCCAACACAGCGACAACCTTTTGCTGTTTGAAAAACAAGAATACGAAGGGCATGTTCTGGAAAACCAACCCCCTGGCATACCTGTCTTTGGTCTGGAAGATGTATACGCCAAGATTGGAATGGGTAACCGTAAAATACATTATTCTTTGGAATCGGGTTCGACCAAAATGTTTGAATTGCATACAAAGGAGGATACCGTGGATCACATGGAATTGACGACTATCCAATCTTTGGATCGTGAAGACAAGTCGAAGTATATTCTGATGATTAAGGCTTACACGGATAGTGGAGAGGATGAGCCAGCTACTGCTAAGGCTACAATTTATGTCGATGATGAAAATGATAATATACCTAGATTTGAGAAGTCACATTATGTGACGACCATTAAGGACAACACCCCTCCTCTTACGACAATTTTGAGAGTGAAAGCTGTCGATCCAGATGATGGAAAGATAAAATATGTGATGGAGCCTCATAAGCTCTTTGAAATGGACCCCGAAAGAGGGGAGATTTTGCTCAAAACGAGAAAGGGTTTAGAAGCTGCCAACTACCAGCTGAAGGTCTATGCAGAGGATGATGGGGGATTGAAGAGTGAAAGTGCTGTTATTGATGTCAAAGTTGACGGAATTGAGGATCAGAATTTAAGATTTGAACCCGTGGAACCGATGAACCACCATCGCTACAGAAGAGCTGCTTCTTCAGAAAGCCGGTCCATAAAAGAGTTTGAAGTTCCAGAGAGCAGAACAGGACAATTAATCAGAATTTCTTCTGGGGTTGATCGTTCCACGTTCTCATTCAAAGATCCTGCTCCAAAAAAACTGGACATCAATAAACACAATGGATACATTAGTCTGAAAGACAACGCTCGGCTGGATTTTGAGAATGAACAGGAGATTAACTTCACTGTGATTATTGATACCAATAAACCATCAGGTAAGATTTTCTTTTATCGAATTATAAACTAATCCAAGTTTTTCGTTTGAATTTTGTTTGGTTTTACCTGTTGACAGCTTTTTGGGATGTTTCATGTGAGTGAATTATTAAACTGGTACAAGGAATGATTCAGATTTCAGAATGAAATTTTAGCTCAGCTGTATCACCATATATATGTATTACATTGTATGTACAATGATATACAGTAGTTCGGTTACTAGTTCCTGTAACAATATACAATTAAAATCATGGGCAATGAATCAGAATGTCATTGCCAGATCATATATGCAGATAAGCTTTGCAAGTTGTAACTGAGGGTGTCAAAATACAGGAAATTTTGAAAAGACAGGTTGCTCTCATACAATGGTTGTGCTAATTTTTAAAATGAGATTAGAGTTAAAGACATGGAATGTATATTCTTTATCTTTTTTGCTGGACCAGAATAATTGTGAGTTGCTAAAACTCACAGCTCTAACAGAGCATATTTAACATGTTTAACATGCTATGTAAATGTAAACAGTTATGATATGAAAAGTTAATGCATTAACGACAAATTTACAAGATGCTTTTTATGAGTGTGTGTTGATGATTCTACAACAGCAGCCAGCAGCCAGCATCCCTTCCAATTAGAATACCATGATGCAGCACTGATGCTACTGCATGCAATAAACTGATCACGATATGGATCCAGGAAATTTCTAGGCAAGCCAGACAGATACAAAGCTCTACCAGACAACAGTTATATTGCACTGGGGACTTTATATTGCACTGGGGACTTAGATTATGTGGTACGAAGTCCAGACTCACAGGACAATGTCTTTGTGATTCATCATTAGGTGTTTGCATGCAAGTTGTGTTTGGTTAGTCTGCAGACACCAACCTCAGTTGGTTGATCAATAATTACTAATCATGATTCATAACATTGCTGCTGCAGATATGCTTAGCTCATGTAATGTTGTGTTATGTTGGTATGAATGTTGATCTATGTTCATGGTAATCACCTATTGGGTTGCACAATTAATGAATTATATAATGAGCTTCAGTGGTAATACATTACTTGTAACATTTATGTGTACTTAGGCTTGTAATACGGATTATGCATATTTAATTGGTAAGAATGATCCATTTCATATTTCTCATAGTTATCAGATGCATTAATTGCACAACGAGAAGCTCTTACATGGGACAGATATGATAGAAGATCTTAGAGTCACAATCATGGAGTCATGACTCTGTGGCTCCATGAGAAGATTAGGCAACTGCAGTTATATACAGAAGTCCACAATGTATGAGCGCCTTAATATAAAGCCCATCTAATTTGATCAAAATGATAACATTAATGGTATTTATTGCAGTTTCCCAGTAAAATATATTTTGCTAATTAATTTATCTGAGTAATTTGTAATATGTTTCTATACCTGAATAATTTGTAATATGTGTCTATACCTGAATGCAGTGTATGAAATAAATATATATATATAATTGACAGGCGCATGTTCCAGAGCTCTGACAATTTATAAATCATTTGCAAAAGATTTTGTAATTAATTTCAGGTTGAGCAAATATTGAGAAGGGTTTCTTAAATGGCTCTTAATAAGTTATAAAAATTAATAATTTTGTAATTTTGATCCCATAAATCAGGACAAACAAGCCCACAACATAATAAATTGAGTGAAAAGATGCACAGGGTACTTGATTGGTTTGACACTAGCATTCGAATTAAAAGCCCAGTCAATTATTGCATGTCGTTTAATTGCAAACGCTCGCCTCAGGGCCTTTGGAACAGGTGTCCCAGCAATAAAGTTCATTAAAATTCTGCCTCCAGAATTCAAGTCTCATAACATTATTCAGTTTGTTGCATAACTAATGTTCGGTAACAACAAGCCAGTTGATTAAAACACACCCAATGCTGTTTTAATTAAGAGTTGATTAGCATTATCTTAATTTGATTACACTTATCTTAAACATCTCGAAGTGATTGAGATAACTCAATCTTTGGGTGATTAGCATGGCTTTGATAATTGAAGCCAGGTATGCTTTGAAGTTATTGGAGCTCAGTCTAGTTTACTGTGAAAATAATCTTAATATTGAGATATGTATGTATGCAGTGTGTTATTGTATACTTAGAAAATAAATGGATGAGGAAGGCCTTTAGTGAGGTTCTTGCCTTTAGCTACAACAGTCATGGCAAATTTATGATAATTATCATACAAAATTTCCTGTTTTTATCTACAAAAGCACTGATTTAAAATAGTTACAGCATCCTGATATTTCAAAAATCACAATACATATAACATACATCATCTCAATTTTAATTTCTTTGATCAGGATTGAATTAGATTAAAGTCCTTGATTAGTTGCCCAGTCCTTGATTAATTGCCCAGTTTAGTTGCTTATGAGGCTGAACTAATTTGAATTAAATTTACTTACTACTTTGTAATTTGTTTGCTGATGAGGCTGAACTAAACTGAATCATATACTTATTACTATGTAATTAAGAAAATACGATACAAGGATGTGTACTTCTGCAGTACCGGTTGGTTGATCAACTTATTTATAAATACAATGTAAATGAAACTCAACATTTCCAAGGACGTAATTAAACCTGACATCTCAGACTCAATTGAGAACAAAGACCATCTAAAACCCCTTATCACAAGGCAGTGACTAAAGCAGGCTGGTGCTAATCTCTTTTAGTCTGTTCCAATTTGGTCACTTAGCCCCTTACAGTTGCTCTTTGGACAAACCTCTAGTTTGCCGAAACAAGTGTCTACTCTCGACACACTATTTCAATCTAGAGCTTTTCTGTTTTGATTCCATACCATGGTCTGGGGTTGAGGGTTTCAGTTACTATGGCATAGTGTGCATTACTATTTTGCTAGACATCAGTCAGCCGCAGGGTGGTGCACTCAGGGAGTAGAAATGGGGTGAAAGTAGGGGGGTTAGAATTTTGCTATGTACCCCCTGGAGCAAGTGGTCATGTGCAGGATACCCCATTGAGTTTATGGGTGTTGAGTGTCACCATACTATGCCATGAAATGCCTTGTTAGTGCCCTCAATGAGTTGTCTATTTTCTTGTTTTCATAACTTTTTGTGATGTTTCTTGGGTTTGTTGTTACAGATGCAGGTTGTTATCCAGTTATGCAATGTTTATAGACCTACAGCAGCACTAACCTTGATGGTCTGGACTGAGTCCAGATATATAGAGATTTCAGGTCTGGAAAAAAGAAAATTAAGACATAGTTTATGCGAGGAATATGCAGAGATCTAATCTAACCAAAGGGTCACTATAAGGTACTTGGCTACTTAAAATAATTAGCAAGGTTCTTCGATCTAATATTATTTTGCTGAGAAAACATCTCATGTCTACTTATGTATGTTTTATGCCAGTGCAGGCGGACACTGAAGTTTTGACGATGAAATACCCCAAAAGTTTAATCTCATCCTACATTTTCGACACTGACAGCTGCTGTGTGAATATCTCTTTGCAACAACCAGTTTCATGAGATTTGTATTTGAACATAGTTGGGGTTGACAGGTCTTCCATTATAACATGTGGTGTGTTGATATCTCAGTGCACAGTAGCAAACCCTTGTTCTTTATACCAGACAAGAATCCAAAGGGTGAAAAGTGACAGATAGATAGGGCTCTCCAGATAGGGTACAGTTCAACCCCACAATTAAGAACCCTAGGGAAACATTTAAAAATGTCTCGAGTCCCCCTGTAGAGGTCTTAAACTCGAAATTTTAATTTGTAATCATGTTATTTTGACCTTTGAGGTGGTCATATATCGAGGTGGTCTTAATATCTAATGGTCTTAATGGCGGGGTTCATCAGCATGTTGGAATTTCCTATGAACTGAACATCAAGAGTTGGTTGCAGGGGTGATACAGGGCTTTGGGTGGGGCATTTTACCCCCATTTTTAGGGCAACAAGCTGGATGATCTCTCAGAGCTTAGGGTGCTCTGAGCTTGGAAGAAATATACATATATTTCTTCCAAGCTCTGAGCTAAGATAATATTTTGTTCTGTTAGGACTTGGGCTGAACCGGGGTCCAAGGTTAGGATTTTTAAGTGATCCTCGAATGAACTATAGGAGATATATTATTTTGGAAATGGTGGCACTTTCTGTCAAACTATATTAGTCGGTATTTGGTCAACAGGACAACATATTTCTTTTCAAATGAAATTTGAATATGATTACTCTTCGCAATGTATGCATTACCTGGAATTGATATCAATGTAATGTGTGTGCTTTTAAAATAGATTTGAAAATTATTGGAAGATCATGCACCTGGGCTGAATCTGTCAAATTTTTACTAGTATTAAAAAATTTTTTAAAGGGATATTATTCGGTAATTGCACATTTTACAACTCTTTTTATGTCATAGTTCTCTTTAAATTCCTATTTAAACCACCACCCCCTGAAAAAAAGAATTAGGGGTGAAATGAGAAAAAAAAGTAATTAAATTTCCCGGGGTGCAAGTTCATTGTTTTATTTGTTCTATTGTCACATGGGGCATAATCTGTCACCCACGTGACATCCGTCATAAAATTGTTCTTTTTTATTCCATGACCTTTAACCTGGGGTGAAAGCTAGGCTCAGTGCCACCCGTTACATTGTCACATTCCAGGGGCACAGTGGGGAGTTTATATTCACCCCCAAACAAGGGGTTATTTTACTCTCTGGCTGCTAAAACATGTGATCAAATGCTACGTGCAAGGTGTTATAAGAGTCCAACATGATACTCTGTATCACATGCACGAATCATTATGCAAAGAATTTCTGCTATTTAATTTCTCAAATGACAGCGAGATTCCATCTCTGTAGATTTTGCATACATGTATGTATACTGTACCTGTCTGGAGAGAAAAAGCAATGGTAACTTGGTGTTAATGGATAAAATTTAATTTTCTAGTTGCAGTTATTTGGCCTATTAGTTGTCAACCTGTACACTGACATAAGACGCAAAAATGTCTTGTAAATATAATGTACAATTTATAGACACATGTACTGATGTAGACCTATTCAGAAACTTTAATATTAAAGTGGGCATCAGTTGAAAAAAGTATTGCATGATATCAAATGGTATGCTGACATGGAAGATGAAGAAATTGCAAAGTAAATATTAAGCACAATTTGCATGGATGTGTGAATATTTAAAGGCATGCCATGTGCTGTGTTTTGGATACCTTGAAAACATTTCCCAACTTTTTTTCTTAAGAGTTTTTTTTTATTGCAATTTTCACGCTTTTGTGAATGTAGTTGACTTTTTTTCAAACAGACGACATGAATTCTATTTTTTTGCAAGCCCACAATGTTTTCACTCGGTTTTCATTCGACTTCTAACAGAGACAGACAACAAAAAAGGGGTCTAAGGAATGGAATGTGTGACCTGAGGCAGTGACATTTTCTTGTGGAATAAGACCTAATGCCTGTGCTTTACTTGTTTACATCGTGAGAATTTCCCTGGGCTGAGATTCACACTATGACATTCAGCTGGTATACATGTGTTGTAAATGTTGCGTAAATGATTGTATATATTTTTATCTGATACACTAGTACCGTATTGTCTTGATTAGAAGCCAAGTCTGAGTAGAGGCCAGTCTCGTTTAGATGCCAGTCTCGTCTAGAGACCATTCTCGTTTATAGGCCGGGTCCAAAGAAGCATTGAAATATAAATCTAGTGAAATGTATCTCAAATATCGCCCGTCTGGTTAAGACACCTATGAATGTTTCTTCTAAAAACATAGAGGCCTGGAAATTAATCAAGAAATTAGGATATTTGTTCAGATTGGGAAAATACTGGTTCTGTTAAGATATGATATTCATGTAAGACATGATAACAATATTGGATCACTGAATTTTGAACCAAGCTACAAGTGCAATATCTCCATTGTAATTTACCTGTTAAAAAAAGAAAAGAAAAACAACAGCAAACAAACTCAAGAATTCAGACCCCCTCGATATTAGAATCACTGTGTTGTTGTAAAGATGTTCTTAGTATTAAATGGATTTGCTTGCAAATTCTTATTCTCCATGTAATTACTTGCTAATTCTCATTCACAAAGTATTTCCATGGAGCCACCATGGTATTACAATGTAAGAAGCATTAACAACGTCAGTATAATAGTGATGTTATGAAGGCTTATATAATAGACAGCTAATTTACCAGACACCTTCTGCCCAATGCTTGCACTCCGCCCAATAACAAAGGATGGTGCTGCACAATGTCAACTGGGGGTGGTGCAGGGTGGGGCAATGTGACTCTATGGGGCCCAAGACAATGGCTGGTGATTAGATATTCCGTTTAGACATTAGGCTGATAAATCAGGTGGCAATGTCACATCTGCTGTGTGGATTTACAGCTGATTTTCAGATTGAAAATGTGCTTGTTTTCTCATCATTTTATGGCATGCAAGTGATTATAATTTTTTTTCTGGAAGGGTCATTAGTTATTTAAACGTTGATGAGGGGGGGGGGGGGGGTTGTGACGTGACCATTTTTCTGCAATGTGTAGGAAGAAGTTTATTTTATAATAGATAAATATATTATTTTCACATAATCCTATACAAGTAAATTTATTTTGGTTAAATTTACCTAAATGAATTATGATAAATTATTGCACTCGTTTGATTATCAATTCATGTTATTTTGAAATTGTTCTATAATTACATGGTTTTTGTCCCTCTTCCAGAACCTCAGCCAGAAAAGAAAATATGACAATTGGCTAATATTGCAAGCAATAACTGCTTGATTTTAATATCAGCTTATTGAAAAACGAGCTTCACGTCTTAATTGTGGTTAATAATTACTACCCTTGTCTAAATTAGAGTTATTGTTAATGTCTGAAGCTTCCCTTATTGATCCATTATTGTAAAAACAGACCCTAGAATTAGTGAACTTTGATTACAGTCATTTGCAGATTGATTGACAGCTGGGGGTCACTGACCTATTTGGTTCCACATGATTGAGCATCTGCTTGACCTGATGTCACTAGAGGTCAAGGACACATGAGCAAGGTGACCAGACTACAAGCCATTTGTCTTTGTTGATGACCTGCTGTCTGAATTTTGTGGCATTTATTTGACACATGACAGACCGTATCCAATTAAACACTTTGAAAGTGAGTTAGGCCATGGTTAGCCAGGTCATGAAGCATTCAATAAGGGTGAGCAGTACATTAGCATATTCATAACGTCATCCGTCATTGTAGTAATTCATAACCAAATCCATATTTGGTTAGATGAATAGCATTGATTACCAGGATGAATGCTTTGTCATTCGCAGCTAAAAGACCAAGTTAGTGGTATCCAAATTAGGCCAACGTTAAAGAGAAAGAAATTATTCTGATTTAACATTCCACTATGATATATAGTATTAATCTAGAATCTAGATGTTTTGTCCGCCAGGGTTCTCTCTAACATTAGCCGCGCATGTACTCCCATGCAGCTTTGACTTGTCAGGGTGTAGCCGCGTAGCATTATGCTAATCCAATAGCCATGTGGCTAATCAAATTTTGTACTTTATCATTTGTGGCTAATTTTCAGATGACCATTTACTGTAAAATCTATCCAATCGTGGCTAATCATTTTCAAAGCTGTGTTGTGTTCAGCACTAATTTTGCCAACAACAGAATAGCCATCATCATTCCAAACGTGTGATAAATTACCATTTGGTCTTTGAGGACTCTTTGGTTTGTGATTATTACATGTATATATATAATATACATATATATCTGAGTGGATTTATCCATTGATATCGTTCACTTCTCCCATTCCATACAAAAATCTTATTAGGGAACCAAGCTGCATTGCCAAGTACGAGTATCCATACGAGTGACCCAGTTCGTGCAGATAACCTTGCAGTGACCCCAGATGACCCAGTTCCCTGGGCGTGACACCTAGCGTCAATTAAATTAATCAGACTTGCAGAGTGGCAGAGGGCTGACTGTAGTGTAGTAGGGCAGGGCTCAAGACTAGAAGGTCTTATTATGGCTTTCTTTGTGGTTGATAATAACCCCAATGCCCTCTCAGCCAGGATTAGCTGATGCCCTAATACCTCTAGGTCCCTGTAGATGGCGCACCAGGCAGATTCAGCTGAGGACATTACTGTCTTGTTTGGCATTAGGACCTTGACTGGCGTCTTCATTAAGTCACTAAATGACACCGAATGTCATCCAGTCTAGTTCATTTGGGTGGCATTTGGGATTAATGTTTGATGCACAGGATCTAGTCCATGTTTTATGTACACGATAGAATGGCTAGTCAGGCATTGGAGGTCATTGCAATCAAGGACCTTAAACCTTTGTTGCAATAGAACCTCTCTATTAAGACTGCACTTCTTGTGAAATTGGTTGGGTAATTAACTGTAAGTTACAATATGCGACTAGGACATGCTGTCTTAATGGCGAGATGGTCTTAATAGTGATGTGGTAATCCATTGTACATGAATAATGTACACATGCCACCCTTATCAAATTACCCTTATGAGTAATTCTATTCTATTCTCCATCGTCTAAAATTAGTAATATTCGAAAATATGCAAGTGAGATCAAATGAAATATAGACTTCCAATTTTGTGCGTCGACTGTTGACACTTTTTTTAGTCTGCATGTAATACTATTTTGAGGGTTTCACCTTTCTGAACACTGCATTTCAACTGCTTTAATCAGCTAAGTTAGATTTTTGCTCTGATCTTACCATGCTCATGGCACCATGCCATCATGTCACAAGTGCATCTATCAGGATTCAGGAAGGAGATGCTGTTGCTAACTGAAGCATCATGATTGCCCAGAATCCTCATCCCTATTGCATCTCCAAGCAGCAGCAGCAGCAGCAGCCTCAATGTCATGTAAGGTCAAGGTCATTGGGTCACGTGACAGTTGTCCTGATTTGATGTCTCTTGCAGATGCTGATGAGAAAGGACACCTTTGAAGTTGCTGTCGCTGCTTGTATTTGTTGCTTCTGCTGTTTCACAACTTGCTGTTGCTGCAGTGCACATGTACAATGTACTTAATAGAACCATGGAGACAAGAGTAGACTTGTCTCCATGATAGAACCTCGCCATTAGGAACTTGTTACATGCTGATTTTACCAGCCATAGTAGAAATAGTGCGTTATATATATTTTTATTTATAGCTATGCATCAGATTGAGTTACTGATTCTATCCTAACATAGAAGAAAATAATGCAAAATTTAAAAAATGATGAATTGAACCAACTGATTTAAAAGGTGTAAATAAATGTCGTACTGTTTTCTGTTGGAAAAATGGATAAATAACTATTAAATTAATAATTGATTTAAAGTAACGCATACAAAATTAGTAGAGAGCTGATATTACGTGATACAGAATCTTACAGTGGCATACTGGCATTGATATAATTCTGTCATATTTAATTTGTAAGGTCTTAATATTGAGGTGGTTGTAATGTGGGACTTCGTTGTATACAGACATCGGTATATT
This sequence comes from Alitta virens, assembly GCA_932294295.1. NCBI lineage: Eukaryota > Metazoa > Annelida > Polychaeta > Phyllodocida > Nereididae > Alitta > Alitta virens. Next base: position 18,371,467 of record OW028582.1, read on the forward strand.
CAACATCATGAAAGACGTAGCAGCCATGGATTTGTTTTGTTGTCTGTTGCTGTCATGTCCCCGTTGCCATGGTAATTTGTAATCCTCAACATTGAAGTATTTATCAGTACATGCATTAGTTGCAGGAAATAAAGGTTTCTGGGTCTGTGTGTATCCCTGTGATCTTTTTCCTGTTAGCAAAGATAAAAGGGGTGAAAAAATGTCAAAGAGAACGTGATCTATATTTAGGGTGTATAGAAACAAATGTCATTGTGACAATCCTATGGGTTGTGAGATCAGAAAAGGGTAAATGGACAATACATGTGTTAAAAAAAGCCGTGACATCGTTTTAGATAATTGGATAATTTGAATAATATGTATGTTGAGTGTATTTTGTATTTGTTTGCCTATGTAATCACAGTCTATCAAATATTATTACTACTAACAAGTATATTTGAGAAATATGATTTGAATCTGACAGATATTGTCTGACATTTTGGCTGAGAAAAAATTGAATATGTATATGGGTTGGTATGTAAATGTCTTGGTTGTATACAGCATCCATGGTATATATAATAAAATACAATGTATATTGTTAACCTCAGATATTTTAATACAATCACTGCATAATATTTCAGGTGTAATCACCTTGTGAAATGCACCAGTGCTAACCTGGAATATATTTCCAATCTAATTGCAAGTTCAGGTGTGAAAACCAGGTGGTGCAGAGATTAGAAGCATGGAGGATGATTAATCATGGCTGAATGAGTCTGGTGAAATGGGTTGGAGCGGAATAATTGTGACTAGACTCGCGAATCACTTTCCCTTTAATCATGTGGATCTTCAGGTTGCATCTCACATTAAGGGTTGTTGTGTCCTGGCCAGCTGTAATAAGAGGAGGGGGGGGGGGGGGGGAGGTTGTTCATGATATTTAGGACACAAAAGAACTAGTCTTGTGCATTTGATGTGTCCCAGTGACGCGTTAAACGAATGTAATAATTATCAGACAATGTGATCAAAAACAATTAGGATATGAAGCATCAGGGGTAGATTTCTTATTCAAAATTATGATGAAAATATTTTTATATTTGTCTGAGGAAATAATGTGTGTTGACTTAAAGGGTTAATTTAAGTTTCTTTTAAAAATGTATTTGTATTTTTATCTTAAAAATGAAATAAAATAAAAACATTTCAATGAAAAAAATGTGGCCATTTGTACTTCAGTTTTCTATCAAATATAGAAATTTGTGTTAATTAACATGTTCAGAAACAGGCCTTTATTATGGATGAGTTTAATCGACAATGCTAATTAAATACGACTGATCCAGTAACTTTTCTCATTATTATACAGTACAGTTTAGTCTACCAATATGATTTTACTAAGTACTGTGGACTGGCAAAATACATGTATTGCCCAATTAAGGAAAGGCCAATCATAATCTTATGATCTGTTATCTCTATTACCCCATGATAGTATCTCTAAATATTCCTAGGTATTATCGCCATACTACCATACAGCATCACCAGTGATTCACTCAGCATCACCAATCAGCGATATCACCAATCAGCAGCATCACCAATCAGCAGCATCAGCAGCAGATGTCTATATGTGCACTTACTGAACCCCATGTTGCACTTATCCTTATCAGCCAGCATCCTTATCTGATGGTTCGTTAGCCAACCAATCTTTCTGCCCTGATAAGCCCCCAGGGGAGCACACTGCTAATTGGAACCTTGAGAAGCCTATACATTAGACCATCAAAGTTACGAGATTCTAATTTGAGTTTCATGCACACTTTCGAACTTTGGAGGACATGTGATGGGGACAGGGAAAAGTTTGAGATGTATCTACCAATTTTTAGCTCACGATAGCTTTGCAAAGTTTTTTTTAGATGGCTAAGGACAGTGAGGATGTTTATATATATTTCAGACATCATAAGATATGCTTACATGTACTTGTATTGTGGGTCCATGGCGTTTTAGAGGTTTTCTACTGTCTAAACATGGACGTATTATATACGTCCATGGTCTAAAGTATCCTGCAGTGTCTTTATACAGGCTTCACTTTACCACTGATTAGTCTGTTCTTGTTCATTCTATTCTACCTACAATCAGTTCAATCTATTCTATTTCGCAGTCAATACTTTTTTTCGTATTGTGGTAATGGTCTGAAACTTATTCAATAGTGGATTTTCACAGAAGGTTCTCTATATTTCCACCAAATGCTATGACAGAATACTGCAATTCTATTGGCTGAAAAAGTTCCCACCCTTGGCTATGATTGGATGAAGAAAAGTACATCCTAGCAGCAGTATTTTTAGTGCATTTTAATGTATATTTGACACCTTATCATTCAGTTGATTTTTGTTATTTTTCTGAGAAAATTATATTTATGAATAAGTCAGTGATTATCTTCTATGTCTGAAAAGCAAAGGGAGTAATAAGAGGAGAGGAAGGACTTATGTCTTGCTGAACTCAGGGCTCTTCAGTGAAAAGACTCTATTTCATCCGATGAGATGAGGAGGCGTGAGTGCACATTTACCATATGGGTGGGTCTTTTACTTGCCCCACCATATCCACTAATTACAAGGCACTGCCAGTGTATTGATATAACATCTCTTACGTGTAATACACAAATAAAGACTCCAGAGATATACCGGTAGCTCACAAAGGAAACATACGAATCATCCTCGGTCCGACGTGCGAGAGTGCATGCATACTGATGAGATGAGAGAACTTTGGAACCCTCATGTTAAAGGATTTATATGTTATGAATGAAGATATTTTACATCGTGGTTGTTACTTATTATTCCCCCCACGATACTTATGGTTATTGCTGATGCCATGATGGTTATTGAGCCATGTTCATCTGAGCATCTCCAGATAATATACAGCTGCAGGATATGTACACTAGGGAAGGGTTTAGCAGTAAAACAATATTCAGCCTCGTTAAATTTTATTAGTGGTTTTATCCCAGCTCCTTGTGGTATCCCATTTGTATGATATTAGCCAAGAGCAGGTTGATAGATGCAGCCCAATGGGGCTTGCCTCTAGAATAGCTGCAGTAATCCCATGGCACTTATTCAGGGGACTGACTCTGCTGGCAGAAAACTAATTTTGTGACATTTTGGCCACCTCACTTGGCAGAATGGGCCAATTATGGAAATGGAGACATTGACAGGGCAGAGGCTTTGCTTGCTGAGGCTTAGTATGCGGCACATGGAGGAATTTCCATTGGTCTCCCCTGGCTCTCTAATTCCACTGTCTCCCTGGCTTGATCTATCTCCCAATTTCCTTACGATCCGCTATGATATTGTGCCTGGTCTACACTCCCAGCTTCCTTGCGATCTCCTTTGGAATATCTTACCAAGATGGCGTCTTTGTGCGCAACGCAAGACTCATTTACAATAACAACAAAAACTTATAATGGTTGTTTTTCCAAGAACACTTCTTTGTGCAAAGGGTTGCCTAGTTATTGACTGGACAGCCTGGGCATGGCGTCATAAACGTACTTTATAGTATCATAAATGAAGTAGATAACGTCATAAATGAAGTAGATAAACCAGAGGTTACCAATGACAAGCACTTATTTGCTAACATCTGAAAGGCGTTCTTTGATATACAGCTATAACTGGTGGAATAATCAGTAATAGTGTATATTGTACAATAATTTGTTATTATAAGCTTTATTCGTATAAAATATACAGTATAAATTCAAGATTAATAACAAAAACAAAATATTTAAAAACAATGATTCGCACCAAAAAAAAAGAGGGTAGCAAAAACCCCAGATAATCAATTTGTGGCTAAATGTTCTATTGTATCATTAATGAAATGTTTATCTTTACCTGTTAAACTTTAAATACACTATGAAATGTGTACCTTTAATATGCAATGAATAGGCATCATAGTCGAGGATGTTTCATGTGAATATCCAAGCAGGCAAACATTCAGTCAACCAAGCATTCAAGCAACCAAGCAACAAAGCTTGAGTTGACTATCCTAACCTGCTGGAGGTCCCACTTGATTAGCAATTGAATCACATCTGAGGGGTTGATATTAGGCAGGTGGGGGGTGTGACTCATGTTGGTAGTCTCTCTGGGCAATTGATATTGATGGCTATTTCACGTGAACTGTGTTGTTGGAGACACCTGATCCTTTAAATGGGGTCCTTTTGATTGTTGTCAAACTTCCTTTTCTGAATGATTTCCTATTTCATTGTTTTTGATGTGGTTGTTGTTTTCATGTGATTTTGTTCATGTGGAAACTCGGTGGACCTTGTTTATAACTCCAAAGGTTGTACAATGGTACCTGGCCATAAAGACCACCTTTGTCGCAAAATACACTGGTCTTAATGGTGAGGTTGTCTTAATAGTGAGGTGAAATACCCTGTAGCATTACAATACACTATGTCGTGGTAGTCTGACATATTTACCCACATATATTTCTTACTAAATATTAGTATGTATAGCAGTGCAGTATATATAATATTGTATTTTGGTAGTTCATTTATCATTTGAAGTTATCTCCATCCTTTTTTGCACGGTACTTAAACGTTTATGCGCCATTTTTTTTACCCATCCTGTAGTGATTTTCAAAAAGAAAGATTGGCCACAGCTACTGGCTTCTTTTTGGTGAAATGCCAGGCTGTGAAGTGGCTAATTCTTCACGTAAAAAGAAAAAGAAAAAAGGAAGTTAAGTCGCCAAGAGTCTCTTCTGTGTTGGTCTTAAAAGCCACATAATTTGTGAAGAGAGTAGAGTGAGTGCCAGTTATTTTTTGTCAAACAAGATGGCTAAATCTGTAATGATTTTTTCATTACACAAAAATATAAGAGAGAACATTTGTGGATGATGTGATATTTAGGCAGGAATGCTCGTGGTCCACATGGAGGAAATTATATTTCAAACAAGATAAATGATTTGATGAGGAATGATTTAGAGGTAATTTGTAAACCAGGTATTTTTAAGCAAATTACCATACAAGTTTCTCATTTTTTTAGAGTAGACTTGAGAAATCGAAGCTAATTGCTAATTTTGCCTGAAACTTTCCAAACATTTTATTTAAAAATGAATCTATTGTAAAGATTTTGTCTAAAACATCAAGGGCACCACACAACAACCTTCATACATGGAGCCACCAATTCTGGTGGTTCCATGGAGATGGACACCATCTCTTTTTGTTTGTTGTGTTTTGTTTTTAATTGTGTGTGTCCAGTTACAACAGTTGCACTGTATGTGTGTAATTCAGCTCACAAAAGGTGACAAAACCCAGGCGCCTGGGCAACACAGTGACACACGTACAGCACGTCCTGTTTTTATGGCATCTTGTGACAGCGAGTGTGGAGACTGTGGACATTTGCCAGATTGTAGAATGCACTCCTTTGTGTACATTGAAAGCTGATTTGCATGGTACCCCAGTAAATCCGCTTAAATACTGTTAATGCTAAGCTTTATTTGAAAGGTGGTATTCTCCTGCTATTGTGTGTGTAGGGTATTTGAACAATGTTCAAGGGGTGCAAATGTGAGGGGTGTTTTGCTACTGCCATGTGGCTCTTTTTACCCCATTTTCATTGATATAGGAAGCCATAGAGAAGGGTGTTTGCCCCCCTGGAAAATGCTCTAGAATTGCTGCTGGACGTGACTGCATTTTTTTATTTGAAAGCAGTGTCAAAGCACTGTGGTCGCGTGGATGTCAGCTGTCAGGTTCAACATTGTTCAATAAGATGTGGATGAAATTGTAGTCGAGAAAAATTGTTTTGGGTTGGGCTGGGGGGGGGGGGGGATTATGTTTGTCATTAAGGAACACTTCAATAGCAATGTCTTTGGCAATATGCTTAGCATTACATGTATGATTGTATTGAAAACACACGAATGAATGAAAAAATGTGGTGTACATATTAATTAAATTGTAGCGAATTGACCGGTAGACGTTTTGTTAAAAACCTTCTTTTGCTCCCCCCCCACCCGTCCGTTTTAAGTCACAACGCATTATTTAAAAAAAAAATTACTATCTATTTTATTGTAAAATAACCTATAATATTATATAATTGAAAATAATCTGTAGTTACTTGTAATATTCAATGAAAAATCATTAAGTACTGATTTTAATGGTAACCCAACCATCACCCCCACCCCTCAAGTGCAAGAACTCTGAACCTCATCGAATCATTGACTCAATACTCTCAATTAGTCACGTGACACATTGTTGGAAGTATTGTTGCCATGGTTTTCTGTTCACGTTTGATAAGAGCCTTGAATGGTTTCATCTAGACGATATCAATACATCTACTGCCCCCCCCCCCTCTTTTTTTTTTTGTCAAGGGCACAAAAGTATTTTCGAGAAAACTTTTCTGAAAAGGTGGCACTAATCCTTCGAGTCGAATGTAATGTAATGTACTGCTGATACATTGAAGCCAGAGTGAGCCATATTGTATTTCCTGCATGTGGTCGTTGCATTCTTTCTACCAGTAAAAAAAGGATAAAAAGAAAATGTACGAAGAAAATAAAAAGGCAGTCTAAGTGGAAAAGAAACTATTGTAACCAAAAACTTCCATTTTCAAAAAGTGCATGTACTGAATTTGACAGTTGTCGCCTGTGGAATTTGAAACTTTCAGACAGTTTAGATATATGTGTTGAGTTTTTTCAGTTAGAAGATAACATGACTTAATGCGCTTTGGCAATTGATGAACACTTTTCCTAATTGTATCAATTCACACTTGAAATATTACAAAAATCCCAATCGGGAAATGTAGTGATATACATTAAATATATGTTTTATAATAGTTTTTGCTCATTGTTGCTGAGGATGTTTAAATCTATAGTCATGTGTGAGATGTTTGACACAGATATATTTCCTTGAGGAAATGTGGCATATCTGTGAAAGTGTGAAGGGTATGAAGAGATTCAGAAAAGTGGGAGAAAGCAAAAAAATACTTGGGTGTGGTACTGCAGCAAATGTCTGGTAATCTGATTTACAGGTATCTAGCAATGCATGTTGCAATGTTGCATCTTGTGTATGAAAATAGAGACAGGTACCTTCTGCCACAGTGTCAAATGTACAAGAATACCAGACAAGTTGGTGTGAAAATAACTTGGTAAATATAACAAAATTACGTGGCAAAACCTGAGCATTCTACAGAGTGGAAGCAACCCTCATGATCCGTACATTAGCTACCACTTGATAGGATCCCTGTTTACTATTCAATGACCTGGAGCTCTCTGCAGGTCTTAGGAGAGGGCTTAATCCCCCTTGAGTTGGAGTGACTTGAGTGAGGCTTGTAAATGAGCAAAAGAGATGGAAGATCACAATTTGCGGGTAGCAAAAAGGGCCTGTTAAGAGTATATAAAGGGCATGTAAAGGTATGTCAGTAATAATGGGCATTCACCCCGATCTCAGTTATCTGAACACCTGACATGATTTACATTGACGTGATAATTTAGGGTATTATGTCAAGACTGCTCTCTAACCCTAACCCCAACCCTGAGGGGATGTCTCTATAATAAATATAAGATAACCTGCCGTCCTACTGCTTACAGCTTTTCTTTATGTATTTTCTGGATGCACACTAGTGTCGGTCTAAATGTTTGAGAGGCCTTAAATGAGCCACCCTTTGACCTTTAGCATGTTATGTAGAGATAGAGAGTATGCAAATTGAAAATTTAGGGGTTACAATATTTTCTAGTTGAGTAAGATGTATGAACTTGTAAAAATTTCAAGGTGATGCACATTTTGGTTTCTAGAGAGACTGGACTCGCATTTCAGACCCTGCAGTGCTTGTTGTAAACTACTCTGACATGAGAATAACTATTTATTTAAAATGGTGGTGATTGTGCAAATCTGACTACCATTTTCAGTACCACCATGACCACCATCCCTCTCCAGAGAAGAGAGGGACAGAGAAAAAACTTGGGAGAAAAAGAGAGGAAATACAAAAAGGTGTGGAATCTCATTAATTTTATGCCTTGGTGACTTTCCAACCCACTGTTTTATAGCACCTTAGGTAAACATGCTAGTTGGAAACAGCTTTTTTGTGACAGGGTGCAATTTGGATGGCAGGCTGAGTACACCTGGCTAAAAGGTATCACTAGAAAAGTAATGGCCACAGACATGAAAATGCTTTCCCCCTGGCTCCAAAAACTGTTTGGGCAAGGGGTAATTGCTAGTCATGTGATCAGGGGCAAATGTCTGACCCTTCAGGAGCCATTATGCAAAAGGGGAGATTAATAGCAAGGGGGAAGTAGAGGGGGTGAAAAGCAGTTGCATGTGGGGTACTTGACATAGTATGGCCAGTGGGAAAGACCCAGTGACTAGCCGCTGAAGTATTCCTTTGATGTTATATTCTCAGAAGTTTTGTTTCTAACGAAAGTCTTAGACCAGTAGCAACAGTTTCCTTTTTCTATCTGTAATCAACTTCCATTGGTCCGTCTATAAGATTGAACATGATTCTGGTTTGGACCTAGGTGGCCAAGTGGTTTGGTCATCTTTCAGTGCTCGAGTTTAACTCCAAGTCTCACAGCGCTGTTTCTGAGACATGTAGTGACGTTGTCGCTGTTGGAAACGATATGGAGAAATGGGCCTAATATCCAGTGTCCATGTATCTAGGCTTCTGCTAAACGTTCGCCACGGTCCTCTTGGTGAAATTTATGTAACTGTGGCTAAATTAAATGCTTGTGTGGCTAAATTCTGTCAAACTTAGTGGCGAAAATGCCTCTCAAGTGTACACAAGAGAAACTGACGCTCCTATGTTTTTGACTGGGAATTAGAAACTTATGAAAGCTGAATCAAATAATGGTGGCTAAACTGTCTCTGTTGTCGCTAAAAAAGATTTTGACTGCTTTAGCCACAGTGGCTCAGGCTGGAATTAATTTAGAGGAAGCCTAGTGTATGGACAGGTAAAAGGTCCCACCATGGGACCTAGTTTTACCTTTTACCTTTGTGTGGATCACCAACAGCACTCGTCATAAGGCGGGGGCCTAGCTCAGAGGTAGCACTCTGGGCTTCCAACCGCTGGGTCCCGGGTTCGATTCCCGGTCGAGCCTAAGTTGGATGGCTGTTTCATCCTTTGTCTCATTGCCATGGTCTCTGCCTGTCCTAATTAGCCCAACTGGTGCAGAAATACAGGACGTAAAACCCTAATCACACACACACACACACACCAACAGCACTTATCACCGTTTCATGATTTCATCATACCTTTCTGAACAGGAGTAATGTTGTTTCCTGTGAATCTGATAAAAGCAGGCCAATTGACCACACTGACCAGTTGTTTGAAAGAATACTCAAAACTGTCTGAAGTTATTACCTATGTCTACATAATGTACAGGAAGATTGCATGGTTTGAGACTGTTTAGCTCAGTGCTCACACCTCCACTTGACATGTTGATTTATCATATATGAACTGGTCGAGTTGTTGACAGCTGTATCAGTGTTACCATCATTCTTTGTATGACTTTCAAAAGATGCACTTCATGTACAGCGTGTAATTCTGGCTACAACTGTTGCCTTTCAAGGTAGACTGAGTTTTGTTTGATATGAAAATGTACATAAATCGTATAACGCGCTTGACAGGCAGATGGTCTGTGCCTCGTGTTGGTCTTGCTTGCCTATTGTGTAGCTTGTCACCATGGTTACATATGTCAAAGAGGTAAAAAATGAAAGGGGAAAAGGTCCACAAAATGGTGAGAGGTCTGTCATGACATGAAAGTTAATTTGATAGCGTGTTGTGGACTCGTGGTCAATCTAAAAGTGAATATGTACGTGTGCTGGTTTCATGATTGGACTTGGAAAAGCTTGCAAATTGACCCGAACCAGCTGCTGATAAACGTTATTTCTTTGTAATGTGATGGTCTAATATTACTAGGGTAAGAATGCACTGTGTTCTGCAACTTTCAAATGTTGTTTTGCATGATACACTTCAGTAGAAAGGAAGAAAAAGAGAGAGAGGGAGAGAAAAAAAAAGAGACGAAAAATAAAAACATGGTTCACTGCACAACTGTATTTTCAAATTTAAATATATAAAAAAAATTTAAAGTTAGATGCAAAACTGAAATCTCAGTATTTGCAAAGCGCTATGTTTTTGTACACAAACTGTGTAACTGACGGTTGCAATAACACTACAGCGAAACCCCTCAAATTGTCATTTAAGACTAAGTTTTAGTAGAACCTCGCCATGAAGACCGCTCTTCGAGCAAAACATTTGCCTTACTGATAAAGTGGTCTTCATAGTGACTGATACTAAAATGAGTTACAATATAATACAGTGGGATCTCGCCATTAATGCCAACCATGGTGCCAATTTATGGTATTAAGAGGCTAAAAGCAATGTACAGTCACCAGTACAGTGGACCGTGCAGTAGTGTACAATTGTACCATTTGTAACTCATTTGAACAATCTGAAAATGTACTGTTTGGTTTGTACCTTTTTTCACAGGGGCTTGTTTTCATGCATGTTGTATGGCAGTGTATGTGACATAGCAGTATATAGTAACACTTGCATAGTAACACTTGCTACTATTCAAGTTGGCCCGGGCAACTGCCTGGTCATCTATTATTTAGCCTGACCAGCTGCTCCATGTTCCAACATGATGACAAGGCTTCACAGTGCATTGGAACAAGTGGGGGCTTAGTGGAGGTCCAGTGTGACTGGAATTATGCATTTAATGACATTCTGTACATGTGAGACATGCAGAATGCTTAGAATGGCAAATTGTGGTGTGTAGGACTGTAGGAATGAAGTGACTGTGAAATGGAATGGGTGAATTGATGTGGAGTGAATAGTGGAATTGACAAGGAAATATGGTTGACAATTAGTTGTTGATTATATGTACTACTACTGCTACTACTACACTACTACTACTACTACTACTACTACTACTACTACTACTACTACTACTACTACTACTACTATTACTACTGCTAGTACTACTACAACTAATACTACTACTGCTACTGCTACTATTATTACTACTGCTAGTACTACTAAAACTACAACAACTACTACTACTACTACTACTACTACTTCTACTACTACTACAAACTACAACAACTACTACTACTTCTACTACTACTACAAACTACAACAACTACTACTACTACTACTACTACTACTACTACTACTACTACTACTACTACTACTACTACTACTAGATTCAGACCACTTTTTTTTTGTGCTCTATTTATCTTGTACCTATCATTAAAACAGTGTATTACTACTACTGCAGTAACTACACCAGTCAGTCGGTCAGTCAGCACTATATCTGGTGCCACTGTATAGTGGTCAATCAATAAAGCTTTATACGTAAATTACCATTATATATAAAAACGATCAAAATTCACAAGAGGTAAAGTTCTGACAGCCTACGCAGATGAGGTTTGACGTTTAATGCAGCATTGTTTAGAAGTAAGATGACAATGTCTTCTTCAGCAAGATGCAAGAAAGTAGCAGGATGGCATTTCTTTGTGTTTAAACATTGACATGTCTATTTCTGGCTTCTGCAGTTGTTCTGCCTGTTGCCTTTTGACGTCAGTGTTCTGAAAAGAACATGGTTTTGGAAAACGTCAATGGGGGAACACCAACATGAAAAACAGCAAGAAGCTACGTTTGTCATAATACAAATTGCATCCAATGCTCCAAGTCGAGATTCTTTTGATTATTTTATACTGGATTGCTTAAGCATATCACACTGTACACATTGCTATCGTTTATTAGAACCCTGATAAAGAATGAGGTATGTCAGTTCGAATAAACAATTTAAAAACAATCATTTGTGCAGTTAATACAGATTAGATTCTGCTGTAAAATTTAACACATTTAATGTTCTTAAAACATTGATATATATATATATATATATACCAATATTTAATTGCTGTGAAGGTAAGTGTAGTATGTAGTAAGAAATGTTAAATACTAGGAAGTTGTGGAATGTATACAGAGATAACAAGCGAACCAGTAGAAACCCCTATATAGGAAATAGGTATTTGAACAAAATTTGTGTCTGGATTTTCTCAGCAATATTTTGTTTTCCACTTAGTTGGTTCTTTGCAGAGAACAGCTCTGAAAACGAGATTTGTCCTTATCAGGCTGTAGCACAATGTTGTCACTTTGTAGATCTTGCAATTGTGCATGCCAGGCTGCCTCTCTATGGGGGAGATTGAATGCTCTCATTGCAAAGGAAATGTCATTATTCCTTCAGATTTCTTGTATAATTACCACGAATACGAGTAATTTTCATGCAGATTTAATTTACACAGATTTTGCTGCAGCATCACAAGTGCTCATCATTTCAAATGTTCCACAACAATACGGATGATGATACGCAATAATACAGTAGCACATCGCTGTTAAGACTGCTATGTATGGGTTTAAAAGATTGTCTTTATGGTGAGATTGTCATTTTACAGTAGGACTGCTGGTGAGTTCATAAGTGGTCCTAATTGTGAAGTGGTCTTAATAGTGAGCTGTAATTTATTCGGCCAACCTTAGTCCATACTTGCAGGTCGTTTTTGTGAGGTGGTCTTTGTTGTGAAGTAAATATGGTAAGAAATTGATCATAATTGTGAGGTGGTCTTGAGGTGTCCATCATATAAGATAGTACGCTGAAACTTTGAATAAAATGTTAATGCCATTCTTAAATGTGAAACTGTTGGACTTAATGATGAGATGAATCAAAATGGCAAGAGTACTGGTCTTAGTAGTAAGGTTGCCTTAATTGGTAATCCGGGTTCCCACTACACCGGAAGTCAGATGTTTGTGGATGCAGATTGGGATCCTACTGATGCAGATATAGAAGCTGCCAGATGCAGATGCTGAGGGTGTGCTGCTGTTGATGGATCAATATTTTGCAGCTTGCCCTAGTCGCTTCAGCTACTTCTCATGCATGAGATTTCAAGATGCATTGCCCCCTGTTCGATATCTGTGAAAGATCACTCTTGTAGATAGGCTAAACTTGATGTATATACGTGCTTGTGAGACAAAATATTGGCTTGTATTGCAAGGCATTTGCTATGTATTGATTGGTGGCTCACAGCATTAGACTTTCGTCTAGGGTGGGTTGCAATGTGTTGTGAAGGATACAATAATACAAAAGTTTAAACTATCCAGTATTACAGCAGTTTCATAGACTTTGAAACTACACTCCAGAAGATGTGATGTGAATCCAGCTGGACTCTCATTGGTTAAGGCAGCAATCAGTCAGCCCCTAAGAATTGTGATTATACGATACAACGAGTTCCTGAAGACCAACTGGATATTAAGCCCACTTCAGGGAAAGCTAGTATTGGAATAATTTCTCAAGTTCACAGTGAGTGTCAGCTCACTGCAACTACTTTCTGGCCTACAAACAATTCAATTTTGATTGACACGTTATGAACTAATTACTTTAAAAAAGCTAACATCAATATTGCGTGTTCCTGTAGTTGTAGTTTTGCCTATTTCCTTCCTGTCAGCGATCTAACTAATTCTGTCAGGAACAGCATTGGACAATTGCAGTTGATGACACAACAATACTCTGGTGGAGCAGACACTTATCAGTTGTGATGACTAAATGACCAGGGTTGATGGAATGATTCAGACAGCCTTCAATGCAGCATTCAATGCAGAATCTTTGGGTATTAAGCCACCCCCTGGGGGGCTGTAGAACATGGAGCAGGGGCAAGGGTCTTTGTCTTGCTTGGCTCATCCTCTGATGGACTGTCACAGGCCCCAGGGGCGGAGGGGGAATGGGACTTTTGGGCTTGAGGGGGCTGAAATTGCTCTACCGCTTGTTTGTGATAAACCTGCAGCAGTATATGGGTGAAAATTTTTTGTAGAATGTTAAGTTATTCATAGATTTATCAGGTTTATAGAGTACGTGAGAATCTCTTGCGACTCCATAAAGGTTATTCAACAGCTAGCTATTCAATAAAATGGGGAGCTCTAGAAATCACTGTTAACTTTGTTCTGTTTTATCATTTGCTTTGCACACTGACTCACTGAGCCACAACTGTTAAACCATAGAAATGTTATCGGAGGACATACGTGGACATACATGACTTGTATAGTATGGTATACAGTGAATATCAGGAGAACTTGTCCATGAAATGTTACCAATAAAAGGTAATCAATGAATACATTTTTCCCAGAAAGCTTTCTTTAGGTGAAAAGATATCATATTCTGCAGCAGTGTGAATTGTATTGAAAACTATGCAATATGGAGGTGAATAATACCATAGGATGTCATATTGAGACTCATGGGGTAATGATACAAAGCAGTATTTACATGGAGTTGGGTAAATGAAACTTGACCTTAGTCTGAGCACACATCTCTGACAGTCAGTGGCAGGTTTATCAGTCTACAGTCAAACATGTGGTATCAAATGAGAGTCAGCTGAGATCAAAAGCCATATTTACTTCATTGTTTAATGTGACAACAATGAAGCCAAATAAGAGAAGCTTGCATTGTCCCCTGTCTGTGCTTCTAGCTACGCCCTGGGATAGAGCCATTGATCCTGAACAGGGGTGATGACCCAATTGGGGCAAATAGTATCACCCCCAGAAGAATAGCTGGGCCTGCTTGCTAACCCTTTGCTAGGGCTTGATAAAGCACAATTCTAGAGCTTACTGCAGAGTGTGTACGGTGTTTTTGAGGCTGCTGCAACCCCTTTGTTATTTGTAGTGAGTTGAATGACAATTGTAATTGGGGTGTTCCTCAAGGACATCCATTGAGTGCTGTCAAGCATGCTCCACTTTTAATTACTCCTAAAGGAGCAAAATAACTGAACCAAATAAAGCAGGGCTTTCGGAAAGCTGAACAAACAACACAAGCCAAAATAGGATCAAATGATGGTGCACGAAGACTGTCAGAATGACTTCATGTATACAGAACTGAGTTTATTTATTTTATTTAAAAACTTTTTTTGTCTGGATACATGACTAAAATGGTCACACTGACTAGATACAAGAGTGCCAAATGAAATCTTGAGTCAGACCAGACTATGACGACTCTTCGTTGATTGGTTTTTATTTTTTATTACTTTTTTTGCCATTTTAACAATGGGTACGAGTAGATGAGCCGATTTGCCTTCAAAAACTTTCACAGTAGTTCTGTTTCCAAAGCACAACTGAAAGGCATTGAAATTTTTATGAGAAACTGTTGACATCAGTATCTACTCTCCCATAATTCTCAGTGCAAAATGGTGACGAAGTTTTATTGACCAAAATCGGAGCTCTCGTAGTTTATAGAGAACAAGTAACAATTGTCAGATCACTGCCTTAATTTCTCTTCAAAAATAAGGCTATGAAGTCCTAAAGAGTGGACAGGGAAGGTCAGTGTAGCGTTGCATTGTGACGCATTATTATAGTTTGACTACGAAAGTTTTTAGTGGCCAATCGGTCCATCCTCTACAGAGAATAGATACGCCATCTAGGTATGAGGGGTATGGATAGTTGAAGTTAAAGGATGTTTTAACCTATGGGGTGACACTTCCCCATGTTATCAATTCTGTCATAACCTCAAATCATCTGCTATAACCCGTCATAGCCTTACTCTGCAATATCCCTATAAGGGCATCAGCTATCAGGTTGACAGTTGGCCCAATCTCATTATGGAATATAGCCAATGCGGCAAAGTCTATATGATCTGGATCTCCAGGCAGACAGGGCGGGATCCAATCTCTATATATTGAGTGATATATTTGTTTTATTGAATGATATATTCATCAGCTTGCAGATTCTTTGCTATGTCAAAAGTCACCATCGAGTTGTCTCCTTCTGCTCTATGTGGAATTTCATGATTTTCGATCTTTCATGGTTGATCGAGATATCCATTAACTGTTATTGTGGTGAATAAGTTTTAATACCTTGCAATTATTTATAACCATGATAACACAATCTAAGGATTATTGTGATGAATTGTAGTATGCATAGCTTACTTATTGATAAATAATGCTATATTTATGCCAAATTTTATGGTGCACATCAATACACTTCAAAATTTACAGCCAAACATCAACAAGATGATTTGAACAAGTTAAGGCCTGACAGTGAATGATTTCCACAACTAAGTTGCATTTATATTACTCTTCAGTATTGCAGTAAATATTGTGCAGAAGATAGGTATTCCCAGAAACCCAAATCAGTTGCTCATTGCTTGCATTTGGCTTCATTTGTCACAGAAGCCTTGCACTGGGACGTGTGGCTGACAGTGTGTCATCATACTGACTTGTATGTTCCTGGGTTGTCGTGGAAACTTTTTAGGATGTTCTTTTTATTTTTTTGGTTTTTCAACTGGCTTGGTGCCCTATATGCCTCTATTTAGGTGCCCTAATACCCTTGGGCACCATGCCCAATTCAAATCCTAGCTGGAACACTGAGGTAGTAAACGTAATAACCAAAAACTTGTGATTTTGTGCTTTTTTTAGGGGGCAAGTTCCACAAATTTCGTAAATTCCGTTGGTATATTTGTAGAGTATGGTATCCATAATTATATGTACAGAATTTGTTCGTGCATTATCACATGATTTGCCATCTGTCTGTTACTTCTAATATTATTATTTACAATCTGACTGATGATAAGTTACTGGTTAAGCATTGTAAACCATATATATAGAAACTTAGAAAGTTTCCTCAATGCCAATGCAACAAAAATGTGTTACTTCGCCTATGATAGCATCCCCATTATAAGGTTAGTCTTCCATATTTCATCATGAAAGCTTCAGTAGTGCTCGTCTAGTTCATCTAAAAATAGAAAGTGTATTTAATTCTAATGTAATGAAATGTGTTACACATGTAAAAGCATCCCCATTAGTCTTTCCATATTTTGTCATGAAAGCTTCAGTACTGTTCATCTAATTCAACTAATTCAGCTGATCACATTTACTCAACCCTTTGATCTGCTTCTAACGCAATTAACCTAACATCATGAACATGAAGATTCCATAGTAGTTAGTGTAGTGATTCACATGTCTGTCTGTTACACTCATCTGGGTCTGTTTGTCTGTCTCTTTGTGTGGTGTCAGACTGGTCATGTCTGCTGTCCAGATGCCACAATCTAAGTGGAGCTGAGTGGAAGATTGCATGTTTGGGACATAGGCCGAACAGGCTGCATGGGAGAGACACTACTGCCCTGTGGTACACCTTGGTCAATGCCTTTAACAGTGTCCAATAATTCTGTGGTCAGTGACATTAAAATTGCTAAAATGGGGTGTGGTTTTTTCCCCTCTTGTTTTTATCTCCTTTAGTTTTCTTTAAAAAAAAAAATGCGAAAATTGTTCAAAAGGAAGATTGCATGAGTTGGTTTTGAGCACCTGCTGCAGTTGTGGCAAATGATTCTTTGTAAAAAAACAAATCTTAGCACGAGAACGGCTGGGTAGATATCTGCTGGGAGGCTATCGATTGATTCTGGAAAAGAGGTAGGATGAAGATAATGGCGATTCTAAATTGAGATAGATGGCGTTGATGAATTTACACACTATTTGGCAAGAAGCCCTAAAGCATATTTAGAAGCATATGGTAATATAAATAATGTTGAAGATTAATACAATGAAAATGGGATTCAATGGTCAGGAATGTTCAAAGACAAAAATGAAATTGATGGAGTTACAAATTTGCGGATTCAGCTTGAACAATATTTGGTACTGTTCAGTGAAAAACTAGTTAAAGTAGTTGTACATATGTGGTACATACTAACCATACCGTGTGTGACACATCTAAGATTTTTAACATTTTCTCAATTGCCATTAATTTTGTTGTCTTGCCACCATACACACATGAATGTATCCTTATTTGTTATGAGATATATATGTTTACAATGAAGGCAAGTAAGAAGTCTAATTTTCTGTTCTGCTTTAGTGCCAGGCAATGGGGTTGACAACTTGTTAGCTTGGCAGCCAAGAAGAGTCTTATTTGACCCGAGGAGTGGGGTTAAGACATGGAAATAGGACCTTACTTGGTTAAATTTCCAATTTCCACTTCTTGGCTGGAGGGATAAACAAACTAAGCTGAGCTAACAGCAGAAAGCAGGGCAAAGAAGCATCACCAGTAATGCAGAAGGAAAAAAACATGGTACAGAGAAGGTCTCCTTGTGGTAGACCTATTGTTTCATAGCAGTAACCACACCAGTACGCTGTGGTATCCAACATAAATACACAAAATTGCCAATATATTCAATAATTCTTTCTGGTTAATATAACTGTGTTCACAGCCAACTGGCGTGAACATTGTCTGAAGTTGACAAATGCTGCAACATGAAAAAGAAAGTGTCTAACGAAAGGAGATTATAATATCACTCAACATTTTGGTGATACTAATTAGCAGTGTAATTAGTTTAGGTGGAAGCTTAGTAATTCCAACATATAAAGTGACTGAATATGCATGGTTATCCACTATCCAGCATCTTTATCGACCAAGCCCAATTTTGGACAGAGTAGTAGGGTGTGACTGGCACACTGCACGGCTTCGTAGAAACCTTCCAGGGCAACCCGAGGGTGTTTGAATTGACAGAACGCAATCTGGTTACTGCAAATGGCAGGAGCTGTGTGGCAGCCAATCTAAAGTGAGGGCTACACATGCTGAATCACTGCTTTACTGAGCTACGTCGAACTACACTGAGATATTCTGACTTGTACAGTATCCAATGAAAGTGAGGAAACCCTAATCAGTATCACCAGTGTTGAGCAATTTGATTCCTTTCATCAGTGACTTTGTGAAATGTTCAATTTTGTTTGCTTAAAGTTTACATTTACATGATTTTATGAGATATGTCCATACATTCGCAGAGCAGTTGTATTCGCTTAGCGGGGTTGGTTGACGCGTTGATCACAAAGTGACAAATTCTGCAGCATTAATTAGCTTCAGGCAATGTTCACTTCAGTTCGCCAGTTGTATTAAACTGACAGAAGTTGCTAAATTTTTGATAGACTGGCAGATTTGGATAGGAGTGAAACCACTTTTGTCGGAAACTATGATTGCAGTTGGTGGATAATCTGGTTTATCCAAGTAGTAGTGTCGGAAGCAGCACCGCAGCGATCGTAAGGTGGTCGCCTTTTACCTAACTGTCTCTGCATCATTGCATCACAGGGCTACGCTGAGACCTACTGAGCTGTATTGAGCTGTACACATTGACCTGTCTAGTATCTTGCAGTGTCTGTGTAATGTTACTGTTGCAGACTTTGTAACAGAGTGTGGGCTGCGTATAATGTCCAGACTGACTGTGCTTTTCGGATGAGTCATGTATGACTGAGAGCCTCAGATGTGACAGTGTCTGGTCCTCAAAGCATCGTCATGTTTGCATAATACTCCAAAAGTGAGTTGATGCAGAAATAGAGCTGAAGGATTAATCATGGTGATCGTCACTATTTTAGTTTAGGTTATGGCTTTTTGTCTTATCTTATGTGTATTTCAGTGTTTGTTCGAATAGAGCATACTTGAAATTCTGGTTAATGATATCAATTGTGACATTTTTTTGATATTGTGATACAATCAGTAATCGCTCTTATGTTGATGCATTGAGTCGTGGCAAACAGATTCAACGTCTTGAGTTCTCTTGGTATCAAGGTTATTGTTGATTGGTCTGTTCTATTTCTATATTCCTTTGTTTCTATGGTAATGTTCTGAGATATGCCTGATGTCATTTATCACAAAAATGTTGAGTAGTCTCCAATCTCCTTTCATTGGTCACTTTCTTTTTCATTTTGTAGCATCAATTAATCAGCTTCAGGTAATGTTCACTATAAAACAGTTTATGAAGCTATCTCATAACTGAATATTGTAAGGGTAGATACTGTAACTCACTTTGGTCATTACATGGCTAATATTGTTTGTGCAAGACAGTAACTACTAAGAAGCACAACGCATTAGGGGACACTTTGTGGAAACAGAATAGAGAAAAGTCGAATAATTGAATGAGCATAATCGTGTGAGGCAGTGGAGGGCCTTGCTGAACACCTGAGCTTGTGGTTCCTTTTGCATTTCTTGTGGGCTAATCATATCATGCTGAGAGTGCATTGGACTGAAAGGTGCATTTTTGTGTGGTCAATATGTGGGTCATACCCAATGAGTGCTATTTATATTTCCTGAACTTTCCTTGTTGCAAGGATTTAGCAGTGTTTAGTTGTACAACCAAAGAACTTAAAAACAACCAATAGATACAATGCCACCTATCTTAGTTGATCGAGTCAGAAATCACTCACTGGTGTCTCATAATGTAGCCTACATTTTGTTTACAGTTGAAGTATTGATAAACATATATTTTTGATAGACATATATTTTTGATAGTAAATTAGTATTTTTGATAGTTAACATATATTTTTGATAGTAAATTTGCATTAAAGTGAACATTTATGATAATGTGGAATAATCTCAATGTTGCTTTGTTGGCAAACATAGGAACTTCCTTTCAAACCACCCTACTGTTGGGGCATTTCCTCACCAATAAGGACAAAATCTTTTATCAGGTGTGGTCTTACATAGTACTCGAAAAATACAATTAGCAGGATTTTAATTTTGTATATCCTCCTCAATTCTTCAAAAAACCTTTTATGTAGAAGTGTTACTTATTTCTCTATAGCCCCTTACAGTGTGCTTTATCAGTATTATGTGTTCAGGCACTTAGTATTGCGCAACATGGGGTATTAGCAATCCTGGTTGGGGCGTTAGTCTAAAGCTGTTGACTAATTACATAGGATTGTGTGTGGAATTTGGGAGCATTGTTTTTGTCACCTACTCGTGTAGTTAATTAGCTTAAACCCCTTCAGTGATAATCTGAGTGTTGTAGACCACAACAAAACCTTTTGTAATCTGTTAAAGTATCACCTGTGCAATGTGTGCATATAATGTGAGAATTTAAGAAGGGTTTTCGGAGATTTTGTAAGATAGGTCACCCCCATCTACGTTGAACTTTTAGAATTCCTTCCACGGCTTAAGTTGCAGAGTACACAGAGTTGGAGGGAAAGTATTTAGGACAGTTTTGAAGTAGAATGACCTAGATGGGTGTATTTCAACATTTTGTTTTGGAATTCTTAAGATTTTGCTTTCAGTTCGTCTCTAAACCATACCTCAAATGCAATAGAACACCACAAATAAGTCCCCTCTTTAGTGTTGTAACTCAATAGAGTCTTTTCACTGAGCAGCCCTGAATTTAGCACGGCATACGTCTTTCTTCCCCTCTTATTACTCATTTTGCTTTTCAGACATAGTAGGTCAAAACTAACTGATTCCATAAATCTAATTTCCTCAGAGAAATAACAGAAATCAACTGAACGATAAGAGGTCAAATATATACATTAAAATGCACTAAAAAATACAGCTGCTAGGATGATTTTTGCTTCAGCCAATCACAGCCAAGGATGGGAACCTTTTCAGCCAATAGAATTGCAGTATTCTGTCATAGCCACCTGGTGGAAATATAGAGAACTTTCAGTAAAAATCCACTATTGGACATATGATATTAACAAGGTGTTTTTAGTTTACATCTGAAATTTGTGTAGAGACTTTCTGTTGGCACTAGTATATTGCAATCAAAGTTTGTTACATTTTAGACAAACTGTAATCCATTTTGGAACTCAATTAATGGGTGTGAGATTCATGCTTTTAAGTTGGTTAGTCTTAGTCTTAATCTTGTGGAATGCTTCTGTACCATGTCGTTGAATCTTGAGGAATGCAAGCTTTATCAAGGATTATTTTTAAGTCTTTTAGATGTAACATGACATATCGTAGAGTTCTTCTATTTATCCTACATAATCTTCTTGAGATAATTCTTCATCAGAATAATTGCATCTTATATTAAAAATATTTGTGTAGTGGTTCATCTGCTACTTTTCTCCTCTTCTCCACTCGGGAGTTTTTAGGCGTCAGTTGCATTTGTGCACAGCATCAATCAACTTGATTTTCTCTCCATGGTTATGGACCACGGCTGCAGTTGTGCTTTTATGGAATCCTATTACATTTGTGCAGTTCATTAATTACAGAAATGGTTGCAATACAATGTTCTTTTGTGATAAATTGCTTCTTTTTTGTTATGTCAGAAAATGTGTATTGTCTCAGTGATATTGGTCTGATTCTTGGTTTACAGTTAGGCAACGGTTTTTTTTTCTTTCGTTTCTCGACACCGCTGGCCAAACTTTAGCAGTGCCGCTCAATTAATAAATCAACAATTGTCTGGGCAAATATGTGTATTGCATCTCAAAGTATCACATCACCTGTGTTAATTTATGAAGAAAAAAAACCCTTTCTGGGGATTTTTTTTTATTTTCCGACCGACCATCTCATGAAAAACGGTCCGAGAAAGTTCTGAGAAACATAAGATCAAAAAACCGTGGCCTTAGTTTCATAAAATATGGTCGCCTCTAGACAGCTGTAGCAACCTGTTCCTGGCTGTAGCTATAACTGGCTAAAGCTACCTGCTTCTGTCTACTCCTAGCTTAGAGTCAGCTTACACTTACCACAACTTAAACATATAAACATTGGTAAATGTATCAAATATATCATCAATATGTATGTACAATAGACATGCATCTTTTTAACAAAAAAATTGCAAGTATGCATAACTCGCAACTTGTGCACCAAATGGTGCTGCATGAACTTTTAGATCCAGCTTTGAGTAGCCAGCTATAGCTAGACAGTTCCGTTTATTGCCAGGTAGCATTGTATAGCAGAAGTTGTCTACTCTAGGTTCAATTTGATAGACTATTTTTAATGAAACTAAGTGCATATGACCAGCTGTCAGTGGCTGCCATAATGATGAGACTTTAAGTTCGAAAGTCAAATATATGCGTATCCTTCAGCGGGTTTTTCACTTATTTCTATAAGATTAAGGTACTAATTCAGCGACAATTCAACGGCAAATGCCATTAAAAAAGTAGTTTTAAACCTAGGACGCTCTTAGAAGTGTTGGGGTCAGCTAACAACTCAACCACTGCACCAATAGACCTCTTCTTCCCTTTTCTCTTCTCTTCTCTTCTCTTCTCTTCTCTTCTCTTCTCTTCTCTTCTCTTCTCTTCTCTTCTCTTCTCTTCTCTTCTCTTCTCTTTTCTTTTCTCCTCTCCTCTCCTCTCCTCTCCTCTCCTCTCCTCTCCTCTCCTCTCCTCTCCTCTCCTCTCCTCTCCTCTCCTCTCCTCTCCTCTCCTCTCCTCTCCTCTCCTCTCCTCTCCTCTCCTCTCCTCTCCTCTCCTCTCCTCTCCAACATTAAATTCCTGGTCTTAGTTCCTTCTTCTATCACAATGTCACAATTGTCCATTATTTCCCTGCACATTACATTTCCTCACTTATAAAGCTAATCGAACCAATCCTTAGGCGCAGTTTCTATGTCTCCCTAGCCCCCTAAGTGAGTGGCTGGGGAAAGATAATTGTGTGAAATATGAATATGCACCTCTAGAGTGACCTGCTGAGGTTTTATTAGTGCTACAGTCAATATGGCCATAACGCAAAAAGCCCAAATGGGAAACCGGCCATTACATCCAATATGTGCCAAGTGCATCTCTTTTCAAATAAGCTGATATCGTATTGCCATGGCAGCGCATTGGCCATCATTGGCAATAAAAGCTGTTAAAGAATTTACTGCATATTTGTCACTAAGTGCATCAGATATGATGTTTAAATGTTATAAGGAGGTATTTAGATAGTGGGGTAGATGATATTAAGTAAAATATTGGCAAGAAAATGATGCATTGAATAGATATATGGGTTTTGTGCTTGGAGTAATGTTTTCTAATTGCTGCATTGTTGAAATCAATACTTCGTGATTGCCATGTTTGTAATGTATTTTTTTTCCCTTTTATTTTGCAGGTAAGAATATTTTACATTCTGATCAATATTCATCAAGGCAAGGTAGGAATTGAATAACTCTTTTAAATATGTTTAACTTGGGTATTATCCGATATCAATAACTGCGAGTATGCGAAATAAATGCAACAAATGGTAATCCAGGTAACTTTTTATTTAGATTAAAAAAATATATATATATTAATTAGTAAGATTATAACTTCCTTTATGTATCACTTTTTTGTTTTGTTTTTTTTTGTTTTTGGCCTGCTGAAATGAGCATTGTCTAAAGCTGCTTAATGCTACAAATTAAATTAAAAAAGAAAGTGATCAATGCAAGGAGATGTTAAATTACTCAACATTATGGTGACAGGGTATGACAAGGAGTTAGTTCACATAAGTTGGATAATTACAGCCAATTTCTAGGATTTGGTAACTAAGAGGATGTGGGTCTACCTTGGCCAATGACAGTCCTCGATTCGCATGACGTCCTTTTGAGTTAAGCTTCCAAGATTGGTTTCTAAGTTTATGAAATTGGCTGTAATAATATTGCAGTGTATTTGAGGTTTTGTAATTTGCATCAAATATGGAATGCTTGTGGTTTATGTAATTTTCCTCATATAAGAAGTGCCATTTTCGACCTAATCTTTGCGTGATATAAAGACATCAATTTATGGAAAGACGTAGGAGGGCTTTGCAGCAGCGATACCAAATTATGTTGTCTATTTTTGGCATTTTATTTATCAGAGTGCAAACTTTTTGTAAGCTGAACAATGAAATGTTTCATGCATTGTTGAGCATAAGTGCTGTGCTCTTGGAAAGAGATTTTAAAAAAGCAAAAATCCCCAAAAAAGTTCGGCTGTGAAAATGCCCTGGGGTTTAGAAGCAGGTAATGGAATTAGGGAATTAGTGACAAACGTCAAAGTGCCAGTCAAACACCATCAAACACGAAATGCTTGACTGGTCCCTTTTGCCATTTCAAAGAGGGGGAGGGGAGAGGT
Organism: Alitta virens; assembly: GCA_932294295.1. Classification (NCBI taxonomy): domain Eukaryota; kingdom Metazoa; phylum Annelida; class Polychaeta; order Phyllodocida; family Nereididae; genus Alitta; species Alitta virens. The sequence continues at coordinate 18,396,179 of OW028582.1, forward strand.
TTTTCGGTGGATTGATTATAAATAGGCAAAACATGGCCTCCTTGGCACTTAATCAATAAAAATGTGAACATTGTGTGGAGAAATTCCTTAAGTTGACATGCATACGACAGAATGAGCATACCATAATTGTCAGGTCTCTTTTTTCAGGAGATGTATAGCTTATTCACAAAGAAATTGGCTACGATATAATTTAAAAGAAGACAAAATGAAGTCATTAAGCTGTTCATTCATTCTGTTTGTGCAAAACTTAAAATATCCTCCCCTAGATGCTCATACATCTTTCAGTTTGCTGGCTGATAAGTATAATCTGTTTCTATGGTAACCTAAATTATGCCTCATTTTCCAATGCAGTTCCATTTGGGATGGTAGTGTTTTTGGCTCAGAACTGCGAGCATTAACATGTGCACTGTTTAAGACAAATGCAAGGTACTGACTTCATTAAAAGACTTAAATATTACTCACAATTTTCATTGTGATATCTTATTGGTCTTATGTCAAACAATATGATTGGTAGCTCATTACATCTACCTTCGATTAATTATTATTACACAGCACTTTGGTTATTAACACACAACACTTATGAAGGTCTTGATCAGCAGTTCATCGTTACGTCTACGTCTTATTAATTCAGTACATGAAGTAGAACATCTATAAATGAAACAACAACAACAAAAAACCTTCCTGTAGCTTTGTAATTATTTAGGATGATTATGCTAAACTAATAAGCTTTTCCATCCAAAATAATAAGCTTTTCCATCCACAGCAGTAAGGTAATTTTCGGCATCTGGAAGCTGCAGTTATGTTATGGCATTATGCAGAGCTTTTATCATATGCATCTAATCTGTAATAAACAGAGAAGAGGTGATTATTTATCAGTGTTTATAAATATTGCAAATGAGTTTTAGAGCACCCATTAAGTCTTGGATGCTAGGGATTGGCAATATGGGCTGGAGCAATGATAGGCTTGTAACCGCTTGTTGTTGGAGCTTCGTCAGAATTCAATATTGTTCCATTTTATGGTCTGGAACCGGCTGCATCGTAGTTATAGTGTGAAATATCACATGGTGAAGAGCCAGCTTGCTACAGGGCTTTTGCTCCGTTTATATTTTGGTTTATGGCCCTGCATGAAAACCGCACTTCGATTTTTCCTGCAAGTCTGATATTTCACTCCATTTGGGAGTTTAGGACAAGCTATACATCATTCTGCATTGCTGCAGCTACTTGCAATTAGTGGTTCTACACAAGCCTTGATGTATATTAATGTTGCATGCTTGTCCTGCTTTTATGTTAGCAGTGAACTTAATGAAGGCATATTGTCTCTCCTAATGACAGGGGTGGAATTAAGTCTTGTACACTACATACAGGCTGTTTTCCCTCTACTTTCTCGCATCTAACACATGGTTTCTTGGAGGTTGTAGGAGAAAGAGATTTTCGGGTGAGAATTTTACACCTTAGTCGCCTTTCACAATTTCCTTTCATTCTTTTTGTTCTGTTGTTTTGGTAGCTCAGTGAACTTATCTTAAGGCTACAGACCACATTTGTCATTCAGTTGTGTTTTCAATTTCTCATCGTTGTTTAGACTGTGTTAAGTGAAACTGCCTCACTATTAAGACCCATGTTCTTTGCACGACAATAGTGGGATTCCATTGTGTTTTGTCATCCCTGTTTATTGTAGGAGCACATAGTGTTAAATTGAAGTGGAATAGTATTGGTTTTTTCATTATGCTGAAAACTGGGATTAACTTAATTGAATTGCCATAGACACACAGAATGATAGAAAATGAGATATGTACTATCTGCTGCTGATGCTGCTGATGCTGCTGATGCTGCTGATGCTGCTGATGCTGCTGATGCTGCTGATGCTGCTGATGCTGCTGATGCTGCTGATGCTGCTGATGCTGCTGATGCTGCTGCTAGGGGAACTCGGGAGGGAGGACAGACTGATGTCTGGGGGCCTGGGGTCCTCATTACATCTTATGCCTTGTCACCCCAGAAGACAGGCTCCCAGCAAACTGGCAGATCCATCACTTGAGACCTCTATGCTGTGCCTATGGTGTGCCTATGTTGTGCTTAGGCCTCTTGTTCCCTTCAAAAGGCTTTTGCTGGCAGTTTCCCTCTTGCCTCCGGGTGTGACAAACTTGCAAACCCAACATACAGTGGGAACCGTTCGGAAGACCACTACGCTTCTCAGAACATCTATAACACTTTAGACTAGATAATCTTGTCATTATGGAGAACAGGGGCCTAGCTCGGTGGTAGCTCAGTGGGCTGTCAAACATTTGGTCCTGGGTTCGAATCCAGCCCATATTGGAAGGTTGCTTCATCATTCATCTTATTGCCTTGGCACCTGCCTGTCCTGATCAGCCCTATCTGGTGCACAAATATGGGACGTAAAGCCGTCTCACCCACCTCTTGTCATTAAGGCTACTTCGATATATAACTTGCTGGGCTTAATGGAGAGATGGTAGTTGGGTTGGCGCTCGGTGGTTGTTGGGTTTGCGCTCGGTGGTTGTTGGGTTGGCGCTCGGTGGTTGTTATAGTGAGGTGGTCTTACTTGTGAGGTAGGCTGACCATGGAGAGGAGTAGTCTCCATGGGCTGACGTTTACGGTTTAGGTTCCATGAGTTGTTGATATCTTGGGACTTTCACTGTAGTAAATATCCTATGTAGTCTTATTGGCATTCTTTATTTCATATTAAGAACATTTACCCTGAGGACCGGTAATTGGCTTGAATAGTTTTATTGACCAGTAAAGGTTGGACTTATGTGGTCTTATTGGGGAAGTTCCATTGTATGGGAGCTGCACACACAATCCAATCCAAACAGGGATTGCTTGGTAACCTATCCACATCTGCAAAAAGGGTCGAAGAGCAGGAGGCTTAATCAGCTGCCTCCATGACCTGAATACGAGCATTCTTCCTAGACATGCTGTGATAGATCTAGTCCATGGTCTAGGTCTCTTTGAGTTTCTTTTGTCCAGAACACACAAGTTATGTACTTCCACTTCAATGTCTGGCAGTCTGCATGTGATGACAGTAACTCGTGATTTGAAATTTAACGAAAACTTCACTCGGCTCATTGTGGTTTGAACATGTGAGAAACAAAAAACCATTTGAAAGTTCTCTGGATACACTGTAATGGTTAACCAGAATTAATGGCTACTCAGAGAGAACTTTTGAGTGGTCTATAGTGGTTAAGGCACTGCCCTGCTCCTCTGAAGGCTGTGGATTACAGTGGATATTATTCCCGTGATATTATTGACCAGGAACTCCTTGTGAGCTCAACGGTTCAATTTCTGCGAGAAGTCGTTCCCAGGAGACTCGAGTGAACACCGTCTTTTTGCTTGAAATCATTGTAAACTCGAGTACAATACCATACTTATGTCAAGTGTATGTAATACTATATATGGATATTGGTATGGAGTCCATACCTTATCATCATAATCTGATGTCCTCTTATCTGTCAGTTGGGGATGAGAGTTGATTTATGAGACCATGAGAGTCAGTACAATACATGCCACCCAGACAAATGGGTGTTTTGGCAACTTAGAGGTGCAGCCTAATAAGTATATATATATAAAACCTATAGTGGAAGGTCTGCAGTGGAAATGAGAACATATGACAGCAGATAGAAGAGAATGCCAGAAATAATCATACCTAGAAGCCAGGAGAGAAGAGAATGTTAGATGGGAGGCTGCTGGAGGAAGCATTGGGGCTTATACACTTCTTTGTGGCTGATTAGCATCGTGTGATAGATGGCAGCTGGCAGGGAGGCAGTCAGTTGTTCTGATAAAACTCTTAATTGTCCAGTGGCCCTGCTATCTTAATATTCATGGGCTGTGGCAGGTCTGTTGTGGCCATACCCATTGTTTATGTGTTAGTAGATGGATTTGGTGAAGCTGCTCCTAAAAAAGTAGTTTGCAGCTGTCTGCAGTTCTTTTTGTGAGAAGGGAAGAGTCACATTAGCCCTGACGTCATTTGTTGTTTGTGACATAATCCTTCTTCAATGATGACGTCATTTCTATTCTCTAGCAATCTTTTGCTATTTGCTCCGATCCTAGACCCGAAGCATGTCGTCTAGATGGAAACACAAAGATGTGAGTCAGGGTATCGGACTGCTATTTTAGTAGAGGTAAAATCTTGCTTTTCGGTCTGGTGTCAAAGTTACTCAATGCCATATAATGCCAACGGTGGGCCAACATTGAGCCGATAGTGTGGAGCTTCAGCAAGGTTTAGTCTTGCTGTTATACTTTTGAGTCTTGCAATCTTACCTTTTCAATCACTCAGTCATATTACACGCCGAGTGCTATCCAGAGAACAGGCTTCAACATTGAACTTACTTTAGCCCATTGTAAGCCTGATTTGGCATGCTATCATGATAGAGTGTTACTCTTTCAATGCTGCAGTCACTCTTTGAGATTTGCTGTCTTTGAGTCTCTGATCAGCTTCTCATATCTATCATTTGTGTGTGTTCGACCGAGATGTCAGCCTCTAAAGCAGCACTCGGCTGACAACTCTCTCTAGCGTCTAATTGTGTTCTATAAAGGGACACTTATTGTGAATGAAATCAAATGGAATCATAGCAACCTTATCTGTTATATGGAACAAAACCCTTGGCAAAGTCTGGCTGCTCCTTCTTATGTGCCTGGTACAGATATGTCATCCATTATGGGAGAAAATTGGCACCTGAAACTTAAGCCTTTGATCTTGCTCGATTAGGAGTGTGCGTAACTCAGGGACCGCAGCCAAATGTAATGGATTCTTGAGAATAAGAAGGAATCCTCTTTGTAGAGCAATCTTGTGCATGCTTTGCTGGGGATTTTCTAGTTATACCTAAGGCTTCCACCCTTGCAGATAATGTCACAAACAAGCTCTGATGTTTCACTTTTGCCTTGGTATGCCTCTTATTTGAGAAAGACACCATGGATGGTCTGAAAGAGTGATTGGAAGGATTCAGTACGCTAGACGTTCACACGTGTATCAATCAGATGGTGATTGTTGGTCGATGTCTTCAACATTGAACTTTGTTAGCCCGTTGTAAGCCCGAGGTCGTACTCTTTCAGTGCAAGTATAATTTTATAGTCTGTTTTCACTGCTCCAAACAGTCTCAACCGACTTAACAATTACACCCTTGGCAGGCCTATTCACACATATATGTTAATAGTTAACTGATCACATGTAGAAAAAAGTGATGAACTGGTAAACCATTACAGTGTATCCGGAGAACTTTCCACTGTAGGGTTTATATATACACAGTCTAACTCTTTGAGTCTCGCTCTGTTGCTCATATCTTTTAATAGAGATATAACTGCCCATCAGCCTGTATGTCTGGAAGGACGGAGTTTATTAAATTTTGGTACCATACTGAGAACCATGCATGGTCTTTGCGCATGGAGGAACCGAGCAGATCCCCATTGAATCACTGCTTTACTCCACCAAGGTTTACTTGGCTACAGGTACTGATGGTTATTGTAGATTGCTTAGCCGTGATGCACTTATTACGGCTGTATGGCTGTATACTCCCCAGGGAGTTGAGAAAGGCTCATGCTTGAGCAGGCCTGCCAAGGGTGTAAATTATGTTAAGTCGGTAGAGCCTGTTTGGAGCAGTAAAAACAGACTATTAACCAATATATTAACATTTACTGTAGCCACATACAGAATGTTTGCATGAGTCACAAATATGGTTTAAACAAACTTCCTTCGCTGCCCTAAGAGCCTATGGGATTTATCAATCACTACCCAACCCGTCCGTATAAATCTATAGCCATATCCTGATTCTTTAGGAGGGAGAATGCCTCTCCCACCCCACAGTCTTGTCTGATTTACCACAATGAGGGTGAAGGGGTGATATTGGTGGCCCACTGATACGATCAATTGGCTGATCATGGAAGGATTAACTCTGAGGGTTGATGCCAGATAGGCTCTATAGATGGTCTTTTATGGTAGCATAGGTAAATAACGTGAAATATGAAGAATTTCGGCGATTGCCTTTTGTAGGGGAGGGGCACTGTGTGTGTTATGTTGAGATTTGGTTGGGTGAGAGGTAGCTAGTTGCATGAACTGGTTTCTTGTACTTTGTGTCTGTGCTGATTCCGGTAAATTCATGGAGGCACTAGAGAGTCCGTGATCAATAAACCCAATGGGGGGGGGGGGGGGGTGTGTTACATAATTACATAATATGTAACGTCGTGTTGACGTCAAGCCTCATCACATTTGCATGCATCTTGCAGCTGGTATTATTATCACTGTTATATGTGTATGGCACTAATTTTATGCTTCATACCAATCGTGTAGTGAGTATTCAAAATTTTGAAAAAAATTTGTATTTTACTTCTGGGCTCGATTTATTTTATATCATGTAGATCACACAAAACGAAATTTTAAAATGCAGATCTCTTGTTTGGAAACTTCTCTATGCAAATTTCCGTTTTCATGGAACCATCTAGACTAGTATTTCTGAATATATTACGAATTGATTATGATCTTTATGAGACTTATCAGTTGGTCTGAGCAGGCCATGAGCTGGGATTGAGCCACATTGAATTGTGAAATGGAAGGCAATTTGACGTGCACAATGGTCCTGCATGCCATTGTGAACTGTTCCTTGGCTGTGGGATTATTGCTTGAATGGGATTGGCAAGTATTCTGCAGCTTCCAGACACATGATTGCTTGCTCACTGCTCAGGGTGATGGTGATGGAGGTCATTTGGTGGGATGGTGTTTTATCTGCTGCTGAATCTGCTCCTCAGAGATTATGGTCACATCAGAATTGCAATTGATTGAGATTATTAAAGTCGACTGCTGGTTAGACTTGGGAGTTGAGATTATTAAAGTCCACAGATTTAGTGGAGATTTATGAAGTCTCCGGATTAAAGTTTAGATTATTAAAAGTCTTTAGATTAAAGCTTAGACTAGAGTGGAGTAGAGACGAAGATTCCAGAATTGATTAACGGATTTGAAATTATGAAATTGAAGCTTTCTGGTTCGATTTTACATTTCTGTAAACTTGTAAACAACTTCACTACCCAGAATGAAAATGAGTAACTATATATACGACAGGTTAGAGTCAACATTATGGAAAAAAAATTGATTACGCTGAGATGAAACGAAGTACTAAATGAATGTGATTTTAAAATGTTCCATGTATGGCACTGTCATTTCAGTTAGTACCATTGTTTAATGGTAAAATCCTGAAGTAGCTGTAATATATGATGTCATGGTGCAGTCATTAACTAGTCATCATGAAATCAAGATCCAAATGAGTTACTGCATTTCATAAAGTTGTGTCACTTTTTTATCATTTTCCAAGTATGGTTTCATTTGACTGATCTTTGAGAGCTTTTTTTTATGTAAAACTAATTAAACGATAACTTTTGGAAATATCAGCCGCAGTCGAAATAGCCGAAAAGATAGTGGAGCTCAGTGGATAGCAATTTGTTTCTCTAATGGATTGGAGATAAAGAATTGGAATGGAAGGAAAGGATGAAGGTCATTTGTGAGTGCAAGTCTACAAGCTGTCGTCTGGAGGTCACTGCTGCTGTTGCTGATGCTGCTGCTGTTGCTGATGATGCTGCGGCTGTAGTCTTCCACAAGTGCAAACTAAAGGTCCTGAAGCTAGCGGTTTTGAGGACTGCAATCTAGCCATCGTATTTTTCTTAATTAAAGCCGAAACCTTAATTAGTTTTAAGGCAACTTTTACTTGGTGTCTAAAGAACGCTGACTGCTTGAAGAATAGTTGGAGTTGCATATGATATATACGTTAAAATGCATTCTAATTGAACCAGAAATATGGTTGGACAGTCTTTTGCACTATTTGCATAGGTCTGTATTTAGTGGACTGAATTTGAATTTTTAACAGAATTTGAAGTTTGAGTATTGGTTTGCAGGAGAAAGATAGTGTAGTAGTTTATTATTTGTAGTGGTTGGTAACATAGATTTGTGGTATGTTGTATTGTTAGGTAACCAATGAAAATGAAAAATGCCTTTCTGAGATTGCTTTGCGGAACAGAAATTGTTGTTTGTTCGCTATCCCGGATAAGAATGAACTTAGATAATCCCATTGTATATACAATTATACATTGTATCACGTTATTTAGTGATCGAGTGTGAGTGTAAGGCAGCTGTATATAATAACCGAAATTACTTGTTTCTGTTGCATTGTATTATTAGATTTTGATGCCTATTTCTTGTGTACATTGTGTTGATAATGCCTAGAAATGGTTCTTTTGGCAAATTGCCACCCTGTGTATTCTCCTATTTGGGTGGGCCAGTCTGCATCTGAGGCAAGTTGTGGATTGGATCTGTGCAAACCTGCATGCTATAAATAAGGCATTATCTGTTGAGGGCTGACCTGCAATATCTGCAGTGGTAATACAAGCCTGTTTTATGGGACAGTGCCAATGGATAAATTCTTGTGTATTGTGCCTGCTCGCCACTCTCTCATTATATGACCTCCTGCCTCACAACAGCAGCAAAGACAGGAAATGATTTCGTCAGGAAGGAAATGCTGTGAACGCATCATTAAGACCATGTTTGGTCCAATTATAATGGTGAGGTGGTCTTGATAACGAAGTCATATGGAATTGCAAGCGTACAGTCATAGCCAAAGGTTAGTGCAGTCTCAGTTGCGAGGTGATCTAAAATGCAGAGGTGGTCTTAAAAGGCCTACGGTCTGACCTAGGAATCTCTAAATATCCCTAGGTCTAACGTTTACTGGTTTACTGGTCTTCGTGATAAGGCGACTGTAAATGGGTTGTAATAGTGAGGTGAATTAAGATGGGATGGATGCAGTTACTGCCAAAGGTTTTCATTCTTAAAAGCAAATTTTAAAGGTAGTCTTTATATAGTTAAGTGGTCTTAAGGGGATCTTTGGTCAGTTTGATGTACAGTGAAAGTATTATTAAGGCCACATTCGAACCAACATTTCCTCTCAGTGAGGAAGTCGTCTTGAATTCCTAAAACAGGTAAAAAAAAACCATTAGAAAGTCTGCCCTATAGAGACAAAAATTTGGCTTAATTGTGAGGTGGTCTTTAATTATGGCGAAATGCTCTTAGATTAAGGAGAACTTCCAGTGCAGCTAAAGGGAAAAACCCTCAGTACCCCATTATAATAAATCACCCTAATAAACCCCTGTTGGACCCCCTTGTGATTGGCTGATCCGCAGACTTCCTTTGCATGCTAGACCCAATGATCTATGATCAACAACGGAATATACAGACTTTGATCAAGAGATCTGAGCACGGTCGCTGAATGTATTGAAGCATGCAAAGTGGCAACATGAAGGCCAGTGTGGTCACTCTTGGTCAGTAGTGGTCAACCTGATGTCCACTTGCTCATTCACTGACCTACTAGTTTGAGTCTAGCTCCTGCTTTGAATTTCGGAATGTAGTTTGACCGAGAAGCTGCACAAGAGGATGTTGCTGCTAGATAACGTTTTGAATGTTGGCCCAATGTTGGCTGATCTTGTAATCGACTATGTTGACCCAGTGTTGTGTTGTTGCTGCTGAAAATGCATTTACCAGATATGTTATTTCAGGTCAACACTGCTCAAAGATTGGCCCAATATCGGCCCGATGTCGGCTGAATGTTTTTGTCTGAGTGATATCATAATTTATGGTATGAAAATCCTTTGGAAAGGTAGCAATTTTGTGGCTTAGTGGACATTGTACAAGAAATTATTGTTAATATTCCTAGTGACTTCAGGTTTTCATCGCATCAAGTCTCTTTGCATTCCACGTTGCATCAGTGGTGACGTTGGATTGACTCTGTCCTTATCATCTCATCATTACATCTGCTTCAAGTAGCTGATTCAATGAAACCAAACAGCATCGGAACAATACAGCTTAAGCATAGGCCTAATAACGAATGAAATTATATTTACAAATATCTGGCTTTGCAATTCTATCACATGTAATATGTAGTTTTACTCTTGTCTCCTGTAAGAAGTAAATGAGAACTAGAAGAAGCAGCTTGCAGCATAAAGGAATGAATAAAAACAGAAGATGTTGATATGTATCTGAGAAGCAGCTTTGGTGCGAAGGCAGCAATACAATATTGCTTGTGGGACTTGGTGGAGATCAGGAAGGTCTGCCTACATTTGATAAAAGCTCAAAAAGAAGCCAATAACATTTAATATATTGAGGCTACCGTCTTTTGCTGATTACCAGCTGGGGCCTCTAAATTTTTCTTTCGTGGTGCCAGTTTAACAAGGGTTAAAGGACAGCAAGCATTTATTTATTTGAGAATTTGCCAATTATATATAGATCATGCTCACATGTAAAATATGGAAATAAATTCATTTCATGTACTTATTTGCTGTATTGAAAACAACTGTCACAAATGCTACAAGATTTGTTGTAGCAGTGCATAAAACATTTGGCCCTAGACCAAGATGAGGACTGTGAGGTGCCAATTGCTTGTGTTATGTGTGTTCAGGTGTTTTTATTAATCATATCTGAATATGTAATTGCATCAATTAAGGCATTAAATACAGGAAACTACGCATTGTTTAACATTAAATGATGCATTGCCCTATTATCGTTGCTTATGATAATTTAGGTATAATGCTCACTGATGATCAAACAGATGTCCTTCATGTGTAATTACATCTATTGATTCTTCACGCAGAGAAAACTATAAATTTTCTGATATAAAAAGATACATATTTCATATGATATGACATATAGATGTTGTCTATTCATGACAGAAACTAGTAAACTCTGTTGATCAAACAACAGCAATAGCTTACATCGAAAAATACATTTGCAGCAAATAACACAATACACAGAGATTAGAGAATGATTATGACTCTGCTGTCACTGAGATAGGTCATTTTGTATATCTGAACTTGCCATATCTGTGGGAAACATATTTAGTGTTATGTACCCTGCACATTGCAATATTGCATAGCAACTTGGGGTTAACTTTAAGATGCTGTGTTTTAATGTCTTGCCATTTTTAGCTTGATATTGATCATTCGAATCTTTGCAGTTCTCTGGCATTCTACATCCTCCAGTGCCTTCCTTTGATTTGTCAAGTTGTACAATTAGCACGTCCTTACAGCAATGAGATAACAGCTTGTTGTTCTCCTCATGGATCCTGTTTCCTTCATGTTATACTTCCAGCCAGATACCCCTCTTTGATGTTGTTCGGAATCCCATTGCATCATGGGTATTGTGGAATAGGCCCACATCAAAATTGGATCAATCGAAGCAAACTTAGCATCATGATGCTGTTCTGCTGCTGCAACATGTTTCATGACTTCATATTAGATCATGGAGATGCTGATAACAGCAGAATTGATGCTCTTCGGCTGCAAAATTCATCCCGTCATTTGCAGATAGACAGTGATAGTTGATAGTCAAATACTCCGTAGTTCCATAGTCCGGTGACTAGAGACTTCAGTGTCTATAGAATTTAATGATATTGAATGTTGAAGTTCTGTCTGTCTATATTAAAACTGAACGACTTAAATGGTATTAGAGATAACAGTAATTGACTTCAGCAGCATGTCTAAAACTCCATGATATTATTCATCGGATATGATTTGATGAGAGTCGGGAAGTTTATCATGTCAAAAAAAAATTTTAAAGCACCGTGCTGATCCTAGGTTAGATTCGTAATCTGAAAATCCTTGCTCTAAAGTTTTCGTATGAGCTGTGAAATGAGTGATACCATGTACTTTGCATCTGGGCTGGGACAAGTAAAAGACCCCACCCATGGAGTTAATGTATATTGTGTTGAAGGCTAGACTAAGTTTAGTAGGTAATATATAATAATTAAATCTCATAAATCTACCTTTACTGCTTATATAAAGGTGGCAACACTTCAGGCCAGCAGCATTGAGCATTGCTGAGAGACTAATGGAGCGTTCACACTGTCACAAGTTCGGATGGCGAGTGAGCGCGGATGACGAAAAATTGTTAATCGTGCTTATCCTTGTTCATACGGAATTCACTCACCGAGCATGTACGGACACTCCTTCTTATCCCTCCAGATTACTCGTGAATATCCATGGAGAGAGGACAAACATTTTTTAACATGTTTAAAAATTTGGCGGACATTCGATGAGTAAAATTGTTTTACCTTTTTACAGGAATCACTCGGCGAGCGGTTGGCAAGTGATCTAGGAACATCTGTGGCCATTCGCTAGGGCTGTACACCTTTATCTTTAATGCGATACAATACGTATCACGATACAGTAAAACCGATACGATAGGTATCATGATACGTATCGTTAAGCAATATCAATAGGAGAATAAACAAAGCCTACAATATTGACAATTCATAATGAAATATAATGAAAAAAATCTTTATGGAATAATTCCAATGTTGGTTAATGTCTTTGCTATGAAAGTTGGCTGATATTTTTCTTCAGAATCACTGGAACATCTGGGTAGCAGGTGTCCTATTAGCTAAAAAAACGTTGCTCTGCATATCGTTTGATTGTATCTTTATTATTACATAACGGTTATCAATACCTGTATTGTTATCCTTGTACTGGTACAAACGGTATATCGAGAACCGGTGTACAGCCCTATCATTCGCGGCCATTCCTGCATATCCATGGCCATTCATGGCCACTTGCGCTCCTTGCGGGTACGCAGGGGAGGCTGTCCGTTCGTGTATACTCGCCATCCACCCGTGTATACTCGCCATCCACCCGTGTATACTCGCCATCCACCCGTGTATACTCGCCATCCACCCGTGTATACTCGCCATCCACCCTATATGCTCGCCATCCACCCTATATGCTCGCCATCCACCCGTGTATACTCGCCATCCACCCGCGTATACTCGCCATCCACCCGTACTCACTCTCGTACAGCTCGTGATAGGTGTGAATGGGGCTTAAGACTACTAGCAACAATGTATGGTACAGTTGTACAATGTACATGCACCTAACAATCAATTGTGTTTTATAACTCACTCGCAGGTGGCACCGGCTCCTGGTGTCCATAAATTGCTGACTAGTAGCTTTCTTTGCCAGTCATTTGAGGAAAATGATGGAAAATATGTCCTCTAAATCGAATAATTTTCTAATATACAAGTTGCACTTGCAGTCTTGCACCTGCTCAAAGTGAATCTATATCCCTTACAGCAGTTTTAGAGCGAGCATGGACAGTTTAGGGGTGAAAGAGACAGAACAGAAAGATTGTAAAGTAATTGACCCAACTTTCTGGCCCATTCCTAATGTCCTTATATTGTAAAATACTTCTCGTTTCTATATTGGCCATTAGTCTAGAAGAATACAGAAATAGCATTACAACTGTACACAAAAGGGGTAAACTTTGGTTAAAAGAGGTGAAAACAAGTTTATTGCCAAGATGTTGGGATGATTCTATCATTCTTATCAAATGTTTCAATCAGACTGAAAAGTCGTTCTGAGGATGCAACTGTCCAAGCTCGCTCTAAAACTGCTGTACTTATGGTGATTCAATCATTCAAATGGATTTAAATTGAATTTCCAAAGCATTTTTTTCCTGCTCAATTTCTCTTAAAGAGTTCTGACTGGACGTCAGATGAACTCGTACAGTGCAAAAGAAGACCTGTGTCAAAGAAAGATTGGTCATAAGGCAACGGTTTTTTGATCTTTCGTTTCTCAACACCGCCGGCCAAACTTTTGTAGTGCTGCTCAATTAATAAATCAACAATTGTCTGGGCAAATATGTGTATTGCATCTCAAAGTATCGCATCACCTGTGTTAATTTATGAAAAAAAAACACTTTCTGGGGGTTTTTTTTTTAAATTTTCCGACCGACCGTCTCATGAAAATCAGTCCGAGAAAGTTCCGAGAAACATAAGATAAAAAAACTGTGGCCTTAGTGACAACCTTAATTAATCATTCTGACCACTGGTCATCAAAAGAACTTTGTGTACATATGTACTGCAATTATCCCATTCTGAATGTCTTGGTCTTCAGTGTGCATGCTTCAGTTATGGTCAGTTATGGTCACTCTGGCTACTTGATAAGATGAGAGCATCTACCCACTTTAAATTGACTGATCATCCGTGAAGTCACGGAGGCTGACACATACGTTTTTTCAGTAACTTTAGCACTTAAGCCATAACTTCCATAATAGAGTCATGCTATGAATCAATATCACCAATATCAGGACCCATCTTCTAAGTAAGTCTGGCTGAGCACTGCAGTCTGATCTTTCATATGGGGACTGTGTCTGGAGACATCCTGTTATGCAATATGACATGCAAGGATGTATTACCGTATTTTCTTGATTATGAATCAGGCACTCTGTTCAGAGACGTTCTTTTCATGGAGTCTAAATTAGATAGAATGTATTTAAAAACATAAGGATACCTGAGAATTGTATTTTCAATGTTGTTATACGCAGACCTCTGATGGAGACCAATCAAATCAAAACAATCAAATAAAATCAATTTTTTATTTCACCAAAAAATGTGGGGTGTCAAAAAGGTCAAGAAAATATGACACTTCCAGTTGATGAATAAAGTATTCAGGAATCTGTATAGTTCAAAAGATAGCGGGGAAAAAAAAACACTGGAAATGAGAAGTGACTGTAAAGACTACTTCTTAGGCCATATATAGAGTAATACAGTCATGCTGTGAGTCAATATTGTATACCAAGAGCCATCTCCTCAGCAGAGCATACTATCTGATCATGACATCAGGACCATCCACACTTTGTGTCTGGAGACAGTATATGGCAACACGACATGCGAGGATGCATGAAGCCAAGGATAGAGATGTTACAGAGGCAAGAGTATCCTCTGTATCCCCATCATCTGCAGCATCATCTGCATCTGAGATAAAGCAGATCATGCAAACATGATGTATTAGCAATCTGGGCTTTGGGAGATGCTCTAGAGGTAGGGAGACTGTTGCTGCATGTGTCAAGGGACTCAGGCACTGATTCATTGGCATTTGGCAAGAGCCAGCATCATCATCATGATCATATGAGAATTTTGATAGATTAATCACCAGGTACTAATCATCTATGCCATGGCAATAATAAAATGAGATCCGAGAAAATGATGATGCTAATTTTGGCTGATTTGACATCCCATGATAATAACGTTGGTGGGATTTTTTTTTGTCTGTCTAATCTATCTATCTATCTAATCTATCTGTCTATCTGTCTAAACATGATAAGCATCGCCGCAAGTAGATTGACTGATTGATTCCCATGAAAGCCTTATTATATATGACAAAAGAAAAGATAATAGATTGTATACCGAAAAGTACATTATTATTAAAACTTTATTTAAAAATTAAAACAATACCACAATATTTTTCACAATAATAAACCAACTGATATATTCAAAATACCTTATGAAATATTTATTATTACCTATATCCTGGATCAGGCTTAGTTCCTACTTTCTGTTAATTAATAAACCACTTAAGTGAAAAAGTTGTTCGTAACATGCTCGGTGTCTAAGGTAATTATAAAATTACAAAATTAGAGCGCATCTCACGAAACTCCTGGCTACACAAAAACGCTTAATTGCATCATTACGACTTTTCGTGTTTGCTTGATAATGACGATAACAAGTCATAAATTGCCAAAAAATCAATTTCTATTTGTCTGCTGTCTGAGTAGAATGATGAATGAGTCTTTCTATGAAAATTTATTGTGTATAGTCAATATCTATTGAGGGGAAAGAGTGCATAAATTATGCTATAGCTTTGCTGCTGTTGTGTGAATATAGAATACAATTATAGGACACTAGTGATATATGACTTGCAATAAATTGTAATAAAGGAATATAAGTGAGTTCAGAGTTCGATTGTTTGGGGTATACTGGAAATGAGGCAAAGTCAAAGTGACTTAATACATGTGTCATATTTGCACTCGTGGATAATGAGTCTGAATACTCATTGGTGTATCTATAGCTTCTTTTAGTAATCTTGGCTAATTTTAGTTAAATGATACTTAACTGCAGTTTAGCATTGTTGAGTACTCTTTAATTGTTACTTATCACAAGTATTGTCTGACATTTTCATTACTTAAAAGTTCTGTTTACTTCTTCTGGCAAACTGGTAAGATGGGTCCTGAATTAGGCCTATTGAGTGGGTTAATGAATATGTTTATTATTTCACTGTTTAATTTCATATTTTCTTTTTTCCAGGTAAGAAAACCTCTTTTGTATTGTCTACTGATACAGAAACAGAAGGTAGGGAATACTATAAACATGATAAATATATCTCTGAAACACTGAATTACTAAGGAATACTTCTGTATTTGCAATGTATTTGCAAGGTATTTGCAATGTATTGGCAATGTATTTGCAATGTATTTGCAATGTATTGGCAATGTATTTGCAAGGTATTTGCTGTTCAACTGTGAGGTCATATGTTCGAACCTGAAGCTGGATTTGAATTTTTAAAACAAACTTCTCTATTTGAAAAGTTTATATCAGCAGCCTAGTGGACCTGCTAGACTCCTTATGCGCCTTTATTACTTAATGAATGTAAATGTTGGATCAAAAGAAGCTAACCAACTGGCTATGACGAAAGTACAAACGATCTCATTACAATATAGTTCACGTAGAAGCATTTTGATTGAGTCATCCTTTGCCTGCTAATAGGTGGTGTTCGAAAATTGCTTTGGATTTTATTGATGTGAGATAATGTGCTTTATGAATTATTAAGTCAATGAGTCTTTTGCGTGTCAGTAACGTGAGTATTTGACACATTATGGTATCAAAAAATAAGTCAGTGTGAGATGCGAGTATTACATGTTAGGAAATGATCAAATGACCCAGGCTAGTAAATCGTTTTGATATTGATCGGATGAAAAAAGTAAAATAAGCATTGTAACACGTTTATGTACAGTAATTGTCTACTATCTGAGTGAGTAGATTCAATGCAATAGGTGCATTTTACTGTGGGCTTCATAAGAATTTATACCTCACCATGTGACCATGTCTGTATTATTGTGTTTTATCCTGGTATTAAACTTAAAATTTCTAGTAGTAAGAGTTAAATATTTGTCTGCTGCATTGGAATTCCACAATTTAGACTAGTAGACCATCTGGAACTCCAAAATTTAGACTACCACTTTTGATACCTGTTTAAGGGGTGTTGGGTAAATTTAGTGGTCTCACAATTTTTGACTTAACAAATTTGGCTATATTTATTCTGGCTTTAATATGATTATGGATACTTATGAAGCCAGTATGTTCACTTAAAATGCACAAAGGTGCTTAGATGTCCATTATAATCCACCAGTGGGGTATTTTTATAACCTCTTGTAATAGGAATCTGTAGTAAACAGGAAAAAAGTCTTGACAAAACAACAGAAAAAGGCTTGAGAAAAGACGCACTCCGTTAACAAAAAGACACGGATACACTCGCTTAACAAAGTGTGAAACGTGCGGTGTCTAAATACCCCAAAATCTTTTTCTTGACTAATACATTCAGTAGGGGATCTGGGGTGGTCAGATTTCCTATGATATGTGCTTTAGGAGTAGTGTTATGAGAGTGAGAACAGACACACTCTGTCAGGTGTCACCTGCAAATATTTTGGACTCCTGTAAAGCCTTTGATGCAGTGCACCTTCTACCTAGTCAGTTTATAGACTCTCTCTGTGTTCAGCATGATAACTAACAGTGTGTGTGTCACTGTGTGAGTGTAAGGAAACCACAATACAATGTTTGAACTTCAAGGAAGTCTGACTCCGTGAATAGGGAGTGCATAAAATGTTCAATGGTTGGGTAGCATTGAATACAAGGTTCTGAAAGTATTCAGTGAAAACTGAAAATAACAAGGGAGGGGCGCTATTCATTATTTAAGATCTTGTTTGGTTGCCATGACGACAGGAACTCCTAACAGCTCAGTAATAAAATGCTATAAAACTGCAATAAAATCCAATAAGTCATTGTATGACATTTAACACCAAAGCTTTAACAGCATGGGGAAATGGCAGTCATTAAACTATAAAAGGGTTTTTCTCAGCTTGATAATAGTTCTCCAGTGCAATATGTGATGTTATTATCCTGTATAAGGGTAATTAATCATGTCCAAAGTTCACACTTTGTGGTTAAGCTTGACAGTCATGTGTATGATGGAATAATGTTGTATTTTATGGAAGTTCAGTCATAAATTGTATGTGTGGTTAGTTAACATTCTGCTATAAGAGAACTAAATTACTTCCGAATCATTTGTGTTATATGAGAAAATCTGCATTGATGCTATGGTTCCTGTATATGTATAGAGTGTCTGCATACCTGAAAATTAACAATTATTATTATTTTAACCTTTCTTTAGCGATCTTTTTTTTTCATTTTGTAATATAGGATATTACAGGATTTTATTCACATTTGCAACGAGAGTTGAAATTCAGGTTCACATTAAAAAAAAATAGATGTGAATATAAATGACTAGAGTAGACACAAAAAATTGATACATGTTAAATGTAAAATTGAGTTTAATTAAATTTAAGTCTTTCATTTCAAAACCCATTACACAATATCAATGATCTTATAGCAATGACCATTATTCACTCGAGTCAGCAATAAACTCAGTTGAACTGAACTGCAAGAAGTTATAAAAGGCCTATTGAAGAAAGTGCATGCGTTTAAACGAACCTGGCATCCAATGAGCAACTGAGAAGCTCCAATGGCAGCTTATATTGCTGGGTTAAACAGTGTGCCAAAAGTTTGAAACGAAACAATTGAGGATGATAGATAGGTAGTGACTATGGAGCCAAGGGAGCTTGCCATATTCTGATTGGTGGGTTTATTGCAGTACTTCATTGACTGTAGCTGACTGTAGGGACCACACATAGGCTATTCACTGGTTATTCACTGCTTAGCATAGCACGCGATATTTACATCACTAAGCATAGCAGTGCACAATTTATGGACAGTTTGTGAAGGCCTTTAATCAACCTGGCTCCAACTTTGCAAAACTCTTCTTTTAGAAGCATTCCTTTGTGTATGTTTTCTTACTCTGAAAGTCACTTGTAATCACTATAAACTTTTCTGGTCATTTGTAGTCTTGTCAGTAGAAATCAGTTCGTACAATGCCACAAGAACACCGTTTAATGCATAGTGTTTGTATATATATTGATTATTACCTTGACAGTTTTCCCGTACCATATTAGGTAACAGCATATTCGTAGCTTCAGTTCACAAGTGCAATAGCTAGCCACTAGTAGCTAGTGATAGTCAGTTCAACTATTTTGTTGCTTTGAAATATTACACCGTAATATTTTAGTATTGCAAAAACCTTCTGAAGGCTTCAGTTGTACTATGTAGTCACTGGAAGTTACTGAATAAAATAGACAAATATCCCTGACAGTTGGTATCAATCGATCATGTTCAGACTATATACTTAATTAATTACTTCGTTGTTATAATTATGTAATTATGTATTAAAGATTCATTATGAAACAAAAAAAACTTCCCTTTTCAATTTTTCATGATTTAGCTGATCTGTTGCTTGCATTAGACACATTACAAGTGTAGCACGCACATGCCATAAAAATGCTGTCAGCTTGGTCTGTCCACGTGTTTATGTTGCTGTGTTGTTCTCACTACTGTGTTAATGTTGGCATGTGCATGTGGGGCTGTCATAAAGTGTTGCTAACTGCAGTAAACTGCAATTTCTGAAAACATCGTTATTAAGACTAGATGTGGTGTTTTCCTGTCGAATTCTACCATGTGTTACTGGAATTAGGAATTTCACTGTCATCCGCAAAGACATTTTTACAAGAAAAAGAAATCGTGATGTATGCCACTTCAAAGTTCATTTATTGGAGGTAAATGTCATACTATAGAAATGTAATTTTAGAAGTATAGACATATGCCAGTTTAGGAGACATTGTCAAAAGCAGTGGATAAAAACAAACAGGCTGATTTGACAAAAGTTCAGTTTCATGATGTATGCCATTTGGGATGGTATTGTTTTCAAAGCATCTTCCATCAAGTATACAATGTACCAAAATTTGCACAATATGTAGATATAAATGTCTCGCATAATGCATATGATACATTTTGAAGCCTCTTGTGATTCAGAAAAGACTTGATGCATGAAAATGATTTACATTCTAAAGCCCAAGTCCTTGTTGCATGCATACTACTGCGGGCAGTGCTGTACTGTGCAGAATATGTTTGCAGGTGTTCCAATAAAATTTCAACAAATGTAGTATACAGAGCTCATATTTGTGTATACCATGTGAACACCACAATTATTACAGTAGTCTTACTATTGAGGTGACATGATCTTAATTCTAAAACTTTCAGAGAGTGTGATCATAGATTTGGAACCCACTTAATGTCCTTAAAATTGAATTGTGATATTCAATTATTGGAAGGATAACACTGTACATAGAATGACAATCTACAATATACCTCAGTGATAAATTCTACTTTATGTTACACTGGACAGTCTGAAAAAGTTTAAACCAGTGCCGCTTCACAACAACATATTTAAAGTTAGCACAATATCTCTTAACACTCTGTTGTGTTAACCTGAACTAGTGAGCAAAATAAGCCAGCAAAGTGTTCTAGGAGAGGCCAAACAAGAAGCAGGCAAAAGTAATTGAGACATCCTCTAGGGACAGCTGGGTCCAGAGACCCTTTTCTCTGCAAATTGTAAGCCACTATTTGCACTGGCCAGCCTGGTCCCTGATATGTCTTGGGCGAACTCGTGTTACAGTGCTCTACTCTTTGCTACACAAGCAACATATAACAACATATGAGTTTTTGTGGAGTACTTTATTGGGGATATGGGTAAATATGGGCTTGTTTATCTGGTGTTATTGCTTCTTATTCTACTCTTATTAGCTGGAAATTCTTTGAGCTTCGTTGTAAGGATTTGATTTGCTTAACTCTGCTAGATAGTTGCCATAAAAGAAAAACTAACTTGCTATAGAATTGACTAGCCGGTATTAGTGACTGTCAGAGCTCTGCCTTACGGGCACCTCACTGTGAAGACGCCTCACTGTCAGGAACACCCAATTTCAGATTGATGTTGAGCTCTGTTAAAGAGCATTCATTCAAACTGACTACATTTCACACATGAGATTTATGGAAGTGTCCATGTAATGTCATGCTATTATTAGTTAAGAAGCTGTGGCTAATCCCAAAGTTGATTGTTTCCAAAATAATTGTGAATTACAGGAAAGGTCTTAAAAATTAAAATATAAGATGGGCCAGAAGGTATTGCAGCTCGTCTGACAAAATACACCCCTCCCCACCCACTAGGTCTCTGTTAGAATTGAGTCCACACTTGTATACGTCACATGGTCAGTTGCAGTGGGTTGCTTGGACTCAGTGTAGTCACTTTGATTGAACCAGCAGTAAGACAACTAGATATTCGACCCAGCTCTACCTACCTTCGTAAATACTGTTTTACCTCATAGCTTAGACCTCCTCAAAATTGAGACTGGCAAAATCGAAACAAAATATGTCACTCTATTTTACACACTAAGGATGTGTGACTTTACAACAACGAGTCTGGTAGTGTAGAAAAACTGGAACATCATCCTTGTTGTTTGTGCAAGATGAAAAACTACAATGGTCATGTATCGCCCCCAGCTACTGTCATTCATGGTGCCAAAAGACTCATCGCTAATTCGTCATTTTGGCAGGAATAAAAATAGTTGCGGTATAATTGACAGCTGTAATGATTCATTTAAAAATGTCCACGTGAATTAATTGATTGGTTAATTGGTATGTGATACACTAGAAATGAATGTTGAATTAGTTAAAATTACATTCTGCTGCGTGTGATGACATCATTTCCTTACATGTACTTGGTAATGTCAATTATTTTTTAATAATGTAGTCTGTCGATGACATTTGGGTAATTAGGATATGAGTGAACTTTCTAAACTCGATGCTCGCTCAGTTATACTGTGTTTTTTAAGCTGATAAACATTGTTGGGGCTGGGGATACAATTAGCCCAAGAATTTATGAATGGACTTAATATGAAGTCTATATTCGCATGGAAGGACAATGCTGACCTTATGGCTCAATTACCTCCCTGAAGTATTGGAATTCCATGCAGTGAATTGCTTGCCCTGCTTTTGGCATTCTGGGCACTTTCTGCAGTGAATCCTTCGTGACCTGCATATCTATGAAATAGCAGGCTGCAGTGCAGCTCCCTGGGGCTGATCACATTCTTGAATTATAAAATATCCAGGGATTGCTTTGTGCACTGGTCAATTCCCTTAATCACCCCCTGGCCATTGCCCCGAAGGGGTAACTCCATTTTCCCCAGGTACTGCATTTTCTTAATTAAAAGCCGGTTCGAAAACAGAAGCCGGATTTGTGTAGAAGCCAAGGTTCGAGGTTTTTTTTTTAAAGTAAATTTCGTAATTTTATTGTTTAATAATTGCTGGTCTCATTGAAATGCCTTTGAGGATTTGTGTGAAATTGTGTTTTTGATTACAATTATATGATAGTGCTCCACACTCTGTATGATTCTATACAGCTGTATATGTATGTATATGTTGTGTATTTATGTATATATATATGTAGGACTATATAGTTAATAAAATCTTGTATTTGATCTGAATCAGAAAAATGTTCATGACATCCAATGCATCACCAATGACTACATCAGTTTGAAAGCATTGCCCAGCAATGTCATGTTTATGTGAAGTACACTTAGTGTCCTGTGAAGATTGGATTAGATTTGCTCTATTCTGATCGAGACATGTCATTGAATATTGATAATATTTCAGATTTACGATATTTCCAATTCCCCACTGGGCCTTAATCATGGTTTGTCATGTTTTGGACTTGCAGATGTTGGGATTAATCAGCTTATGGGTTGAACTTGCAGAATCAAAATGAAATTGTCTCTGAAAGCTTTCATTTAAGGAGAATATTTACATTGAATTTACATTGAAATATTGAGTAAACTTTCTAATTTAAAGAATCTTAGATAAAAATATTTATTTACAATGTAAATTCATTTTAAATGATAAATGACATTATATTTAAAAGACATAATTATATTCCTTGCAATTGAATCTTGCCTAAAGACCACCTCACTATTAAGACGGTCATTAAAACCATTTCGCAATAGTCTTTTCGCAGAGCAGCCTCAAATTCAGCAAGACATAAGTGAAGTCTTTCTTCTCCTCTCTTTACTCACTTTGCTTTTCAGACATAAAAGATCATAACTAACCTATTCAATAAATATGACTTTCTCAGGAAAATAACTTAATCAACTGAATGGTAAAATATACATTAAAATGCACTAAAACTACTGCTGCAAGGATGCACTTTGCTTCAGCCAATCACAACTAATAGAATTTCAGTATTCTGTCGTAGCCACCTGGTGAAAATAGTGACACTTCCGTGAAAATCCACTAATGGGACCACCGTGAATGTATTGACATTGTGTTCACCTCTCTATTAAATGGACCATCTGTCATTGCCAGTCCAATATATATTACATCCTAAGTTGTCTTAATGGTGACGTACCATTGTATAGTGTATGCTAAATGTCAGGCTACCTTTGATTAGAAATATAAACAACTCAAGTGCCAAATTTGTGCATGTATTAGTTAAAATAGAAATACTTTTCGTAAATGGAGTAATAGTTGAAAATAGCATCGCTCAGCTCATTTTGTCCTAGTCCTCCCCAATCATGCTAAGGTTCTATTGTGTCTGTCTGAGCTATTGTTGACGTCACAATGAGGCTGTAGGTGATCAGTCAAAAATCCAATAGAGACAAAAGTGACATTCCTATCTTTGGATGCAGATGGACTGGCCATGTTGGGTGTCAAACAAGAATGATGGGGATGCTATGGCTACTTTGGTCCATTGTTTGATGGTTTTGGGTTTTCTTATACACCATGAACTCCACTTTTGTGACCACCTCACTATTAAACGTTGTTACACTGCTTCACTATTGTCATAATTATAATGAATATCTGGATTTCTCACTCAAGCATAGTTTCACTGGGTGGGGTTTCTTTAAACAGTCCTCAAAAGTACTAAATGTATTTGTATAATGTTATTTAATGTATATTCATCGTCTGTTTGATACTGATATGAGTATCTTACATCCCTACCTTGTGACAGATGTTGGTTAGAATATACCATATTAGTTTACCTCACCATTAAAATCAGCTCACGATTAAGATAATTTTACTATTGATATTCTGTTTGGTAATAGAATATCACTTGATTTATTCATAGTGGACAACAGATATACAAAACATACGCAAAAATATGGAAAAGCCCAACATAAGAGAAAGGAAATCTGGTTATTCAGATGAAACACTGGCATTTGATTGTAAGTTTCATTTTTTGGGCAATCTTTTATCAGACTTAAGCGAATTGTGAAATTTAAAGAATCTAAGATGGAAATATTTATTTACAATGTAAATTCATTTTAAATGATAAATGACATTATATTTAAAAGACATAATTATATTCCTTGCAATTGAATCCTGCCTAAAGACCACCTCACTATTAAGACGGTCATTAAAACCATTTCGCAATAGTCTTTTCGCAGAGCAGCCTCAAATTCAGCAAGACATAAGTGAAGTCTTTCTTCTCCTCTCTTTACTCACTTTGCTTTTCAGACATAAAAGATCATAACTAACCTATTCAATAAATATGACTTTCTCAGAAAAATAACTTAATCAACTGAATGGTAAAATATACATTAAAATGCACTAAAACTACTGCTCCAAGGATGCACTTTGCTTCAGCCAATCACAACCAATAGAATTGCACTATTCTGTCGTAGCCACCTGGTGAAAATAGAGACACTTCCGTGAAAATCCACTAATGGGACCACCGTGAATGTATTGACATTGTGTTCACCTCTCTATTAAATGGACCATCTGGCATTGCCAGTCCAATATATATTACATCCTAAGTTGTCTTAATGGTGACGTACCATTGTATAGTGTATGCTAAATGTCAGGCTACCTTTGATTAGAAATATAAACAACTCAAGTGCCAAATTTGTGCATGTATTAGTTAAAATAGAAATACTTTTCGTAAATGGAGTAATAGTTGAAAATAGCATCGCTCAGCTCATTTTGTCCTAGTCCTCCCCAATCATGCTAAGGTTCTATTGTGTCTGTCTGAGCTATTGTTGACGTCACAATGAGGCTGTAGGTGATCAGTCAAAAATCCAATAGAGACAAAAGTGACATTCCTATCTTTGGATGCAGATGGACTGGCCATGTTGGGTGTCAAACAAGAATGATGGGGATGCTATGGCTACTTTGGTCCATTGTTTGATGGTTTTGGGTTTTCTTATACACCATGAACTCCACTTTTGTGACCACCTCACTATTAAACGTTGTTACACTGCTTCACTATTGTCATAATTATAATGAATATCTGGATTTCTCACTCAAGCATAGTTTCACTGGGTGGGGTTGCTTTAAACAGTCCTCAAAAGTACTAAATGTATTTGTATAATGTTATTTAATGTATATTCATCGTCTGTTTGATACTGATATGAGTATCTTACATCCCTACCTTGTGACAGATGTTGGTTAGAATATACCATATTAGTTTACCTCACCATTAAAATCAGCTCACGATTAAGATAATTTTACTATTGATATTCTGTTTGGTAATAGAATATCACTTGATTTATTCATAGTGGACAACAGATATACAAAACATGCGCAAAAATATGGAAAAGCCCAACATAAGAGAAAGGAAATCTGGTTATTCAGATGAAACACTGGCATTTGATTGTAAGTTTCATTTTTTGGGCAATCTTTTATCAGACTTAAGCGAATTGTGAAATTTAAAGAATCTAAGATGGAAATATTTATTTACAATGTAAATTCATTTTAAATGATAAATGACATTATATTTAAAAGACATAATTATATTCCTTGCAATTGAATCCTGCCTAAAGACCACCTCACTATTAAGACGGTCATTAAAACCATTTCGCAATAGTCTTTTCGCAGAGCAGCCTCAAATTCAGCAAGACATAAGTGAAGTCTTTCTTCTCCTCTCTTTACTCACTTTGCTTTTCAGACATAAAAGATCATAACTAACCTATTCAATAAATATGACTTTCTCAGGAAAATAACTTAATCAACTGAATGGTAAAATATACATTAAAATGCACTAAAACTACTGCTCCAAGGATGCACTTTGCTTCAGCCAATCACAACCAATAGAATTGCACTATTCTGTCGTAGCCACCTGGTGAAAATAGAGACACTTCCGTGAAAATCCACTAATGGGACCACCGTGAATGTATTGACATTGTGTTCACCTCTCTATTAAATGGACCATCTGGCATTGCCAGTCCAATATATATTACATCCTAAGTTGTCTTAATGGTGACGTACCATTGTATAGTGTATGCTAAATGTCAGGCTACCTTTGATTAGAAATATAAACAACTCAAGTGCCAAATTTGTGCATGTATTAGTTAAAATAGAAATACTTTTCGTAAATGGAGTAATAGTTGAAAATAGCATCGCTCAGCTCATTTTGTCCTAGTCCTCCCCAATCATGCTAAGGTTCTATTGTGTCTGTCTGAGCTATTGTTGACGTCACAATGAGGCTGTAGGTGATCAGTCAAAAATCCAATAGAGACAAAAGTGACATTCCTATCTTTGGATGCAGATGGACTGGCCATGTTGGGTGTCAAACAAGAATGATGGGGATGCTATGGCTACTTTGGTCCATTGTTTGATGGTTTTGGGTTTTCTTATACACCATGAACTCCACTTTTGTGACCACCTCACTATTAAACGTTGTTACACTGCTTCACTATTGTCATAATTATAATGAATATCTGGATTTCTCACTCAAGCATAGTTTCACTGGGTGGGGTTTCTTTAAACAGTCCTCAAAAGTACTAAATGTATTTGTATAATGTTATTTAATGTATATTCATCGTCTGTTTGATACTGATATGAGTATCTTACATCCCTACCTTGTGACAGATGTTGGTTAGAATATACCATATTAGTTTACCTCACCATTAAAATCAGCTCACGATTAAGATAATTTTACTATTGATATTCTGTTTGGTAATAGAATATCACTTGATTTATTCATAGTGGACAACAGATATACAAAACATGCACAAAAATATGGAAAAGCCCAACATAAGAGAAAGGAAATCTGGTTATTCAGATGAAACACTGGCATTTGATTGTAAGTTTCATTTTTTGGGCAATCTTTTATCAGACTTAAGCGAATTGTGACAAAAATGGCTATGACTGAACTTAGTTCCAGAAGGAGCATTTTTAGCATTGAAAGTTGCTAAGGTCTGCCATATATATTCTAGAGATGGACCTTAAAGAGCTTTTTATGGAAGGTGAATGTCCCTTTGGCCCCTGCATCTGCAGCTGAAGATGGATAGCATCTCTGGATGCAGGGGATACAGCCACTGGGTCATCAGTCTTCCCTGACTGACATCTCCATCTTTTAATGAGAAGATGCTGGCTGCCCGCCATTCTGACGCTGACACTCGTTGTCTAGACTTGCTCTGTTTGTAGTAAGGAATGCAGAACTTTCAAAGCTCACGGTATATATTGCCAACAATGTTGAGTTGCTGTCATTTTTAGTAATTAAGGAATTCAGATCTTCAGAAGACTAAGATATATACTATAGAATGTACATTGTGTATTAATCTAGACTTGCTCTTTTTGTATAGTAAAGAATTTTGACTTTCTTTCATCTTCTTGGAAGAGATTGTGAACTAATTTTTAAACGGAAGGAAAAAATAATTTAACTTAGAAAAAAAACCAGGAAAGTCAACCTTGTCACCCACACTCTAAAAGCTTCGAACAAATTATACAAATAATTTTAAAGCAAACCAGCAAATATTCAAAGAATCTATTTCTTTTGGTTTTTTATTTGGAGAAAGCAATCCTCGGCTCTAGAAAACATGTATACATCTGTTGTTGGAATCATTTTTCCACCAAAAATTACAGTTCTATTCGAACAAGTGTTTTAGAACTTCTTTCATCTTTCTTCTTTAGTCAATAACATGGATGACATGTCCTGTAAGAAGTTTTTTGTCCCTGGTAAAATCGAATCGACCTCATTTCTCTGTGTGTGTTTGATTGATTTCTTGGTTTGAGCCATCCTACTGTTAAGTGTTAAAATCGGTTGATAGGATCTTTCTTGGCTCCATGATATGGTTATGTTCTTTAGCATAGCCAAAATAGCAACATATTTGGATATAACAACAACCTACCTTGCTGAATAGGTTACTCCTGAATACCTCTCAAGGTCATTGATTGCACCAAAGGTCATTTGGGAAGGACCTTCCATGGCCTTTTGGCTGTGCGGAGTGTCTTTTTAGTGCCCTTTTGCTGCTCAAGAATACCATTGTGGCCCTTCAAAAGGCTTACAAAGGGCCTACAAAAGGCTTGCAAAATGATTGCAAAAGGACCTTTAGCAATTTATCTCAGCACTTGTTGACAAATCAGTGTAGGGAATGGCCAGAGGCTGCGGAAATGCAATTGTGAAAAAGTAATCAGTTCTTGTCTGGTGGGGAAATCTTCTGGATGCCTTTAGCTGCCACTGCCCTTTGAGGCTGATAGCCGCCTCGAGTTTCTAAGGACGATGTGCCAGGGACTCGAACAACCTGGATTATCGGCATTCTATTCTATTCTATTTTATTCTACTCATCCCATCACACCTATTCTATTTCATTTCATTTGTCAAACATCCATTTTCTATTCTATTCGATCCTATTCTACTCGTCGCATCACACCTATTCTATTTCATTTCATTTGTCAAACATCCATTTTTTATTCTATTGTATTCTGTCCTATTCTACTCATGATCACATCACACCTATTTTATTTCATTTCATTTGTCATACATTCGTTTTCTATTCCATTCAATTATATTCTATTCTATTCCTGCAATGTTATTCCATTTATGTCTTAGTTGTGTCGAATACCAACTGAATCATCGGAGTGTACCAAAAATATCCTCTCAGCACTGTGGGAGTCTGATATTATAATTAAATGCTGTTCCTGGAAGGCTCAAGAATAGAATAACATCTATATGACTACTAAATGGGTTTGTTGCTGCTTCTCATTTTCCGTTAATTTACAATATCTCGAAATTTCGCTTGAAGCAGTTGATGTTTTTAATAACATATGTATAGTGTTAGGAAGCCTTTTGTAAATTTGATCTCAAACTTCAAGATTTATCATGTTTTATCATGTTTATCATCTGGAGCATTTGCATTAATGGAGCCTTTAATATCTCATGTTTGAAGCTGATATAAGATGATTATGAACGTTTTACATTTAATGGAGGATTTTGCTATCGAACATGTTGGAAGTCGAAAGTCATTTAGCATCAGAAGCTGCAGCAGCAGCAGCAGCAGCAGCGGACTTTTAGCATCATCTTTGATGAAATATTGATGGCCTTGATGTTGGGGCTATTGCATGTTGCCTGTTCTCTGGAGACACCAGCTTTGTCTTATGGGATGTTGGATCTTTAATGAGACGACTCTTATTATTCTTAATGGCTTTAAGACATGAGAAAAGCTCCTGACTTATTTTATCTTATGATTAACTTTTCTGAGGGACCTGGTTAAAAGTCTTTTCGAGTACATGTGTTTATTGGTATCTATTTAAGATTAAGTAGGAAGTATAATTAGACAGTGGATACATATATATATATTGTGAATTCATTCAGTAGCTAAAGTTTAAATATTAATTAATATTCCATATATTTCTCACACAAAATGGTCTACGAGTACATGTGTTTATTGGTATCTATTCAAAATTAAGTAGGAAGTATAAGTGTAGATACAATACATATATTGGGAATTCATTCAGCAGCCTAAGTTAGAATATTAATTAATATTCCATATCTTTCTCACACAAAATGGTCTATTTTTCTGGCACAGCTGTATGGAAAATATCCATTGGCAAAATACCATCACATCAATAATTTTTGTGTGTATGTTATGACTGTCTGATGGTGAAAAATCCTACACATGCAATCACATTTATCAGGTTGTGTGTTGACTTTGTGATGGTAAAATACTGTCATGTCCATAATGGTTTTGCCATATTCATTCTCCAGAGTACTGTCGATTGGGTAGTAAAATGCCATATGGCATGGAACGTATTTGCATGTATTTGCAAAATGACAGTGGGATTTACATGAAAGGAAAATTAATTAATTTGTACATCAGAAATTAATTCTTATAATACATAAGAAATTAATTCTTATAATACTTTTAGTGCGTGATATTTCTTTGACTGTCCAATGGTAAAATATTATCATACTATCACATAATAAGTTAATAACACTGCTTCATGCTGCTTGACCATATATAGAGCCTGCCATACAAGCTGAGCAGTGCCGAGTTATTGATTGGCAGCTGCTATGGCTAACTGGACCATTGACCAAGACTAGGCTGCCTGCCTGACTCAGCGAGTGACAGGACCCAACTAAGTTAACACCTTGAGGGGAAAGGGATCCTGGGTCTAATGTGTTGCTCTTAGTGTCTGAGGGACATGGTGTTAATGCACTTAAATCAATACTCACAGTATTTACTACGTTGAGGGTGCAGGTTGGGATGATGGGGTAAGTCAAGGAGCAGGGCTATGTCCAATTATTTAGTACGAGCAAGGGAAAACTTCTTAAGGTAGTCTTACAAATTCACAATTATCGCAACTAGAGACTTGTTACAGCTCTATACTCACCTAATGTTATAATTGACCTCTCTGTTAAGACCACCTCATCATTAAAACCATTAGCTTTCAAACAAAACTGAAGTTGCTGGTGAAAAAAAAAAAATTCCCTATTCAAATGATAATAAACTCAAAGGCTTGTAATCACCAAAATGCAGCAGTCTGTAAAAGCACTTGTTCTGGCTTGTAGCTTGTAATCTTCTTGTTGGTCTAAAAGGCCTTAAAAGACGTGAACCTGACACCTTAAAAGACGTGAACCTGACACTGATGCTTTGCTTGAACCTCACATTGGGAGCTGCACGCCACAGGAAGTGGCGAGCTAACAAGATTAGCTTTAACATGACTTGGAAATGAACTTGATGACCAGTGTAGAGCTGTGCAAAGCTCTGCAAATGATGTTATGGCCAGCTGAAGTGCTCTGATAACCTGTGGACAGCGGTGGACTGAAGCAATTCACAAGATGCTCGTGCCTTGCTCATGCCACACTTCCTTTGACTCGTTTCCTCTATCTTGTGTCTATTCTCTGTTTAGTGACTGCAGCAATCCATTGTTTCCTGTGGGTAATTCCAGGGTGTTTGTTTTATGGTCAGTGGGTGTTGTGGTTCGATTCAATTGCTGTTTTATGGACACATTACAACACAACAGTAAAAATCCTACATTAAAACCACCTAGTAGAAATTTAAGACCCTTAAATTTCAATATTTAAATGTCTCAATGCTACTGGTCTGAAGCTTAGTCAGCAAGTATGACCAGTTGCCAGAGGCTGATGTTATGATGAGATGATAAGCCTCGGAGTCCACGTCTTATTACATAATTAGTAGTCAATTATCCTATGGGTGCGGTCTTTTACTTGCCTCAGAATAGACACCGAATACAAGGCGCCTCCAATTTACCATCTCATGACCATTAAGACCGGATCAAGGATAGGCTTAATGCGATAGTTTTAATATTAATAATTTTAATGTTACTAGTAATTTAATTATTGCATCTGTAGCACAATGTCTAATGCATTTTCTGTGGTGAAACTATGTGAAATGTAGGATCATAATAAATGTAAAAACCATAATGGATTTTATTAGCCTTGGCGTCATGTTACTTACATGCAAATATTATTTTAATATTACATCCTGTTCATCTTGTTTCTTCGTAATCATAATAATGTGATATTATTTTGACGAATCGTGACTATCAATACTATCCATTGTAATGAAACGTGACGTGAACTATTCTCTATAGGATTATTTGGTATTATGGATTACATATTATCCATCAACATCACCAGCATGATTCTCAAGTCTTATTTGACTTCTTCTGAATCTATTGCATTTGGTCTGCTGCAAATGGCTGAAGTTATGATGAAGATGAAATATTGAGGGCTCACTGGGTAACGTTGTAACTTAAATATTAGAACATTATCGACACACAATTATGGCTCCAAAACAGATATCATGACTTGGTTTAAAGATCTCTATGTCTGTCAGATTCATTTTATATACAGATGGACCCATTTATAAATAATTAGCAACTTCACAGCGAAAGTCTGGTTACAGTGCATAACAAGCTTGTTGTCCAATAACATATTTTTTGCATATCTTTTACATTGGAACAATGCCCGGTTATAATGAACACTTTCTGATGGTCCCAATTTCCCAAATGGTTCCTAATAAGGGAGTACGAAGTTATTTAGTTCTATAAAATGTTAGACTTTTGACGTGATACATGTCAAAGAAGAAATTCTGTCTATCTGTCTATTACATTTAGCTTTCCAGCAATGCCTAGGCCATTTTGTGTAGCCTTATACCCCTCCGTTATCCTTGAAAATCCATCTCCTCCACCTCCTTGGCTTTTTGTCACCCTCAATGAAGGTCCTTAGCTGCTTGCCAAGGTCCTTTTGTGAGACTTATATCGTCATCCTGAGGTCATTGTGGATGCATTAATGCTGGTCAGCACTGGACAGGGGTCACTAAGGACCAAATTCTGGACACAGATATCCTTTAAAGGCATCTTGGTTCCTCTCTGATGGCTTGATGGCTTTCTTACATGGTATGTCCCCATTTAGAGGCATGCCATGTGCCACTTCTTCTGGTCCAGCATAAAAGACGTATCTAGCTGCTGCAACAATGTGTATGGGCAGCCAAAGTATGCACTAAGTGGGTTGCCATATGTGGAAGGTACCATCAGACAAGTTTACATTGTTTTGTGACAGTCTTTTATAGCATTTTCTGGTCTGATATATGATTAATTGTACATGGTTTTGCATGCAATTCATTATTCTGTATGGGGGAAACGTATGTAGTAATTTTATCAGCTGTCATATTTTGACAAGCCTTATCATATCTTCATAACCTCTGGCGACTGGTTGTATGAGATGGCTTCCCACTTGGATGTTTTGTTGTCAGTTATATGATTTCCAAGTGTGAAATTCTGACACAGCTGTATTTTGCTGTGAATTATTATCATTTGAGTATGTTAAAAATGGCAGAGTAACAGAAATAGTGGACTATGAAATTAAGCATCTGTCAAGAATGTCTCCATCCGAAATATGAAAATTCTACCACAGTGACAATGTTATTCAGATATCACCATATTAATCTCAAATAGCTTATGGTCTGTTTTTATCTCTTAGCCAGACGTCAGACCAAATATCCCAGATATTTATAATTTCCAACGTAG
Source organism: Alitta virens (assembly GCA_932294295.1). Classification (NCBI taxonomy): domain Eukaryota; kingdom Metazoa; phylum Annelida; class Polychaeta; order Phyllodocida; family Nereididae; genus Alitta; species Alitta virens. The sequence goes on from OW028582.1 coordinate 18,429,469, forward strand.
CATTAGCCAATGCGGTATTAGAAATGTTAGTAGGCTTCATCGTATTTCTAGGAAAATATATCACATTCCTCTGAGATGGTGACCGATTTGGAAATAATGGTTTTTGTAACGCAGTACCATTCAGTAAAATGATCCTGAAAACACTTTCTGTCAGTGGAGTCTGTCTAGCTTCTTTGTTGCTTCTATTCAAAGGTTATCATACATTCCTCCAAGTCAGGATCTTGCAAATAAATTGGTTGGATTTACGAGATGAGGAAGAGGGATCTATGCCTTGTTGCACATTGATGTACATTGTTATTGTACATGAAAGGCGCCTAACTGAGATTTCTCCATAAAAAGCAAATAGGTTGGTTCGAACCCGGGACCTTCATAGAAAAAGGTCAGTACTGGACCACACAGCTGTCTGTATAATTATTTCTGCATATCACAGTGACACCTTTATTTACCATGGGTCTTATCCAACAGTAATAACTTTAGGACCCATTGAGGTGGGAATTGAAGTATTATGTAGATAGCCTGGCATTTATGTTTGACCATGCTATTGCCTATGCTACAGTGGACGACATAATCACCAGAAGGGTCAAAGAATGCCCTGTGAGTGATTCTGTTGCCATGGTAACGGGTGTGTGGTTAAAGCAGTTCTAGGATTAACCATATTATGTGTTGGCAGGTTGGCGGGTCCCGATCAATGCTTATACTCAGTTGTCATTTTGCCCGGTTAAGGCTGTCTGATAGCAGTTAACTGGGGCCCCTTGCAGATATGGAAAGTGTGTAGAAAGCTGTATTTATCAGTTAATGTGATACAGTGCATGCTTCAAATGAAATGTCATTGTGAGATTGTTGACGTTATTGAAAGAGATTCTGCTATTAATACTTATAAGTGTGTGGTCAGTGTTGTGTGACTCTTAATAGGTCCATGACATGATACTGAGGATGCATCCAAATATCACCAATCAATGTATTTTGCAATAAATACCTTGAAATTGTGTTTTATGCTGGGAAAAATATAAAACTACTTCCAGGGGTAAAGGTGTAACATGGTTTGGCATCGCAAGCCTTATCATCTCATCATTACGTCTCCCTCTGACAACTGTCAGCTGAGTGAGCTAAAATTTCAGACCAGTAGCACAAGGAAACTACAGCACAAAAAAAACTTCTAAGGGTGACTACTGTAACACTGACAGTGTGGTAGCATACTTTGTGATGGTACAAAGACCCCGTTTTCTGTCATGTCTTATCCCCGTTTAGTTGTCTTACAAGACTTGATCTTGTTAAATATAGATGACTGTGCAGTCTTCAATGTGTAACTAGAGCCCAGGCCTCACATTTTAATGAGGAACTACAGCAGGATTTGCACCGATGTATAATGCACAACAGCTACCATCCGCTGAGTAATACACGGGCTGACTAATACTGGAAAACCTGGGAGTACTAGGCAATGGCTGGGAATGTTCTGGTGGGGGTGTTGCAAACAGATGACTGGCTAGAGGGCGCTGCTGTCTTTGAGTGTGCTAATGTGTAATGGGGTTGTAGGTCTGGTTGAGTGTCTAAAAATAGACAGTCTATAGGGGGAAAAATGTTGTGGTGCGGAAGTAAAACTTTGAATTAAAACCATCTTGGGGTTGCTACAAAGGATTTAGGAGGTTATTAACAGTGGATAGATGGCACCTGGGTTGAAAATACATCGGCCTTAAAAGTGAGGTGATCTTAATAGGGGGGTGGTGAGAATTTGTGATTGTGCTGACACATATAAAGTTTTAATGGGAAAACAGATTTTACTACTTCTGCAGTTCTAGTTGAGAAAAAGTCTGATACACATTGATTTTAAATCTTTTAATAATTTATTACTTTAGTATAATCATGATAATATGTGAGAAATCAGTGCTAACAAGAAGTAGTATTTCAATGTACAATGTATTTAGACGTTATTCTGGCATTGGTTGTGAAAACATCGTTATTTGCAGAATTGCCATCATTGCAACTACATATTTTATATGATTCATGTTGCTTGATTATTGGCGAACATAAAAAGTCTTGTCAGACATAAATTTTGGAGACACTTCATTATCTTCATATAATATACCACTCTAATGCTAAGAAACTCCATAGCTAAGTCTTAGATTCTCAGTTCTGTAGCCTTCTTAACTCAATCCTCTGATGTTCTCACTCGAGTAGGACTTGGATGACTAGCATCATGATTGCCATATGATAAGAGGGCAGCAGGAGTGATTAGAGAGTGTTCTATGATTAGAGAGTTGAGGAGAGAGCAAGTGTGATTAGAGAGCAGTTGAGTGTGACTGCTCATATGTGGCCCATCATTTTCACACTCTCAGTGGTCTGCTGTGAGTACATCTACGCGGTTCATTGCTCCAACATTGTTTTAACACCATACTGTATTGTCCGAGGCATTCTAGTGGAAAATACAACAAAGCTTTTTGAAGTGCAGTATTTATACAGTCGATACACTGCATTGAGACCATAATTGGTGCACAATTCTGCAGGTCTTAAAGAGAATCTTAATGACAAGGTAATCTGTATGGAGGGGTTAATTACTATGGCCTTATTACGAGGTACATTTGTATCTTTAACGGGGGTAAATGACCAGAATGTAGCCTAGAATTGATCTTAAATGTAAGGTGGTCTTAATAGTGATGTGGTCATAAAGCAGGTGTCCACTGTACACTGTTTTTGCAGCCATATGATGTGAAATTGCTTGTACTGGTTGACTTGTGTTAGACGTAGGAGTTAAATCAAAATTGATGTACATTTTATCCTTGATCTGCTGACCATTTGCCAATAATGTGGATTTATGTTCTCTTTCAAAGTAAATCTAAGTGTACTTTGGCATACAGTAGACTGACAGGATTCCAAGTTTGCACTTCTTTGACATTTATCGACTTCTGTTATGAAATGCAGGCTTGCTATCTTACCGTAATTTTATTTCACTCAAAATTGTGACTTTATAATACTCCTAAGCTTTATCATTTTTTATGACTTCAATAAGTTCAAATGACTTGAAAATTTGTAAGCTGCATGTAACAGTAAATTTGGATTATCACGTTAAAGAATCTGATAAATTCTGTTTTCTACCCCGGTGTGTTTTTATCAATTATCAATATTTCTCAGCTTGCCCGATACTTTGTCATATTGATCGCTTCGATTGATTAAGACCATAATATTATCCTACAAATTATTTGGTACCCTCGTGTGTTGGGGTTTCAATTAATTACAACCCTTGAACTCATAAAACCTTAACAGTGGCCTAAGATCTATTGTGTCTGTTTTGGGGCTTGCGTGACTGAGACCCTTCTGGCAAATTATACCCCAATTCTGACACCCTAGAATTGATCAGTCTCTAGCTCTATTCAGGGGAGCCCCACAATTTTGACCACCTCGATTTTATGATCTCTTTTCCGACCCTAAAATTGTGGTTGTGGTATTAAGAACATGTTTTTAGAGTTATAGAATAAGTTTCAGCTTGTTTCAGAGTTAAGATCACCTTGGTATTAAGACCATTCTGGTCATATACAAGTGATTTGGGAGGTCTTATTTGTGAGGTTTCAATACTGTTGAACTCCGCCTAGGTTAAGCTAAGACCACCTCACTATTAAGACTCCTCACTAACCATGAACAGTTGTAATTTTAGTGCAAGTTTATCCCAAACTATTTGATTTACATCACTATTTAATATTACCTTTAAGACCTGTAAACATTGCTCAATGGTGGTCGTAATAGCGAGATTCTGCTGTATATATTGCAACCGTTATTACAAGATAAGACCACCCACCCATAGCAATAGTGAGTGTCTTATTGGAGGGATACTGCAGGGTGGTGTTATGCGCCATGGGCTTGTTGTTGTAAATCACTGTGAATATGGGTTGGCCAATGCTACTCTTCTGCCCTGCTATAGATCAACATGTCATATAGACTTGATATTGATCCACCATCCAGCTGTGAAAATAAGCAGCCAAAACACAGATAAATAACCCCATCTTACCAAAAGGTGGCAATTTGTGCGCAGTAAACACAGTGCTCGATTTATGTGCATCGATTTGAATAAATTGAATTGTTAATGAGGTGACAGTTTGGTGTTTCTTTCTGAGGTTTTGATTTGTCATTGATTCTTTACCACTGCCTTCTTTGTTCTATAAATAGGCTAATTAGCTGTCAACTTAGCAACGGAATAAAAGCAATATGAACTTATATTTAGATAACTAACAGGATATAACTTATCATATGAGGTAAAAGCATGGAGTACTCTTGGTTCCATGCTTGAAAACAGTACCATCCTAAATGGTCTTAACCGTGAAACGACTCTTGGCTTTATGGATAAAGTCAGTTGAGTAGTTACAAACTTTCAGCCGATGAAATTTGATAGTCATGACTCGTATAAAAATCTTCTATTGAACACTTGTTTCAGTCTTACTACGAAATATCATTTAAGGACTTTGTTAATATTTTCTACTAGAATTATTACGATTATGAAGACCATGTTTTGTTTCAGTCTCAGCTGATGAAACTTAATAATCACATTGATTAAATCTTGTTGTTGGCAATAATATGTCTGCGTTTAATACAAATGTATGATAGAGACCTCAGTCCTGCCAAAACTTACAATATTACAGCCAATTTCGTAGACTTGGAACCAAACTCCAGAACTCCCATTGGCTAAAGCAATCCATCGTCTTTAGGAGTCCTGCATTCACATTAATTTATTTCCAAGTCTATGAGTTTAGCTGTAAGACATCAGAAGTGTCTTTGAGCATTGTGAATAGATGCCTTTCGTTTGCAAAGAAACTGCCAAGAATGCTCTTCACCAATTGATGCTTTACAGTTGCAGCAGCAGCAGCCTAGCAATCTATAGAACCATAAAAATCGTTTATGGCCTTGTGATGGCCACCTATTGACTACACATGATGAAGTGGCGAGCTTTTATATTGTATCAGTATGCTACAATAACTTGAGTGAAATAATGTATTGATCCCCTTGGCAGGTGTAATAACAGAATAATGATGTAGGTGCATACATGTGGATTTATTATTTTGCACTTGGTTATCTACATAGGATTGCTAAATTTAGATTGATACAGTGTAATGACAGACCTTGTTCGGGGCTTTTCTATTAAATAAATAAGTAGAGTGTTGCTAATCCTGTGGAATTCCTGAGTTAACACCTTATTTGGTATCAATTAATTGGTTTTAATATCGAGGTACTCTTAATAATAATTATTTTGTTTTTGGATGTATCATTTGTTTTTGGACCCAATAAGCATTTGATATGGTGGTCTAAAAACAGAGGTGGTATTTTTTCATTAATATTAAGTACCCCAATTGTGGGGTTTCGCTGTAAATGGCTGATGACCTTTATCAGAAAGGTCCTTTCCGGCTGACCTGGCAGGTGCTGGGGTGCCCTGAGGTCCTTTCCCATAAGCCCTTTCGGCTGAGAGGACTTGAGAGGGCCTGACTCATGTGATGGGGGGCACCTAGAAAGGGCTTGTTGATCAATACTTGTCTCTGTCTGTCTGTCTCTCGCTCCGTGATGACCAGCCTCAAGTACTGCTGCCAATCTCTAGAATGTGAAATAGACTTGACATTTCTAAGTTCTAACTGCTCCAGCCAAGCTGAGCTTGTCTTGTTCCAAGTGTTAATTTGGTGCCTAATTGGCCACTCTTGGACTTGCTGGATCTGAAGTACACTGCAGGGCCAATTTCTTGTGGTAATGTTTGTTCTCCTTGTTGTTTGTTTGTTCAGTGGTGGATTATATACTACATACAACGATGTACAGTAGAATCTCGCAATTAAGATCACTATTAGTGCAAATTTTACTGTTCTTAGTGGGAATGTGGTCTTATAATTGATGTAAAAACCATTGAACTGGGTTACAGTTCTATGGTAAAAACCGTAAAATGATAGTTGGAATTTATCTCAAAACAGAAAATATAAATAGCCCTTGCATTATCACTTCGGTGGGTTATTGTAATTCCTGATCGTCTGATGGATAACTGAGACATTATGATTGATTACAAGGAATGTGACAAAACAGCATTAATAGAGAATGTGATAAACCATAGATAAACCAATCACTTGGTACCTAATCAGTTTTATCACCTTCTGTCTCCACTAACAATGCAAATATGGTGCTGCCTGGGTGAATGACAGTATGGCATTAATTATACGATTTCTGCATTGTTTGTCACAATCAACACAAGTACATGTTTGCTAATTACCATTTTAACACCTGATTGTTTGCAATACCCTTGACTGGGTACTATTGCCAGATAAGGTGACCGGTGTGAATGAGTATGCATATCATTGCAGTCAATCAGTAGTGTTGTGTACTAGTGTTGTGTACTAGTGTGTAGTGCTTTGACAAACACTGGATCTGCTGCAGTACTTAATTAAGAAATCCTTGCAGGGTCTTTGGTTTCATGGCACTTGTACTGGGTTTGGACACAAAATAAGTGTCACAATTGTCAAACTGCCTGTTGTAAATTGTTATAAGCACTTGGAAAATTGTGAGACTTAATGTCGCAATTTGCGATGTATATATAGTCATACGTAGGTACACTTGCACTCCTTAAACATGGTATCAATGATGCCTGTAGAAATGCAGGTTATACGCATAATTTTAGGATTTTGGTATTTAAAATTTGTCTTTGAATTAGTATGTTGCAGTATTTCTCTGTAGAAATGACTTTTAATATGTTGAAAAATTGAAATATCTAGCTCAAAAGAAAAATAAAGAATATGTATAATTTGCTTTATGCTTGAGTAAAGTGTGTAGTGATGATTTTACTCTGTTTCATGAAACTGGTAAGATGATCAGCTTATACAAATATACAAGTCTTTACTTGCATCGAATTTTCAATTTTCACTTGGCTATGTTCCATGCAGCTGTTTCTTGTGTTTTACCTGTTATGATAGCTATATTTGCACATCACGTACAATGTATAACCTATACGGTACACTATTTCCATTATAAAGCCAAGTCAATCTATGCATCTGCACACCTATAGTGAATCCCAATCACCTCGTTATTAAGTCCAAAACTTAAAATAACTTGAATTTTGCCCAGCTGTAGTTTGAGACTTAAGGGGGTTTCACACATAGCCGGATCAGACGCAGGAGCGTCCCGGAGGTCAACTCCGTAATACTCCCGCATACTCCGGGGAAAGGCGTATAGACATCTTGTTCATGTCCGGGAGTGTCCGGCATTGTCCGGCATGGTCCGGTATCTCCGGGGGACTCCGGCAAAAAAATTAAACATGTTTAATTTTTCATGCCGGAGATCCCGGAATAGTGAAATCCGTGTTGGGCCGTGTAGATCCGTGTAGACTCCCAGTAGACTCCGTCGATCTCCGGGGACCTCCGTATTGACACCGAAAGACTTCGTGTGATCTCCGGCTAAGTCCGGCGTCAACCGGGCGTGAAAAGTACGCTCCGGAGAGCACAAGGAGCAACTCGGTTCCACACGAGTGAACTAGGACCAACACGGAGTCTAAACGGAGTGAACAGGGAGAGCGGGTTTACATGTCATTTGCTTGACCCGGTTAACTCCGTTATGTACACGGTGTCACACGAGATCAATGCGGACATACAGGAGTGAACTGGGTGTCAAGACGGAGTTAATTAAACTGACACGGAGTGAGTACGGATGCCTGAGTATATATACAACCGCCGTCTTTGGAGAAGCATCATTCCACCGCCCGCCGTTCATCGTTGATCATCGAAGTAATTCATTTATCATCCACCATTTCTTCTGGATATTACCTTCTGGATTGCTGCTGCTGCTACTGCCGTTTCTTGAATTAACCACCATGCCACCTAGGAGAGGAAAGGGGAGGCCTGGCAAGAAGACTGTTGTCCAAGAGGAACCTGCACCACCTGCTGCTGTTGAAGAAGATGTAGCCAGTAATACCTCTTCAAGACCGCAAAGTCCACAAGGCATGCCAGATTTACCTGGGCCAGTTGTACCTGCTGCACCTGCAGTACCTCCTACTGCAGCTCCACCCCCACCTGCAGCAAGAGCGAAGAGGCAGAAAAAGGAAGCCCTGAACCTCACAGAAGACCAGGAACAAGATGTGGCCGACTGGTACCGGTCCCAGGAGATGTTGTATAACCGGCGGCTTGCTCAATACAAGCGGATAGACATAAAATCGCGAATGATAGACCAGAAGGCGAAGGAGCTGGATTGTACTGCGCAGCAGCTGAAAACTTGGATAGACTCAATGCGCACTGCAGTTGGGAAGCTCACGGATCCAACCAAGAAGCCTTCTGGTGGGGCAGCTAGAATCCTGACAGACCGGGACAACTGGATAATGGAGAATTTCGGCTACCTCGAACGCCACATCAAGAGGGTTGATGCTGGGAAGAGAAAGAAAGGTGGGCAGCTTTCCCAGAGCTTATCAGCCAAAACTCCAACCAGCAGCAACAGACCTACCACTGAGGATGACACGTCTGAAGCTGAGGAGGTCATTGTCGATAGTTCGGATGATGGTGGCAGGGATTCCGATACAAGCAGGTCCAAGGGTGGGCCTTACAAGGGCGACAGCAGCAGCAGCACGAGGAAGATGGGGGCCCCTCCTCCAAGCAAGAAGACGTCCAGACGTCAGCCTCGTCATCATCATGACTGTGATGCATCCAGCCTTGCAGCTAGTGGAGATGGAATTGCTACACAAGCTGTCACTCAAGTAAGTATACTGCTTCAGTTGCCATGATAATCAAGATAATCGTATTGTAATGTTGCAGTTTAAAGTTGTAATTGTAATCTTGCAGTTTAAAGTTGTAATTGTAATCTTGCATTTTAAAGTTGTAGCTTTTCCATAGTAGAAAGTGGTAGCTTTGTTTCTTGGCACTTCCAGTGTTCACTGTATGGTGATGTGTCTTTTCAGTACATTGTCAATAATGCACATGCTGTTGCAGTTGCCATGTGACTTACTCTAATGTTGTGTTTTTTCCTATTTCCAGCTGATTGAAAAAGCCACCGATCTGCAGAGGGACATGCACAGCAAGTTGAGTCAGCCGACAGACTCAGGCAGCTTGTCCAAGAGGGTCTTCACGGACATGATCTACCACGAGGTGATGCAGATGGACACCGAGACTTGGTGGGATTACCAGGCCCAAACCTTAAACAGCCTGATGCAGTTTAAGCAGGCGTATCGTCGCAAGCGCCAGCAGCAACAGCAACAGCAGCAGCAACAGCAACTGCAACAGCAACAGCAGTATCATCAGTTTCTGCCTCCTGTCCCTCAGCAGCATCAGCAGCAGTTCGTCCTCCCTGCTCCTACAGCCAGTTCATCCGGTCCTCCTGTGCAGATGTTCCCTCATCATCAGCATTCATCCAGCCCTGCTGCCCAGATGTTCGCACAGCATTCATCCAGCCCTGCTGCCCAGATGTTCGCACAGCATTCATCCAGCCCTGCTGCCCGGATGTTCGCTACTCCATCCGGCCCTTCGCCCCAGCCTCTCGTGTCGGCTGCCCCTTCTTCTTCGTCTGTGCCTGCACCGACCCCCCCTCCTGCGCCATCTTCTACCATTATCAGTCAGGCCTGGTTGACTTCAGGTCCTTCTCATGGTCGTCCTTCCATGTCACCACAGGATTGCAGCACGCCTCAGGATGTTTCGCTCACCAGCTACTTGTTGAACACTAGTGTGGGGGGAATGGTTGGTGGTGATGACCATAACTCCTCCTTTTCGGTGCCCACGCCTCCAACTACCACAACCGAGTAATGTTGAGCTGAAAATGAACAATGAACTTTATTGAAATGAACAATGAACTGTTATTACTTATGTTTGCATGTGAACTGTATACCGATGAAGTTAAATGTAATGAACAATGTAAACTGTATTACATGACAATAATTAAATGATGTGTATTTTTTGCACTTGTGTGCTGCAGAAGTCTGAAGTTTGCTATTAATTAAATGTTGAAACTTACATCATTCGTGTTGTTTTCAAATCTTGTCTTGCTGCCATGGTACACTCCCAGCTGCTGAGTTCACGTAGCTGACCAAGTATTGCCGCATTTCCTTGGCTGCTCTGTTGGTGTTGCCTCTGAACACATGTCCCATGTCTGGTAGATTGACAGCATTCTCCCTCCATGCACCTGGGATGATCTCATGGATGTCTGCATTTTCCTGGTCCACAGCATTCACTTGAGCAGTTGGATATCTCACCCTCAGTAGGTTGTGCAACACACAGCAAGCAAGAGTTATGGTACACACTCTGTCAGGACTTTGAGGCATTGTTGTGAGGAGACACCTGAACCTGGCAGCCAAAAGTCCAAATGCATTCTCTACCACCCGTCTAGCTCTAGAAAGTCTGTAGTTGAAGATTCTGTCTTCCATGCTCATGTTCCTGTGAGGCAGAGGCTTCATCATCCAAGTCTGCAGTCCAAAGGCATCATCCCCAACTATGAAGTAAGGCACTGGTTGGTCATCATTAGGCAGGTTATCTGGTTCAGGTAATCCAATGTTCCCACTTTCTAGCGCTTCCTTCAATTCTGTCTGGCTAAACACTCCAGCATCTGAGCCTGATCCACTGGCACCAATGTCAACGTAGAGGAACTTGTATTCAGCATCAACTACAGCCAGTAGGACAATAGAGAAAAATCCCTTGTAGTTGTAGAACAGGGATCCAGACTTGGCAGGACATCTGATGGCAACGTGCTTCCCATCAATGGCGCCGACACAGTGGGGGAAGTTCCATCTGTTGTAGAATCCATTGGCAACTGCTTTCCAGGCTTCTGGAGTTACAGGACACTGCATGACTTCTGCTGAGTACTCGTCTATGATGGCCTGGCAGACTTCGATGACCAGGATAGAAATGGTATTGAAGGCTACCCTAAATCCATACTGCAGAGACTTGTAGCTGTTGCCCGTACCCAGGTAGCGCAAGGTAATAGCCAGTTTCAATCCAGGTTCAAGGGCCCTCCTCCAAAAGGTATCCTGCTTTGTAATCCTAGGTCCCACTCTGGCAAGAACTTCATGGAATAAGTCAGGCTCCATCCTCATGAAATTCTTGAAGCCACCCACATCTTCTGCAGTCAATTCAGCCATCAGTTTTTCATACTGCCCATAAAGAGGTCTTCTTAGCAGCCAAGGTCGCACCCACATTTGCCTTCTTCTTCTTCGTCTTGGTGCAGCAGGAGCATTTTCTAATAGGTCATCTTCATCAGTTGATGTTGTGGCCCTCACTGCATCATCTTGCAGTTTGTGTTCTTCTTGCAGAATTATATCATTAGCAGCAGTCAATAGCTGGACTTGCATGTCCATGCACTTCAAATCCAATTCCACCCTGTCGTAGTGTGATAAAGACATATCCAATTTTTTCTGTAGTAGCAGCAACACCTTTGCAGTATGGTAGTCCGAAGTGGAATGATGGACAGTGGAACGCAGCCAGTTTAAATACCAATTTCAGAGCGATCCGGGTGAAAACCGCTTAACTCCGTAGTGATATCGTAGTAAGGTCGTGTAACGATCGGGTATATCCGTGAAGGCCCCGTGTAACATCCGGTTCACTCCGGCACAGTCGTGTTACCTCCGGCTACAACCGTGGCTCATGCCTTGTTTAACCGTGCTCCTCCGTACATATCCTTGTAGCACCCGTACACATCCGTGTCATGACCGTGTTGCTCCTTGTTGTCTCCGTCTTGCCTTCGTGTCCACACCGCCCAATTATTTGTTTTTGTTTACATTTCTAACTTTTTCGCCCGGACCGCCCCGGACTTGACGAAATTTCATTCCGGGACGCTCCTGCGTCTGATCCGGCTATGTGTGAAACCCCCTTTACTTCGATATTTAAGACCTCTAAAACTGTAATGATGTTGAGGTTTTAGTTAGTTTAGTTAATTATTTACAATTATAAATACATAGAAATACACAATAATGATCCAATCAGGCAATATACAGACACTTGAGAAAGGTCCAAAAGTACAAACACTTGTGAATAAATGGCATTATGAATATTATCAGAATATAATCATCCAAGTGAAAAAGGGATGCTAAACTTATAATAGAATAAAGGAAATATTGCAGAAATGTTATTGCGAATGTAAAGAATAGTGATTGTATATTCAAGAGAATATGCTGAACAGCTGAAAAGTATGTAAACTATTGAGCCGGACTGTATATTACATCTACATTACATCAATTACATGTAAACATACTTTATACTTAAACATACTTTACAGATACATAAATGCGTATAATGACCACATGTAAAGAGCCTTATGGATTGAATGTTTGTTGTTCTCAGTAAATAATTCATAGCAATGATGGAGGTTGAGGGATAGTGAATGGGGCCTGCGGTGTTTTTCTGCTTGATTGGGCAATGTTTTTGCTCTGCGCAGGGATTAGGGCCAAGTCAATGCTAGTGGATCGTTGAGCTAGATTGATCGCTCTACATGTTTGCTTTACTACTTAACAGTGTTAGGTTTGGCTCATGTCCACCTGGTCCCCTTCTACATGTTCTATTACTTCTCAGCTGTAAGGCTATCATCTCACCATTCGCGTCAATTTGCAGTCACCTTGATGCTGTAGTACTTGTATACATATCAGTGTAGTTTGCATCTCTTTTCGTGTATGTAGATTGTTTGGTTTATTGGTGTGATTCATACCAGCATTCATGTGCATTTAAATCTATAATAAAGGTGTTGCAAACTTGTAGCTACACATTACAGTAAGATGTTAGGTTACAGCGAGCATGGAGTCACTCTCTAGTGACTCCATGCAGTGAGCCACTCCAGTACTTCCCTGGGTGCTGTGAGCACATTTCAGTGGACAAATACATAGAACATGGCAACATGATATAATCAGCATCACCAATAGGATCACCAATATTAGGGTGGGGGCCTAGCTTAGTGGTAGCGCACTGGGCTTCCAACCACTGGGTCCCCGGTTCAATTCCCAATCGAGCCTAAGTTGGATGGCTGTTTCATCCATCTCATTGCCATGGTCCCTGCCTGTCCTAGTTAGCCCATCAGGTGCAGAAATACAGGATGTAAAACCCTAATCCACCCCACCAAGGATCAACAATATTGGACCACATTAATTGCAGGTACTTACATGTATGAGCTATTAATGTCCTTGTATTTTATACCGCTATAAGGTCACCTCAACATTCAGAAAGAGCCTCAGTTTTTGCCAGATATTTCCTGTTAATGTAATATTAAAATGTCTACCTGCTTTAAAAACAGATTCGTCTCAGGTATATATAATGTTTTCCATTCTCTTTTCCCCATAATTAAATTTCCCTTTTTTCCACTCAACTCCCTATCCCTATGTCTGCTTTTCTTTTTCATTGGAATGCATACGTCTCCAAAACTCAATCACTTGAGCTATCCTGTCTCACATCATTTGTTGATATGCTGTAGCCATGACAACGCAATTATCTCCATAGCAACAATGGAGATAATTACACTGATCTTTCTCAAAATGGCTAGCAGCTGCCAGACCTCGTGAATGTTTTAGGAGACACTTTTGAAACCTGTTGGGTATATTTCTGTTTGGAATCCAGTGTAACCCCATGGGTAAGACCACCTAACAAGAAGAAGAACTCTATTTTAAGACCGTTTTATTTGTGAGAAGATTATGATGACTTTTTATTGTATTCCATTGCATTATTACATAAGGTCTGGCTGGACGGTCATGGGTGTAATGATTCATAACTTATGAAATTGGTGGCTCCATGGTTCTATTATTTGAATGAAAACACAAAGATTATCACTGTCTGTCAAATTAAATATTCTCTAAACCTTCATCAAATGATTGAAAATTACCTTATTTGATCAAGGCACACTAATTATGTGTAAGCTAATGAATCTATCAGGCATTAATTACAAATTGTAATTTGTAATCACCCGTTGTTGAGTATTGTGACGTCCTCACTTGGTTTGTTTACATATTGGACTTTTGATGGCTTAAAAAATTAAAAGCTAGGTGAAGTTTATGTTATTATAGAGGGATAGTGAACACAGCAAGGCTCTGGATGGTAGGTAATCAGTATTAGGAAGACAATGAAGTGAATGCAATAGATTTTGGCCACTGTCATATTGAGTGACAATCCAGCTTTAAAAGACCATGTCAGTGACTCCTAATAATAGTGGTCTTATTATGGGCTTCCACTAGAAGTTAAATTGGACGATTCTCAAGTTTACTGTTGGTATATTCCGTTACTTGGTTCATTATTTATAAGTAAATTGCCTCATGAAAGGAGTATGCAAAATGACTGCAAGTTTGTTACTGTTTACATGATCTACTGTGCAATATGGTCACATCATTGGTTGCCAAAAAATTCCCCGACAATAAACATGTCTCCAGTGGTCACTTTCGTGGTCAGTCAGGAGTGAAATGTCAAAACGGGAGCTTTATGGATGTCCAGGGCAGAGGACACTAAGGGGTCATTATGTCTACAACTTGAGGGCATTGGAGGGTGAACTTCATGCCCTGAGTAATAACACCTTTTCACCTGTCTTACATTTGTTATGAAGTGTCTGTTGTACATTGGAAGTATATGAGGGACTTTGAAAATACAAAAGGTTGTCAGGATGACTGAAAAGTAGTCATATTATGTCACTTCTGTAAGAGAAAAGTTGTTTTAATGGCAATTGGAAGTAGAATGGAAACTTGTTCTAATTGGAATGTGTTAAAATAATGTTTTCATCCAAGGAAAATGGGAGGATAAACCCCCTAAATGTAGCCCCATGGGACTGGCTTGCGAGTCTGTCTGTTCGGGCTACCTAAATGGACTGTTTGAGCCAGTAGAGAATTCATATAAATTTTTAGGATTTTCCTGAGTCATTAATGTTGTTTTGAGTCATGTGATATCAGTGAATTTTGAAATAACAATTTTATGATAGTATTTTCCCATCCATGCGATTGTTGTTGATAGGATAATAAGCCAATTACAATGACATTTTGACCCTATTATTTGATATGCCTGACCTCGTGGCTAATTCTAAACAAAATACCAGCATTCATGAATCACAATCATAATAATCACAACAATTTTACCTTATTAAATTGACATTATCGTACACTATATACAAATCAGTGGCTGTTTTAAGTGCAGACTTAGCCCTGATATTGTCTGATAGCCATGGAAGGTCATCATTCCATTTGACCCCGTGACCGTGCTGCCCTCTAGTGGTGACAGGAGATAATGCCCTCATCCTGTGGGGGATCCAAAGTAGAGCCTTTAAGTAAGCTCTTAAGTGCTCAGTGTCATTCTCAATTTCAACCAACATCATTGTTGCCTCCTGTGCCTCAGATAGGCTTCCTCACAATAATAGCTTTGGCTTCACAATCGAGGAATATTTAGACAGAATTGATGGGTTTTGTTTTCAAAATATCAGTAATATAAAAAGACAATGAGTATTTGACGAAGTTCTATATCTGTAAAATATTGTTTGTTTGATGGGTTTGAAGTGGAATATTGTGTTTGGTCAGAAGTCATCCAGTATTTCTAGTTAAAAAGAACAAAAAAGCGGATTGCCCCCCTCCCCCCCCCCCCCACAACAAAATGGTACAATAATATTAGATCATTTAATTCAGTGCCTGTATAGTTTAGTGGTGTTCCTAAAAAATGTCAATATAGCACAACAGTATATGACCAATGGTATTGCATGAATTATGAATTAGAGAAAAAATTATGTGGATGGAATCTTGGATGTATATTTTAAAAAAGTAGGTAAAATATTTTATGTTGTGAGTGCAATAATGACTCAATACTCACAAATGTGTGTTCTGGAGAAACAGAAATTGTAACCAACCGAGTCCTTCAAATTAACAGATTGTTAGGCCCATCCTCTCATTACCTTTAATCAGGTGCCTTGAATGGAGGATGGCATCCTGATCCCAACAGGGGATTCCCCATCCCTGGAGAGATCCAGGTCATTATGGCACCAATCTGCTCAAGGTCACAAAGGTCAAAGGGCAAGGTCATCTGTCAGTGTTAACAATGCCGTTGCATGACCATGTCTATGTAGTTCGTGGAATGCCAGGGAAATTATTACAATTTTGGATGGTAGGTCCAAAGAGGGAATCAAATGACACTCACAGGTCATTTTGATGTAATATTTTCTTTGTTAGGTTACTCGGGTCATCGCCTAGTTCCCAGTGATTGTGGACATGTAGAAATAATAATAGGACTTTGTCAAATTTGGTACAAAAGTGAGAATGTCACCAGAAATGAAGCGGTTGTCAGGATGACTATCATATATGCATATAGCTCTCTTATTTGCAAGAAATGGACGGACTATCCACTGACTACCCTAGCGACTCTGGTTTCAGTGTTTCTCAGTGAAAAACCAAACCTTAAAGGCCTGCCAACATATTCAATAACCGCCTGATGACAGCTTCAGGTGTCTAGAAATGATTGACATTAATCATAGCCTTATACCCTGGCGTCAAAGGGCCTTTTGCTGCAGTGAAGTGCCCGGATGTACTACATTTGGACGTTTGCATGACGTTTCACTGCTCTCATTTGCATGACGTTGATCTCATTTGCATGACGTCGTAAATCGCGTGTGTCGTGACCTGTGATTGGCTGATTGCAGTCTTGTCTTGCTGGTCCAAGTGATCGCACAGGTTTTAGGCACTCAGTGAACTATTACCTGAAATTGCGTGTTTAGCCATGCCTTGTCACTTTCGATTAGGTCTGAGTGGAACTTTGTCATCCTGCCAGCTTGCATGGAGGTCGCGTCAAAATGTACCACACTTCAGCATGTTCAGAGCGTGGTTTTTGGCATCATATGTGCTTATAAAAGCGCTTCATGCATGCCCATAACTGCACGGTAATAGCATTGCACATGACACTAGAGTTATGATGCATATTATGGCTTTATGATGTTATAATCAGCGGTTGAAACTTGTAATTCTTATAGTCCATCACGTGACCTTCTCTATTGTAATGTTAGTTAACTCCCTCCTGAGTGCAAACTGTACTTCAATTGCTTAATAACATATAGTTACACAAATCAAACAGACAAATTAGCAAATATTTCTAGCAGAATATATAACCATTATATTACTTAGTGTCAGCAAAATATATGCATTTCTCAGGAAAATGGTGGACCTGATTATCATGAACGTATGTCTAAGAATGGGTACATTTTCCATTGTCAGTGCTATTATGGGTACTGGGTAGTATTGAATACCGCCGCTACAGAGATGATTTGTATGCACGACAATTTAACATATTCAATACATATATGAATATGCTGGTGATTATCTTCGAAGGCTGGCCAGCATTGACAACAACAATTGATAAGTCCATCAAATCGATTTAACTTTTTCAGACATTGTCATTCAGTCATTCGGATAACTGGATTATTTGGTTGACTTGAACCATCTGGCAGCCATCAATGTTCTGACAATACAATGCACTATAATACAGTATTAATACTACAAAGGCAAGAAAGCTGATCAATTTTTTAAAGGTTACTGGGGCACGGCATTGCTTGCCGACGATGTCGATTTCAGGGTCAAATGCAAGACTCAAGGTCAAAAAGGGTGTCCTTCATGCATCATTTGAGGGCATTGAGGTCCCTTGTGAAGTGACACGATTCTCAAAGAACCCTCATTGTATCAATGACTGAAGAATGTCTTCATAAGAGAAGACATGAGTTATGAGACTACTGTTATTGTGTTTTGGTGATTGGTACAGGTTGAGACTCTAATGGAGTTGTCAGTGATATCACTATGAAGTTGAGATATTACTATATTTAAACATTGTTATCTCCCCGTTTCCAAGATATTGTCTGAAAGCAATTTAGACCAGCGAGTTCTTTGTCATCAAAATGGTATGCAATGATAACTGATAAACTGTTTCACTACATGTCATTTCACTTGACGTTCTTGTTCATGCGTGGCAATTGTACTTGCAAAATAAATGTCAAACATATTCATCTATTTAGTGGTATAATAATTAGTATATATACAAAAATTCATGTTTATTATGAATTTTCGCATTTTATATCGTAGTTAATTCCCAAATATTAAATATTGTAAAATGTATATGTGTGCATAACAGCTTGAGACAGACGATCCCAAATGAAAATATCTCCTGTGAGCAATATACCCAGCAACATAGGTGGTCCTTGTTGCCTTTGATATTTTACACACACACTGAACCACCATAACATTGTAGTAAGGGTGAAATTGAGTGGAAGCAGATTGTTCAAGTACAAAAATACATTCAGAGCAATTCTCTGCACTAAATTCCAATTTGCCCTCACTGTTGTAGGCTGGGGTAGCTTTGTAACTAGAGGTCAAGGGTGGTTGAGGAAATGGGGGCATGGGACCCCTCAGGTCATATTGAGGTCAAGGGTCAACCTCTCAGGGGTCAGAGGTCACACCTCCATGCATGTAGGGGTGCTATTTACACCTTCACTGAGATTGCCTAAATTGTATTTGTCGGGTATAAGAGACTCTTATAGATCTTTGCAAGTTAAGGTAACTACCAGGTGCAGCTTTCTAAGGCTTACTTAAGAGTGTGTAAGTAATATTTAGGGACAATTTCAAGAAGCTGTGTTATTTACCTTTCTTGACAATTCTTGTGCATGAAAATGAAATGTATATAATTGGTTTTCTGAAAGATAAATTTCGTTGGCTTCTGCCTTTAGAGATTGTTCAAAGCTGCTTTAGTATTGAATTACTTCATGCCTATATGGGTAATAAGGTGTATGGATTCTTTAGTTGAGAAATGGCATTGAAACAAATTTAAAGATATTAAACAGCGTAATAATAAAACCAAAAAATAAAAATAATAAAAATAAATAGAACCCCATAGATATGAGGTGTTGCAAAATATCTGTCTGTATACATACATATTTCAACAGTAACATGTCGTGTACAATTAGCAATAGAAGAACTAAATATTGATAATTTATGTCATTCAAATTGTTTTGAAGTTTGAACAGGTGGCCAGCTAAGCAGTCCTGAGAACTTGGGAAAAAGTCACTTGAAAAGTTATGAAGTTCTAACAAAAAAAAGACGTGTAAATGTCTGAATCGCGTGTCTGGAAGTTACTGTAGAGTGTCGATGTCAATTTGTCCTGTGTTAACAAGTTAGATCCTGTGGGAAAACGTTTAAATCCTGTGGACAATATACAATGGGAAGATCCAGCCTGGACATCTGGGAGGTCGTGTTCCCCTACAAGACAATAGGGGGGCTCTAATTGCCCCAGGCAGGGCATGTTAGTTTCTGGTGACATTGTGCCCTTAGTGTCCTTTCTCTGTTATTGTTGGGGAGATTGAAACACGCCTTATTAGGTCCTACAAAATCCATTAGAATGTGAGAGGTCGACACATTTTAGAATGGTTATAACCAAAATAAACTTAATTCAATAGGCTTATACGGTCCAATATTGTTTTTAAAATCACCCTGGTCAAGATTTACTGGTTATTATAATTTTTTTTTTTGGTAAGTTTGTCTCGGTTTTGTTCGACTAGTCCAGTAGTCTTAATGACGAGGTGTTCTTATTACTGAGAAGGCCTAGAAGTGGGTTCCACCATCTCATGAAACCCTTAAGTTCTGAGTTACTGCATTGTGATAATGTAGTATATATGTAAAAAAATTTTTAAATACTAGCTCTTGTTTCAAATCGTAATATTGACCTTTTTTTGTTTGACGGAACCATTGGTAGAGAAAATATATAGAAGAATATTTCATTTATGCCCACATGTTGTTAATTAATTATAGATGCAAAAATTCGTATATGAGTTACTAAGCATTTCTATTTTTAGTAGTTTTAATTACAGAACTTAAAGTACATTGTGGTGCTTAATGGAAACAAATCCTGTGAGGATCTAGTGTTTAATTAATGTTCATGTAAAACCAGCCTCAACCCCAAAGTAATTAACAAAGCCTTGCTCTTCTCTGTAGTTGAGTTTCCAATTGATTTAGCCTCGGAATTAATCCTAATTAATTTGTTTTGCCAGTCTTAGCGATTAAAATCCATTGATTGGTGAATCTAATTTTTGCTCTCATTTTCTTCTTGTTCATTTGTTGTTTCCGTTCTTTTCGGAAGAATATTGAAGCATTGATTAAGAAGTTTCTTGTGTAAAATTGATATTTGTCTTTGTGTATTTTTAACACACAGGATCCAGTTAATCATTGTTAATTTGAGCTCACTCATATTCAAGACAGCCAATATATTTTTTCACCAACAATAGCTATTGACCAACATCGAACTGAGATATAGCTCACAAAGTCTGTTAGGGCAGGGGAATCGAACCTGGGACCTGCAGCTGAGCTGGCTATGTGTTAATGGGATGCTCTAACCACTAGGTTGAATACTGTATAACTATTTTCTTACCTGGTTAACTAATCTATAATACACGATTTGTGTACATCAAGTGTACCATAACAAGTGTGGATGTTATATATACAGCTTACACACAAAGTGTAATTGTGTGTGTTAAAGGGTCCTTACAGCCGCAACAAAGAAAGTAGCCTAAAGTTGGGCATATCATGAGAATAAGTGAATAAGATCTCTGGTGATAGAGACAACAGACAGCTCTTGCAAGATAGCATCTAAGTAAAGGGCAATGTTTTGTATCAGGGGTATATCAGGTGTCTTTCATAGTATAAAGAATGTGGAAAGATCCATTGATGGTTGTTATGGCTTGTGCTCTTGTGTTTTAAGGGCTTTTTCTATTAAGATAAATAGAGGATTAGTTAAGATAAGTAAATTTTGTAAAATAATTTGTATATGTTTGTTTGAAATACAATGCACCATTGATAGTAAAAATATGTAAATTTCTAAAGAATTTGTACATTAAACTACAATGCACCATAGTGATTGATAAATATTAATTAAAGTAGGGCTTCGACATTAAGACAACTCGAATGCAAAAATTACAAGTCATCTGAATTGTGTGCTAAATTACATAATTGGGAACATAACCTGCATGGAGTAGATTTAAAGTTTGATGTATTATTCGTGATTTTCTTAATTCAGAATGTCTAACAATGTCTAACAAGTTAGCTCTTTTGACTAATAACATGCAGTCTAGTGAAGAGATCTTTTCAGTGCAGGTCATGGTGACAATTTATGCATCCAAACATCTTTCTGTTCTTTTAGAGGCTGTAACTACCTTGTCAGTTGCATACGATTCATATAATTTTGCTGTTAAGAGTGATGTTTACTTGCTGTGGGACTATAGTGAGAAGTATTAATTCATGTCAGGGAGTGACAGAGACTGCATTATTGTGCAAAACTTATGAGAAGGTGAGGTGAGCCGACTATAAGTCAGGACTCAGGTGTAAGGCAAACTATAAGTAATGTCCTGTGTCATCCTCTCTGTCAGACCTCTGTTATTATGCCAGAATGCATGAATACAAGGTTCCAGAAAAGGGACCCTGTAAACACTGTAATTATATACAAGTATACTGGAATGGTAGTGTTCAGTGGATTTTCATTGTGTACTGCAGGTTTGGAGATGAATTTATACTTGCTTATGAGAATAAAATTGTATTCACAAAGCTGAAACATTTGTTCAGCATGTTCAATATAAAGGTGATGCATGAAATATATACTAAAGGTATTGAAGAGTGAGACTTATACAAAACTCAAATCATAGTTAGTACACAATAAATGGCCCTTTTTTTTTAAGCATACCAAAACAATTATTTATAGAAGTTAAATTTAAAACTTAATTATATTCAATCCGCAAAATAAACATTTATATCATGTATAATTTGCTCATTAAAACATCCAGTTTGCAAAATATTTGCAAAATAAGATAAGTTCATTATTGGGTCTGTGTATAATGACACTGGAATTTGCCAAATCAGTAAAAGTTGAGTTTACAAGTCGTTTTATAAAATGACAAGGCCGAATCGATAAATATTATAACCTATTCAGCATACATATTTTGCAATGTGCATTGGAACTCCACATTAAGTAGTAACAATAG
Organism: Alitta virens; assembly: GCA_932294295.1. Taxonomy (NCBI): domain Eukaryota; kingdom Metazoa; phylum Annelida; class Polychaeta; order Phyllodocida; family Nereididae; genus Alitta; species Alitta virens. The sequence goes on from OW028582.1 coordinate 18,451,387, forward strand.
CGAGGTTCCGTTGTAATGATTACAAAGGTATTTATATATAAACCAAATTACCACTGATTTACCATGATTGTTGCAATCTATATATATCTTATTCTGTCTCATGATTGACAGTGAAGTTAATAAAATATCTGTATCTATTTCATGGCAACTAATAAACCATTGATAAGTAGGGCATACATACTCTTTTATACACTCCTTTGTCACAGTGAGAGTTGTGTTCTCTATTTCTTCATTGTATTCTACATACTCAAACTATAATTCATTGAGATAACAAGATTTGATCTGGAATGACCTTCATGCACTTCTCCTGTTTCCTTTGGTTAAAGCACAATAAATCTTTCAATAAAGAAGCAGAAAGTCAATAACTGTAATTTTCCACTGATTCCAATAAGTAGCAATAATCTGCGAACCCCTGCTGAGTTAGGAGCAAAAATTAAAGGTCGTTTGAAACCTATTTCATATCTGGGTGCTCCGAACTCCTGTTCCAAATCTAAGGGCACAAAAGATTTTGTAAAGGGTTAACCATGTACCACAAGAAGGATTGGTGGTTTGACCTACCCCGAAATAACCCCCACTATTCACCCTCCAATTCAACAAACTAAATGAATGTCTTTAAAAACGGATCTTCATACCAATATGCACTCCACTGAGCTATTTGTTGGTGATTTATTTAGCATGGTACATTGTATATTTTGTGTGGTGAACACTGGCAGTTCTGGTACCCCAGTATTCCTGCCACTCATGTGTAGAAGTTGTTTGACTGTGTGGTGCAGAAAGTCAATGTGTCTATCTGTATGGCGAGTCTGTCATACAGAAAGAATATATAGGAAAAACAGGCAGTTTTTTTATGTCTGTATGAAAATTAAAAACGTACAGCATAAAAAATTAATCGTAGAAATATCATGACTTTCTTGCTATTCCTGCTTATTCTAAATTTATAAGTTCCAATATATATTAGATTTCCTCTCACTTAGTACTTAGACATGTATATAAATGTTTATATATATAATATATACTTTACATGTTTGATGCTTTTATTTTGTACTAGGTTTTAATTTGTAATTTATAAAGAAAAAAATGTGAATAATTTAATGAATAATTTAATCAATATCCAAATTAACGAAGGGGTTAGGAGCTATCTAATAAGGTACCTTATGAACAAAAGACCCAGATAAAGTTGTCTGATTGATTTGCAATACATACAGTAAAATAATGCTAGTTTCTTTTATAAAAAATCATTAGGCCCTTGAAGGCTTGAATGGTAGAAGTTCTCTGCTTCAATTGCCTATTACTCAATTATGTAACATACTTGCCTGTTTTGCGGGCACTTTTTGTTATAGACTACAGTCATAGGGATTCCCAAAAAGTCATATATATTGTATTGACCCCTAAGTGACCAGTAAACTTCTCCCTCTGTCCCCAGGTCATCTTAATGACCAGATGTTTTTTTGTCCGTGTCCAGTCCAGTTGCCTGGGTCTCTGTCTGTCTCATTAGCCAAATCAAGACTGACAAGGCTATTTGCAGGCATCCCCAATACCTGGCATTCAATGCAGGTTTTTTGTAGCAAAATGCCTGCAAGTTGAGATTAGGTTGATTATGGTGTGTGGCATGCTAACTCTGTCTTGTCTCCACTTCATCCAACGTCTGTTACGATGTACCCCTTCCAGACACCCCTTTCTTTTCTGAAGAAAAATCAAGATAAAAAATTGTTTGAATCGTCATTATGAAGTTTTAAGAAAACCAAGATTTTTTGCTCCTAAGACTTTGCACCTCATCTCAGGTTCAGATCTTGACTGGGTTATGTGACAACAGTATTAAATATGCTTGTGCAATAAAAATAAAAATAACTAGACTTGCAATTGTCCCTGACAATTACGATAAACTTTCCTTTCCTTTTATCTTTTTTGTCCAGTACCATGAATTTCTGCAATTCATAAAGTACCTGAAAACCTCGAAAATAGTTGCCCTAACCTCTTAAGCTATACAGGAATAGAAAGATAATGAAAAAAGGTTTAAGAAAATATTTTTTTGGTTGCTGTACCTTGTATAGGACCCAGGTTCAAAACGCCTGAAAATTGCATATATAGGACACTCTGTGACCTTGACCCTGTAACCCAAAATTCTGAAATAACTCACATTTGTGAAGCACATGTATATACACTCCTGTGAATTTTTTTTGGTTCAATCTATCAACAACATTTTGGTCTGAGTAAGCAATTCAGGCTTTAAGAGTGATAAAAAAAATTTAGGACCTAAGCTGTTTGATGAAGGTAATTGCCCTATTACAGTAATGAAGTACTACCCAGAGGACATATATGTGCAAAATATGAATGAAATTGGAGACTTTCTTCCTGCTTTTTTGGGGCGAGAAACATAAATTTACTAACATTCATTGTAAAAATTGCTGACTCAGCGGTCCAGGGTACTGGGAGGTAGGTAGGTCAGCAATTCAGGCTTTATGAGTGATAAAAAAATTCTAGGACCTAAGCTGTTTGATGAAGGTAATTGCCCTTTTACAGTAATGTAGCACTACCCAGAGTACATATATGTGCAAAATATGAATGCAATTGAAGACTTTCTTCCTGCTTTTTTGGGGCGATGCACGTAAACTTCCTAACATTCATTGTAAAAATTGCTGACTCAGCGGTTCAGGGTTGGTAGGTCTTCCCATTGGATAACATGGAAAAGAGAATTTTGGCTCCAAGTTCGAAACTGGTAAAGGTTGGTGAATAGACATGGTATTCTTTGTAAAGTCCTGATTTTTCTCTACATAATGACACCAGTTGCATGAAATTTGGTTGAAAAGAACTCAAGTTAAAAATTATTGAAATTTGTACTGAAAAAAAATTCTAGGGCCTAAGCCTTTTGATCAAAGCCCTTGCCCTTTTACATTATCATAGTACTCCTTAGAGGACATATCTGTAAAAAAAATGGTGAGAATCCAAGCAGTTCTTCTAGTGTTTTTGGTATTTTTTCATTTTTTGAATTTCAAAAAGTGACAAAAAATTTTCAATGTCTGACGCTTTTCCAAACGGAAAGACCTAGAACATATTGCTAGACATATCTAAAAAGAGAACATTTCAAGGATTCTAAATATGTTTTTGAGATTCCTGTATCTCACTTTGGAGCCGAGATATAAGCAGTCAAAAAATGCAAATTTGGACCCCTGTACCACCTAGACCACTTTACCAAATGGGCTCATTTTTGGCATGGTAGTTGTCCTAGGGTAGGACTATAAAAGTGTGAAATTGCAAGTCAATATCATTATTCCTTCTATGGTTTTCAAAAAAAATTTCATGAAAATTTCGAAATACTTTTTTTCAAAAATTCATAGTTCAGTCAGCAGGCTCACCATTTGGCTCAAACTCCTTTCTGCACTGCGTATTTGTCTAAGGTATCTTGAGAAAAATTCCCATGGAATTATCTCTGCCCAGTTTCCTAAAACCGTGCTCTTAAATTTGTTTTTTCTTTTGTAAATTACGCAGAAGTTTCACGAAATTTGGTCATGAAATTTGTGCTGTTCAAAGTGCGCTCTAGCCGTCTATGTGACTTTGAAGGGTTAAAGTCCTGCCTTTATTAGTTTCTGAGTAATAAGCCTTTACTTCTTCAGAAGAATAATAATAATAATAAAGAATAATAATAAAGAATAATAATAAGACGTACAATAATAAGATAAACTTTCCTTCGGAAAGTTTATAAAAATTGGTCATATGCCATAGTTGTAGTGGTCTGTCTACAAGTCGACCCCTTGCGCCATCTATAGTGAGTTTATATTTTCCCGAGAAGAGACAGCGTATTGGTATTATGGTAAATCTTGAGGAGCAAAAACGTAAATCGTAGTATGATTCAATTCCTCTTAAATGATCTTGCAGTGATCACGGACTCATCAGGTCCTGGGTTCAGATTCACGGAGAGTGTACAATACGATTGTTCTATGATTACTCTATGATTCCACTTTCCTAACTCTTGGAGGTTTTCAGGCCATCCTGCTACACAACGAAGCAAAATGAATAAACATGCATCACTACTACACTAGAACTGTCATTATACATAATACGTTATGACTGAGTACAACTCATTGCTCATCATGCTCATAGCACATGCATATTTTCCAACGTTCCCATGTAACAGCACCACCATATTGGTCATATTCAATAAAAAATCTGATCTGCCAGTTCACAACACATTCCCTGCATCATTGACAGTGTCCCATTGACACAGGGGTAGGGTAATGCAGTTGTCATGTTTTTGTGTGATTTACAAAGACTTAACAAGGTTGACCCAAGTGTCCAGTAGTGTCCAGTTGTTCTGACCACTGGGGCCTGTGTAGATGCCCTCTGGGCCTCATAAACCCCCTTTGCAGGCCCTTTGACCTCTTGGACCTTTTGTCTTGCTTCTTGGGGACCTCGGTGGGTCATGGCTTGCCTTCATGATTTGCAGATGGGCTCTGTGGGGTTCAGAGGCTATTGTATTGAAAATTATGGGTCCTTCACTTGCATACTGCCTGGAATTTTATGGCTAGTTGAACAGTTAGAGACATGCATTAATAAATTTAAAAAATGCAATCAATCAATCAGTCAATGTATCTATCTATCTAACTATCTATCTATCAAAGTAAGAATTGTAGCTACTAATAGGCTAGCCCGAGAAACTCTGACCACATGCCGCTGTCGGCTCTTATTCATATTGTGACGTTTATAGTGAGCCGCCATTCGCTAGCGCTCACAAAATATCAGATAGTAAATAAGAGCAAAGCTATCGTCAGATTTCTCAGGCTAATCAATAGGCCTACTTGATCCAATGGTTCAGCTGTCCGAAGTATATTTAGACAAAACCATTTATTTGAAAGATATTCTTCACACATTATTTTGTCCCTCGGAACTCAAATTTGCACAGAAAATATGGAAAGCCCTGATCATGCTTACAGTGTGTGTTTCCCTATTGAGTATACAGAGTATAGCCAGCCATAGTTTACTTTCATGGCCAGGAGGTGGGCTGGCATTGTGAGGTGGGTCTTTGACCTTCGTTTGACCTTGGATTGACACCCAGGTGTGTCATCATTAAAGATGCAAAGCAGTCCTCTTATGTCAAACAACCTGAGTAAGTGAGCAGAGCCCCAGAGGTCCATTGAAACTATATGGGGAAAAGAGCAGTAGTAGACTACAAATGGAGAAGGTTGCACAAGTCTGATGTATATTTTAACAGGTTCCAAAAGTTAAAGACAAGTTGGACAAGTGTAGACTAATATAGGGGCAGCATCCATTGCCATGCAAGGAGTGACATTTTAGCTGGTTCTAATGTTATGTGTGCAAATTTTGCATACTGGTACATTACCCAAGGTGTGACTCTTCTCCTGGATATTTCCTTCAATGACTGTCAGTAATGTATTATAGTGAGATTGTACAACTTGCACTGTGTTTTTTCTGATGGTATGAAGTTCCTGTAGTTTGTGGTGATGTACTACACTGTGTAGGATAGTATGTAAAATACTTTGACATTTGTTTGTGGTTTATATGTGAGGGGGAAAAAAAAAGTCCAAAACACTTATTACAAGTCATTGACCCCATGGTTAGGTCAACAGCAGTATTTTGCATGACTCATGTCATTGGATGAAATTTTTATTTTTTTTTATTGTTGAAGCTCTTTGTAGGAAATAGAGTTTATAAATGACCTATACTCTTGGCAGGATGTGGCTGAATTTTGATGAGAAAGTCTTGATGGGATATTTAGAATGCGTGTTATCAAACTGAAAAAAATGAGTATATATGTGACCAACACTGTCCAACAGTTACTTCCCATTCATGTAACATTGTTGTGGTATGAAATTGGTTTTTGTGGGGTATAAGTATGGGAAAACCCACTGTGGGTCTACTTAATGCAGTTGTAAGTACATACATGGTACGTGATAATAAATAATTGTGGGAATTCTATTCTATCATACGGATGTGTTGATGGGGTACATGATAGTTTTAGATGTTTTAAAGAAAGGTTGATTTATTTATTGTTGATATTTGACACTGACACTGTGACATCAAAACTGAGATAATTATGTCTATACAACTGTCCAAATTTGTTTATTTTTCATTTATAATGTTTGTTTGTGAGAGACAACTGACAATATCATTCCAAAAATACATCAAGTATTTTCTAGCATCCAATAGAGGGTTCCTATAAAGGTCCTGCAGAGGTCCTATAGACAATAATAGAGGTCCTATAGAGGCTTGTGATTGCCATAGTTGATTTGCAGTTATTTGCCCAACCATTAGCAGATGGCTAAAACAAACACCAACGGGCTGTCAGGCTGCTGTCTGATTGTTTGCAGTGCAATTGTCAGGTCCACTAGGTGTCTAACTGGTCACCTATACAGCCATGCAAGGAATGACCAATTGAAGATTAGAAATTACAGCAAACAAGAAATGACCAATAGGTGCAACCGCAGTGTTGCTCATTTTAAGTGGTTTTTGAGGACGTGCCTGTACTTCAGTTCGATCAATATGGTCACAATAGCAAGTTGTATAGCGGTACTTGCTAATAACGTTTTCTATGCAATTTAGTTATTAATAGTGCAAGGATTTGTTGTAGAGGTCTGCATTTACCTTACCAAACGGTCGTATTCTTTGTGGTCCTCTGTATATAGATATTTATTACATACACTTCTCAAGAAGGTATAAATGTGTACAATTGGAAATAAAAAAGACATTATGAGTAAACAGGATAATTAAGAATTGAAATTTCACAAAATGGGCTCTGTATTCAATAGATTTAAGGTTTTTGTGCATGTACTGATGTCTACCAATGACTCCATGTATAGAGTCGTCATAGATATTTCGTGACCAACCTACCTGACTTGCAATCTGCTTTCACAATCTATCATTTTAACTTACAGTTGTTTCTTCTTTTTCTGTTGCAGTGGTCATCGAACAGCCTGTGAAGATAAAATTAACAGACGTAAACGATGAACTACCTCGGTTTGTCAATGTACCAAGACCTTTCCTGGCTACCGTTTCGCAAAATGCTCCTCCAGGGACAAGCGTCTACCAGCTCATGGCGAGAGATGATGACCGAGACAGCACTGTCCAGTATGCCTTGGAATCTGGTAGGTGTCAGCACTGTAGTGTTCTGAAATAACACAAGGTGGCAGCACCAGTGTGGTGCATGATTTTGAATTCTATAATAGCATTGTATTATATATTTTATTTTTTTTATTCATGCACATAAGGTATACATGTTAATCAAGATTATCAAAGAAATTTAAAGTAAATATTTTAGATATTGCATTCTGGTTTACAGATATGCTTAAAGTATAATTAAAATGAGTCCTGATTTTGACTTATTACTAACTCTTTCAGCTTGAAACATTATTATTTGATTCTCTATTGGAATAATGGCATCGTGGATTGTAATTTGAATGAATGACTTGGGACAGCAAACAAATCCATTACAATAACATATTCAGAGGTTGCTAAATATTCACTTCCGCCGACTCTGGGGACGGTTTGTCTGGTTATTGAGTCTGGGGGATTCCCATCAATAGTGTTTTGAGCATGGGCCATTTGAATATTTGATTTTGCTCTGATGTCTGTGCGATTGCTCTGTCTGGCCATTCAATGCTTGGAGAGAGCAGTCATTATTGAAATGTGATTTAAATGTAATCGCTCGCTTGAGGACTCATGTTTCTCTTCCTGGTGGATATTGTCTGGGATATTTTCCAAACATCTTTTCGGTCAATATGCATGGGACGTAAATGTGGGTTGAATGTAACCAAAGAAAGGCAAACAAGAGTGGCGGATAGCCTGACATCGGACAAACATATGACAATGGATATTCTGAAATCGGAAGATTGGTAAACGATAGCGTCTGGGGGAAAGACGGCAGTTGCTTCTCGATATGAAACGTGATATTTTCACTTGCAGAAAACGTTGCGTTGTGAAATTGCCCTTCTGTGATCTTTTGATATTTAAGTAATCTCTGAAATTGCTTTTGATGAAACGCAAGTAAGGTTATTCTAACATTTGCAATAATCTGTAATCCTTCTGTGAACACAGAGCCATAATATTATTGTCCCCTTTATTTTGTATTTGGTTGCAAAAGCATCTCGGCATGATCCATCACGACAGAATAAATCCACATCCTTTGTAACGAAGAATGGAAATGGAAAGTGTCTATAATTCATGAATACCTGATGGGAGATTTATCACTTCGAATGGTGATGGATTTTGTGCCTACCACTGCTTCAGTTGATCCTTCAGATTTGATTTGTAGCCATTATAATGAAGTTGGATATTGAATCAGAATGTTCTTGTTAATTGGTATCCCAAATTCCCAATAGTAATTAAAATTTAGCTATGAAATTAAGATTTGAGTTATGAGGTACTAAATGAAGATCTAGGTTATGACTTGATCTTTCAGGCTTGATTTGTAGCCATCCTGATGAAGTTGAATACATTGTATAGAATGAGATTGTTAATTAGGATCTCAAAAAAAAAAAAAAAGAATTAGTTATGAAAAGAATTGTATGGTACTAGAAGAATATCTAGCTCATGAAAACCATTTATCATCTATTTGTACACTTAAGTGGTAATTTGGCAGTTTGCTGTATCATAGGTATATTATGCCAAAACCTTTCAGTTTATTGGGCAAGTTGCTGGAGGCAAAAGTAATGATGGCAAGGTTTGAATTTGATACAGTATATGTTAAAGTAGTATTCATACTTGCCTGAACGATTATAGCTCCATTACAATGGATGAAATGGACTATTCATTTTGACTACATAGATAATGATAATCCTTCTGTGAACATTTGATTTTGCTCTGATGTCTGTGCGATTGCTCTGTCTGGCCATTCAATGCTGGGAAAGAGAAGTCATTATTGAAATGTGATTTAAATGTAATCGCTCGCTTGAGCTTAGGTATATTATTCTTGTGCATTTACACTGTATATCATCTAATAATAATGATAAGTAATGCAGTCTTCTGTATTGAGCCATTCAGCATTTGTATTGGCGGTTCTTTGTTAATCAATAACACATCTAAGGGCAACTTGTAAGTTTTAACAGGCAACAACATCCCAATTAGATGGCTAATCATCCGGGTGATAATGAGCCACTCTACAGATCTTGGCCAACATTCACAAAATCGGTGCCAAATGATGACACGTCCATTCGACTGAAAGAAAATCTAATTACTGAAGTGACAGGCGTAGAAATTACGAAAGAGAGAAATCGCGAACGAAGAGAAGGTCTTACTGCAGTTCCAGCCTGAGATTTGTCTTCCTGCAGTTCCAGCCTGAGATTTGTCTTGTAGCTGTGGAGAGATTCTACGTTTTCAAACCGATGGAATCAGTTCTACAAGAAAAGCTTGACATGTAATTGCTCAGAGACAGTATAATCAAAAAAAAAAAAGAAGGAAGAATGGAATTTTTGTGTTCAAACTTCTTGTCTCATTCACTCTTCTTGTGCATATGTGCTTGGTGAAGTGCCTATTGAAAATATGTAATGTGCAGCTTTAAAATTATTGATCACTTTCGTCTGGAATTCAGTAAAATGGGACCATCATCCTTGGCTATGACATTGGAATTGACAGATATTGACATAAAATTTGTATCAAAAGGCTGACTTGGTATTATTGTTCAATACCCCCTGTGACTGCCAATGATTTCATTTACTTGTCGATCTGCCATTCAACCAACTTAAGTATTAACCAAACCAATTTTATCGACGAACCCGCTGGACTGGTAAACCATTTGTAGAGCTAACACAGAGGATGTGGGTGAGCTAACCCGATGGATGTGGGTTCGAGTTGTGACTGTATTACTCAGCTCTATTCTGCTGTCTCTGGATCACGCCAGTTTCACAGACTTGGAACGCCAACTTCAGATGGCGTCATGTGAATCCAGGACTCTCATTGCCTGAGGGACTGCCTTAACCAATGGGAGTACTGGATTCACATGACATCATCTGAAGTTAATTTAGCAGTAAACTGATATATGCTATCTTAAGTGGGCTGTTGTATACTCCTATGGCAGTTTAGAGAGGCTCATGCCTGACTAGGGTCTGCTGGTGCATTCAGTTCTCTCAGTGTGGCGTCACTCCCAAATACCACCCTCATACTGTTGCCTTCTGTCAATTTGGCACATCAAAATTACCAATCAACCAATCAGCCAGCCATTTTAATTGTGCTTGATCATACAGCCCCATGACATGCACCATTGTACGATTTCCAGATTACGCGCCTGCCATTCATGCCCTTCGGCAGCGGAATTAGACTTTGAAAAGATGCCAGACTGGCATTGAATGTCTTTCACAAAGTTTTGCCTTTGCTGAGACATTCCTTTAGAGGGTAATACAGGAGAAGCTGAAGGGGAATTGACGACAATTAAACTTGATTAGATTGTGCGGATGCCTTGATCAGCAGCCGTGATGAAATTACAGCGGACACCTGATGACGAAACCTGCTTTGAATGCTAAAGTGACAGAATTTTGAAGTATGTCTCCCTTTCCGAAGTTTGATTTGTCAGCTGCCTGTACAGCCTTTTGTAGTGAATAGTGTCAGGTATTACTGTGTATGGGCAAACAAATTTGGTTTTGGAAAGTCTGCAAAGTCATCTGCAGCCAGCTGTTCTTTTCTTGATTTGATATTAGTGTAAAAATCTATGCGGTTATGAGTTTGCTTAATTACAATAAAACTTGAATAAGTCGAATTTGCCGAAGTTGAATATCGGCACAACTCGAAACAAAGTTGAAGTACCATTGGCTATTTTGTCCATTTATGAATCTTTCCGTAAGTCAAAACTTTGTCTAACTTGAATCAGATGGTCCCTTTGAATTCAACGTGTATGGACAAATGAAAATCATACCTATATATGGGTATATGTTGTGACATGTAGTTCGGTTTATCTCACATATGGTTTGGTTTATCTCACACCTGGCCATCTCACTGCATGTGCACTGTATTCCTGTTGCAATTTATTGAATATTATGAATAATGTTGCAATTGAGCTGACAATGAAAGAACTGTGTGAAAAGCAATTGGCCCTTTCTTGTACGGATCTGTCACCCGTCTGTGACACTTAAAAAGCTGAAGGCTGCATTCTTTGATAACACATTATTTGTGAATTTTTGCATCTGAGCTGATTTAGAATTAAAAAAGAACTGGAATATCTGGTTGTTTGCTTTCCACAGATGGCTTTCTTTTAATAATTTATGGAAGGATCAAAATGACAAATGGAACGTTCATCCGAACAGAATATTTTATCACAAAAACACACAAGAAAAACTTCCATAAAGCAGAAAGAATAATTGTGAGAAGAATCATATTTATACATTATGCAGCCACAGGCTACTGTTATCTGCAGCTACGCGAGAAAGATGATTTGTTCCGGTTAGTGATGCGGTTCATCTTTTTGCCTTCAGGTGGAGAGGATCGGTTTGAAGTAGATTCAGAAAGCGGAGTTGTGCGGACGAGAGGAAACCAACCGTTCCGACCGGGCAAGGAGTATGAAATTGGTGTCTCAGCGCAAGATGTTGCTGCTCCCACCCAACAGAAATCTCCAACCCATTCTCTTCGGATACTTGTCGGTGAAAGAAATCCTCAGTTTTACGAGAGGCAGTATGTGGCCCATGTTCTGGAAGGAGTCAAAGTGCAAGACACGTAAGTTTTATTATGATACCCAAAATTTATGCAAAAAAATTGTATATTGATAAGACAATAATTTGTTATGATGATATAAATGAAGTACTGATGAACCTTTATAATGGATCTGTCCTTGTGCATGTTTTTTCCGTCTTCATTGTGGCAACCGGGCAGCAGGGCTCCAGCCTCTTTTGGTGGTCGCTGCACATGTATTATTTTATTGTCTTATGATATCAGATTCTGATATTTTGCAATGTTTTATGCACTGATTTACAGAAACTCCACTAGATTTTGCCTAAGATGTGAAATTCATGTTTAGATTATAACAGTTAATTGACACTGAAATAGACAACATGTAAGTTTTAGTAACTCTTGACCAGCAGCTAAAGGTCGATGGCCGATACGCCAGGAGGCGTCTGCCAGCCTTTTCACTTGCATACAATGAAATATATGAACTGCATAAAAAACTATGAACTGCATTAAAATAAAAGTCCAATAAATTGAATTTAATCGCCAAATGGACTATTTGGATATAGGCCCACTGTGAGTCGAAGCAGTTTATTTTATGCGAACATTTCCATAAAATATCAGGTTATGAGGTCTGGCTGTGTGTGTGGTAATTGTCCTTTTATGCATGAGTGTCTGATCTAACTCTATGATCTATCAAAATAATGTAGGCTTTAGTAGACCATTATCATTTCAATCGACTTACAATTGTTACTAGAGTGTGACATTTTGTTAACATGGTGTGATCTGATTCAGTGATAAGTCGTTGAATGTTCAACATTTTCATGATAACATCAGGGTTTATGTTGAATAGGTCCACAGTGTTTAACAACATTTCGATAGCATCTTGGTGATTTGAGAGTCAAGAAATAAATACCAAATTTCGAGAGAAGTTTACTTTATGCAATTGTCTAGCATATATCGATTAGAATCCGGAGTATCTTTTCCCTTCAATATGTGTACTTTGTCCATATTGGTTTAGTGGATAAAGCGCTAACTCCTATGAAAGTCATAGCTTCAACATGTAACATAAAGAAAAAAAGATAAATTAATAAAATACTCCGTTGTTTTTACAGACTTTATTACCTTGTTCTAGATTCAATCTATGAGTTACTAATTCTAAGTGAAAAACTTTTTTTTTTAAAACAAAATATATGATGAAAATTGTGTAAATAATCCCAGTAATTTTATTGTCTGAAGCAAGTAAAACGTAATTTACAGAATATTTTGTTAAGAATTTCTCAGTTAGTTGGGTAGGTTTTTTTTATCTCTTTTAATAGATTCACAGCCTAGGCACAGCGTGAGTTCAATTTAGGCTGGATTATGTTTAGTTCATGTTCCTTTTGAGAAGACAAAATAAAAATATAATATATTTATGCATACAAATAATTTGAAATCTTAATGTGCATTTTACATTAAGGAAATTGCCAAATTTGTATAGTTTTTATTGGGGATAGGTTCTTAATGTATACACCTAGAAATATTTCGGTCAACATAACTTGCATTTTGTATCATTTTCAGGAGCTGTTAGATTTACAGGCTTCCATATTGGCTTTTGTCTGAAAACATAAACACATACTCATGTATAGCTTTTATACATTCATGATGTATATACCAACTTGACTTTGATCTCAAATTATCAATGCTTTAGTATTGTAGAGGCTTGATATTGTCATGGAAATGTGTTATTTCAAGCTCTCACGTCTGAGCATCATTTTAAACACCGAAGTGTGGTATATTCATGAAAATTATAGCTCTGAAATATGATTGTCATATGAATATATTCATTAAAGTTATGTATGTGTGGTGGTTCATATTAAAAAATGATAAAAATCCTTGAAGTAAAAATAGACCTTGCTGAGAAACAATGTGATATTTCTCCATAACATAAGAATGGAAGACATTGTAATAAGAGATATACTGCTAGATATCTGTACTATGACATTTCTGTGAGAGTTAAATATATGTGTTATCAGTTGCATGAACGGACATCTCATAGTAAACACAGTCAGATGGTCTATCTTTGTAACTTTTATTTGATGTGATGTCATCAACTGCACTAAATGGCCTGTTTTTTGCTGGAGGAAAAAGTCCCCACCCGTTAGGTAAATGTGTGACTTTCGGTGATCTGGTGGCTTGTCATATTAAGTGCATCAGATTAATAAAATTGATATAAAATACAATGAGCATCTCTCAGAATTAACACAGAAACAGTCCAAGCATTGTATGTAGTGATGGTCATCTAATTTTATTTGGTGACGTCATCTAATTTAGTGTAAATGTTATGTCCTTACCTGCACTCATTGACCTGATTGCAGCATTGCATAATTAAAGGATGTTTGTACCATACTGCTGGTTGCTCTGTATATTAACATGAAGATGCTTATCGAGCCAAAAACCACGCATGGGTGTTGCCTTTTCATGGAAGGTTTGTCGCATGTCCTTTTGGAACGAGCGACCCAGAAAGACAGATTAATTTTCTTCTGTCAGATGAAGCGTGCAGGTACAGCACGGTGGAAGCGATAGCATTTGACGTTTGTCCCATTCCATCCCTATTGATCGACCGCAGTCTGCAACGAAGAATGGCCATATGCAGAGAGCTCTATATGGTGTTTTTCTATCGTCTGCAGTATATCTAAATATCTGTGTAAAATAGTGTTGCATGGAAAAAATGTACATTGTATAAATGTTTGGATGATGCAAGAAATGGATACAGTGGTACTGTGTAATTTATACTTTTATTACAATGATCTTAATGGAATCTTTAGAACATTCCTAGGTTTAATCTTTCGTGTATAATACTGTATATCTTGCTGATTTGTAACTTTGTGTACCACCTACTTGACAGTCATTTATCTGGATATGTTACAGATGACAAACTGAAATATTTCAAGCTCTTGGCTTTGATGGTTGATAATTAATTTACCATTTCATGTCGGTTTATCTCTGATGCTGGCTCAGTATTCTTAACTTTGCTTTAAGGAGGAACTAATCAACCACAAAGCATATACTAACGAGTAGCCCTAATCCTAAATCGTTTTCGAAAGTAAGCCTCAAGGAAAATTTTATGTTGGCTATAAAAGGTTGATTACTTACAACAAAATCCACTCTACATTGCAAAAAGTTCAGTTTAATGGTACTTTGAGTGAAAACTCAGATTCCCGAAGGCATTACACAAAACTGACGTGAAGAAGGTCATTGTCGTTTTTGTTCTCTGTGTGATTTGTCTGGTAAAAATAAGATTATACCTTGTTTGTCCTCCATTCCTGTCTGGCTCAGTCATGTCATTGCACAACTAATTCGGTGAGCATCAGATGTCGCTCGATTCCATGCAGTGCAAGTGATTGATTGAGCGGGTTATTAAGAATGCTTCCGAATAGAATTCTGTGGTATCTGCTCTGTCATTATGCTTCGGAGACTGCAATCTGAGCGTTAGTTTTTCTTCCTCCCATCATATGTCGTCTTCCAGGTTGTTATCATAGTTGCAGAACTTTTCATGTTACCTCTTAGTTTTTTGCATAATGTAACATAAAGCTACTGCCTTGTACAGTACTCAAGAAAGGTCATGCACTCACATAAAAGACTGCCAATATTTCAGTAAACGTAACTTCATTCCGCCTGATATACTATGTTAATAACGTGACTAGTGCAAGGAGATACAGTAAAAGTACTCAAAATATGAATGGGTGCAATTCTGTTTGATGCTGTAACTTCTAAGTACACTGTAAAAATGTCACAATTGACATGTTCTTAAATTCATAAAGTGAACAGTATATAAAGAACAAATCACAAAATTGCCTGGTATTTAATGCGCTCTTAGAAATTATTTCACTGTGCATATACGCAGTTTTTTCCTGCTTACAACTAAATTAAACAATCTGGATTAAGATGATCTAATAGTAAACAACTTAAGATTTTGTCTAAGATAATAAACATTTGGTATCTACCTTCATGATGATATACAAGGAAGTTTTAGTAGTTTCCTGTTCATATTGGTAGGCAAACAGCAGAGACTTAATGGCCTTTTAAATTTTCAAGCCCATTTGCATCTTCCGCCTTCCTAATATTAAAGCTAACACAACCTAATCTAATATAATGACGTGACAGGGGACTTTAATTGGAAGAAACACTTCCATCAAGCAGTTACATTTGCCTCATGTAGAGTAGTAAAGAATTTGAAATCTGCTTTGCCTCTAGCTGATTTTGAGAGCGATTTTGAAAGTGATTTTGAAAGTCATCGCCATTGCCATGTAATGGCCCCTGAAGCTTGTGGCACCAATTATGGAAAACACAGACTCAGAGCAATCGGCTGTTTCTCTAATTTGCCTCAGTTTTGATTTGCTCCCTTCGAGACAAATCGTGCTGCGACTGGGGTGTGCCTCAAGGAGGTTTAATTTATCTGTCACTTTTTCCAATCTTCCTGATCTAGCTTGAGAGCTGTAGTGCTCTGAGCTCATAGCAAAAAGTCATTTTTGAGACGTGAGTGCATTGGCTCCAAGGACTGTTTGTATTTAACAATGCTAGAAGAGACTTTATCCTCCCAACTTAAAATATAGGTTATTCTTGCTCTCAATCCATCTCTAAAATGGAAGCTGCTGATAGTCTTTTCACTGAATTCAGCAGGACATAAGTCTTTCCTTTCCTCTTATTACTAATTTTGCTTTTCAGACACAGTAGGTAATAACTAACTGATTCCATAAATATACCTTTCTCAGAAAAATAACAAACATCAACTAAATGGTAAAGTGTCAAATATACATTAAAATGCACTAAAAATACTGCTGCTAGGATGCACTTTGCCTTGAGCAGCCAATCACAGCCAAGGGTGGGGACTTTTTCAACCAATAGAATTGCAGTATTCTGTTTTAGCCACCTGGTGGAAATACAGAGAACCTTTCGGTGAAAACTACTATAGGCCAGTGAATATGAACAGATAGATGTAATACTAATAGGATTATCTTTATCATGTATTAATCATTGTGCCACTTAATATCGAATCAATTTCCCCATCAGCTGATCAGTTCAAAGAATAATGGCGTGATTTCTCAGCATAATAGTCTTTGGTCATTGTGACATTGACACCTCTCATTGTGCAATAAATGTATGGCTAGCTGTTAGACCGGTAATGATAGTGTCAAGTTCAGGTGCATGAATAACAATTCAGGTATATTCTGTGCCGGACATGTTAATATCCTGTTGTTATATTACTTCTTGGAAATAATATTGTATAATAATGTTAATTATAATATTGTACCGTAGTAATAAGATTTTAAGCTGTCTTTGTACAAAGTGAAGCGTTCCATTGTCTGATGCCACAATATTTGATACAATGTAATATGCTAATTGCTTTGCTGTGTACAATGTGACATGATCAATATGGTTATTAATCTCTTGCAGAATTGCTGAAGTGAAAGCGTACTCTCATCAAGGCTACCCAATAACCTACGAACTGATGACAGATGCTGGCGGAAGTTCAAATGAATTTGCAATCAACCCTAATACAGGTGTGATAGATCTTCTCAGAGAACTGGATTACGAAAAAGACCCTCAGCAATATCATCTGGTTGTAAGGGCCACTGAGAATGGACGACCTCCTCGCTACAGCACAGTCAATGTAAGTTTAGAGCCAACTGAGGAATTTGCTTGGTTTCCAGTGGTCTTTTTTACGGTCATTAGTCCTGTGAAAAGGCATGTAAACTGAAAAGCTAACAGTTGTTGTCTTCCCAAGTAAGTACAGTTGATATATGTGCTCTTTCAACAACTGGGAACAACTTTCAACCATTGAATTTTGAATACAAACTTAACCAGAATGCCCTGGCATCTGCCGAGCTTATAATAGCTGACTAAGTTTCAAACTTTGTCTAGTCTTGTAGAATTGGAAGAATACAGTTGTTTTGGTATACAATCATGGTAAAAAAAATATTGATGTAAAGATAATTTATAATTAAGTTCTTCAACCTACATGTTGACTATTTTGTCAGTGAATATGATTAGGTAAATGGAACTTTGCCAATTAGACTCCTGTTGTCAGTCTTGATTGTCTCAGCATCACACAAACAAATTTAACTCAATGGGGAGAAAAAATAACATAAAAAGACAATAATATGACATCACTACACCATTGTTGCATGGATGACGTCACAATATAAATGACTTCATCTAACAATACTTATCTGCTACGGTGTCAGTGACCTCTTGTGGTACTTCTTCTCCCCATTTGGAGGTTACAAAATGTATCGGGTGTGTGAAACGTTATTTCCACCACTATATGTGACATGCAAAGTTGAAATTGTTCGTTTACTTACAACAAAATACTGTAACAAAGTCTACCAGCTTGACATTTTACAGACTGGAAATTTCTGGCAGGAGAAATTAGTCTAATAAGCCACTGCCTGTGTAAATGTCTTACTTCAATCCAGACTGTAATTTTCATGTCTGGTAATGTCTCCATCTACCGATAATTGCTGTCTTGCAGTTCTGTGTGAATGTAATTTGTTTCTAGGCACAATTCCAGACCTTTATATAAGGCATTAGAGGCTGTTTTAATTTACGGGAAAGTTTGTTCTATGGCTGCTGGTGAAATATGAACTTTTTGAGTAGTAATCTCTTTGTAAATTGATATTATAATATTACTATTACTCGGTCCTGCTGATGAATATGAACTGTCATAATAATTATCCGAAATACTTTTTTGCTTGTTTTTATGTTCCAAGACAAATTACTTCCCAATTAATTGACTATCGTCTGATTGACATTTTTTATTTTCAGCTTATCATTAACCTAGTGGACATCAATGACAACTATCCTATGTTCCCTCTGTCTCAGTATATAGTACAAGGGATTGCGGAAACTGTTCCAAATGGATCTCACATCATCCAAGGTAAGTACATTTAGATCTGCCAGATATCTTTAGTCATTAGTAGACCACAAATGTGAAGAAAAAAAACCCATCCCAAGAAAAAAAGGTCCTTTGAAAAAAAGTTGTCAATATTTAAAACTGCTTTAAAAAAAGCAAAATTAATGTACTCTTGATAGATATACCATTAAGTTCGAAAATGTCTGAATTGATTAACACTACGACTGAAAATCATGTACAAAATATGCAACAAGGCACAAAAACTAATAATTTTACCAGTGGGATTCATAACTGACTGGAATAATTCAAAGTTTTATGTACTCAGTAGTGAACTCAAGATCTGAAGGATCTACTATGACCTTTGTTGACCTTATCCCAGTTATGTGACCTTTAACCTTGATGCCTGACCTTGACATACTTGAGTCCTTGTGTTCACCCTGTCTCAGTTCACCCTCAAGGGTAAAACGTATTTGCCTTTGCTAAGTATGCTTAAAGGGTGATATCTCATACCCCTAAGAAAACATACAGTGTGGGGTTAAGGGTTACTTAGCCGCACACGATTTCAGTCAAGAGAATAAAGCTATTCTTATTGGGGATGTCTTCTATGAGAGGTTAAAAACAAACTGAAATTGTTCCAGTAGTGTGAAGTTCCCACTAAATTTCATTTCACTAGCTAGTTTAAAAAAGGTCACTTGGTATCTAGTTAGATTAAATTAGTCCTCATTTGATGTCATTAAACGCATCAAGTTATAAGATTAGATTTGAAGCCTTGTAATGTGACTTCATGTATTTGATTGTACTATCAATTGAGAGCTCTATTTAATGAATTATACAGTGCCATTATCAATGAACAGTCTTTAATATAATTGCTTTGATTTACTTTCCAGTCACTGCAACTGATTTGGATTCTGTGACCAACTCACAACTGACATACAGTGTCAGCAATGGGAACTTCACTGTAGAGAGTCTCAATAACATTGGTTATATCAAAACAGCCAGGTTAGTTCATTTTCATTCATCCCAGCAACAAAATTCTTTCATTTTCAGATTGCCTTTATTTTGATAGTCCATACAACGGTTGCTAGTTTCTAACATTTGAATATAAAATGGGAATATAATGTAAATTATTTGTCATGTAATTAATTTGCGAGAGTCAACTTTTGCTTTGAAAAGGTATTTCTTCTGCTGATTATCGAATGGTTATTCCTGTTTGTGTTTTTTAATGCTATATTTAGACTATATGCATTTATAAACATAATTCTGAAAAATTGGTCACAGAAAAAAGCAATGAAACTTATCACGGGCTATTACGTGACAGACTGACTGGTATGAAATCATCAATAATTGCTTATTTCAGAACCCTGGATTTTGATCACATCTCGGATCACACTTACAACTTTACCGTCACAGCAACAGACAATGGCAAACCACCTCTGAATGGCACTGCTATGGTCAGAGTCACAGTGACCAATGTTAATGACGAGGATCCCCAATTTACGCAAGCGGTTGAACATGTCCAAGTCAGTGAGGACGCAACACCCAACACTGTTGTGCACGTTGTCCAAGCATATGATCCTGATGGAGATGACGTTACATACAGCTTTGCTGGTAAGTTGGCATTTAAGTTATCTTGAAGTTATCAGTAAAATAGTTGCTATTTTGGAAGTATGAAATATGACATTGCCAGGAACTGTTTGTTGACTTGGAAGTTTTCTTGTGCTGTTTCAGCGGCACATTATGATAAAAAGAATAGTCTTGGCTTCAAAAGAACACATTTTTAAGTGATCTTTGTGCCATACCGCATTGTATGTAATAAGAAAAACACTTTGTATGTAATATGAAAAGCAACAAGTAATGAATTTAGAAGTTTAGATAGAAGCCTGTAAAGCGTAAACCTATCCCCTTGAAGATATACTTGATGGTGGCATACAAAGTTCAACTTCACCCAGTTTAACTTTCACAGCATGTTATGTAATGTAATGATTAAATAGTATAAAGGTTCCTTTGTATCGTTATTCTCATACCTTTAGATGATTCCTTCATATCGCATTATAATGATTGACTTTTGATTGGTTTCTAGGTGAGCGCTTAACAGCAGGCCCATTCAGAATTGACCCCAGCTCAGGAATCATCACTCTAGTAGGTCGTCTGGACAAGACGAAAGTGTCTTACAAACTGAACATCACAGCGACGGACAACGGTCGATGTTGCGGAGGAAAAACCAGCAGAAGTAACAGAGGACTCGTCATAGTTGAAGTCAAAGATGTTAATAACAATGCGCCAAGGTTCCCCGACTGCTCGAAATATTTGCCAACGGTGTTAGAACGAGCTGATGTAGGGACATCTGTTATCCAGGTATTTATGATGTAGGGACATCTGTTATCCAGGCATTTATGATCTAGGGACATCTGTTATCCATGTATTTATGATCTAGGGACATCTGTTATCCAGGTATTTATGATGTAGGGACATCTGTTATCCAGGTATTTATGATCTAATGGTTAAATTGGTTAATTCATGGAGGTATTATATATATATATATATATATATATATATATATATATATATATATATATATAATACCTCCATGGTTAAATGGCTTGGGTGGACAAGCTGGGTTAAAGATGGATAAAAAGTGCACCCTAAAATTTGAATTCTGTGTTGGAGGAATACTTTATCATGGGAGCACTTTATCATTTTGATTTTGGGTGGAATAGGAAGAAAAAAAGCATACTTAAAAGCAATGCATGATATACAAACACGTGTAGTGGTGCAAAAAGATTTCTGCACACCGGTTCTATGAGCAAGTCTTTAGTGTTAATTTCAAATAAAATTCCTTGTCTACCTCTGTATGGACTATTTGACAAGTACACCAATTGCTCTTGATAAGGTCAATATGGAACTTTTAAATCAGACTGCTCTTGATTGTCTCAGTATAGTTCATACAATTTTGTCTTGTAAACAAATTTGATAAAATTAGGAAGATTCAAAATGTACTCATTGTGGGAAAACTTTTATCTGACACTGGTGGTTGTTGGAACCAAGGCTTTTCTATGATATTGCTTATTATATATCATAAGTTGTATTCTATCAGTGTTCCAGCTAGGGCCATTTGAGCAAATTAAGTGAAGAGCTTTTTTTCTTTCCTTTGTTGTTTTCTTTTCAACTAGCTAGTATTAGTCTATTTAGCTGCCCTAATATCCTTGTGCACCACGCCCCATTCAAATCCTAGCTGGAACATTGTCTATGATTCAGGGTGATTTTATCCGTATGACATTGCTACTGAATCATTTATCATAACATCTTTAAAATTTTCTTGACCAGGTTCGAGCATTGGACTCTGACACAGGCAACAACGGCAACATCACTTTCTCCTTGGTCAAGTCCCTGGACCAAGACAGTGACCGATTTAGCATTGACCCAATAACTGGAGTCTTGCAGACATCTGAGGTATTCGATCGAGAAGCCCGAACTGGCCATACGAACTACGGAGTGACCGTAAAAGCAGAGGATCAGGGGAGTCCCAGATTAGCTGGATTCTGCACTTTCCGTGTGCACATTGGAGATGTCAATGACAACCCGCCTGTCTTTGATTTCCCAAGTTATTCAACAAGTTTAGAGGAAGGATCAACTCTAGGAAAAAGAGTTTTGCAGGTAATGCAAATTTATATCACTAAAGATCACTAAATGACAGTAAATGCTCTTAAACCAGTTTAGAGAATTTATGTCTCCGTGATTCATATGTATTTCAACTGCACTTTGAATGACTATAAAACATCATTGTGATCTATAAATTTTGAACTATGGTTGGGAACTTACTACAATGAAAGTGTAACACATTGTTGAATTTCTGTTTCATAGGCTTATCATACACTCAATGTGTTAGTGTAAAAGTATAATATAGCATAGTGTAGTTTGTTTCTGGGTGCAGGTTTAATTAAGAAACCTGTATGTCCGGCTCTAAATGCATGTTGATTGTAAAAGTAACACACTTTCATTTTCATTTGTTAGGTTTACGCCACTGATAAAGATGCAGGTGCGAATGGCCAGGTGGAATACCACATCAAGAACGACCCCTCGGGATTTTTCGCTATCAACAAGCACTCGGGATGGATTACTGTCGAGAAAGCTATGAGTGGGACAGAACAAGTGAAATTAATTGTGGAGGCCAGGTAAATTGAGAGTCATCCTTTTTTGTGTTTTGTGTCCATGTTTGTTGAGAAAAGTCTATATTACCCAGTTACTGCCTCAGTATTTTTTAGGTAACCTCGTACAATTTCTAGTGGTCGAATATGACCTGAGAAAAATTTAAATCATTTCATTCGGGGACGAAACAATGGCATGGCATTAGTTAGAAAATTCATAACGATATAGAATAAAGTATTTTCATAATTTGCAAAGTAATCAAACAAATCGGTCTTGTGTATGTAATATTGTGGTTTATTTATTGGGGTACCTCTTCTAACATGATTAGGTTGTCAGGCAATCTTGTCTTTCAAATTTGGACACTTTCACAAGTTCTATGCAATGGTTAGTTGTTATATTAAATGTTTGGACTGCAATGAAATTGTGTGAAAATCTACTGTTACTAAAGTTTTCTCTCTACTTTTTTCACAGGGACCAAGGAGAAAACGTTATCACATCTGACGTAGAAGTCGACATTGAAATCACCCAGACTGTTAATGCATATCCTCAATGGGTCCAAGACTACTCTGATGAGCCAATCAAATTCAGCGAAGGAGTGCCTGTCAACTATATTGTGAAGCGACTGAAGGTATGTATCAGACAGGATGATAATTTTCTTAGTTTCTTATTTTCAGAGTTCATGGGTACTATTTTATCCGTTACTCTCTCTAATGACAGATAAAACGTCATCATAGCTAATACGTCCGTGATCGTAGTATTAGAGTCAGGCTGGGATGAGATTGCTTCTTTGAAACATTATATATTCAATATATCAATACACATGCCAATTATCAAAACTATTGATGTGTGTATTTACGTACATTATCAACTTAATAATAGTTGATGGCTGGGAAAATATTGTATACTTTTGAGTAATGTAGGAGTCAATGTCGGGGCTAAAAAGTTACAGCTTTAATTGTATGATTTTATGCCAACTTCTCTCTGGCATTGTGGGGTTAAATCTGTTTTAACTACGTAGTCTTGTGTTTCCAGGCTATATCTGCAGTCCCAGATGGAACAGTGAACTACATCATCAAACCAGGGGAGACACCAGAACAGAACGGAAGTCCTCAAAGCTTCTATCACACCATCAATGCCTCAACCAATGAAATGTTGCTCAAAGTCTACCGTGCACTTGACTACGAATCCATCCCCAGATACACACTGACCATTAAGGCTTCGGTGAGACATGGCATTTGCGATTAAAATATGCTGCAATATAATAGTAGTGGTAGATTCATTTGAGGTATTCTGTCATTAGACATGATAATAGTACGTGGGTCTGTGTTTGGACTTAGAGAGCTCCTTTGTATTAGTGACAAATTACTGCTAAGTGGCACATTGTGGCAGTATTTACAATCGACAGCTGCTGCCACCTGTTATAGTTTGCATGAACTTGTTTCTAATTACAAACCATTATATAAATTGTTGCAAGATAAGGTAATTGTTTAATTTTCATTAGAATAATTTTGAATATTTGCTGTGTTGTATTAAGATTATTCTAATTGTTTCGCTAATATTTGCAGATATTATTGGGAAAGTTGTGATGTAAGAATTTTCAAGTAGTAAAGTTGTCATCTACATTGTATATGTGCAATGTGATCTTCAAAGTTTGGCTGTCGAAACTGTTATTTAATATATCTAGAGGTGTCATGAATAATGTCTAAATGCAACGTTGGCTGTGAAACTCTTATTTAATGTATAGATGTGTCTTCATGAAGATTAAACTCTAAATACTCAGTTATTTCTATTCTAGAATCGTGCCACCAACTCTCTACACAATGCCACTCGTATGACCATTGAACTTATCGACAAGAACGACGAGATTCCTCAGTTTGTTGGATTGGACGAGAACGGTCGATACCCTGGGAGTGTTTCAGAAAACGTTGCACCTGGTGCCGAGGTGATCGGCATCACTGCTACTGATAGAGACATGTTCCCTGATTATAGGAAGGTAAGAGAAGGTGTTTATAATGTAGACTGCATCTACTAGAGTTTACTGTGATCCACAGTTAACTGATTACATGTCAATATCACTCATTTGATTTTGCAAGAGTGAGAGACAGTTGTGTTTATTCACAAACCAACGTGTGGCAGCACCGTACAGAGATGCTGAGACTGGTAGAGACTACAATCACGGTTATCTGTGGATCACGGTTAGCTGACGAAGCACTCTACTGATAATATACCATGACATGCAATGTATTCAGGACTCAGGTCTTAAACATTGATTAAAATTTGTCCAGATTTATTAGCACTGAGTAGGACTTCAGGTTTGAATATTGATGTCATGGATTCATATCATGAGATATCCATCAGCTGAACCAGTTCTTTGATGTCTATGCTGAGGCATGTAGATACCCCAGGTGTTACGTTGGCATCATTATATGTGCCTGTAGCTGTATTGTAGCCTCCTTTCATCAACACACAACGGCGATGTAAGATGTTGATAAGAAAGCTCACTAAACAAATATCCGATCTCATATTTTACGAAAGTTACTGCTGTTTCCTTTCAGATTACGTACAGTATTAAACCATACGGTATTGATTACGACAAGTTTGCCATTAACCCAGAGAGTGGAATCATCACGACTCGCGAAACTTTTGATCGAGAGGAGAAGGATGAATATTACGTGACTGTGATCGCGCAAGATGGTGCGCCATCAAACAGACCTTTTCATTATCCTCCAGGTTCTCCTAATCAAGGTATGAGACAATACTAAATATTACTCTTTAATTTACTTGTTAATCATGATTCATTGCTTATTATCTTGTTCTTTGGATTTAAATTATAACATACTTTTGAGGATTGGTTTTTCAAAATCTCATTACTTAAGACTTGACCGGAAGTGTCATGAAGAAAAAGTGCAACATGGTCAAGTTGACGTTGTAGATGATGAATCTTACAGCGAAATTTATAGACTTGGATACCAGTCTCATGAATTTGGAAGCTAAACTCCAGCAGATGTCATGTGAATCGAGGACTGTCATTGGCCAAGGCAGTCCTTCAACCAATAAGAGTCCTGGACTCACATGACGTCCTCTGGAGTTTATATCTTCAAACTCTATGAGACTGATTTCCAAGTCTATGAATTTGGCTGTGATGTCTCAATGACCTGAATGCCATTTTAGTTTACCTTGAAATGGCTGTCTCAATACTAACAGAGAAAGCCATCAACAAGGCATTGTTTAATGATGTGATCACAATCAGGTTTATACTGATGTTCCATGAGAAAAATTGTTAATATATTCATTAAATATATCTTGATTAAACTTGCAGGTGAAGCTGAGGTTCAAATTAGAATCACAGACAAGAACGATAATGCTCCATATTTCAAGCAAGAACTGTACCAAGCCTCATTGCCTGAAAATACTGATGTGGGAGCCGTGGTGATATCAGTCACTGCTGAAGATGAGGATGAAGGTGGGTGATAAAAAAAAAAAAAATATTGCTTTTGAAATACAAATTATATCCTCCTTGTACTTGAGGATGCTGTGACTTCAGCAAACACAGAAATTTGAGGTAAGGTGTTGTAAAACTGATTTATTTTGTCAATTTCAGAAAACCAGCTGACTTATTCAATCACGGGTGGAAATGTGGGCAACGCATTTGAAGTTGTTCCCGACCTTGGACAGATCAAAGTCAGAGGGAACTTAGATTATGAAGATGGACCTAGGGTAAACACAAATTTCTTGATATGATTAGGGATTTTTATCATTACATATGATATTATTATTATTATCATTCATGCATATATGATATATCGTGACCCGGCAAACATCCCCTAATCATGATAATATTTTATGGTTGAAAAGATCTTCAAAATCTGTAATTCATGCATTATATGTTAACATTTCTCGTCACAGGAATACCATCTAACCTATCGTGTCTTCGATGATAAATTTGCAAACACAGCTACTGTGGTAGTGCGCATCTCAGATGTCAATGACAATCCTCCGAGGTTCGAGCCGTCGGAATATGAAGTGACAGACATTGTGGAAGAGGACCCCACTGTGGGACCCACCAATCCTAAATTTCTTGTTAGAGTGAGTATTTGGTTCCTAGACATTACAATTATTATTATATTGAGATTGTTGGATCTATGTAAGTTCTTGTAAAATTATGAATTTTCGTCAGCTGAGTAGCAATAAACTAATTTAATTGAATTAGGTTGAAGTGGTAGGAAAAAATAATCAATTTAATTTCAGTTTCTACCAACCTTAGTAATTGCAGCTAAGTATAGGATTATGCACATGTAATTGGAAAGTAATTATGAAAATTGATAGAAATGTCATTATGGATTAAAAAACTTAATTTGTGGCTTATTGTATTACTTGAATGATATATTGTCTGTCCAAGTGTTCTGACTGGCGCAAAATAGTTATGCAATTATCCTCATCATCTTAATTGCCTTTTTTCCACTTCCAGGTGAATGCAGAAGATCCCGACATTGATCGAAGATCTAACATCCGATACAGTTTAACTGGACAGTTTGCTGACCAGGGCTATTTCACAATAAATGAAGTCACTGGAGATATTTACGTCACAAAGAGACTCGATCGAGATAAACCAAGTGGTAGATCGGTGTGGAACTTCAACGTATTGGCTCATGACGAACCAGGTTCAGGACAATCACTAACTGGATATGCTATTGTACAAGTGAAGCCCAAGGACATAAATGATAATCCGCCAGAGTTTGACGGCAATCGTTTGGTGGGCAGAGTGCTGGAGCATTCACGAGCGGGTAAATGTCTTTTATGTACCTCTTCTAGCTTCATCAACTTTTTCTATGCCTTTATACAATTTCTTATTTTGCCATTTCTATGTATTCTCATTTTATGGGCTGAGGAGCGATATTATAGCTCGCTAAATGACATATGAAGTTTTTATCAGCAACATTCAGAGTTATAAATTGTTTAGAGGCTACTTCCATATGAAGTTTTTATCTACTGTTAATTCAGAGTTTTAAATTGTTTAGAGGCTATTTCCTTAACGAAATCAATCTTGTGTAATTGTATATGTCAATAAATGCCAACCTTGTATAACTCCTTCAGTAACAATTTTCTCAAGAAAACAAATATTGCCTTTCATTCATAAAGCACAAGTAATAAGTAGAAAGTGGGTGAAATAAGAGGTTTGGAGTCGGGTACATTTCACTAATCATATGTTGTTATTTCAGGAGTGTCCGTATTGACCGTGATTGCTACTGACGTTGATAATGGCCACAATGGAACTGTCGCTTATTCTCTGAAACAAGTCCCAGTTAAAGATGGCACTGCCCTGTTTGCCATTAATCCTAACACTGGATTAATCACTACGACGATGAATAATGCTCTGGACAGAGAGACTCAACCCGAGTTCAGGATCATCGTTCAAGCTCGAGATCAAGGGACACCAGAAGCGAAATCTGGTAAGTTATTGTCTTGTGTGTTCAGTGACATGTGCATGATGTCCTGAGAAAATCTGAAGGATAAATAATAAAGATAAATATTACATGATGTCCTCAGAAAATATTAAAGAAATTAATCTGCTTTACAGCTAATTTATAGACTTAGAAACTTAACTCCAGAGCAAAGAGAGCTGCTCCAGCCCTCTCTGCTCTGGAGGTTTAATTCCAAGTCTATGAAATTGGCTGTAATCTTAGTGCTGGTCTTTATTGATGAATGTCATTATTGATGTTGTAAATCTGCTAAGAATTTATTAATGGATAGAAAACCTAAATGTTCATTGACGAAAAAGTTATGTTGTGAAACCAAATTTGCTTTGTTTATAAGTTATGCAGGTGATAATTATGTTTCATTATCATGATACTTGATAAGATAACAAAGGATGACAAATAAAACTTAACTTTCTTAGTATGTAGTATCCCATTCTTAAATTACCTGTAACCCTTTCTTAATGAGGTCATGTATACATCTTTCTTGTTTCTTTTGTCCACAGCTAGCGCAACAGTGACCATCCACGTCGAGGACATAAACGACCATCCACCAAGGTTCACCCAGAAAGTATACCACACCACGATGTCCGAGAATTACCCAGTTGGAGCATCAATAACATCCGTCTCCGCATCTGACCCTGATGTAGGAGCCAATGCCAAGATGACGTACACTCTGAAAGAACAAGACAGAGAGTATTTCTACATGAGCAGTGTGGAAGCAACCAACACTGGAGTCCTCAAAGTCTTTAAGGTATTGACTGATTGATTGAATGATTGTTCAGTTCTGCCTTGAATATTAGTAAGAAAAAATTGCAAGGAAAGTAACCTATCAAGTTGCATTAAATGTGCAAAAACAAGGAAACAAAAGTTGATGCCCTTCCAGTCTTCCATCAACTAGGATTGGAATTGGGCGTGGTGCACAAGAATATTAGGGCAAATATATAGACCCATACAGGGCGCCCAGCTAGTTGGAAAGGGAAAAAATAAGGTCTTCACTTATTTTCTGGCATGACGCTGACAAAATCGGCATGGCGCAGGGGGCGTCAGAGAAGTAACAGATTTTGCAAAGGCAAAGCCCTCATGCTCAAATGGCCTAGCTTGAACACTGCCTTCTATCTAGCTAGCAAAACTGGAGGATAGTTGCAAAGCTTTTGCATGGTTAAGTCGATAAAGTGTCGGGAGTCGCACGACAACTATAGTGCCTGACCAAAGAATCTGCCATCATGGCTATATGCTGGGTATATACTACCTAGGGAGTTGAGAAAGGCTCAAGCTTGAACATGCCTGGTATAAATTGCAATGTTGGCAGAACAATAGCGTACGCTAAATCCAATTTCATTTACATTAACCTACAGTTATATCCTGGATGATGGATTTTTGATTCATTAATGAAACATTTGGCTGAAATATTTATGAATCATCTGCTTTTAATTCCAGCCTGTTGACTTCGATACCTTGGCAACCCCGTTCTTCAACCTCACGGTGTATGTGAGTGACCCGGACACAACTCATTTGGACACTGCGTACATCGAAGTAGCAATCACAGACTACAACGACAATCCACCGGTGTTTGTGCCCAACAGTCGTAAGATTAATATCGAGGAAGACGTGGAAGTGGGGTCTGCTCTTGCGACGTTTTCTGCAAATGACAAA
Organism: Alitta virens; assembly: GCA_932294295.1. Taxonomy (NCBI): domain Eukaryota; kingdom Metazoa; phylum Annelida; class Polychaeta; order Phyllodocida; family Nereididae; genus Alitta; species Alitta virens. The sequence continues at coordinate 18,481,156 of OW028582.1, forward strand.
GACACTGGTCTCAACAAGCAGTTTGAGTAAGTCACCTCATCAATCAACCCTCGATTGCGGCAATAACTTGCCTTAGAGGGCTGCACTTTCCACATCTATCTATCTATAATATATCATATTCATGGGGGAGGAAATGTAATAAAAGTATCAGCAGAGATGAGTGTCACCGAAGCAGATAACAATAATTTGATGACGTCATCCATACAGCGATGTCATTCTTTTGTACATGGATTAAATGATGACGTCATCTAATTGTACGTTATCTGCTTCACTGGCGATACAACTAGTAGTTTATCTCCCCATTTGTGTGTTTATTTGTGACCTTAATTCCGCCATTATCTATAGAATTGGTTTGCATTTCTAATAAGAAAAATGTGCCATTTCAGTTATGCCATTGATAGAGATACGGATTCAAGAAGGCAGTTTTCTATTGATGCTAATGGGATGGTCAGAGTTGCCAGACCCCTGGATCGAGAGACAACTCCTGTTCACAGAGTCCATATTTTGGCTATGGACAAAGGTTTGTAATTTTCTTGTGGTTGGTAGATATCTTTATCATTGTGACACAAAAAATAGTCTTTTAAATTAAATAAACAATGATACGAAGATATTGTTATGATATCTTATAACAACTGTATAACAAAATATTTTTTGATGCAAAAGTTCATGTGGTAAGCAACAACCTGCAATGGATTCCTTTAATATTGATGACTGATACTTACCTTTGAAAGAGGTGTTACAATCATACAGTGAGCTATGAGAAATAGATTTTAGACCATGGGCACTGTCAATTTGACTAAACAATTTCTATATTATCCTGCTTTACTGTAAACATGATCAACTACATGATGTGATTATTTATTGTTTGTAATAGCTATAGACTTGAGTTTAACAGCAGTTTTAGATATATAATGTTTTATTGACGTTTTCAAATCATGGTAAGATGAATTCATCATATGCTATTTTTTTTTAAGGGAGCATGGCCAGTTGCATCGTTAGAACGACTTTTCAGACTGATTAAAAAATTTGATAAGAATGGAATAATCACCCCAATACCCCTTTTCTCTACAGTTATAATGCTATTTATGTATTTGTGTGGCCTACTAGTATTTGATTATGAGGAAATTAAGAATAGGGTAGACAAGTTGGTCAATTACTTTACAATCTATCTGATCCGTCTCATCCACCACTGAACTGTCTAAATCTGCTAGTGGGTGGTGCTAACGGCTAGATTCGATAGAAATATAAAAAGTCAGCAAGCAGTGATAACACAGTAATTGTGTCTAACTTCAGGTGAACCAGCACAGACCGGGACAGGAACTTTGATTGTGACTCTCAAGGACGTGAATGACAACCATCCTGAGTTTGCTCAAGATTATCATCCTGTAATTTACGAGAATGAAGCGGAGGGTCTCACGGTCGTCACCATCAGTGCCGTTGATAAAGATACTGCAAGTAACGGTCCGCCGTTCGAGTTCTGGTTGCCCTGTCATGGCAGCTGCCCTTGTCAGCAAAATCCAACCTGTTACGACTTCGGATTCAAGTTCATTCCTGGTAAGTTGATCACTGTCATTATTCAGTTGCTTCGAAACTTATGACTCAGCAGGAAAGCTCACTGTGCAGACTACTTCAATTAGCGTCAGCTGATTGAAAAAAAAGATAATAATTGTGTTTTCTTCTGTGTTCACCTTAAGAAAACTTTTTTTTCTTTTTATAGTTTATAAAGTTTATGAATTTCAATAAATAATCTTTACTTAGTACTTACCAAAAGAAAACAAATTATTTTCAATAAAAAAAAAGGCTGTAAATTCTGATGGTTTCCCTCGATCTAAACATTTTATGGCCAAAAGTAATGCATAAAAAACTAATATTTTGGCATTTTGTGATACGAATCTCGTATCAGTTTTATTTCATTAAATTCAGTTTCATTTGTTCATTTGTGATGGATGGATATTGTGTCCAGTTGTGGCAAATTGTGAAAATTTCAAAATGTTTCACTGCGAAGTTGAGCCGCACACACTATGGAGCATGTGCACCTCTGTTCTTTTAATTTTGAGTATCATTTGTATGATTTGATTTGGTTTGCATGATAAAATTTTAATGAATTATAATATTATCATTGTAAAAGTAGTGAATCAATGGTTGTATTTGGACAAGAACTAACAAATTTTATTTCTGAATGTCCGTTAGCAGTATTCATTGTTTTTCCCAGGTTACTATTAAACATTTCGTGATAAGTCATCCGTGACCTATTACCGTACATAAGGGGTGGGTGATTGTTGTCACCATAGAAACTTGTACCTAATTATTGCATTACTTTCTGGTGACAGGCGATGGCTCCCGCAGAGGTGAGATAATGTCATCTCCATAGTAACCAACTGTTCTATTTTGCACTCTATAACAATCAACCACTTGTATATGATTGGTGTTCAACTTCGAAAAATTAATTACTGTCTATGTTAACGAATGACCGAGTCTTAATGAATTTTCTATGCATTACAGTCCACAAATTAAAATATAAATCATTATAAAGGCATGTTATTTAAAAGTCTTCAAATCATTTGTACGATACAATTAATTGGGGAAGTATGATACTGGATTGGGGAACAATTGTTGTCATGCTTTAGCTTGGCAAGCATTTAAGGCTGTCAAATTTATTATATACTCTGCCGGGTCAGCGGGATTTGTTTTGCAGTGTTGCGGAATGACTTTTACATACTCAACTTTGACATTACGCTTCTTAACATTTTGCAATGTTGTCCATCTCAAAAAATTTCTCAACGAAAGAAATTTTGTATAAGTGTCTCTTCTGATATGCTGTACTCTCCTAATCAGTGAAATATTTCCTGAATATCTCTGCCGACTTTGGCACAAATCGCTTGATTTTTGGAATGAAGATAGTCAAGGTCACCATAAAATTGATTTCATATAATTGTAAAAATTGAAAAGACAACAACATTTGGTTTAGTAGTAATCTAAGAGTAAGAAGGGGAAAATATATTTTCTACAAAAGTTACCATAAATACATATTATTCTGTTTTTAAGACTTATATTAATAGTTACCATTGCACATTTAGAAGTGAAATTGTTTTTTGTCATTTTATTGCACTTGCTTACTGTTTGCCTCAGTGTTTTTTTAATTTCGCTTTTATATTTGGTAAAAAGATTTTATTTAAACTACGGAAATGTACTTTTTCCCACATTTATTTCATGCATTTTGTTGCGTTCCTCTGTTTGTCGTTTTGTTTGTATGGTTTTATTTTAGGACATTTTTTCATGCTTTTCCCTTATTATTAATAGTAGGCGATGAATTAAGCTACACCAGGGTAATCATTGGGTAACTTTGAAGTTTTGTTAATCAAATTTTGTGGCGATTTTTAGGAGGTGGACTGAATGGCCAGGGTTCGGGAATTGTCACGACGAAACGAACATTTGACCGTGAAAAGCAGAAGTATTTCTTGATGCCCATTGTAATGAAAGACACTGGGAATCCTCCGGTCTCGGGAACAAACACCTTGACGATTGTTATTGGAGACCGCAATGACAATAAACACAACCCAGGACACAAGAATATATTTGTCTACAATTACGAAGGTAAGCATGCGTAATTTGAATTTGTCGTGAAGAAAAAAGGGAACTTAATTGTGAAAGTGTGATAAAAATTTCATCATGAATCTGTGACCTTGATATGACCTATTTGACCTTGACCTACTTTCCTCCCTGTGCGGTGACATTTTTAGGCTGGGCTGGTAAGTTGCTTAAAAATGCAGATTGTCGCGTTTTGATCTATTAAGTGTGAAAACTTTTCAATAGATGTGTCGACCTTCAAAACTTTTAATTCACGTTTTTAGACAGAGTTAGATTCTGTGTGAAGCTTCAACATACAAGACACTTTCATTTTCTCATTTGTTTCGAACAAAACACAAATTCGACCTGTACATACACCCCCGAAAACACTCTCCCTTATACTTGAATGTTTCTTAGACTAGTCTGTGTTCTTGTCTATGGAATGTCTGTTTCTCCAGCTAGTTTACAGTTCTTACACTTGACACAGAAAGAAATATTGGATTTTACAATTTTGACATGTATTGATGTTACTTCCGTGTTAGTACAGTCTTCGTGTGACAAAATATTTCTTTTATTGAAAGTTAACAGTTAAGGTAAACCGACTAAGTTTTAAACCGAAACTCACTTGGTTATTTTGGAACAAACATTATAAAACTTGTGTTGCAATAAATGTTTTAGTTAGAACATTTCCCTGTACAAACAACTGTTCCAAAATAGCGCGACTGCTAAATCGATGTTTCATACATGTAGGACTTGTTTGAACCTTTTAAATGCTATTTTTCAACCTTTAAACTGTTGAAATGTATGTTTGCTGGCTCTTAGATCATGAAGATCAGTCTTTCATTTCTACTTTTTTTTCTTCATGTGTCTTTCACGAGTCCATCAGTTCATGTTGTTCATTTTCCTCTCTCAGGTTCAGAACCAATGTCTCCCACGAACCCCAAGAGTGAGTCTCAACTTACGACGCTTGCGTTTTTGTTTTTAGTCTATCACTCTGCTTACATTATGTTAGTCCAGTTTTTTTCCAATATCCCACCATCCAGTTTTGCCCCTTATTATCATTTACTGTCTTGAAACACTGTACAAAAACCATGCATGGGTAGTTCGGTAACTTTTTATTTCACCAATTTCAAAATTTAAATACTTCCAATTTAGTTGGTTTGGATTGACTAGCGCATGCCAGGTAACATAATTTAGTCTCTACTGAAATAGTATTTTATACGTAGCACCTCCCTGTTTGGAATAAAAGCCTTTAAAGAGCTGAGTTTGGGGGTCAGCTCAGATTTTTTGAAAATACTCCCATCCCAATATTTAGCATTCATACGTTAGTTCTGTGGAATTGAAAATAGCTAGGCACTTATTTGTTAATTAGTAATTTAATTTAAAATGTATTAATTTTCTACTCAAATTTTAACACGAAAGGGTGAAATAACACTGATTAAAGTGTGGGAAAAAGTTGCCTCGAAATCATCAAAATTATTATGTATTCCTTTATAAATCATATATAATTTCTTTGCCTTGATATAAACTCCTGTTGGGCATATTTTGGGCAAAGGGTGGCTATGTACCTGGTCGCTTAATTTATTTTAGGTCACTTAGTTTATAAGTATAGCTAGGTGCGCACTAGAATTATCTGTATACTTGCAACTAGCATGGGTGCACCAGTAGAGACATATTAGCAAATTTTGCATTAGGATTTTGACGGAACGCCTTTGCTTCGCTTGCTATTTCAGAACAATTTAACAACGCTCCTTTGGGTAATGCTTTTGCGGAAGACCCTGATGACTGGGACCGTGACGATAAAGTCTTCACATTTGTTGGCAGTGATGCTGCAAAACATTTCCTGTAAGTTGTCGGGATGTAAGAAGTTATATTGTAAAACAGCGAGTGCCATTGAATTGGGCTGATGAGGTCTTACACACATGGTGCAACTTTTAGATATATAGGCCTACATTTTGCTGAACATGTCACATAAATTGCACTGCGACAAGATACTTTTTCACGTCATGACACAATTTGAAAGTGGAATCGTCGTGTTTTCCATCACCTCAGCAATGCAGATTAAACTTAATGTTAAATTCATATTAAGGTTAACCTCATCTATAGATAATGTTTCTCAGAATTTGCAACTGAATGGGGTATGCAATACATTGTATCTTCTTCGTTCTACAGTCTAGATAAATTAACTGGCGAACTCTCGATGAAGGGCCAGGTCAAGGAAGGCGATTACAACTTCCAAGTGCATGTCCATGACAACGCTTGGAAACGGGATGTGGTGTCGTCAATCACCGTCAAAGTCAGAGAGATTACTGACGATGCTATCCACAATTCTGGATCTGTACGCTTCTCTGGTGAGTCTGTCGTTCATGATATCTAAGGAATATCTATAATTGTGTAATATTATATTGTTTACTTGTCATCTTAACATATGAATATTGTGTACTTGTCTTTGTTAAAGAATTAATAGGTAATCGTCCTTTGTTTTTTTATGATATATGTTCGATTTCAATGGAAGTAATTTCTAGACCACTCTGTTCAGTGTTGTGGCTGATGAAGAACTCCATCAATGTGGTGATTGTAGTTGAGCTATGTCATCTCATTATTACATCTGCCTCTGCCTGATGGCTGTGTTCGCTGATTAATCTTCATACCAGTAGCACTGAGATATCACAATACAAAATTTAATTAATAAAGAAATTAATAAATTTATCTACATATTGCAGGTATCACTGCTGAGGAGTTTGTGCAGAGGCCGAAAATTGGTCCATCGATAACTGATTACGGCAAGAGCAAGTATGACCAATTCCGAGAACTAGTTGCCGCTAAGTTGGGAGTGCCAGTCACGAATGTGGACATCTTCACTGTTATGAATCACCCGACTCAGCCGTTGACCTGTGACGTGAGGTTCGCAGCCCATGGATCGCCGTATTATCGACCTGCTAGACTGAATGGGGTCGTCAATGAAAACAAGGGAGAGGTGATATAAGAATTAGATTATCACAATTTTTCTGATGCTGTGTGATATGACCCTTGAATCACCTTTAAAACTATATAAAACCTCGGCTTTAAATTCGACCCAAAAATGCAACAATTTCCACATTTTTAATTAAATAACTAATAAACAAATTAGTGTTTTTCCATAAATTGCCAGGTGGGTAGTTGGGATAACAGATAAGCCATTAATTCAAAGCGTGTTTCTCATTAATCAGCAAGATATTACAAAAGATTATGTGGCTTATTTCATATTTTTCGTAATATTTTGTAACATTAATTCATATAGAATCTTTGTTGACCCTAATATAGTGCTTAAATCAGAAACTGCCCCCTTCATGCTTTTTTCTTTCATGGCCATATGATTTGACATAGAACTTTGCAGATGGAATAATGAGTACCGGATCTCCTTGAATTTTCAAGTGAATAAATAACAAAATAATAACATACGTATGTTGATTTAATTACAGTTTGAGAACCTTCTTCAAGTTCAAATTCTCATGGTACCGATTGACGAGTGTTTGGAGGAGAAATGCGAAGGTGGTGGATGCTCAAACAAACTGATCACAAGCAGCCAACCGTTGTTAGTCAACACGAACGGTACTTCACTGGTTGGAGTGACCGCTTACATAGAAGCGGACTGCCGGTGTGCTGCTAGGGTGTTCGAAGACCACAACTTTTGCACTTCTACTTCATGCAAGAACGGAGGCACATGTCATAACCGACTGAATGATCACTAGTAAGTTTGGAGATTTTAGATTTGTAAGAATCGTGAAATTATTGAATCCTTTAGAGAACTAGACTTAAAGAGGGTGCTTCAACAACTTGGATATAACACGATGGGATGATATAATGTTCTTAATATCGTAACATCAATGACCTTGGTAATGGATGATGTCATCAAATAACATGTGTTTCAATTTGAGTGACCTCTACTATACATCTAGATGATATATAAAATATACTATTGCTACTGTTTTCTCAGTCATAGGAATATTATATAGGCCTTTATCAAGTATAATCTACTCATTTGTGGCTTCAATTTCAACGAATCGATTTGAGGTCCAAATGAAAACATTCCTGAAATTATCATACTGAAGGTCATGGTGTATTACTAAGTCAGCATTTATTAGCCTGTATTTTACATTTCCAGCTGCGAATGCCCATCAGGATTTGACGGTCCTCGTTGTCAACAGACACACCACAGTTTCCATGGCGATGGTTGGGCATGGTACGAACCGCTAGCTCAGTGCGAAACGAGCCACACTCACTTTGAATTCATCACTACGAGAGAAAATGGTCTTCTGCTTTATCATGGCCCTATGAGAGAGTTAGAACAGGGCGAACAGAGAGATTATTTGCTGCTAGAAATGAGACTGGGGTATCCCGTTCTCAGGATCAATCACGGAACTGGAGAGGCCAAATTGACAATAAACGGCAAGGATCACCGTAACCAGCTTCGGTTAGACAGACTTAATGACGGCAAATGGCACAGAATTGATATCTTCAGAAACGGAAAGGTGATATATACTAAGAATCTTTTCTTCATGTTAACATCACTAATCTTTGTTTCGTCTGCATAACAACAATCTGAGACTGCATTTGTGTTACCAAAGAGGCTATTTTAACCTTGTCTTTTACCCAATCAGTATAATTGTAGTTATCTAATTCAGCTTTAGTTTATTGGCCAATTAAAGATTATCAATGTGATTCTCCCCTTCTACATTAATGGCAGGCAAGTGGTTAATCTTCAAAATTAGCTAAACGATTGCCGTTATATAATATTACTAGGCTTCCACTAAACATTGGTCACGGTCCTCTTGGCGAAATTTATGTAACTGTGGCTAAATTAAATGCGATAATCTGTCAAACTCGGTGGCGAAAATGCCTCTCAAGTGTACACAAGAGAAACTGATGCTCCTATGTTTTTGACTGGGAATTAGAAACTTGTAAAAGCTGCTCCAAATAATGGTGGCCAAACTGTCTCTGTTGTGGCTAAAAAAAATGTGACTGCTTTAGCCCACAGTGGCTCAGGCTGGAATTAATTTAGAGGAAGCCTAGTATTATATGATGTCTTTTATGTCTGTATGTTAAACAATCATTGTTTTACTTTCAGCGAGTGTCTATGGTTGTTGACCAGTGCAGATCTGCGGTCATTTATGAGAACGAGAATGACCAGACGTCCATAGAGGACAGAGAGCCGTGCGAAGCGACCGCTGACACCCAAGGAGATAACTCATACCTGAACATAAACGCTCCTCTGCAATTGGGTGGAAGAAGCAATCCTTTCATTACGTATCCAGATAATGTCTTGATGCAAGGATTCTATGGCTGTGTCAAGAATTTGGTCCATAACGGAGAGGTATTGTCGATTGTTATGCTTGAATCTTAACTGTTAACTTTTTTTTGTCGCAAGGTTGAACGTTAAGTTTAATTGTTTGTCAAATTATGTCATGCAGTTTTGGTTCACTCATAGTGATAATTTAGTTGAACATATTGAATTTGTGCTGAAAATAGTTCACAGATGACTGAATCTTCTGATATTATTGGAAATTTCACTCTTAGAAAAGTTTTAGAAATTCAGTTAATCTACACTCAGTACACTATTAAGGTTTTTGGGCAGCATATTTCTTTGAATACACAAATTGTTGCTGTGTATTGCGGTCTTGTATGTTCTTCTTTAATACGACTATTTTGATGTTTGACTGGTAGCATTTATCATAGTTATAATGAGATATGCATTTAGGACTGGTAGCACTTCTCAGATACGCATCTTAGAAACCAGTTGACACATCATCTGCATTATTTAATGGAAAAACAAGATGACTGGGTAAATTAATTGTACAACAAAATGTGATAGCCTTCTCTGTGTCTGTGTAGGTCTATGACCTGAGTATCGGTCGCACCGGGGAGCACTTCAACTCGCAAGATGGATGCCCTGCGGAGCAGGAGATCTGTGGGAAAGGCAGTGTTGATGGTCCGAGATGTGGTTACCATGGAAAATGCGTAGCGACCCTGGTGGGAGATTATGACTGTATTTGCAAGCCTGGCTATCGAGGAATGACCTGTGATATACGTAAGTGGGAAATGATTAATTAACCAGATTATTATTTGGGTTCCATGTAGCCTATTAATGCAAGTCCTTGCCTCTAACAAGGACTGATACTCATCTATTGCTTCATTTGGCATAGATATGAAACTGAAAGGGCAGAAAAATTTCAGAATTAAATGGAAATTTATAATGAATTTGACTACACATTCTCTCTAATTTAGAAGTACTCAGTTCTGTTTTCAATATTAAAGTTGATATTACCCCCCCCCCCCCCCCCCCCAAAAAAAAAGAGATAAAAAGCAGTGTTTAGTCAGCAAGTGAGTTCTGTATTTCACCTTTTATGAGAATAAGGCTCATTACAAAAGAATTATTGATGACATCACATTTATACATACAATAATATATACATAATTGCATTGCTTTACATCGCTTTATTGTTGATGGAATATTTCAGCTACCTCGGTCAAAGATTTCAAAGAGAGGAGTTACATAGAGTGGGACTTCAAAGAAGGATTTTACCGACAGTTAGAGAAAAGACCATTCCGCACAAATTTGCAGTTGCAATTCAGAACGCGCACAGACTCAGGATTACTCTTCAAGGTTCAAAATATACAAAAGTCAGAATATATGATATTGGAGGTGAGTTTTATTATTTTATTTTTTGACACGTTATCTAAATATTGATGATGGAAAACTAGCACTGTAAAGTTAAATTTCTTTTTTACTTATCTTAAAATTTTTATTTTTTTTTAATTTGTCTTTATTATATATTTACTTTTTTCTTTTACTTTGTAAGACTGGTTGTAGTATTGGAGCTAATTTTCTGTAATGGTAACATGTACTTTATTGTGGTAATGGTGATATCATATACACCAACCTGGTGTCCACCAACCAGCTACAATGTGAATATTGTGTGTATTATGCTTGTTTAAATCATGTTTTTCTTCTAATTGGTTTGTCCAATAAAATGAATAAGTCCACGAGTACCAACTTCTACCTGAAAAAAGTGTTGTTTCTGAGTACCTGTAACGTAAAAATATCTTGTCAAATAATGTTTTGTATTGTATTGCTAAAGTTATCACTGTATTAGGTTTCTTGGGATAAGCATCAAGGTTTATTTTTTGAGTCATTATGCATAGTAATTTTAAGGTAATGCTGGTCATATAGTGGTATCTGAGTTGTAAGAATGACAGTTCCTGTAAGTGCAATGTTTCTTGATGCTCAGCTACATATGCAATTATGTTTTTCAGCTCAAAGATAGGAAAGTGCGATTCCGTTACAACCTGGGCAGTGGAGAAAACGAAATTGGCCTAAACCAGGTTAATGTGTCGGATGGTTATTGGCACACACTTTACGTGGAAAGAATCGGCAAAATGGCGGTGATTAAACTAGATAACGGAGAAGGAAGATACTACAATATGAGTCGGGGAACCATAGGAGGACATCTGCAGATTCTTGTGGCTCGTAGACAGTTTTACGCAGGGGGTGACGTCAAATTCCCCTCGTCGAAAGATCCTGCGATTGTTGATTATGACTACAGAGACAGTGAGTGTTTTGTGTTACAACTGATAATATTATGTCTGAGTTTTTTGGGTTCTCTGTTGGATCTCCGGTGGACTGCATTTATATATGATATTTAGTATATAGTTAATTTACTGATAAATTTAATAAAATTGGGCTAAATGAGAACACCTTGTCATGGAACGTATCGTTATTATAGGTGTAATATTGTGTTTAGGGCTGGTCAGTTCTCGTATGACCTTGTACCCAGATATACTTATACAATACATGACGTCACAACAGCCCAATTATTGATGACGTCATCTAATATTGTGCATTGGTGACGTCATGTATTGTATTAGCTATTTCCTGGTACAAGGTCTCATGAGAACTGGCCTGCGAGTGCCCTATATTAGCAATGGATCGGTTGTACAAAAAATTGCATAGGTGGTTTCTGCCAGCATCTTTTTAAAAGATTATACTCGCATTACTGACATTCTCTCTTTTTTTGGATGTCTGTTACTCCATGGCAGTATTAAAATTGCTGCATAGCCAATAATGATCATTACTGTCAATTGACCCCGGTCTTAATTATTGCGATATTCTTGACAGGTTGTATGCAAGACGTCAGATATGACGGAGAATGGCTCCCTATGGACATCGCAGAAAACTCGCAAAGCAGAGGTGCCGAGCTCACGAGGTTCGAGAATTTGCGAGATCATTGCAATTCATCATCGTGCGAGCTGATGGCTTGTCAAGCACCGAGAGTTTGCTGGGATATGTGGAGACAAGCTGAGTGCAAGTAAGATTGCTTGAAGGTTATATTCATGTAGCGTAGTGGTAGTTATAGTACATGTAGTAATGTTATAGATGTACCGATACTAAAAACTGTAGTGACAAATGGGTCAAATATAATTACATTTGTATATCTATCTATCTTAAAGTGATAAGATCATCGCACCTCATAATTACAGGAATTTTCTATGAAGTTTTTGTTCACTGGATCATCACTCAACATTTGGAAACAGATCAAAAAGTAGTTAATAAAAACATGTACTAGATTTAGTAATTATTTTGTCGATAAATTGACATTAACAGTCTCAGTTTTACCCCATTTGACACAATTTAGTTTATCCCACAACCCCAAATGACCCAATGCTGGGCTCATATTCCTCTGGACGGCTAAAGGGCTAAGATTACCACTTTATCACATTTACAGATGTTGGGACTTTGTAGTTTTACACCTTCTTCAAGATTTTCTAACTTTTGATCAGTCTCCAAATCGTGTTCTTGTGATCCAGCTACATCAAGACTAAGACATGAAAATTATGGTTTCATTTATGATTTATACACAGTGGAAACTTGCCATTAAGACGCCTTGGTGTAAATTGTACAGGTTTTATTGGGGAGGAGGTCTCAAAAATTTCTCAATGGGAAGAAAAAGTACCAGAGGGCAATGCCACTATAGCAGATTTAAGACAATAGGATGACGTCACTACATCAATTATTGTATGGATGACGTCACGAAGTAGATGATGTTATCAAACAGTACTTATCTGCTTTGTTGTTGGTGACCTCTGGTGGTGCTTGATTTTAATATTCATTACTTAAATAATAAGAATACCCTCGCATTCTAAAGTGGGTGGTCTTCATAGTGAGGTGGTCTTAATATGGGATTCCACTGTGGAAAATACCATAATTGTCTTATGGACAACCGATCTTTAAAGCCCTTATTTTTACCTCTTCTTTAAGTGATCATCATTTTTGGGTTCCACATCACTTTAATAGTTCTCTCCATGATGTAAAATTGCTGCAAAAATAAAAATCGAATCCCAGACCTTAAATGGTCATAGCAAACAACTTTGTTTTCTTTAAGAATGCCAGGAAGTCCAAATCTGCACACAAACTATTTTGGGTGACAAAAGAATATTTATTATTCCTTCGGACATGTTCAACTGACCAACTAAACTCAATTTGTTCTGTTTCCTAATCACGTTTTTGGCTACGTTAATTTTTTTCTGAATCATTCATACCTAACTACACGTAATACGATGTATTCATCTTTGAATAATTGTTGAAACTGATTTTAATATGTTACATTTTGTTTTGAATTACATATGACATGTTATTTTATCAGGCTTGTGTTGCAAGATATGGCCAATACATCTGAGAGTGTTACGGCAACAGGGGAGGCTAGCCGCAGTGATGCCAAAACATTGCTTATGACGATTAGAACTATTATAATTATCTTGTTGAAATACTATTCACTCTAATTACTTAGTGCTTTGTTTGTTGCTGCATCTTACAGTCAGAAGATTGCAATTTGACAAAACAAATAATTTGCTCCATATATCCATTGCAATTGACTATGGTACTACAGCTGTACCTTACTAGTATCTTGATAATATTTCTTGAATGTATAACTCCCTGAATGACATGATAACATCTGTGCAAAGCTGTCAGGTGCATGACATTGAAATAAACTCAATTCTTTAATTGTTGGTAATAAATGACCTCACAATATTGTACACTTCTATTTGTTTGCTCATTCGCAACTATTGTTAAGATCTAAGATTAGGCACCTGTTTTCACTTCCGCAGAGCTCTATGTAGTGTAAGTCGCTTAATATCTAATATTAAGTCCTTCGTAATGTTCAACTGTGGATCAGTATCACTGATACAATTTTGGTTGTTGAATATGATTTGCCTTCAGGTAATCTAATAAGAGTTTCATAAATATTTAGTTTATTAATTAATTAATTATTATTACATGTTATGGTACATTTACTGTGTATAAAACATTCAAATGCACTTGTTCTGGCCAATCATTTGACCAGTATGTGGTAAATGATTGAAAGGAAAGGAATTTAGCTGAACTTTAGATTAGGTGACTTTCTCTTCAAAGTAGCTGTTTTGCCTTGCTCAAATAAAGTGCTGTGTTAAGTGGATTGTGGCATAGGTTTCATTTATATGCACTGACTGAAAAATAAATAAATAAAAAGTTATCGGATTTTCAGATTCAAACAGATGTGTATATTGGCTTGATGCTAAATGAGGCCAATCTCTAAATGCTAAATGCCTATGTTTGCAATTTAGAAATACAGTCAACCCTCATTTATCCAGGACTCACTTATCCGGTTCCCTCGCTAGCCGCACACGGTTGGCTGGGAACAAATCTAATTGGTGCATTTATATATATTCAGTTATCTGTATCCCTCATTCCCTCATTTATCCGCACAGTTAACTGGGGGACGAAGGTGTGCGGTTAAATGAGGGTTGATTGTATAGTAAAAATGTTGTGGCATAAAACTTAAACATGTAATGCGTATATCTACTAATTGATTGTCCTAATTGCAGGTGTCCTCTTGGACAGCGCTGGGTCCCACTTCACGGGGAATGTGTCAACATCAACGAGTGTGTAGAGAAGTACCCGTGCGTCCATGGAGATTGCATCGACCTTCAGCGAGGGTTCCGATGCAAGTGTCACAGGGGGTGGCAGGGTGACCTCTGTGACATTCACCAGGCTGCGGTCGCTGCCTTCATGAGCACTGGAGCTATTTTTGCAATATTAATATGCATCCTAGTGCTGTTATGTAAGTGTATCTTTGTACTGTGACATGTAAACTTAAATACAGTAATTTGCTGATGTAATAGTAGGACAATGATTACATTAAGACCAACTCAGCATTTATAATCACCTTGTACTCTATCCATACTCTCTGTAGAATGTTATGTAACTATAGATTGGAAAGACAAATACCACTAATTTTTTATGATAGGTAACTTGTAAGCTCCATTTTTGTGCCTGTGTAAAAGATTTTGTTATAAACCTACAGTTGTATGTGATTTGTAGCTCGACTGTAGAACTTTTATTTGCTGACTAGCAGAAACTAATGCCAAAAATGATCTCCTTTCAGTGCTCATAGTCCTGTTCATAGTATACAGTCGTCGACGGCGACCAGAAGCTTTAGTGGTTGCCATGGATCCAGACGACGATGTTAGAGAAAATATAATTCATTATGATGAGGAGGGAGTTGGTAGGTGTCAGTTCTTATTCATGTCTTTGAATGTTTCCTTTGAAATCAGCTTAAATATTTTTAATTTAATTGTAATAGGAAGGAAGGAAATTGAAATGATTGTTTATTATTCTTTAACAGGAGAAGAAGATCAAGATGCATATGATATCAACCGGCTTAAGAAACCGGTCGATGAAAATGCACCCAAAAAACCTCTTATAGATGAACCAGTTATGCCACTAAAGCAAAAAGCTAGGAGGAATTGTAAGTAGCTTCATTACACTTCTTAACTTGAGTCAGAGTGCATTTGTCAGAATTAAGTGCTTACCCAAATGTATGCCCATATTTGGCATCCATTAAATATTAAAAAATATCACAATTTTTTGCCAAATTTGTTCTATCACACAAGAGGAATAATATTTGCGTAGCACAGTGGGGTTTGGGGGCAGCAGCCCCCAATAAAGAAAAAAATAAACGAGTCTTGTCTTGAAAATGAAGTGAGCGGTCGTATTTTGTGACGTCATGTATTGAATTCAGGGATATGACGTCATAGGCATGACAGAAAGGCTCACTACATAAGGTCATAAATTTGGGTCCGCTATACTGTACTTTTTCCAAAATAAATTACACTAATATCAGATGTGACTGACAATTTTGAAAAATAACGATTTTGGTGTCTTCTTTCAGTTGTTCCGGGCGAAATGACAGATGTAGGAGATTTCATAACTAGTCGTTTAGATGAAGCGGACGAGGATCCCTCAGCACCGCCCCATGACACTATACACCACTTCGCTTACGAAGGCGAGGGGAGCATAGCTGGGTCACTGTCCTCTCTTGCATCCACCACAGAGAGCGAGGACCAGGCCTACGATTATCTCAAAGACTGGGGTCCCCGATTCATCAAATTATCAGAGATATATGGTGGTTCGGGAGACGACACTTTGTAGTCCCTGGTGCTGTTCTGTCGGACTAAAAACACTTTACTACTTATAAAATGACTTGTTACAGTGAAACTTGACTTATATACGTTAAATAGACGAGTGAGAGAATCACAAAGTGTGGTGAAAGCTGTTGCATTCCAGGATGAAAAATAACTGCATGACAATGTACTTCGTCTGTCTCAAAGTTTCATGTCCCTGTCAAGACTACTGTGTCCCTCGATCTACTTTGTCTAGATTGAATGACCTTCCGTAACCTATAGGATGCCAATGACCTCTAGTGGATATTAGCGCTACTAAGCCTGGGAGACCTCTAGAGCAGCAATCATGCCACAGATGGCCTCGTCAGGATTCACCGATCACTGATAATTAGAAGTTTAGCATTTATTTTCATCCACACGGATCATTTGCATCACCAAGGAGGGACCAGTTAACAAATGAACGGTTCAATAAATCGACTTTTCCTGTGAATTTAATGATTCATTCCAAAGATATGGGCAATCTGGATGCCCAGCGATTGCTTTCGAAGTGAAGGATCACTTAAAACTGTTGAATTGAAGAGAATGTTTAAATTTGTATTCTCATTATGATTTCATGTTCTGAACCATACAATGGATAAAAAGTAGCAAATCAATGCATTTATAACGGTAATTATTGAAGATTTAGGCTCCTTGCGTAGTTGACACATAGATGTAATTCTTAATGTCTTACAAGCTGAATTGATGTAAGAACATGGTTCTTTTTTCATGTAGATTTGATCAATCACAATGCAATCATTCAAACAGTTAATTAATTACAATTTTTGTAGTGGCTACCAGTTGTGCAAAACATTAATTTAGCTGCGCAAGGTGTCTATGGGATGACACTTAATGATCTGAGTTTCAGTATTAGCACTTTGGCACTGATATGAAATCAGGAATGCTATAATTAATGCTCTTGTGTGTGTCATACGCATTTACCAAATCTTGCAGGTAAATGGCTGCGTAGTGTGTCGGCTGTTGCTTGGATTACTTCGACTTCAAGTAAACTATTTATCACTCTTTTAAACAGCAGCTCAGTATTAGAGTGAAACAACAAACTGTCGATGATATGTATCAGAAATTTGTTAACAGGAATAAGTGCCACACCATACAAGTGCTAATTTATATGTTATGCATTATTATTATACACAATATATCACTGTCCCTTTATACATCAACTGACCATTCAGTGAGGATAACCCACATCAGCGGATGTAGAGAACATCCTGGTTTATAATGTAAGCCCAGCAGAACATGAAATATTTTGAATCAAATGTCTCGCTATTGAATGAATGAGTTTTATCATGATTACCATGTGTTTGTATGAGTTTGTCATATTTTTCTGATCTCAGAGTGTACAGAGTTTTGTAACTATAAAGTTTATCATTCATCGTTTAATTTGTGTGTTCACAAAGCTGTATAGAAACTAAGATGAGATATGTCATGATTTGAAGTAATTAATTTTCGATTATTTTATGTACTCGTTTGTTTCATTGGTGCTAATGTTTTAATCATTCGTTAGCTTTATATTGTATACCGTATTTACTCCAGATACGTTTTCCTGGTCAGATTTTATCATATGTGTACAGAAATTGTGTTACGATAGTTATTTTCGATATGTTATTCATCAGAATGATTGTACATTGTATGTTATTTATTTGAAGTTTTCACATTTCATATCATGAGCAGAAATCTTATGACTGGTACAGCTGCATTTCTCTGCATTCAACAGTGTTCAGTTGTAGTCTGTGTAGTTGCCTCTACAGATCTTTAGTAACGAGCCTGCGGATATATTTTAAGGAATGCCGGCTGTCAAATATACTGCAATTCGCGTCTTAACATGATGCGGACAGACCTTCTGTTACCCTAATGTTTGTGGCAATATTATGTTTCCCCTTGCGATATATTACCCATTTAGAGACCCTAATATGGAGGGCTATGGCTGTACCAGGTTTACATGTATCGTGCAATACACATAACTGCTTTGTAGAGATAATAGTTTAGGACTGACCTATTTATTGTGTGAAACAGCAAGAGAATGTTGCGCCTATTGTTTAGTTTGACAAGGGAATGTTGAATGATATCGTCTTAAACAAAATTACACTCGTTTTACATACTCTTTAAGTTCTCATTAATTTTCAGAATGTTATATATAATGGATAAGCGTGAATTTCAATTTGTACTTTCCCATCTTAAGCATGTTGCAATATCTCTTTTTATACCGTTTTACTGTATGACTTCAATCAAATTAAGTCATGTTAATCACTTTTTTACTGCATTTACACATCATTTTGAAATAGATTTTAATGTATTTTAACAGTTCTGATTTAAATTACTTCTTACGATGTATGTATCTACCATTAGTTTTGCATTTAAGTCCGTGTTTTTTATTATTTAAAAACATCTTTGTATTCATGATATGGATGACACGGCAGCATTACATGTGTTTCTCTGTATTGGTTTTATTTCTCATATCACTGGGTGTTCAAGTTTAGTTCGAATGACACTGAACGTAAATTCTGCAAGTTGGTCTACAGATTAGAGAATGGTTTAAAATGATATGACCTCAAACCAGACTGGTTGAAGAGTTGAAATGCTTTAATTGATCTGTAATACTTTGAGCCTCTACAGAATAAAATATCAATAATATTCAAATGCTCACACCGTAATCACGATAATACTTGACACATAAATTATAATTACTAATTGTATCACCAAATTGGTGTGCTTTTATAATTACGCTCATGCCCAAAATCCCCTATTTGTACAATATATTGTACGATCAATATTCCTCTTTTGATTTTAGTTGGTTTATTACCATTAGTCAAAACACTGGAAACTTACTGAAAATACTCCTATAGTATCATATTGTATAAGTATATTCGGTTCATCTCTTAAAAATTTACAGTAAATTCCCAACTCCACATTTATCTATAAGGCTCTAAGTTTCGGAAATTCAGGGACAGACACAAAAACAAGAATGCTCGGCCAAGACAGGGTCTTGTAATTACATCTGGCCATGTGTTTTGTTGTACAGTTTGGCTTGTTGGTATAAATGCCTTTTCTCCGTTTGGTTTTTCTCTTTAAATGCTTGGCTTTTCAATTTAGAAATAGCGCTGATATATAAACACCCCCACTATGCTATGATTTTGTAATTACTCGCTTATATTTGATTGCCTAGTTTGTTGTTACCAATGTGTAGTAGAGTGTCACAAGTTTATCGAATTGATTCAAATGTATCAAGAGCAATCATAGCCTTGACTCAAATGTGTGCCTCAACACCGAATTTAACAAATTTATAGTACTGTTTACGTTTACATTGGCAGTTACCATCACAGACTAGCTAGTCTGTGAGAAACGTTCTCAGCTGAGCTGAAATTAGTACAAAATTTCTCTAAAATTAAGCCAGGCCTTTCATTATCTTTTCATGACTAAAGCATCCCTAATTTTTCTTTAATATTCATCAACTGGAAAATCCTCAAACAATGCCTCGGAACAGAAATTTTCCTTGATTTATCCCAACTTTTCAGGCAGGGTGGTCTGGTAACATAGACCTTTTTCAGCTAGTGCGCCATATATTACAAACAGCCACTTATATCACATTATCAGGCTATGGTGCAGTTAAAATTTAGGGGTAGCAGTTGAGGTATCAAAATTGAGTTTTTGCTTTGATTGTCATTCTCGGACAGTTATCTGTCCAGGTTTATCTACCTCATTGTTATTTGCAACTTGTTTAAATGAGTTGATATTGTTTATATTACAATCTGTCCTAGTATGTCTTGTGTTGCCTGGCAACTGATTTAATTCTTCTTAATACATGTACCTTGAAAATACCCACAGAGCACAACTAAGCTTTTACATATAGCATGAAACTTGTAGTAAAGGCGCAATATTCAGTAAATTGCATAGCACAAAAATCTGTAATTACTTTCGGTAATTGTAGTATGTCCGAGTTATGCTATATATATGGACAGCACAAGTTCAGCTGTAGAGTGCGAGTGTTAAATTGTTGCCGAGAGATGCTATGACATGCAGCTTAGCTGCTCGATATACAGGGTGTTCTCTGCCAGTCTGGTTGGATAGTATATCTCCTTAAATAGGCCTAAATAATTAACACTATAAACCTATTTTGGTAATTTCCCTTAAATAGCATGACATATGAACATTTCACTATATTTTCATCATATTTCACAATATACATGCGTTCCTTATTCTTTCCATTGAAGAGTTAATATAGCAGCTGTAACCGCATATCTCCGTGACTACGATGTCATTTTACAATCATTCATCATCTCAGTTGACTCTCTTACGTGAATTTTATGTGTCAGTGTCATTCAGACTTTTATATATAAATGTATACCTAATAAGCTTTACCCAGCAGATGAAATTTCAAGAATTGATCTGCAAGTTCACATCTAGTCTGTGTACAGAATACTTTAGCGGCACCCGGCAGTTTTCTACCACTCTGTTTGAGGTTTATATCGCTTTGTGTCATGTGTACATTTCTTCACATGTATCTATGATTGTATAGATACTGAATGAGTTGATACTGAAATTGAAATGTTCATTCCTCTAAAGTATTATTATTTTTTGGTCACTTTTTTTTTAAGCCGTCTTTGCTATAAATGTCCGCAGAGTGTGTTTAAATGAAAAAGGCACTTATTTCATATCATAGTTATGTTGCCAATGTATAACGTTGCAGGAGTCGTGTGTAGATATGTTTGCTTTGAATAATTGATTGTAAGAATTTCATCATCAGTCGGAATAATGTGAAATTTACGATGACCTCTTACATAATCTAGATCAAGAGGCCAAGAATGATTCTCTTGTATGGTTCCCTTGTCGAGTTTCAAATTGTAATGTTTAATTATCAAGAGAATAAATTACAAAGTTGTATATGTAAAACAAATGTCTGTTGTTATTTATGATAATTGTGTCATGGGGTAGCGAGTTACTTGTAAAATGGGGCAATTAGTACCACAAAAATTGAGGAACAAGGAATTAAGATGCATTAAAAATGAACTGTGACAATAAAAAATTGGGTATGATTGAAAACAACACTTTGGCAGACGTAAAACTACTTCAGAAATTTGAGGACAATAATCCTTAGTACATCAGAAAACATTGTACACTTGATCATATGTTCCTGATAGAAGCATGGAATATTTAGTACACTAGTACGGTACACAGGTAGTTCTTGAATTGCTGAATAAAAGTTATGAAAGCATTGAGGAAGAAGTAAAAATGGGAAAGGCGTCAAACACGAGAAGTGACAATCAAAGCGCTTTGACGCAAGAACTCCCCAAAGTCGCATGAATCTGTGTCATTGCTTTCAATGTTGTCCAAAAAAAAGGCAGTCTTCATTAAAAATGGGTGGTGAGGACGGCTGTAAGGGGTTTGTGAAGGCCGTTATAATTGCAATAGTTGACTTTTTTGTGCAGATTTTATTGAAAAAGAATAAATTCATGATTTCTGTGGGAACCCTGAAACTCGCCAAGCTCATTATGATGATGCAATACATGCCCAGTTTACAATCTAATTTCTACAAGCCACATCTTCTCAGGGAGACACAATTCTTGGTAAAGGCAAAAGGTAAAGGCGGGGTATAGTCTGTTTTAGCCCCCATGGGCTGTCGACCGACTTCACACAATACCTTTGGTCGGCAGGCTCTGTTCACTCTTGCACTTTCTCAACTCCCTCGGGAGCATACGTACAGCTGTTACATCATGCTGCGCCATCACTGATCAGTCCAATGCCATCTCAACCTATAGCCAACCTCCCCATTTAAACCTGGGTTGAGTGGAGCCGAGTTTCAGGAGGATCTGCTTAGTTCTTCCATGCAGTGGCTGGGTTTGAACCCATGACCATGCGCATACGAGCATGCATGAATACACTTGTAAGTTGCTTGACACGCTGTCTGGTCAGCACAATATGCCAAATACCTTTTAGGCTTTCACTTCAGTAAGTTTCCTCAAATTCTGGCAATCTACATTTCAGTAATATGCCAATTGCATTTATCGCCACAGTAACGAGCTGTTGTGCAGAAATCACAAGGGACGATACAGAAGCACCTTGCGTAACACCTGTGGCAATGAGTACCAACTGCTCTAAGAGGACCACTGAGGCATAAGGTCGCTCAATTAAAATAACTTCTCCAGGCATTAAATATTTTCGCCACAATGTGTCTCCCCTATTAAAATCTGCTGTGAAGGCTACATCTACCTACTTCGATAACTGAACATACTTTTTGTTTTGCTTACCCTGAGTGGTGGCGGACCGGCGGCTCCCTACCTGCTTATGAAACTGGCTTATTCTTTCGCTTCAATTTTGTTTGGAGATTCAGAAGGCATTGTCCTCTGCGATATAGCTTATATCTGTTCAATAAAAATAAAAATAAATCTATTTTATTATCTTGACATTCCAATACATCACTTATGCAGTGATCAAAATTGTAAAGTTTAGAAAACAAGTACAGCGTGTGTATTTTAGAAATAATTTCAACAGTCATTTCATCTGACTGACAGTTGTGGCTGTCGATAAGTTCAGTATCAGCTCTATCAGAATTTATGTCTACATGGATCAATGTCAGACTGGAAAAGAACCTGCCCTATTTTTCTTATATTTTATTTTCCCTCGTGAAGACTTTTCTATTTAAAGTCCTACAGCTAGTTTTCGCTGCCCACCATGCATACACACCAGAAACTTTTCTTTTTTTTCAAAAGAACATGTTTGCTTTGGAAAGGCACCTCAGTTACATCAGTTACATCCCATTATTCTGCTTCTGACAGCCCATTCGTCCGACAACGACCCATCACTGGCATCAGAGTGATAATCAGACTATAAGGTACCTTATCATCGAGGCTCATGCCAGTGATCATTAGGGCTGTACACCGGTTCTCGATATACCGTTTGTACCGGTACAAGGATAACGATATGGGTATTGATAACCTTTATGTAATAATAATGATGCATCAAACGATATGCAGAGCGGCGTTTTCTAGCTAATAACACTCCTGCTACCCAGATGTTCCAGTGATTTGGAAGGCCACTTTCATTGCAACGACATTAAACAACATTCTGGAATTATTCCATAAAGATTTTGTTCATTATATTTCATTGTGAATTGTCAATATTGTAGGCTTGGATTATTCTCCTATTGATATTGCTTAACGATATGCATCATGATCATGATACGTATCATATCATATTAAAGATAGAGGTGTATAGCCCTAGTGATCATGCAGTTCCCTACATGGACCCTCAAAGCATATAGCATTTACCATTTGCCTGGGGCATAGTCTGCCTGTCAATCCAGACGTTAAAACTCATCACAACAACCCAATTTGACATTCATCTTTATTCTCAAAGAATAATAACACAAGGAATAATTTAACACAACCATTGCCATGAGCAGCAGCAGCAGCAGCAAAGGGTTTGTATTCTTTAACATAAGATTATATATTAAATTATTAATCTATTCAAAAATAATATCTGGAATTTTAAAACTGCTTTATATTTGCCTTATAAACTCCTTTTTGCAGATAGCTGCACAATGCACATCCATATAATTATGTATCAAGAATATTTATCAAAACAATTGTAATGCTTTTTTTAAAACATACAATTTTCATTTGCTGTCATTTTAAAACTTAACAGTTTGTCAGTGTATTTCTCCTTGAAATTTAAATACATGCAAAAGAAACAACATACAGTTTCAGTGGGATTAACCTGGGATTTACATACCCTACCAAAATAAATACCATCAATTCTTTAATATAGCAAGGTCTTCTGTGGTAAAATTGGTTATTCAAATCAATGAAAATATCATCACATGTCATGTAAGATTTCACTATTTGTATCAATACAAACTTTGGTAACTTTTCAGTATTTCATGCATAAACATTCACATGTATAAGGCTTTCATCAACAGTAATAATGACATACTTAACGGAGGGTAACTTGTAACCATTACTTAAATGAAGGGTAACTTGTAACCATTACTTAAATGAAGGGTAACTTGTAACCATTACTTAAATGAAGGGTAACTTGTAACCATTACTTAAATGAAGGTAACTTGTAACCATTATCTAACGGAGGGTAACTTGTAACCATTACTTAACTGAAGGGAACTTGCAACCATTACTTAACGGAGGGTAACTTGTAACCATTACTTAACTGAAGTAAACTTGCAACCATTACTTAAATGAAGGTAACCTGTAGCCATTACTTAACAGAGGGTAACTTGTAACCATTACTTAACTTGTAACCATTACTTAACTTGTAACCATTACTTATCATGCTTATAAAGACACTAACATCTGTTTGATCAATGGGGAGGAAAAGTACCAACAGAGGTCAATTTCTGCCAAAAGACGGCGCTTGTCCGGTGCGTACGTAGCACCGGTCTTTCTGAGAACTCTCGCAAAGCATCAAGGGATAACGTAAAAAATGGATTGTTGAATAAGCGTCGCAACGCTGTTACAACGCGTCGCAACGCCGTTACAACGCTTGTTCAGTGCCTTTTACGAAAAATAGTACCTTCTGCAGTTGGTGGAATTCCACGGTAGTTGTTCAATTTCATGACGTTAGTAGAGTTTAAGTCAAAACAAATCGTCTGAACCAATTTTACAGTGAGTGGCTGCTTGGAAGAAAGATATAAGGCGTAGTAATCACACTACTTTGTGTGCAGACGACGCGCGGGAGCATTTCCCTCCCCGATTCTGGGAGGGCGGCAAATCGGTTATGAGAAAGGCCGGTGCTTCGCACCGGATCATAGCGCCACCTTTCGGAAGAAAACGAACAGAGGTCATTGTCACTATAGCAGATAAGTATTGTTTAATGACGTCATCTATACTGTTATGTCATCCATGTAACAACGTGTAGTGACGTCATCTTATTGACTTTTTAATCTGCTATGGTTGTAGTGCCCCCTGTAGGCTCTGTTACTTTTTCTCCCCATTCAAAAAATTTACAAAGCTTCTTTAACAGTAACTAACCCAATGTATAACCACATATTCCTTTGAACTATATGCAACAAGAACTCAACTGAACAATATAATGTATATGCAGAATAGATAAACACCTAAACAAACATTTTTTAATTGTTTCTAAAGGCTTATATTTCCCCAGGAAAAGTAAAAGGATAATAAGTCAAACCCCAAATTTTAAAAAACCTCTCAATAACAATTAACTTCAAGTTTTCTTCATTTTTGATGATAGTTGACCAACCCCCCAAAAGGATATTAATTTTGAATCCCTATTATAAGATCAACATTATTGATTTGTATAGCGTTTAGCAATGTGTTTCGCAAATAACAATCTCTCAATATTGTTGCCAAATTGTTATGAGACAATGTCTTGTAAATGTTTAAGGATATTACATGTATGCAATATTACACAAAGAGTTTCAGTTCTCAATTCCCAATCAAAGCTACGTTTGCAAATTTCGTAGGCCGGGGATGTTTCAATTCAAACATCTAAAATTAACATCCATCAAAAGTTTGCAACTTTCTTCCATGGGAATGGTTTCAGTTCAATAAAAACTAAGCAACCAAGTAACACACTAGTGGTTTGAGTATGAACCAAGACATATTACTTTGTCTCAATGTTTCTACTTTGAGGAAGAAAACAAGGTAGGGGGTTAATATTAACAAATCAAATACATATCGGTAGTTTCAGTTATGAAGAATATTACATCTCAAATAAACATCTGACATTTGATACAAATGAAGCAGTCCTGCAAGAACTGCCTTCTAAAAGAGAGCTTCAACTCTTGACCCTTTTCCGTAATATAAAAAGGCAAATATTCCAGGTAACAACATTTAAACTTAACTATTTTCAAACAAATGATTTAACTTAATTGAGGTCCGAGACCAAACCTTTTCAATCAACACCAGCATTCATATTGTGCCCTTTCATATCAAGCTGGGTTTATAATCTGCTACCTGCTACATGCCAAGACATAGTAAAATTGGCCAAATCATACCAGTATAAAACATCTTTCAATGTACAAAAGTTTCAGTTAACCATTCATGAAGATATTTGTGTTTGCAGCAGGACATTTTCAAGACACTGTAGAAACATACTCTATCAATTCTAACAAGAAATGTTTTGATTATTAAACACCATGTGATTTTGCAACTCGTACACATAACTTCTTAAAGTGGATGTCACTCGTTTAACTACAATTTCCTACTAGTCACAACTGTTCCATATCAAAATAAGCTTTACTTTCTTTATTTTGACACTGTATATATTTCAACAAGACGAGACAAACAAACCGAAACACAGACAGTGCAATGAATTATAAACAGAACAGAAGTATGATACAATGTCGTTAATAGGCAATATACACAAAGCGCATAAAACTTCCAAATTACTTTCTCATTTTTTCTACATGAGTAAAAGTAAGCTAAGATTTATTTGGGATAACTACATAGCTCGTAAAAAATCTACTCTGTTTCTTTGGTTAACATTCATACATCATATATCAAAACAATATCGGTACAAACTGGCAAAACAGTAACAAAAATACTTGCTGTGAGTCAGACGAAATGGAAAACTGCACATCTGAATCTCAGCCTTTGTAATATATCAGTGAACCCATAATATATAGATAGCTGATTGTATAATGTACAGATTGAGACAAAAAATTGTTAACCTTTTTTTCTTGGACATGTTCAATAAATCAACAAACAATTGCGACCAGCTGAATAATGATTTCGCATCTTTACATGCTAAAAATCAGCCGTAATGAATCTTACAGAAAAGCAGTCCTCCCACGACTAAAGTCAGAGAAATACCCATCAAATAGGGAGTCCAGTTAGTCTTCTTCTCTTTCAAATATTCACATTCTTTCTGTTTCTCTTTCATTGTCTTAATCTGTTCTTCCGTCTGTTTCTTTCTCTCTTCTCTGTTTCTTCGACGAAGTTCAACTCCCCTAAAAAAACAAAAAAAACAAGAATGATACAAATGTTATTGTGATGTCTTTGGAGATAACAACCAGTGCTGAAGGACATGCACACTTCGAGCTGCATCTAAATTCCATGACAACCAACAGTGTACATCACAGATAGATTGTAGTAGAGCAGCACAGTTTAAAATCACCAACGGAGTGAAACAAGGATATGTCTTAACACCAACCCTCTCAGGCAAATTCTTCGCTCTATGCTTTATCATGCTTTCCCAGACTCAAGTCAAGATCAGAAATTAAATTCATTCGCATAAACTCTAATACCCTAGACAGGCCTGGGGATGATGCAGTTGAATGGAAAATCTGGAGGCATGTCACCCATAGTGTAATGGAATTACTGGTTCTATACGGTACCTTATATGTCATATCCTGATAATTATAACTAAAATAAAGACACCTACTTTTTCCGCCTGTTTTCTTCATCTTCATCATTGATGTCGTCTTGGTCTTTGGAAAGGACCGAGATGTGATTTTGGCGAATGTATTCAGGATGCAGGGGGGTCATCCTCGGCGGGGGTGGGGGAGGGGATTTTGGGAAGTCATCAATGTAGCCATTAGCGGCTCCTTCCTCTGCAACAGTGTTAAACCCTGGACGTGGGGCTCCCTGATAGTCTCTCACTTCGGACGCTCCTTGTTCCTGTTTCAGAAAAAAAAATAAAATCCAGATTCTGTCAAACTTCATCCTTATTATTATTACACCAATGGTTGTGTACACTAATGGTTGTGTATTAATAACCTAATAGACATTGAATAAAGCAACCATCTCAGTCATTATCAATCTATTTCTCAGCTTGACTCGTGTAGAGGGGATCACAATGTTATGATTGAAATTGGTGTGCTACAAGTACTTCAAACTCTTTAGAAAAGTGCTCATATGACAAAACATAATATTAATAGTCTCTCACAACTCTTTTAGAGTGGCTTTTACTGTGTACATGTATATTATTTAAAAGCTGAGACTTTAATAAATATGACTACTACTACATAACTGACGCAGTATTATAGCATTTGCACTTCTCTCTTGTATACATACATTATCAGAATCGAGGAATGGAGCATCGGGATTGGAAGAAAGAATCTTCTTGGCGCCCTCTATAATGGCAAGGTAAGAGAAACGGAGTTGATCGGCAGTTTGGATGAGGCCCATTCTGAACTGGCGCATGTCCATAAGAACTTGAATCACGTCCAACCTGTCAATAGTCTCTGACTGTTTGATCTGTAGGATGAAAAGCACATGTTTCACATATTCATCATTTGAATTGCACTGAGCTTACTTTCATAACATTAATGACATTAATGCTGACGATTCTAAAACTGCGATGGAAAACCCAGTTTAAAGACTACTCTCTAATGCAATAGAAAACCAAGTTTGAAGACAATACAACATAAAGAACCATTTCAGACAACTCTGTTAGGTTAGTATATGAAAAATGGGATGACGTCATCTAACTGCATGATTGCATCATCAGTGTTCTAGCTAGGCCATTTGAGCATTGCGTGGCACCATGCCCGACGCCTGTTGCACCATGCCCGTTTTATTTTAATGCTATGCCTGAAATTCAGTGCAGACTGTTTTTTTTTTTGCTTTTCAACTAGCTGGGCCGCCCTATATGTGTCTATTTAGGTGCCCTAATATCCTTGTGCGCCATGCCCATTTCAGATCCTAGCTGGAACACTGATCATTATTAATGGTTTGGACCATAGGTCTATAGGTTCCCTCTGTCTGTATTGTGATTCAAACACCACTCTTTGGAATTGTTGAAGTATTGGTGATCTATTTCACTTAATGTTTACCATTATGAATATTACACAGCACTATACAGTTAATATTCCATATTTTTGAATGTTTACTGTAATATACAATTGCACAAAAAGCACATGCTACCCACCAACACCAAGCATGTGTCCACGAGACAGAAAGTTCCTGACCGCCCTATTCCAGCACTGCAATGAATGACAGGTGGCCCAACGTCCGGGCTGAGAGCGCCTGAATCACGAACTGCCATCAAGAAGTTAAGAAAAGCTGCGGGGCTGGTAGGCACTGCGAAGTCTGGCCATGTTGTGTAGTGAAACTGCAGTACTTGCTTACTGTCACCACTCTGAAAATGAAATATCATAGCGCCAAGTTACTATAAGTCTTAGACCACCGAGGCACATCAAATGGGGGACTTTCAGATCAACAGGAGGATCTACATGCCGGTCCTTTCACCTTCGTTTGACGACGTTTAATCATACATTGAAGTCATTGAGTGCATTGATGATGTCACAAAGGTTGTGAGGACCGGCACACAGCTCATGTTGAACTGAACTTTAGTCCCACATTAGGTTGACCAAACAATTCTAATTTTATTGACTTAATTAGTTTTACTGTAACTTGATACGTATCATATCATTTTAATATAAGGGTAAGCATATGACTACCAGACGAAAAATAGGTGCTCAGAGATTCATCATCTTATTTTTATGCAATATGGCTGCCAGTGGCAATGAGTGAACAGCCCCAGATCATACAAAAGATATTTGTAGCCATTACTCACTCTGAGATCAGTAATTTGAAGAGTTCGAATGGTGTAGTTCTTAGTTTCACTTTCCGAAATGTACGTCACCACCAAGCCAACATCACTAAATGTCATTTCCATTTCATCATCCCCATCATCTGAGGGAAAATACTTGTAGCACTTGACCTGAAAATTTTAATATTAAACATCAATTTATTTGATCTTGAAATTTTAACTATGCATAATGAAAACTGGCAATTATTTACAACGTGAAGTTGTAATTATAATTGAACGACATTTCTACTGCATGACATCAACGACACTGAAGAAGGTCGCAGTATAGTGAGTATACAACAAAACGTCATGAATAAGCTGATGACAGATAAGCATTATACTGATAAGGCCGACAATAATGAACGCGCTCTTGTAATTGTCAACTCATATATCAATTAATCATATTTACCTGTCACATTTATTTGGCTTAGTTATCTTAAATGGCAAAACCTATACAAGACAATTCTTCAGATTTGTAACACCAATGCTTTTTAATAATGAGGGACTTTCAGCTAATTACCATCAGAGAAATATTGTTATATTTTAAAACTGATATTCATATTCAAAGAGGGATTCCTAATTATTATTTGCTTTTGATAGATACTCAATGATAATATATCAAAAAGTGGATTATAAAAATGATCACAAAAAAAATACTGAAAAAAAAAATGAAGTGAAATTTAATTAACGCTAAGCTGACATAGCATGGAGATGGTGCGCACACATGACTCGATGCTTGCGCCATCTCGTAGGAACTACCCTGGGACCGAGGAACGAGATGGAATTGAAATTACAGTTCAGTGTTAGGTTTTGATGTTCTAGGTATTCAATGGATCAGTGATAAGCCGCTGATTTATGGCAACAATTACGCATCGATATAATTAACATTTCAATAATGGTTATATGATAGGTGGCAGCTAATATAAACAGGAACTTATTGCTTACTCTTCCTCGTTCGATAACCCTGTTGAGCATTAGAACCGCTTTGCTGTTCTGTTCCCATACCATCAGCCAAAAGTGTCCACTGGTGTGCTGCAAGGGACCCTGCAAAACAAAAGCAATAAATATATTATAATTAGGGGTGATAAATAAGATATTTCCCAACTATACATCAGAGCCTTTCATTAAAAATCTGCTTCCCATTAGGATCATTAAGATAGTCTCTGCCTCATATCAAAATTTATAATTTTGATCACGCCCATAAGCTGGATAGAAATATAATAAATTTAAAAAGAATGTGTAAATTTTTTTTAAATTTACAGTGATCTATATTTCAGATAATTCAATTTATAAAGGATGTAAAGGTTTAAATGACGGAACAGTGAAACTATACAAGCGCCAAGGATTACAGTGAAGAATTAAGTTACACATGGTTTGACAGGCACTTCCTCTATCATGCGCTATGTGTATTACAATTATTACTTCATAATGCTAATCAGTCGTCAAACCGAGTATTTTTCTAGTTCTATAGCAAAGGCTAAGTATGCCAGTTTTATTCCCACTAGGTTGTTCACCATCATAATTTATAAAGTTAGGGTAAAAAACAATGCATGACTGAAGATACCCACCTGCGTTAAAATATAGGACCTATTAGCAGATGGCGCTTCCACCAAACTGGCATTAATGTAGTCGATCTCATCCCTCTGCAAGCGAATCCGACTGTGATCATCTGGAAATGACAAATTATCAGTTATTTGGTACATAATTAAAAAGCATTTACAATTAACAGCCATAGTACAAACAAACTTCCTAAGAATTTTACACACTCACATGGACTGACATCTCTGTATCGATTCCTTGCTTTGAAATCTGGTCTCCTAGCATCTTTTAGACCCACGTCACAATTCCGAAGAGCATCCTCCCCTTTGATTTTCTGAAAAATGAGGAGATGTAATAATGATATTACATATTTTGCGAGTATAATTGAAAAAAAAAAAAGGTACTTTGGACCGTCAAGGATGGTATTATCGCCACTTAAATTGGTTTGTTAACAAAATTGTTAACATTCTAAGTGAGTGTCGATAATACCTGCCCTGTCGATAATCCCCTCCTTTACGGTATATATATCTAATATCTATCGTATGGTAGTTTGCAGTCAAGTAACATTGCCATGATCGCTATCAGGTCACATTAGCAATTACACAGACTGACAGAAGCACAGTCCGTGGACTGACCTGCAGGATGTACAATATGTATTGCTAATTGGTTTGGTGTATATTTCAGGGTGATATTCAGTCAATAGGGGTGTTCAGTGAATCACAATTACTCACAACCAGAAACATACGAGTTGCAGGGCAAGTTAATGATGGGTGTCTGGACTATTTTAGGTCAGCAGGGATCTGCCACAGTTTCTAGCTACCTATTCACAGCTAATGGGTGCGAATCGGTGCCAATTTTTATGTGAACCCGCATCCACAAACCTGGTAAACTTGGTCCCACGATTTGGTCTGGTCAAACTTTTCGAACTCATCCAGCAGCCCCATCTTTGTCCTGGAACTTCACTGTAGCCTCAAAAGAGCGATAACGATATCCTCACGTCTTTCGTCGCACTGCCATGGCCTCAAAAGGTCAGAAAAGCTATCTCAGAAGTGGTTTTCTCTAAACGTAAGACACCTCGAACTCTTGACGGATGTGCGCTTGCTGCCTCAGAATGTAGTTTCCGGCCTTTTCACCTTAGCGCCATCTAGTGCATTTACCAACGCCCTCTTGTGATTTGTGACTAAAAATAATGTGAAAATAACAAACATAGCCTGCTGCAGCAGCATACCCTCAGCTAATTCCGGCAATGAATATGGCCTGGGTGTATGGCCCCTTTATGGAGCTAGAGAATATACTCTAATTTTTTGCAAATATAAATAATATGATAATGCAATGTGCATGAGAGGCCGCAGGAGGTGCGATTTACTAAAAGTATACACTCTATACAGCACTTTGATGCGATTTTCATACATGTTACGTAGATCTATTAATTGGGTAACCAAATGCTGAAAAATAGAGTTGCTTATTTTCAGTTTTTTGTTTGTTTATTATACGTGAGTTTGCTATAAAATCAAGAGTTGTAGCCAGAAAAAAAATGTTTTGGGAGGCTTTGATTGCTAACAAGAAGTGTCATATGTGAAGTGACATGCTCTCATGTGATTATCTAATAGCAATTACAACCAACAAAATCCCGATCTTTCCGCTTGAGCGAACACGTTGTAAGCATGTTCCCCTGGCCTAACGCCAAGGCATTCTGTGAAGTCATCAATACAAGTTTGTTTTGACGTTTTGGCCTATTTTCATCGGCGACCTCATTATGACCGCACTTTGATTTCTATTAAACGTTCATTTAGTTGGCTAGTTCTACTGCTTGTCGTCAAGAATCACATAGAAATGATCATTAACAGTGTTCTTACGACAGTTTCTTCAAATTAGTCCAGAAGATCGTAAGTTAAGAACGATTTTTGTGTGTAAGTAGGTCATTATAAGCCACGCAGATTAATTAGGACAACGAAGTTCCGATCCGGTCATTTTACAAAAGCTCGTTAGTAGATTCCATATCTGGCCAATCTCTAGCCATAAAAGCCCTACAGGCTACGAGTTCTGAGAACTCACACAAAGCGTCAATTAAGGGATAACGTAAAAAATGGATCGTTAAATAAGCGTCGCAACGCCGTTACAACGCTTGTTCAGTGCCATTTACGCCGTTACAACGCTTGTGCAGTGCCTTTTACGAAAAATAGTACCTTCTGCAGTGTGTGGAATTCCACGGTAATGTTGTTCAATTTCATGACGTTAGTAGAGTTTATGTCAAAAGAAATCGTCTGAACTAATTTCACAGTGAGTGGCTTCTTGGAAGAAAGAAATAAGGCATAGTAATCGCACTACTTTGTATGCAGATGACGCGCGGAAGCATTTCCCTCCCCGATTCTGGGGGAGCGGCAAATTGGTTATGAGAAAGGCCGGTGCTTCGCACCGGATCGTAGCGCCACCTTTCGGAAAAAACGCCCCTCATTAGGTGTGAAGTAGCAAAAACTAGGGCAAATCTGTCAATGGACCATGCTTCGTGTTTTGCAAAGTATGCAATCAGATTGGCTGCCTTATGCAAGAACTAACAGACACACACACACATATATATATACTCTCATTTGTGCCTCAGGCTATGACTTCAACACAGACTTGTTAACTAATTAAATGTCCATTTCTAGTCAAAATTATTCTGTGTCAGCAAGCAGTTACCTGAAATACGCGTAATAAAGTTGACCTGACTGAGGGTAAATTAATTGGTCAAATACTGAGATGAGCTGGGTGATAGGTCAGGGTGCCCCTGCTGTCAGGATGCATATTATACATGTTATATGTTTAGAATGACATAAATAATGATTTGGGAAAAAAGTGCAGTATGGCGGACCCAGATTTATGACCATATTTAGCAAGCCTCATTGCTGACATCAAATGCTTGAATTAAATGAATGACGTCACACAAACTACAGCAGTTTTATCTTTCACGGCAAAAACGATGTTTATTTTTATTTTTCCTACCCTTCACAAATGTTATTAGTATTTTATAATCTATGGATGCCAAATATGGGCATAAATTTGGGTCTGCTATACTGCACTAAACCCTAATTTGGAATAAAGTGTATACATATGTTTTGTACATACAACATATGAAAAATATGCCTATATTTTATTGGCAAAACGAAGGTAAAAGATAAAACAGTAAATTAATTAATAATTTTGGGCCCTCCTTTATAATGAATAAGTTCTATGGTAAAATTTTTAAATTTCAGCCAATATTCATTGCTTCATTTTCTCATTAACTTGTTAACTGAGGGTATGCTGCAGCAGCGTATGTTTTTTGTTTTATTTTTCATTATTTAGGTAATTGGATTGCATGAGCGAGCCCATTTGATTCCAACATTTTGCTGAGGATGTTTGCTGCACTGCGCGGCCTATATTTCGTGAATGATTCGTGGCGCCCTCTCTGGTAATGTACACCAAGTCCCACGTGCGATGCGAGGAGGCCGACATGTGGGTTGTCTCGTTCAAAACATTTGCCAATTTGCCGCTGAATTGAGTTCTCTGACTTCTAGGAAGATGTCAACTTTCGTATCTAGCATCAGTCCTGTGACTGGCAAAATTGAGTGGATTGTACAAGACGAAAACTATGATTATCACCAAGAAATTGCGAGGTGAGTTTGCACTGTTTTGACAACTGTTTTGACATGGCTGGTTTATATATTATATTGACGGGGATTGAATGTCGCATGGGTGTATTTTATACTATTTATAAACTCCACTTCGCAGGTGCCTGGGTAAACCAATTCATATGTTGTGAATATTCACTGCGCTTTTGATGGCCGATTGACAGGGGCAGATATGGAAAAAGGGACAGGATTTGGGGGGGGGGGGGATTTAATGCAGATCGATGGTGTCCTATAACTGTGATCTAGTGGTCCAAGTGTTGGAGCTTGCAGATAGATAGGTAGATATGGAAAGTGCAGCCCTCTAAGGCAAGGTCTTGTTGCTAGCGAGGGTTGATGAGGTGAGAGAGAGTTAACCCATGTTACAATTACACATTTATTTACCCTTGGATTTGGTCTTACTTGTAACTTATATGTAAGGGTCCGCCAATTTAGTGTCTCATCCGAACGACAGCTAGCTGGGATGTAGCTCATGTAGAATGCCAGGGCCGGGGATCAAACTTGGGACCTTCAGCAGAGCTGGCCAATGTGAAATACTTGTTGAAGGGGGAGGGGTGGGGGGAGTGGTTGGTTGGCTGAAGCAACTGAAGTGATGATATTTATTTTTGCTGACCGACCTAGAGATTTGTTAGTAAGATGGAAATATTTAGCAGATCTATATATTCACTTATGATTTACCAATTGCAACTATCTGCTATGGGACAAGATTAGCATGATTTACTATCTTCAATATTGTTGTATAAAGGCAGTCAGTGGTTTGTTGAAGTAGTCAATCAATCAGTTTCTTCAAGGTAAATTGGCGTAACAACTGCTCAACATCTATCAAATATTTTTGTTTATAATACACTTCTGATGCAGAATAAACCTGGCCTTCCTATGGGGGACATTTGCTACATCATACACACACATAATAGCTCAGAAGTAATGTTCTCTCTAAAAATACATTTTACACCATGAGGCAATAAGAAGTAAATACTAGGTGCAACAAGCAGCTATATTCTGTGTTTCTGTAGTTATGAATAAATGATGATAGACTATGTTGCAAATTGTATTTGATTGTTGAAATTAGCATAAATCATTAACCTTGTATACTCTTCGGACTCCGAAACGTATTACGATATTGAGAGCTGTTCGGATATCAAGACTATAATCCGTGAGACTTAGTTTGAAGATATTTATCAGCTCTGCCCCCCAAAGGGGGGAGAGCTTTTGTTATCGCCTCGATTTTACGAGTGATGTCGCCTCCTTGGTGATGTCGCCTTTCCCACCAGTTGCATTCCAGATAAAAACACTAGTTATCAGCCGTATTTGGCCATGCCGCTTCGTATATATGCAGTTTCTGTACAATTACAGCCTCTTATTGCTTTTGTGCTTGATTGCTGGCTTCTGAAGGTACCCATTGCTCTTTTCCGCTGACTGCACGCTGTTGCATTTGCAAATGAGTGAGACTGAGTGGCTGTGCCTAGCCTTCAATTTCTATGCTGGGGCAAGTAAAAAAAAATCCCATCCATGGGGTAAGCTGTAAACATGGCAAATGTGCAAGATAGTGTGGTTTATCATATGATCATTATGTCTGCCTCTGACAGCTGGACACCGACAGTCTGGTCCGAAACAGTGTGGTAATTTGCAGATGCGCGGTTCTAAAGGCATTGTGGGACAGTTTTAACACCTTTCTTACCGCCTTATATATACCGGTATGCTAATAAAGGTTTAGACCAATACCAGTCTTCCCGAAGTTCAAATGTCCTTTGCCGGACCGAATGTCAAAATGAGCCCCTGTCTTTATGAAATATCATTGTAAAATAGGTTGTCTTTTGCCGGTCAAATCCGGCGGTCCGGCGTACTTCAGGAAGACTGCAATACCATTATAGTACTATCACTACATGCAGTTCAACTTGAGTTGTACTATGAATAGTATGAAAGACATTGAAAGTATGTGATATATACATGATTGATCATACACTACAAACAAAACTGCAATTATAGTTTTGCAAATCAGATGCTGTCCATCCTAGTTGATATGGGCATGATAAGCATGGATAAGATATGACCGAATTATTTTGCTTTTCTACCCCCTGCACTTATATTACCCCAGCCAGGGTTTGAGGGGGGGGGGATAAAGGGGTGCATGCTGAATGCTGCATGCCAGGAATGTAGCAGGATGATTATAGAGTAACAAGGATCACATCATGTAGCCAAGAACTGTTGAAGAACATCATGCTGTTGTTTTGTGCAGTCAGTGCTGTATTTGTTGTACTATAGTTGTATTGAAGGTGAATGTTGTGGGCTCATCATTGCTCATGCAGTTCAGTGCAAAAAAACGAAATGAAATAGCTGGGAATACTATGGAAATTTATTCATTAGATCCATGGGCTAATAATTTATTAAGCTTTTTTATTTTGTGAAATATTGTTTTGGTCTGTCAAACATACTTCAAACAATCTCTGTTGCAACAAGATGTCTGGATTTTTTATTTAAACAAAATATTTTGTTAGCTTGGTTGACATATTACAAGTATTATTTGTCAAGTCTTTGGTAAATTTCTAAGTAAGTTTTCGAAGATAAGTTTGTAGCAGAAACCTTTTGTTCAAGGTCCAATTCATTTGTTCTATCAAGACTGCAAATTTTGTTTATTATTAAAGGTGATGCAAAATTACATAATATTTTTTAACATTAACCACAGTTTGTAATTTGTGTATCAGGGGTGGAATTTTTCCTGGGGAATATTTCAAGAGGAATTATTTTATACAATATGCACCAGCACCATGTATAATTTTCATTTGTGACCACTAAATGCACTTGACATGGACTCCCATGAGGACCATAGCAGAATACTAAATATACAGTTTCAAACATGTGTGAAGTCTTACCACTGCTTACTGCATTATACAAATATATTTAGATGCTGAGAGACAACTGATCAGATCGTCACTTATAACGGAAAGGATAGTGCTCAGTGATCTCTTGATAAAAACATATGGTAGCACTTTCTCTTTTTTCATCTCTGCTTGTTTGTTTGTTTGTTTGTTTGTTTGTTTATGACCTGTGTTGACCTCAGCTTCTCACCTCACGAATAACCATGAAGTGTGGCCAACCTGTGGCCATCCTCTGGCCAACCTATGATGCATGTCTGTGTGATGTGTCCTAACACCTGATGGCCAACCAGGGAACCAGCCAGAACCAAACCAAATGCTCCTACCTTCCTCCCCTACCCAGATAGGCTACCCAACTGGTCCTACCTGGCCAACCTGATCTTTACAGAGCATAGCAGAGTGTGAACATTCATCCCCAGCCAGTGGTATTTTCGCTTCTCCTTTCGACAGCTGTGCAAGTATCTCACCTCAAGGCAACCGGCGTGTAGAACTACTCATTGCACATGGCCAGTGTTTCGAAGGATTCTAAACGACCTTGCCTTTAACACTCGTTTGTTGGACAATTAGCATTGGACGCTATCGCTTAATCGCCAACACCTTGGCAGTACAAGATACCAGCTCCTCGAGGGATTGATTTTGATGTAATTGAGACATAATTGATCTTGAGTCTTTCGGCAGATGGGTAGTTTTTGCAGCTCCAGTGGCTAGCTCCGTGCTATGCCAGCCATCTGCCGAGCTAGGTCTGTGCAGTATAACTCAACAGCACTTCAACATGATTCTGCAAATCCTCACTTTTGACTTTTCGGGATCGATTGCAACTTGCTGCTGATTGCTGAAAACTAGAAAAGGATCAATTTAGAACTTACAAATCTTCATTTATATCCTCTTGTATACATTTACATTTATCTATACACCTGTGTGGTCTAAGAGAAGAAGCATACGTACAACCAGACATGATGCTATATTTATAGACCTGGAGGCGGGAAAAAAGTCCAGTCGTACGAGTTAACTGAACCTTCATTGGCATCATCTATAGGAAGTGGAACTGGTCAAAATGAATGTTTTCTGTGACATTTGGGACAGCTGGGGAGGGGGGAGTTTGACCAAGCCCTCTCCAATTGTGGACTCCCTGTCCAACATGAATGGCAATGCTGTCCAGGTCAAGCATAATTGGTAAGTATCAAAACTACAAAGATTGAAAAATTGCTTTAATAATCATTTGCCAATCATTGATAATGATTCATCACATCCATTAATTGTAGAATGTCTGGAATCTCTTGATGATTTTCACTACACATCCCTGAGATAATGTTTATAAATAGAGATCTCATTTATTGTATGGTCCTGTATGAGCTTGATGATTTGCATCATTCAGAAAGTTATACCATTGTGCATACCACAAGGATGTCTCATATGACCAATCATTTTGTAATTTTTTTGCATATTTTTAAAGGAATTCTGGAAGAAGAAAAAATACTGGAAAAATAAGAAAATTAATGCTTAATTTATTTGATAATAATTTCCCCTTTCATTTGGGATCATTTTTGCAATTATAAATGGTCTATATCAGGTTGTTTATTTAAGCAACCTATTTTTGGAAATATATTATGATCCATTATAGTGTGTTTATATGTGAATTGTTTAGTCCGACTAACTGCCTCATGGCGCGCTTGCAAATGACAGCACTGTTATGGTCTATGAATTGGTATTAAAATGAATTAATGTTAATCATCTGTAGATCTATCTTAAGTTAAATTGAAATTATATCAAGCATACTTGTACACCAGATCAGCATATATATAATGAAACCTGTTTATATTGAACACATCCCAAATGTTTTGTTAAAAACTTAACAAGGGGGGTCCAATTGCATATATATACTTAGAGATTTGTCAGAATAAGCCTGTAGACTTGGTAAAGAGATCCATTTTCTGGTACATTAGTCTGACACATGCAGAATTGCAGGGAGCAGGTGAAATGCTGAATAGTGTGGGGTTTGTCCCACCACGTGGTTGCATGAAGGGGTGTGTATTTCAGCTGCTTTTCAGCCAACTGCCTCTATCTGAATAACTTGCTAAGTATCATGGAGCCATGATGGTGGTCTTGTTGAAGATGCATGTCGTGTATATATGTTGGAAAATGAGGGAAGTTCAACTATCAAGTGTTCAAAAGCAGAATGCTAAATATTATTGTAAATCAGGGTTTATAGTCTGTTTTTCCCGTGTAGAGTAACTCAACCAACTTTACAATTACACCCTTGACAGGCCTGTTCAAGCATGAGTTGTTCTCAACTCCTTGAGGAGTAATACAGCCCATTACCATGATTACACCTGCAGGGGGCTAAGCACTCTAAAGTTGCCATCACTGCCTGTAGCCAAGTACACATTTACAGATGGAGTGGAAGAGAAAGTTGCAAAGGGTCTGCTCGGTTCCTCCATGCCATGGTGGTGGCTCAAACCTGCGACCATTTTCAGTTTGAAGGCAAACACATGAACACCTTCACCACTAGGGTTCGATTTCTCCGCAGTGCTATGGTGATATCTGCAACAAGGTCATGGTCTAATGCTGACTAAAATTTTACCGCATTCTTGTAATTTGTGCCGTATATTTTATAATGCATAACTTCCATACCCTTGTAATGCCATTTAAATGTCCTTGAAGTAATAATCTTGATGTATAGGTCCAGGAAATCTAAAAAAAAAAAAGAAGAAGAAAAGAATCACCATCATTCAACCCTTGTGAGCGGTAAGAACTTGCCTTTGCGTTTAGAGGGCTACACTTTCCATATCTATCTTAGACTATCTAACCAAAGCTTATGAACTAAAAGGACCTGTTCTGCATGCTAATGTAGGCCCTTCTTGCCACAGAGTAGTCTGTGATCATACTACATTGTACTTATATACCATATGAACCTGTATAGAGTTCTATCATTATACTGGTATATAGAGTGATATTGCAAGGTGCCATATCATAAAGGTAGTAAGCCTCTCAGCAGTTATCATCCAATATTGCATGACCCCATTCCATGCTCTTCTTGTGTATTTTCTCTCCTCCCAACCCTCGTAACTCTCAGTTCCTGAGGCAGGGCACAAATATGTAGCTTGAGGAGAAAAGCAGTGCACTAGTAGAACATCAGGCAAAGAGAGATGCTATTTGCAGTCTACAAGACATGCGAAACCGGCTGTTTGGGTTAGAAATGATCAGAAAAAAGTTCAAAAACACTTTGCTGAAATGTGCAGACCATTAACAACATCAAAAACACTTCATGGTCTGCCCCATAGGTCTCGCCTTGTTTACATATCATATTTAGTCATTACCCATAAAATGCACTGTACTAAGGAGTTTCTAAATATTTTGGGCAAGTTTGACAAAATGAAATTATGAAGGCATGTTAATATGATCACCAGATACATTTTGCTAATTAAATTGTGATCATTATTCTGAAAATCAAGTACATTGAGTCCAATTAGCACAGTTTTATTGACATTATCTAA
Source organism: Alitta virens (assembly GCA_932294295.1). NCBI lineage: Eukaryota > Metazoa > Annelida > Polychaeta > Phyllodocida > Nereididae > Alitta > Alitta virens. The sequence continues at coordinate 18,522,316 of OW028582.1, forward strand.
TGCGCTGGCAAAAATAGTTCACACATAGGTAGACAAGAAATTAAAATATTATTTTTACACCCAAACGTTTTCCACCGCTCTGTGCTGTGCAATATTATGTGTTCCTGTCATTAGGTGCATTTTGGTCAAATCTGAAGTGAACATTTTCCTCATCAATGCTTATGGTGACTGGTCCATATAATTTTGGACTCAGTTTAGATATTCTTTCAAAAAGTCTGTCGTGGAATCTTACCCAGAACCTCTCATTGACCATCATGCTCAGAGCAGTGCTTTAAAAACTTCAGCATTTTTATATGGTCCACGAGAATGTTGTAACGTCCAATTTCCTTTTGAAATTTGCAGAAATAGGCTCTTAATGGTGTCCAGATGGACTTGTCCATTCCTTTCACATGATGTGGTCACCCTCTTAGCCCCTAAATAACTTCCCCATAACATTACAACACAAATATATAGAAGTGCACCCCCAATATTATGGGTAAATATACTTTACTGGAGGATCCCCTTTGGGTAAATGTTATTAGACTCCAGAGGGAGCCTCTTTGGGTAATGTAATAACAGGACTCACCAACAGGTGTCGGGTCTTGTTGGAGCAATGTGCGAAGGTTAATGACACGCATTTGAATGAAACTTTTTCTGTGTGTGTTTTGCTGCAATTATGTGCTATATTTTTCCGTTATTGGCAATGATATGCTTCAGGTGACTGCTTTGGCAAATTTCCACAACTACCCCAAGTGATACTTCAGGGTATTTATTTGTTCGGGTCCTTGAAATCTCTGGACTACCAAATGTGTTGATAGATCAGGATTCCCGAGTTTCTGATTTTCCATCTGGGGAATTTGGGAAGAGTGCTGTAGGCAATCCGAGATTGCATCAGAAGGAAAATGTGTTGGGATGTTCGACACACAAACTTTGAACAAGCCAGTGATGGTCAACTGGCCATCACACTCACTGACAGCTACTGACTGTGAATGCTATAGAAGACTAATGATATTTCTCCGCAATTTTTGGAATTTTATCAGGAAGAGCTCAGGAAAATTCAGAGAATTCAGTGTCCTAAAGTTGTGGGAACCCAGCGGAATGAAACTTGTGTGACTATATGGGTGAAACTGACTGAAATGACCTCTCCAATTTTAGTGCATTTTTGCTTATACTGGCAACACTACAGACCTATGCAGTGTGTTGGTGTGCAACATATGCACCAGTCTACAATAAGGTACCCAAAATATTTTTGCCTCTGAGTTCACCTTTGCATCAGTTGCAGCAGCAGCAGTAACAGCCTCTAAGACAGTGAACCCTATAGATAAGACCATCACGAACCCAGCAAGGAACCAGCAAGACTGTAATTGCTTTGCCAGTAAATCTTTCTCTTGTTTCAGCCCCATTGATGACGGACTTAGGTTGGCATTGATCTGGTATGTGTTGGAAATAAAGAGGTTTGGTTGATGTATGGAGGTCAAGAAGTTGGGTTGTTTTTATCATACAACAAAATACCAATATGAGAAATTAATGACATGGCCTTTGTACAGAAAAAATGGTATGATCATGATGAATAAATATGGAAAGTGCAGCCCTCTAAGGCAAGTACTTGCCGCTATTGAGGGTTGATTGATGAGGTGAGAGAGGGAGGAGGAGTCAACCCATGTTACACGCATTTACCCCATGGGTGGGGTCTTTTACATGCCCAGTCGTAGACACCGAGTACAAGGGGCCGCCTAATGTCTCAACCACTAAATGTTGAAGTAAGCCAAAAAAGAAGATAATATAGTGTTGTTAGTTGTTTGGAAAGTGTCATGATGAGAACCTATCAGCGTGCTTTCAAATATCTCGGCTACCACATTTGCCTCACAGTTAGGGCACAACTTGGCTGTTTTGAGGACTATTGCTTTTCTTCTAAATGAACTTCGATTTGTTTTTGAACCTTCGTAATTTTTTTTAGTAGAGTCTTGGTAACTCTTGCAGCAGCAGTGTGATGACTTGTATTAGGACAGATGACATGATCTTGGAGTGTCCATAGAGACTATAAGTACCAAGAATACACTCTTAGCTCAATTGTCCATGGTCTGTCATTTCGTTGCTTGGTCTAAATATGTAAGTTTCCTGAAGAAGAAGAAAAAAGGAGAATTGTACAAATGAACTTGCTTTAAGAAGGATCTCCCTCTTAGGCTCTTATTAAGATATGGTATCTTTTTGCCATTGCTACTTCAGACACCTTAAGTGACTTTTTTGCAGATGCAATTAAATGTTGAATCTGACCGATGTGATGCATCAGTTACGTAATGCTTTAAGCAATTGTGAGGGGGCGGAGGCCTAGCTCAGAGGTAGCGCTCTGGGCTTCCAACCGCTGGGTCCCGGGTTCGATTCCTGGTCGAGCCTAAGTTGGATGGCTGTTTCATCCTTCGTCTCATTGCCATGGTCTCTGCCTGTCCTAATTAGCCCAATTGGTGCAGAAATACAGGACGTAAATCCCTAATCACCCACCCACCACCCATTAAGCAATTGTGATGAGATAATGATGTATTAATGTTGTCCAAATTGTTGTGCTATCTGGGGAGTCCAAACTTTTGGAAGGCAGAGTAGATGGTCTATTTGTGGAACAGAATGTTAGGAAATTATGTGCATGTAATGTATGTTGAAAATGGCACAGCAAGGAATTTTTCATATCCAAATTATGATTCCTGAACATGCTAAAGCATTTTTGAAAGAGAAAATTAATGCTATTTGAGCCATACTACTTGATGATCATTCTATGTACTTGATAGTAAATACTGTAATTTGGGCGAGAATTTTATCTCGAAATCCTATAGCTTCATATTTTTCATAGTCTGCTTTATATGTCTGCAATATTTCATTATTATGGGCCAGAAGATTTGTATGAGTAGTAAGATGTTCACTTTATCGCCAAGATGAGGAATGCTGAACAGTCTGCTTAAAAAAAGACCCACCAACGCATGAGCTGGGCTACATGATGGAAAGATTCAGTAGCTGACTGCATACCTGGGAGACGCTGGGAGATGCTTGTTATACTGTGCAATGAGGAGAGGGAGGAGGTGCTAAATTATGTGCTGTTTGGATAGGTAGAAGTTGTAGTGTGTACCAGTGTATTATATCTACTGCATGTAGGCTTCATTTATAAATATTGAAATGAGAAATAATGCATAACTAATGTTTTATGATTCGTGTCCATACTCTTGTGGCTTGAGGGAGGGGTAAATGAGAAATGATGGATGCTGTTTGGTTTGTTGGAAGTAGTAGAATACATTATGTTATCTCTACCTGTATAGGCTTCATAACATTGAAATGGGAAATAATGCATATCACTGACTAATGTTTTATAATTCTTGTCTGTACTATGCCTGTAGAGCAGGGGCCTAGCTCAGTCGTAGTGCACTGGACTGCCAACCACTGGGTACTGGGTTCGAATTCAGCCCATGTTGGAAGGGTGCTTCATCCTTCGCCTCATTGCCTTGGCACCTGCCTGTCCTGATCAGCCCTATCTGGTGCACATATATGGGACGTAAAGCCCGCAGTACTCTTAGGCGAAGTTATGGCTTTTGAGAGAGAGGTGGTAATGTTAAATTATAAACATCGACTGAGCAGATACTCTGTAACTCTTTACTATATTAAAATAGGCAGAGATGACAAATGTAGAATGCTTAGCCCCTGCAGGTAATTCTGTGTCATGGAATGTATACTCCTCTGGGAGTTGAGAAAGGCTCATGCTTGAACAGACCTACCAAGGCTGTAATTTTTCAGTCGGCAGAGTATGTGTGTCACACAATTTTCAAACGACTCTAAACCTGCATACATTTATATACATAGACTACATTATGTCCTCTGAACAGTCACCTTGCCTTGTTACTTGTGTGTGTCACTGCTAAACATAGGGCAAATAAACAAATAAACAACCTTTATGCAGTACACGTACATAGATACATAGCAGACATTATACAGTGCTTATTATGTTACATTGTTTGTTGCCAGAGGTATTGGTTTCCAGAAATAGCTAGCCGTTATAGGTATGATTTATTCTCCTGTGAGGTATTACTCAGGGTACATGTGTTTCACATATGACTATTTGTACTACAGTAGTGTGATAAATCATAATATCACATTGTGAAGGTGTGATCAACAATTGTGGAGTTGATTACAAGCAATAGTACTCATATATAGTGTTATATAAGTAATGTGCTTGGCTTAACCTTACTATATTATTAGTATTTTGTAAATTGGTACTTCGGACTCCCAAGTTGTATTATCTCAGCATTACATTTGCCTGTGGCATCTGCTCATACTAAGCATATGAACGGATGGCCACTTTGTCACCCTTGGTCTACCTGTAGTATTACAGCATACAGTAGCAATATGCCATTTATAAGGAAGTTCATATGCTGTTGAATATTTCTCCTTCATAAGACTGAAGTAATGTTTGTTTTTTGTTTGCCAGCATTATTGTCTCATCTTTACATCTGCCTCTGGCAGCTGGTCTTGTAAAGTGTATTGTGTAAGTTGATTAAGTTCAGACCAGAAGCATTTTGAAACAATACCATGCGATACAATTTGTTAATCATATGTTAATAAATTGGTAAAAGGACTGACTTCATGCTGCCATGATGTGTACACTTGCTGTTGACCAGAGATAGATGTTCCTGATATTGCTAGTCCTACTCTGAACTTGATATATATCTCCGTGGGCCCATAGCATGTCTGTATACAAGCAACATCCTTTGAGGAGGCTTGACTATATTGTCTTCTGAGTTTATTTACACTCTTCCCCTACTTATGCTGGTGTTTGCTACACAGAAATGTTGGCCAATGATGTCAGTTTGGGAAGAAATGTTTCAGAATTAGGGTAGCACATTATTACAGCTATAGGTAACTTGTGTAATATTGTATGTTTAGGATTTTGTTCGGAACATTCTCAGTCTAAGGAGATCGATGATTGATTTTTTCAAACTTGAAAGTTTCCGTTCATATGTTTCCTTGACTTTGGACTACAACATTTGAAAATAAATTGAAGTGATTCTGATATTTAGCCTATTTTGTACATGTGTCCTGTTTGATGCTGTTAGGGTTAGGGTTATTTTGTACATGTGTCCTGTTTGAAATTTTTTTTAGTATCGTTAATTTGAACCACGTTACTGCTAACAAACTGACTATAGTAGATTTCAGTGGATTTCATAGACTTGGGAAATGAACTCCAGGGGACGTCATATGACTGTCCCCCCCCCCCCCCCCCCATGCATTGGGTGTCCTGGATTCACACGACGTCCTGCCTCTCCTCTGAAGTTTTATAAGTTCCCAAATTTATGAGCTTCTATGAAATCTGATGTAAAGAAACTCTCTGGAGCACAAGACTTGTTAGGAAAGCAAGAGAATTGTCCATTGCACCAGAGACTGGCAAGGAGTCAATCGATGGTGCAGAGAAAGACCGTACAAAGAACTACGAACATCATGAACACAGCACTTTGCTCCTTCAAGCTCCTTCACAGGTTCACTGAGCACTACATGATCCCGAAAACCTTTTGAGCCACCAGTGTTGTGGCTCCTTTGCTTCTTCGTGTTGCTTTTCGTAGGGATATGTGATGACAGGAATGCTCACTTGATATTTACCACTCGCAGTAGTCTCCCATAGTTATCACATAATTGAGTGAAACCCCATGGCTGGCCAGAAGAGTGGAGATACGGTGCTCCAGCCATGTGCACTCCACATTGGAGGGGCACCATGTCTGAGTCCACATAGCTGACTTGCTTTAGGGTCATAGAATGTAGGATACGTCTGATCTCATACGTTACGTTTGATTATTTTATTGGTGCAAAACTGTTCGGTATTGTTGAGACATTATATTTGTCATTGTCTTGCTGCTTTGCGTGAGTTGGTTATAAAGTTATAATTGTTTTGTATTCAAAAATATTCATTGCTACCAACAGGTTTAACTAGAGGGTCATGTTTTCACTACATTTGGCTTGTTTATGAATATTAATGAAATTTTGTATACAATGTAGATGACTTCTGATGAAATTTTGTGCAGATAGATAATAACCTGAGAGGGAAGTGTCTAAGTTTAGATTATTATTACATATAATAGAGGTGACCTGTATAACACTTGTGACTTCAGCGGAGAAATGTGCTTCAGCATCTTATTCTGCTGTAGGTTATGATTGAAATATATGTGCTTACAGGTAAAAATAATGGAGATATGGTGCTTACTTCGTAAGCGTAATGTCCATTGGTGGTTTATTTTTGCATGACCATGGCATCCATGATGACAACAGATACAAATGTATTGCATCCTCGAGTGCTTCCACCTGATGCAGTTTTAACATCAGGTGCCTCATACTCCATCAGGGTTTTTGTTACTTGCCGAAACCACGTAAACAACTTGACGATCAGTAAAATGGGTGTTAAGAGAAGACTGTTGTCATTCAGATCAATGCCATGATCATTCTTAAGCATTTTGCAGCATTTGATTACTGTAGAATGAGCTATAAAGCCTATTTCCATGTGTTTAGTGTTTGGTGTCCATACCAATGCCCCAAAGTAAGGTCGTGACCCTGGAAGGATAACGCAAGACAGCGTAAACAAACATTTACCTCACCACTGCTCGCCTACCATCAACATTATCTTAAAACGGGTTTTTGATGTCTTCAAGGATAGCCACAGACTTCGTAAGCGTAATGCCCACCATAACACTTCCCTGGATGTGAAATTGTTTGGGAATTAACTCAAGAGGGTTATGAAAGGTTTAGGGAATCTGCCTGGCACTGATCAGATTGGTGATTTATTTTTGGCTTCCAGGATGAGTGGCTGAATTGCCTTAGTAAGTTGGCTGTTAAGTTGGTAATTTGATGGTGGTAATGCTTTGGTAATTGATGTTGGTGCTCTGTAAAAGATTTTTCAGTATTGATGCCTATTCGCTTTATTAATATTATCTTCAAGACTTACATGATCATGGTGATGAGCTATTTCAATGTGCATCTTTATCAAGTTACAAAGCTATGGCTTATTACATAAAGCCTCGTTTTTTATTATATTGGTTTTCAACTGATTTTTAAGCCCCACCATGCAAAATCATAGAGAAATTATACGCTTGATTTGAAACCATTTTTTAATTCTTTGAGATAGACATAGCCTGTGTAGCTAATTTCAGACTTATACTGGCATTTATAGTGCAGCTATAAGCTGCCAAAGTTTCCCGAAAATGCATTGGCAAAAAAAATTAACTTTCAAAGAGCTGTAAAACGAAAACTAATTTGGATATAGACCTAGTATTTGGCAGTTTTTCATACTATGGTAGATAAGCACATGTGATTTTTTTTTTCAAGGCATTCTGGGGGGGGGGGGGGGGGGTCACCTGGCACCCCCTGGATCATTTGACACGGAATGACCCTTACAAGTATTTCACTGACATAAACAGTGAATGTATATCTTGTCTTATTGTTAATCGAACAGATGTAACTGCATATGTTTCATGAAGACATGAACATATCTGGTGTAATATTGTGTGGACCATGCAGGAAAAGCAGTACCCCAGACTAGTGTGAATCTTCCTTGGGTTTATACAGCAATAAAAATTATTTATAGAGTGTTTTCCACTGCAAGAAGTAGAGGTCTAGACTGTTGCAAGTCAGTTTCTATCCACACAGATGTAATAAATTTGCTGATTGTTTGAGAGCAGTCTATCCTTGCTGAAGTGTACAGAATAACCTCTTCACAAGAATGATACTACTGGTTTGTTTTTGGTGGAAGCCATTATGTTCAAATTGTCAAGTTCTATGTCCAGACCCTTATTGTAATCAAACCAAAAATGTACACCTCGATGTTAGGGGTGTAATCACATTTGTCCAATAAGTCATCAGCTGATGCACAGTGACAGTACCGTAACCAATGAGGTTCAATCGAGGTGCGGTTATTGCTAATTGGAAACTATTGATTATATGCTTTAGGGTGTCAAGTTTTGCAGAGCTGCTGGGGTGGTAATGTCTCCATCGAATTATTTTCGGTACAGCCTTGTATGCCTACTCATAAATATATATATGTATTCTATTCTGAGGCATGTAGGAGACATCCCATGGAGTATGTGTTCCAAGGGGGTGTCCCTGCTTCTCATCTCATCATGATGTCTGCCACTGGTATTAAACTGATTGAATGAACTGAGTGCCCTGCTCTCATGAAATAAAAATGCTTTTCATGGGACATTCTATTTTATTCTATTCAATAAAAAAACTTTATATAAAATGACCTATTGCTAGACATGATGAGATAATACAGCTTTGAAAAGAGTCCGCATCATGTTATAAATACATTCACTGCATGGATGGGGTTGTATACATGGCCAATTGTGCTATGTGCGTTTCCATGCGTTTGGATAAACGCATGGAATATGCATGGTTTTTTCCTTATTATAATTAGCTAAAAACCATCCTTCTCATGGAAAACGCACGTGGCACATTTGACCATGTACTTTACCTAACATGGAATCTAGTGATAAGGCACTTATAATATAATATACTTCTGCTATGGTCTGATATTGGTTAAACTTGGGGCCGGATTCATATGTAATACCCTCTTGCTTAGGCTAATCTTTTTCTTGTGCATTTTTTTGGCCCATGTCTGCTATAAAACTTGGTTTGCGAAAACAACCTAGTCTGTTTAGAGGTACGTGTGTGATGCTGTATTCATAGGTAGTGGAAGTACTACTAGCAGCTCTTCATATTTTTTCCTGGGTTCTTTTACTCTTCTTATCGAGTGTTAGTTTTACCTACCTTACTATGAAGTTCATGGGGTTGGATAGGAATGAATGATGATGTAGTGCACACACTATTTGTTATATTTATAGTTATGAATGAGGTTATTTTATGGCACAGACATTTCATAAAAAAGAATAAACACTTCTAGAATAGGCTCGACTTGGTGAAGCTGCCACTTACAGCTTGCATATTTAATTCTGCCATATTAGTGGTAATAGATTTAGCGGTGTCCAATTGTGTTATAAATGATATAAGACACAGACCGCCATACTGGTGAAGACGTGTGTGGTATGTATAAGGATGATTAAACGTGTGTCAAATGTGTATGTTCAGCACTCAGACACCCCAATGAAAACATGCAATTAGCATTGTTTAGATTGCTGAAGTGACTTACTGGAGTGTCTTGCTGGAGTGTCTTGCTGAAGCGACTGAATATCCGCAAAACAATATTCTGGTTTATTGGTTTAGATCCTTTGGTTATGATAGGTTTCCTATATATTCTTTTTATTATATCTCAATCAGAAGTGCCCTCCATATGCATTTTTAAATGCATTGAACATTTAAATGAATATGGCTTTTATGTCAATCTGTTTGTCCAAGATCTTTTGATTTCTCATTTAATGCTTATCTGCTTCTTTTCTTTTTCCAGGTCTGCCTTTGCGGATATGTTGCACGACACAGAAAGAGTAAGTGCCTTTGACTTGTCTTCTTGTTACAATATTTTTGGGTAAATGTAAAAAAAAATATAACTTATGGTTTAATTTGCACGAATTAACTAATGGTTTTAACTCATTTGAAATCTGTAATAGATTAATCATACTGTTCATTTGACATTCTGGATTAAAGCTACCCTTGGATCCAGGTTAAATTGACTTAAGTAGCCTGGTGACAATACATATTAATTAGGCAGTTAATAAATTACTTTTATTCATTGTCTTTCAGAATCAAAAATATTATCAGGCTTTGAAAATAGCAGTAAACAAAATCCACAGAAGAGGCCAGCTGGCCCATGTCCTTGATATCGGAACAGGAAGTGGACTACTTTCCATGATGGCCGCCGCATGTGGCGCTGACACAGTCACTGCTTGTGAGGTAACAGTTGGGCTTTTTGTAATTAAAAGGCTGTATTGTCAATTCAAGCAATTTTTTGTCAAATTATGATAGCCAGCAAAATTTCTAAAATGAAGTAGCACAACTAATTAAAAATTTAATGTGGACCAATTTAGCATTTCAGTACCACTAATAAAGGTTGTGTTTTTCTATTAAATTTTTTTTAGAATTCATAATGCAATGCAAGGCAAGGCCTCGACGATTGGCTACATTAATACCAATTTATTCTCAGCCTAGTTTATTGATTTTAATGATTGCCAGTGACTGCAGTTGGCCTTAATGTTGGGGTTCAATTGTATAGATCTTTAATGCTACTCTGCTATAGATTACAGGAGTACTTAATTATTATAAATGATCTGATTTGTGACCTCTACATTATTTTCCAGGTGTTCCAACCCATGGCAAACTGCGCACAGGAAATCATAATTCAAAATGGTTTTGAAAGGAAAATTAAACTCATTAAGAAAAGATCAACAGAAGTCACTGTTGGTTTATCAGGTAATAGCAATACCTCAATCTGTCTTATTATTTGACAGGGGTATCTGATGCATGGGGGTACGTTCTTTCGCCTTTTGGTCATGCATTACTGAGATTACTGAGATACCTGAGAAGTCATCCAGATTATTGCACTTGGCATGTGCACTAAGTTTTTTTAATATATATCAAGAGTATAGTAGCATTGCTTTAAGTGCATTGTTTTTAATGTAATCATTGTTTTGGCATTTCAGGCTGTGATATGCCCTGCCGAGCAAACATTCTAGTCGCTGAAGTTTTTGACACGGAGCTAATAGGGGAAGGAGCACTTGGAACATTTCATCATGCACTCACACACTTGCTAACAGTGAGTACAAGTTCTTGCTCAATGACTGACAGTATCATTTTGAATTGTTTGTTCTGTGGACATCGATCATTATGTGGTGCCAGTTGTGGCTACTGTTGAACTGCCAAATGTATACCAATTTTATTGGGTATATTAGACTTGATATAGTGAATTGCTTATTGTGTACATGTACACAGAAAACTATATGATGGATTCTGAAAATTTGGGTAAACTTTGTCCAGTGTGGTTTGTTTCCATGATTTTTGGCACATTTATCTTGTGATTATTGTTTTATAAACAATGATATATTTGTCAGGTAAAGCTTTCAACTTAATTCCAATTGAGGCATATCATTCTGCTTCCTTACAGCTGTAATATAGAATGAATCGAATGCTCTAACTCAAATTAAGATTTTTATTCAATCAGCATATTTAAGCAACACTCACACACTTACAGTTAGTTTCATAAAATACGGTCGACTCTAGCTGTCTGTAGCGATCTGTACCTGGCTGTGGTCTAAACATGCTTAATCCAGCTGCTTCTGTCCACTTCAATAGCTAATAATCGGCTAACATCTATCACCAGATAAATGTAAATCTTGGTAAATGTAAGAAATTAATCTAATATGTCATAAATTTGTATTTTAGATCCGGTTTTGAGTAGCCAGTTATGACAGCTTTGTCTAGGTTCAATTTGATGGACCATTTTAATGAAACTAACTGTGTGTGCTCTTGTTCTCACAGCATCTGTTAGTCCTGTAATGTTAACTTTTCTTACGTTGCAGAAAGACTGTATAGTCGTGCCAGCAAGAGCAAGAGTTTACGCACAAGTAGTTAGCTCGGATCACCTTCGACGTTTCCATACTTTCCATCCTATCCGAGTGGGCAACAGACTGGCTATTGTGCCTCCAAGTGAAGTTGTGGATTGTCCTGGAACTGTGTCATTGCATGATATTCAACTGACGCAACTAGATAAAGATTCATTCGTTCCATTAACAGACCCTATTAAAGTGTTTGAGTAAGTATTTGTGAATGATTGATTTTAATTGTCAGAGGTATTTGACATTTAAAAAGCAAAGGTTGATGCTTATGTGTTATGTGCATGTGATTGAAAGTGTTGATGCTTTAACTTCCAGTTTGTGGGTGAAACCTGAATCATTGAATGTCTTATTAGTGACGATCATTTTAATATGTTTCGATACTGAAAGGAGTATTTAATTTTGCAAGCCATTTATCGAGGATTCTGTACACATATCAATTGTGTAAGGTCACTGCGCTATATATTACTTCAAGTTCTGATAAGCCGTGCATGAATAATACCTTAAATCTTTACCTTCTAAAATGACATGTCACATGTCTAATTCTGAAAGGCCTATGCATACATAATTACTGAAGAATCTACCAGCTGAAGTGATATATCACATGTACATTCCAACACCTGTTGTGATTCTGGTCTCAAATGCTTCTGTCCTTCCATTCAGATTTGACTTCACTGGACAGTCCCAAATTGAGTTCGATGGGAACAGCTGCTTCCAACTACCCTCTCTGGAGTCAGGGACCTGCGACGCTGTCTTCATGTGGTGGGACCTGGATATGGACCCTGACGGAGAAATACTGTTAAGTTGTGCCCCCGCTTGGGCTCATCCTGAACCAGATAAGTTACAGGTAAGTTCATATAATGTTGATGATGTTATGTCATTTGTATCGATCCACCAGGATTTGAACAATTTATCTGATAACCCCAGTGACTGATTTTGTTGGTCTTCTTCTTCGGCAGTGGCGAGACCATTGGATGCAAGCGATTTATTATCCCCAGACGGCGTTTGCAGTTGACAAGGATGAGGAGTTCTTACTTTACAGTTACCATGACGAATACAGTTTGTGGTTCGACATCACCAAACCTCAAATGTACGTTTGTATATTTTATTGAATTATGATTACTGAAAATCAGTTGATATGTTATTATTATAGAGTAATCCAATGTATAAAACAACTCCTGGAAATGATGGTTGAAACTGGTGAGTGTGATGTTTTCACAAACGACAAAATGGAACTAAGACAATTTATTGATATATTTATGTACTTAAACCCCGCCTTGAATGTGGCTTTTTTAGTTGATATTTTATTTTTTTATGGCATTTATATACTTTATTTATGGTGCTTGACACTTGTGTACTTCAATTTTGTTCGCCTATTTTGTACAATAAAAACTATATATATATATTTTATTGACAACGCAATATCAGTGCAGATACATGTGTCATAAAAAATAAAGCAGGAGTTGTTTTATACATTGGATTACTCTATAATATATATATAGTATGTATTAATAATGTTATTGTGGAAACTTTTATCTCAATCTCAGTGAGTTATGTGTATCTTTAGAAACGATAGTTACAATATAGGATAGATGCTGATCAGCTGTGTTGTTTGTTGCAGAGAAAGTGAAGGTGCACCAGAACCACCTGCTTGTCTGTGCGGAGCTCATATTGCATGCAGTCGACCACGGTTAGGAATGTTAAATGACACTTATAGAAATGACAAATTCATCCAGTCACTTCAGAAGGTAATGTCTTTGAATAAACATTCATTCAGTTCATGATTTCATGTTATTCGGCTATTTGTCTAGGAACTTAGTAGTAGGAAACACTTCACCTCTCTTAGTATGAAATACTAAAGAGTCGCAGCCGCCAGCAAGATGGTCCACAATTGGGTCATTGAGTGCATTTGAGGACGTCACCACATAACGGTTGGACCGTCTGCCTGTGCTAATTACTAGATACCAATTGTTGTTTGTATCAGTCCAGGCACTAAAAAGATAATGGTGAAAGGTCTTAAGAGAACCTGGGCAGGGGCCTAGCTCAGAGGTAGGGCTCTGGGCTTCCAACCTCTTGGTCCCGGGTTCGATTCCTGGACGAGCCTAAGTTGGATGGCTGTTTCCTCCTTTGTCTCATTGCCATGGTCTCTACCTGTCCTGAACAGCCCAACTGGTGCAGAAATACAGGACGTAAAGCCATAATCACACACACTCTTAAGAGAACCTTTCTTTATAGCATCACATCTGCTAGCAAAAGAAAGAAACTGAACTTGAATTGTAATATGTGTTTTGCATGAATCACTAATGCACTATGGTGTGGGCCCAGTTTGTCATTATTATGACACCGTGTTAACCTTTTTTTGAATGCAACTAAATTTATTAACAACTTCTTGTCTCTAGATGATATAACTAAGTTTACAGCAATAATGACAAACAAGGAACCTGAGTTATTAAATAGTTTAGGAAAGTTTCTCCTTCAAGCCGATGTGTAGAGAAAACCATCTCCTGTATCCACACAGTTATTAATTTAGTTTATTAGTTTATTAGTTATGATGTGCTTGTCATGTTTTGGACTTTAAGAGTGAAATGTTTTTATTAGCGGCTTGTTTTTTTTTTTTTTCTATTGTGTATGTGGATTTTAAACGCGTATTATAAGTTAACTTGGTGGCTGGAACCTTGATTATTGAAATTTTATTGCTTTCTGTATTTACATTAATGTCTCTTTCATGTTATCTTTTAACTGAATGACATATGTATCACTTATGATATTTTACATGTCAATAAAATCTATATATATATGTTCATTGTGATTGCAGGTCGTTACTCCGAACACGATATGTTTGAGTATAAGCGATGGTTCACTGATACCGCTATTGGCGGCTTTGCTAGGAGCTAAAAAGGTAATTATCTTATTTCATTGCAATTGCAATTTAAACCCCCCCCCCCCCCCCCCAAAAAAAAACTTATTATATTGTTTGGTAAATGTTTGAAGAGTAAAAGATGTTTGTGTTTGTAGGTCTACACCATAGAAACAGAGCCGGTATCAAGACGAATGATTGAAAATTTTGTTCAACACAATAATCTACAAAACACAGTAAAGGTGATTGGCAAGAGACCGGAAGATGTCACATCAGCTGACTTGGATGATAACAAGGTAAGCAAGATACAAGTGTGAAAATTGTGGAATATTTATATGACTGAATATCCATAGACCTTCATAACATCGACAAAATAAGGTAAAGATAAGATAAACATTTTTATTTAACGTCAAAGGTAATACAATAAAACAAGCAACAGAAGCTATAAAGCTTTTAGCCGACAGATAAAAGTAACAAAAACAAGTTATTTACATTGTATTCAGTGAGAGAAATTCTCTCAGAGAATACAAGTTAATGCTTTCATACTTGTTTTGTGAATTAAGTATTTTTAAACAAATTCCGTGAGCAATTATGTAATGAAATCGGATTGATTTAATTTGATTTAATTTCACTAACATCAGCTGCACATTTTATGATATAAACAGCACAAATTCAATTTTACTTTGCTGTCAAGTTAAAGCTCTAATTGGATATTCAAATGATCATTTTGGTTCAGTCTGTTCAATTTTCTTGGATTAATATCTGGTTTCCTTCTATTGGAGAATGCTGCTCCAACGTGAGTTCTTTATCTTAAATGTTGCATCTTCCATCCCCAGGCTGATGTTGTCATAGGCGAACCTTACTTCTACATAGGCATGCTCCCTTGGCATCACATTCATTTCTGGTATGCAAGAACCGAGATCAATGACCTCTTGGTACCCCAAGCCAAGGTCCTGCCCTGCTGCGCCACCATGAGGGCAATTGGAGTGGATTTCAAGGACCTATATAAGATCCGAGCGCCAATAGGTATCTGTGAAGGCTTCAATCTGCAGCCTTTTGATGCAGTACTTGAGGTCAGTGTATGTTAGTGTATGAAATGTCACTTTTAAAGTCAGAATCTCAAAGAATATATATTTTTTAAATTCCTACATGTTGTCATATGGAAGCCCACGCTCAGCGCCGTTGCAGCATAGTACTCTATGTACCCCTTTGTATTTACCATGCCTTAATATGTACGCTCATTATGTTGTCTTCCTCCAAGTTCCAATTCTTCTTTTATGCTGCCAGTGTGCGTTCTTTCCCATCTTTGCGTGCCCGCCTAATTCCCTCCACGCCCGCCAGGGGCGCTGCAATCACGCTACCAGCAGGCTGCATTGTGGGCTAGCTGCGTCATTCTGCCACAAAACCCTCAGGGAGGGAGGGGCCCTCAGCAGAGCTCCGCACATCCCATGTGCATTCTAGTTTACAGTTTGATGATGCTAACTACTTTGTTTTGACATCAATGCCCACTATAGAGAAAGATTTCTGATCCCTGTGAATAATTCTTTTAATTAATTTTTTTTAGGAATCATCACAAATTGCAGATGCTAAAGTGGAACCACATCCCTTGTGGGAGTACCCAGGTGTCCCTCTGACTGACTCTTTCGGTCTCCTGCAACTGGACTTTGCTCGGCCTTTGGCTGGACTCAGAACAGTCAACCGAACTGGATACATCAATTTCACCAAGTGAGTTGAACTTTGATCTCACATCTATGCTGTTTCAAAAGTTACCAAGTTTTGATTCTCAAAACGGTTCAGAGAACTAAAAGTTAATATTTAGGCAAATTGATTGCATAAAATGAGACAAATGACTAATGAAAGTTGGTTTTTCAGTCCTCAGTATTTTGATTATTTAGCAATTATTTGCCTATGTTTGTAAATACTTATTATAGTTGCATTTTTTTTGTGTGTTTTTCTTTAGCCCTGGAACTTGCAATGGAGTTGCAATTTGGATGGAATATTACCATGACAACAAGACGGTGTTCACCACTGGGTTAATGAGTCCTCCAAAATGCGGGAAGAACCTGGAGTGGGAGACAAACATGAGACAGGTCAGTAACTAGTGTTGCTGCTGTTATTTTGTGATGCAATGAAGTACTTCAGTGATGTCCATGAGCTCAATGCATCAGCCACATCACAAATTGTCTCACACTTAAGAGGCCTAATTCTCTTTGAAACTGACCTCCAACACGCTTAGTATTGTTTTACTAGCGTATGTCTATGGACTGATTGGATAAACTTTGCTGCATCGTCTTTCATGCAATTTTGGAAAAAAATGGAAAATTTGTTTCTGTTTTCCCAATCAGGCACCTTAAAAAATCAGAAGCACTTCAGGGAATCCAGAGTTTTCAATATAATAATCAGAAGAAAATTGTATTTAGATGGTTCCTGTGCTATATCAAATTCCAGGACTTGAAATTAATTTTGTTTTTCTTCCCTTTCAGGGTGTATTCCTGTTCAAAACTCCGATTACAATTAATCCAAAAGATGCCATTGTTCCCAAACTGAGATACAAAGTGACTTTTAAACCCTCGACTGGAGAATTTGACTTTGCTTTTGCAATTTCATGATGTTCTTACTTTTAATTAGATTTTTGACCTGTAATGTGAAGGTCTGTAATTTCTTTATGTTGTACACATGTATAATGTATTTAAAATCAACTTTGTACATTATAGGAATTTACTTTTAAAATTTATTTTTCTAAATCTTTGGCTTATTTGCTCAGTCAAGTTGGTTGTGTACATACTGTTATTTCAGCAAGCCTCTTTTTGTCATTTGTCTACCAAAGCTGCTGTAAATATTTTAAATTATCATTTTGTTGAGCCATTGTATATTTTATACAATTTGTTGTAAGTCTAGGTCATGTTAAATGTTTCTGATGGCTAATGGTATGTTCACATTGCTTGGATTATGATGTCTGACATTTCATTTTGCAAGTAAATTAATGATTGAGTTTTAAAACGATGTTTGTTTGTCAATTGTTTCTCTCTTTTAATTGATTAAATTGATTACTGATTGTGAGGAAATAGTGGACACCTGTGATTTTTATCGAAATGGGTGAAAGGTTGCTCAAAGTGCTGCCCTCAGAAACCAGTTCTTGATGCTGTCAAGGGTTGTCTGACAACATGATAAGGGTCGAGGGATGTGGGACTTCTTACAGCTCATAAGGATTGAGCCAGAAGCATATTGCAAAATTGAGACCGAATCATTGTATATTTACTATATTAAAATTTATTGCTTAAATACATTGTACATAAATGAACATTTCTTTCATGACCTTTTATGGTCAATCATGCTGAAGTATTTGAAACATATGTATGACCTATGCAAGGTCTTCTTTTTCTCATCAAATTATCATGGTTAGGGCCTATTGTTCCCAGCTTGGTTCCCTTCTCTTCTTGAACAAAACCTCGAACTTGTTTGGAAGCATGGAGAAGCCAAAATTGCCGGCGATATCTGGGAGTTCTTCACCAACATTCTCGATTCGACAGTTTTGCATGATGGTCACAAAGAACATTAAGAACTCCATCCTGGCCATCGATTCACCGATGCATCTTCTCTTGCCAGCAGAGAATGGGTAAAAGTTATCGAAAGAACTTTTGTTTAAGCGCCCTTCCTCATCCATCCAGCGTTCAGGGCGGAACACATGAGCGTCGGGCCACACTTCGTCATCTCTTGACACTGACCTGAAATGAGTGAATTCGTAGAATTAACATCAGTTTTCAGGAATAACTACACTGTAGTGATCTTGGTATTATTGTCTGTTTTCAGCTGAGTGATGTTATCATTTAGAGGAAGAATGTGCGTAGCAATTTTTAAATACATTGCCTATAATGGCTTCATTTATTGAATGGGAGCTTGCAGCTTTTAATAAGAGCACTGTGTAATCTGTTTTTTAAGGTGCAAGAAAGAATATAGATAGGGATCACCATTAAGATCAATTAAGATGGCGGCCATATTTTCTGAGAGTCAATTGTACTTACCACATGTTGCAGAAGACCACTGTACCCTCTGGTATCATGTAACCCATGTAATTGACGTCTCTGGTGGCGGCATGGGGGATCAAGAAGGGTGTCAAGACACAATAACGCATCACCTGAATACAAAAAAACAAGTCCATAAAATGGGGAATACCCATGTTTGGAAAGCTTGGCTTGGTATTCGTTGTTTGACAAAGCCTGGGTATTCTTTGACATCTTAATATCTTACACCAATGAACATGGTTAAAGAGAATTTTATATGAAATGCATCCAGTTCTATAAACTATAATATAATTGAATTTGAAGTATGCAAATTTGAAGTTGAAATCCAGATAAATATAGTTAATATTAACGCAAAATGTACCTCAGTGGCCAGCTGACATTTTTCGGCACAAGTGCCATTTACATTGAATATAATGAACAATAGACGAGCGAAAGGTTTAATTGTTTTCATATCTTAACATCTTTGATGTAAACATGCAGTGGCTGCTGTTTAAACTACACGCACCTCATTCAAGAATGCTTCGGTGTACGGCAGATGCAGTCTGTCTTCCACAGAAGGCATTCGATCTCCTCCGATCACTTCATCGATTTCTGCGATGATCTTCTCTTGCACATGAGGGTTATTAGCCGCATACAAAGTGGCCCAGTAGAGCATGCCAGCCAAAGTATCTGATCCTGCATTCAGCAGGGTGAAGGATGTGCTCATGATGTGCTCAGAGGTCAAACCAGCCTGCATTTCAAGAAAGAGTTTATTATCAAGAAGTAAACCATGCAAGTGATGATCGAGGCCCAATCATAAATGACACTTGACGTTTATATGTTTTGTCTGAGATTATTAGCTTGTGCTGAAAGCTGGCTCATGTGTGAGTGCTTTAACAGTTTGTAAACACTTTCTTTTGCCTCATTTCTCCAATTTCAATTATATGATTATGTGCACCCATGAGGGTGGCAATCAGTGTAATCCTTTACTTAAATTTTTCAAGACTATAAGATATGACAATGTCTGAAAGTTGAGGGATTTGAAAGGTAAAGATAGAAATTTTTATGACAGTCAGAACTATTAGATGGAATTTATCTTAACGAACCTTCACTTGGTCTGCATTCATATTGTCAGAAGCTTTAATCAAGTGGTCCATCAGATCTCTCAAAGCATTTTCATCATAATGTTCTCTGTGTTCTTTCTCCAGTTGTCTGATCATGGCCATTCGAGTGTTGCATTCTTCCAACATTCCTATTAAAAAAATAGTGAATAATGCAATACTTGTGAGTATTTCTAAGAGTTTATGAATGGGCTATATGAGATCAGCATTGCAACCGTCCTACATCAAATGCATTTGTAGGTAAAAGCCACCCAGTGAAGTAAATGAAATACTAGTTGAATTGGGGGCCATAATAATATTTATTCTAAACTGGGCAACCAGATTATCACAATGCAAAATATATTCAAAAGTCGCTATGATGCAAATGCATTCTTGCTTACTGTCATAAGTTGCATATGAAAACTTGTTATTCATTCATATCATACATCGGAGCTTTCTTGAAATGTTAAATATTGCTATAAGCACAAACCTTTAAGCGTTCCCATCAATAGTGGTCTGATGAATGGAAAGAAGTCAACCACATTGCTTCCTGCTCCCTCAGCCTCTCTTGTCTCATCGACATTTCCTATTAACAAAGAAAATATGACATTATATTTGCAGGCACACCTTTATCTGTTTAATGAAAATCATTTCGAAATATTTTTTCCTCAATTGAACAATTCAAAATATCAAATTATTTAAGTGACCTACCTATCGCATTGACCTTGGCCCTATCTTTGCAGAGATCTGACTCATATCCAAAGATAAGTCCGCAGATCACAAAAAGACAAGAGTTCAGCAGGGGAGTGTATGGCTCGATAGGTTCACCACCATTTTGTAAATTTTTCACCATCAGTTTTGCCTCATCCAATACAGCCACATCAATTGGTGGGTCATTGCTTTGCAGAAAAGTCTTCAAGCCTTCGACAAGGATCTTCTTGTGTTGCTGCAATGAAAAATTATACTCTCAGTCTCTCACTTTAAATAAACTAGCCTTATTAATTGTGAGGAGAGCTGATGAGCTCTGGGGGTATCAACTAGTGCTTGTAAGCTTGAGCTTTATGTTCCGCTTAATTATGTAAATTGTCTGTTGACGCTATTAAAAAAAAAAAAGATAATATAATCAACGGAACACTCTCATTCAAAACATACAGTACTGCAATCATAAGCTGCCATAAAGGAGAAGAGATGGACAAGAGACTAAGTGATCTTTTTACCTTAAACCTAGAACTGTAAGTGTTAAAAGCAAGGGTCTTCCCATCACAAATAATGTTCCTGAATGTGTAGAAGTCTGGTCGGCCAGCAAATGATTCAGCTTGGTAGATCAAAGCTTGTCTGTATGCTTTCCAGCCATTGATGACAACGACATCATGCACTCCTAGCTTGATTGAAAATACCTTAAAAAAAGAATACATTTTTGTGACTGTCACTTTGAAATTTTGAATTAGAACATCATTATAGTTTGTTGCTATGACAGACTGAAATTATTAACTTATATAGCTAGGTATCATGACATTAAAATGGTAATGATAAATATAGCTTACAGTGGTTCGCACAAGCTTATAGTAAATATAGAATTTTGCTATAAAGGCCACCATTGATGAAAATTTACTGGCCTTTATGTGTTTTCATGGTGAGAAGATGTGTAGGACATAATGTAAGTTTTGAAAAGTGCTGCATAATGTTTAACAATACCTTGCCGTATTTTTTAGACCATTCCGTGAAAGTCAGATGAGGATTCTTTCCAAGCTGGAACAGATTTCCCACCACGGGCAACCCCATAGGGCCAGGAGGGTATGGTCCTGGCCTTCGCTTTTTAGGTCCAACCAGTTTGAATCCGAGATAAGTCATGAAGATGGCCCCTGTGGCCATCAACAGGCGAGGGTCAGCCCCTCCCAAGTTTGCACTGTCCAGTGAGAGTCCAAGCATGTTTAGTGATCAATTTCTGCAGACCTACTGACCACTGGTCCAGTTGGAGTTATATATGAGTGACCACAAGCCACCAGCATATTGTGGTCAGCTGCTTAGAAACAATGCCACATGCTTCAATAAGGGTCAAGTGACCATGTGTTCAGGTCCTTACTTATTATTAAATTAGGCCCCATTTAAGCCCATAATTCTGTCAGGTCCAACTAATCCCGCAACTCCCAAAAATTCCTTGCAATTCCTTCAAGTCCCTGATAATTCCCGTATGTCCAAATAAGTCCTAATAATTCCCATCTGTCCCGATAAGTTGTAATCATTCTCATATGTCCCGATAAGTCCTAATAATTTTCATATACCCCAATAACTCCAGTTATTTTTCATATGTCCCATTTAATATTGACAATACCCATAATTCCCAATAAATCCCTACCATCCCCCAATTGCATATAATTCCTCACAAGTACCATAACTCCTGTTCCCATTTTAAAATTCTCATAATTTCCAATAAATCATATCAATTTCATTATGTGGCTCTTAATACTGACAACACCCATAATTCCTAATACAATCCTACAATATCTGTAATTCTAAAAATTCCTTCCAAGTTCCATTGTCAGTTCTAATATAAGGCTTCACCCATTATATATTCAGATTTGAATATTGTAACTGTTTTGTGGGCAAATAATATCAATACTAATACTACTGTAGCAGGTTGGAATGAGTATAATACTGCATAATATCTTTTGGATCCTTAGTTGTTAATTAACATCTAACTTGGACACGAGTGTGATGTAACCATTGTTTATATTAGTATTTCTAGTTCATTCTATTGTCGTTAATTGTTGATAGTTCAGTCAATGTAATATTACATAACTGCTTTTACAATGCACACAATAGCTTGTTTATGTTGTTTGATATCGATTGAAATGCATAATTTCAAGAAAATAACTCCGTAAAATTGTGGTATCTCTACTGTCTGGAAATATTTAAAATAGATTATTCTTGAGGGGCCAAGTATATAAGAACTAGAGCTTATACTACACATTGTCAACACTGAGACAGTTAAGTTTGAACATAGATTACTTTGGAGAGTTGTGCCATCGTACTTCACTTTTCCTCCTTGACAACAGTCCTTTTATTGATGGTAGAGTTGACTCTTCAGCAATGTCTTGAGTTCACCTACAGGAAAAATGTAAACTTAACATAACATAACATAACATAACATAATATTTATTAGTCACAGAGTGAAATTTTGATCTCTGACACATACAATATTTTAAACAATGTTAAATATTTATCAACATAATGGATCTCGGCACGAAGGTGTTTTTAAATCGCTGAGTCCTCATCCTTGGCACCCTTAACCTTCGTCCACTTGGCAGCATAATGTATTCCCATTTAGGGGGTGATCACTGTCTTTCAAAAAGTTCTTTGCCAAGCTTTGAACTCTTTTGTTCTGGATAAGCTCATTACATTGAATTAAAGAGGAATCAGCAATTTTTCCACATAACTTGTACGGCCGGTTCAGATCTTTCTTCAATGCTTGGGTTAGTAAACCATAGAAAGCAGCACTGTTGTACAACAAAACACAAGGCACGGTTGCATTATAAAACATAGCTATTAAATCAGAGCAAATGCCAATCCTTCTCAAAGATCTAACACAATACATTCTTTTGTTGGCTTTCTTAATTTGGTTATGGAATTGACCACAAGGCAAGGGCCAGGACATTGAAGCAGTCCTTGTGAGATTTGTGCAGAGGTCTATGACCTTAATTATATTGTGTAGACTCTAGATAGGAGAAGGTCTAGACCATAATGCCACATCAACATGTTGAAACCTTATTGTTACAGACCAGTCAGTGTTGTGGCAATTGTTGAGAGTCAGACTGTTGACAAGGAATCTGTAGTTGTCAAAATCTAAATCTTGATTTGAAAGTGTCTCATTTGGAGTCTTGTCAACAATTGCAAATAATGAAAAAGTTGGAACCTATATCCAATATAATACTCAGAATAAAATGTATTAAGATGGTTCCTGTGCTATATCAATTTCCAAGAATAGTTTTTCTTCCCTTTCAGGGTGTACGCCTGTTCAAAATTCCGATCACAATTAATCCAACAGACTGCATAATTCCCAAACTGAGATACACTTTTAAACCCTCGACTGGAGTATTTCCCTTTAATTAGATTTTTGGCCGGTAATGTAATGGTCTGTAATTTCTTAATGTTGTACACATGTAATATGTATCTGTAATCAACTTTGTACATTATAGGAATTACTTTTTAATTCATTTTTCTAAATCTTTGGCTTATTTGCTCAATCAAGTTGGTTGTGTACATACTGTTGTTTCAGCAAGCCTCTTTTTGTCATTTGGCTACCAAAGCTGCTGTAGATATTTTAAATTATCATTTTGTTGAGCCATTGTATATTTTATACTTGTTGTAAGTCTAGGTCATGTTAAGTGTCTCTGAAGGCTTGGCATCTAATGGTATGTTCACATTGCTTATGATGTCTGACATTTCATTTTGCAAGTAAAGATATATGATTGAATTTTAAAACGGTGTTGTATGTCGACTGTTTTTCTTGTTAAGTTGACTAGTGATTGTGAGGAAATGGTAAGCACCTGTGATTTTTATCAAAATGGCTGAAAAATTGCTCGAAGTGCTGCCCTCAGAAACCAGTTCTTGATGCTGTCAAGGGTTGTCTGACAACATGATAAGGGTCGAGGGATGTGGGACTTCTTACAGCTCATAAGGATTGAGCCAGAAGCATATTGCAAAATTGAGACCGAATCATTGTATATTTACTATATTAAAATTTATTGCTTAAATACATTGTACATAAATGAACATTTCTTTCATGACCTTTTATGGTCAATCATGCTGAAGTATTTGAAACATATGTATGACCTATGCAAGGTCTTCTTTTTCTCATCAAATTATCATGGTTAGGGCCTATTGTTCCCAGCTTGGTTCCCTTCTCTTCTTGAACAAAACCTCGAACTTGTTTGGAAGCATGGAGAAGCCAAAATTGCCGGCGATATCTGGGAGTTCTTCACCAACATTCTCGATTCGACAGTTTTGCATGATGGTCACAAAGAACATTAAGAACTCCATCCTGGCCATCGATTCACCGATGCATCTTCTCTTGCCAGCAGAGAATGGGTAAAAGTTATCGAAAGAACTTTTGTTTAAGCGCCCTTCCTCATCCATCCAGCGTTCAGGGCGGAACACATGAGCGTCGGGCCACACTTCGTCATCTCTTGACACTGACCTGAAATGAGTGAATTCGTAGAATTAACATCAGTTTTCAGGAATAACTACACTGTAGTGATCTTGGTATCATTGTCTGTTTTCAGCTGAGTGATGTTATCATTTAGAGGAAGAATGTGCGTAGCAATTTTTAAATACATTGCCTATAATGGCTTCATTTATTGAATGGGAGCTTGCAGCTTTTAATAAGAGCACTGTGTAATCTGTTTTTTAAGGTGCAAGAAAAGAATATAGATAGGGATCACCATTAAGATCAATTAAGATGGCGGCCATATTTTCTGAGGGTCAATTGTACTTACCACATGTTGCAGAAGACCACTGTACCCTCTGGTATCACGTAACCCATGTAATTGACGTCTCTGGTGGCGGCATGGGGGATCAAGAAGGGTGTCAAGACACAATAACGCATCACCTGAATACAAAAAAACAAATCCATAAAATGGGGAATACCCATGTTTGGAAAGCTTGGCTTGGTATTCGTTGTTTGACAAAGCCTGGGTATTCTTTGACATCTTAATATCTTACACCAATGAACATGGTTAAAGAGAATTTTATATGAAATGCATCCAGTTCTATAAACTATAATATAATTGAATTTGAAGTATGCAAATTTGAAGTTGAAATCCAGATAAATATAGTTAATATTAACGCAAAATGTACCTCAGTGGCCAGCTGACATTTTTCGGCACAAGTGCCATTTACATTGAATATAATGAACAATAGACGAGCGAAAGGTTTAATTGTTTTCATATCTTAACATCTTTGATGTAAACATGCAGTGGCTGCTGTTTAAACTACACGCACCTCATTCAAGAATGCTTCGGTGTACGGCAGATGCAGTCTGTCTTCCACAGAAGGCATTCGATCTCCTCCGATCACTTCGTCGATTTCTGCGATGATCTTCTCTTGCACATGAGGGTTATTAGCCGCATACAAAGTGGCCCAGTAGAGCATGCCAGCCAAAGTATCTGATCCTGCATTCAGCAGGGTGAAGGATGTGCTCATGATGTGCTCAGAGGTCAAACCAGCCTGCATTTCAAGAAAGAGTTTATTATCAAGAAGTAAACCATGCAAGTGATGATCGAGGCCCAATCATAAATGACACTTGACGTTTATATGTTTTGTCTGAGATTATTAGCTTGGGCTGAAAGCTGGCTCATGTGTGAGTGCTTTAACAGTTTGTAAACACTTTCTTTTGCCTCATTTCTCCAATTTCAATTATATGATTATGTGCACCCATGAGGGTGGCACTCAGTGTAATCCTTTACTTAGATTTTTCAAGACTATAAGATGCGACAATGTCTGAAAGTTGAGGGATTTGAAAGGTAAAGATAGAAATTTTTATGACAGTCAGAACTATTAGATGGAATTTATCTTAACGAACCTTCACTTGGTCTGCATTCATATTGTCAGAAGCTTTAATCAAGTGGTCCATCAGATCTCTCAAAGCATTTTCATCATAATGTTCTCTGTGTTCTTTCTCCAGTTGTCTGATCATGGCCATTCGAGTGTTGCATTCTTCCAACATTCCTATTAAAAAAATAGTGAATAATGCAATACTTGTGAGTATTTCTAAGAGTTTATGAATGGGCTATATGAGATCAGCATTGCAACCGTCCTACATCAAATGCATTTGTAGGTAAAAGCCACCCAGTGAAGTAAATGAAATACTAGTTGAATTGGGGGCCATAATAATATTTATTCTAAACTGGGCAACCAGATTATCACAATGCAAAATATATTCAAAAGTCGCTATGATGCAAATGCATTCTTGCTTACTGTCATAAGTTGCATATGAAAACTTGTTATTCATTCATATCATACATCGGAGCTTTCTTGAAATGTTAAATATTGCTATAAGCACAAACCTTTAAGCGTTCCCATCAATAGTGGTCTGATGAATGGAAAGAAGTCAACCACATTGCTTCCTGCTCCCTCAGCCTCTCTTGTCTCATCGACATTTCCTATTAACAAAGAAAATATGACATTATTTTTGCAGGCACACCTTTATCTGTTTAATGAAAATCATTTCGAAATATTTTTTCCTCAATTGAACAATTCAAAATATCAAATTATTTAAGTGACCTACCTATCGCATTGACCTTGGCCCTATCTTTGCAGAGATCTGACTCATATCCAAAGATAAGTCCGCAGATCACAAAAAGACAAGAGTTCAGCAGGGGAGTGTATGGCTCGATAGGTTCACCACCATTTTGTAAATTTTTCACCATCAGTTTTGCCTCATCCAATACAGCCACATCAATTGGTGGGTCATTGCTTTGCAGAAAAGTCTTCAAGCCTTCGACAAGGATCTTCTTGTGTTGCTGCAATGAAAAATTATACTCTCAGTCTCTCACTTTAAATAAACTAGCCTTATTAATTGTGAGGAGAGCTGATGAGCTCTGGGGGTATCAACTAGTGCTTGTAAGCTTGAGCTTTATGTTCCGCTTAATTATGTAAATTGTCTGTTGACGCTATTAAAAAAAAAAAGATAATATAATCAACGGAACACTCTCATTCAAAACATACAGTACTGCAATCATAAGCTGCCATAGAGGAGAAGAGATGGACAAGAGACTAAGTGATCTTTTTACCTTAAACCTAGAACTGTAAGTGTTAAAAGCAAGGGTCTTCCCATCACAAATAATGTTCCTGAATGTGTAGAAGTCTGGTCGGCCAGCAAATGATTCAGCTTGGTAGATCAAAGCTTGTCTGTATGCTTTCCAGCCATTGATGACAACGACATCATGCACTCCTAGCTTGATTGAAAATACCTTAAAAAAAGAATACATTTTTGTGACTGTCACTTTGAAATTTTGAATTAGAACATCATTATAGTTTGTTGCTATGACAGACTGAAATTATTAACTTATATAGCTAGGTATCATGACATTAAAATGGTAATGATAAATATAGCTTACAGTGGTTCGCACAAGCTTATAGTAAATATAGAATTTTGCTATAAAGGCCACCATTGATGAAAATTTACTGGCCTTTATGTGTTTTCATGGTGAGAAGATGTGTAGGACATAATGTAAGTTTTGAAAAGTGCTGCATAATGTTTAACAATACCTTGCCGTATTTTTTAGACCATTCCGTGAAAGTCAGATGAGGATTCTTTCCAAGCTGGAACAGATTTCCCACCACGGGCAACCCCATAGGGCCAGGAGGGTATGGTCCTGGCCTTCGCTTTTTAGGTCCAACCAGTTTGAATCCGAGATAAGTCATGAAGATGGCCCCTGTGGCCATCAACAGGCGAGGGTCAGCCCCTCCCAAGTTTGCACTGTCCAGTGAGAGTCCAAGCATGTTTAGTGATCAATTTCTGCAGACCTACTGACCACTGGTCCAGTTGGAGTTATATATGAGTGACCACAAGCCACCAGCATATTGTGGTCAGCTGCTTAGAAACAATGCCACATGCTTCAATAAGGGTCAAGTGACCATGTGTTCAGGTCCTTACTTATTATTAAATTAGGCCCCATTTAAGCCCATAATTCTGTCAGGTCCAACTAATCCCGCAACTCCCAAAAATTCCTTGCAATTCCTTCAAGTCCCTGATAATTCCCGTATGTCCAAATAAGTCCTAATAATTCCCATCTGTCCCGATAAGTTGTAATCATTCCCATATGTCCCGATAAGTCCTAATAATTTTCATATACCCCAATAACTCCAGTTATTTTTCATATGTCCCATTTAATATTGACAATACCCATAATTCCCAATAAATCCCTACCATCCCCCAATTGCATATAATTCCTCACAAGTACCATAACTCCTGTTCCCATTTTAAAATTCTCATAATTTCCAATAAATCATATCAATTTCATTATGTGGCTCTTAATACTGACAACACCCATAATTCCTAATACAATCCTACAATACCTGTAATTCTAAAAATTCCTTCCAAGTTCCATTGTCCGTTCTAATATAAGGCTTCACCCATCATATATTCAGATTTGAATATTGTAACTGTTTTGTGGGCAAATAATATCAATACTAATACTACTGTAGCAGGTTGGAATGAGTATAATACTGCATAATATCTTTTGGATCCTTAAGGGGGTTTCACACATAGCCGGATCAGACGCAGGAGCGTCCCGGAATGAAATTTCGTCAAGTCCGGGGCGGTCCGGGCGAAAAAGTTAGAAATGTAAACAAAAACAAATAATTGGGCGGTGTGGACACGAAGGCAAGACGGAGACAACAAGGAGCAACACGGTCATGACACGGATGTGTACGGGTGCTACAAGGATATGTACGGAGGAGCACGGTTAAACAAGGCATGAGCCACGGTTGTAGCCGGAGGTAACACGACTGTGCCGGAGTGAACCGGATGTTACACGGGGCCTTCACGGATATACCCGATCGTTACACGACCTTACTACGATATCACTACGGAGTTAAGCGGTTTTCACCCGGATCGCTCTGAAATTGGTATTTAAACTGGCTGCGTTCCACTGTCCATCATTCCACTTCGGACTACCATACTGCAAAGGTGTTGCTGCTACTACAGAAAAAATTGGATATGTCTTTATCACACTACGACAGGGTGGAATTGGATTTAAAGTGCATGGACATGCAAGTCCAGCTATTGACTGCTGCTAATGATATAATTCTGCAAGAAGAACACAAACTGCAAGATGATGCAGTGAGGGCCACAACATTAACTGATGAAGATGACCTATTAGAAAATGCTCCTGCTGCACCAAGACGAAGAAGAAGAAGGCAAATGTGGGTGCGACCTTGGCTGCTAAGAAGACCTCTTTATGGGCAGTATGAAAAACTGATGGCTGAATTGACTGCAGAAGATGTGGGTGGCTTCAAGAATTTCATGAGGATGGAGCCTGACTTATTCCATGAAGTTCTTGCCAGAGTGGGACCTAGGATTACAAAGCAGGATACCTTTTGGAGGAGGGCCCTTGAACCTGGATTGAAACTGGCTATTACCTTGCGCTACCTGGGTACGGGCAACAGCTACAAGTCTCTGCAGTATGGATTTAGGGTAGCCTTCAATACCATTTCTATCCTGGTCATCGAAGTCTGCCAGGCCATCATAGACGAGTACTCAGCAGAAGTCATGCAGTGTCCTGTAACTCCAGAAGCCTGGAAAGCAGTTGCCAATGGATTCTACAACAGATGGAACTTCCCCCACTGTGTCGGCGCCATTGATGGGAAGCACGTTGCCATCAGATGTCCTGCCAAGTCTGGATCCCTGTTCTACAACTACAAGGGATTTTTCTCTATTGTCCTACTGGCTGTAGTTGATGCTGAATACAAGTTCCTCTACGTTGACATTGGTGCCAGTGGATCAGGCTCAGATGCTGGAGTGTTTAGCCAGACAGAATTGAAGGAAGCGCTAGAAAGTGGGAACATTGGATTACCTGAACCAGATAACCTGCCTAATGATGACCAACCAGTGCCTTACTTCATAGTTGGGGATGATGCCTTTGGACTGCAGACTTGGATGATGAAGCCTCTGCCTCACAGGAACATGAGCATGGAAGACAGAATCTTCAACTACAGACTTTCTAGAGCTAGACGGGTGGTAGAGAATGCATTTGGACTTTTGGCTGCCAGGTTCAGGTGTCTCCTCACAACAATGCCTCAAAGTCCTGACAGAGTGTGTACCATAACTCTTGCTTGCTGTGTGTTGCACAACCTACTGAGGGTGAGATATCCAACTGCTCAAGTGAATGCTGTGGACCAGGAAAATGCAGACATCCATGAGATCATCCCAGGTGCATGGAGGGAGAATGCTGTCAATCTACCAGACATGGGACATGTGTTCAGAGGCAACACCAACAGAGCAGCCAAGGAAATGCGGCAATACTTGGTCAGCTACGTGAACTCAGCAGCTGGGAGTGTACCATGGCAGCAAGACAAGATTTGAAAACAACACGAATGATGTAAGTTTCAACATTTAATTAATAGCAAACTTCAGACTTCTGCAGCACACAAGTGCAAAAAATACACATCATTTAATTATTGTCATGTAATACAGTTTACAGTGTTCATTACATTTAACTTCATCGGTATACAGTTCACATGCAAACATAAGTAATAACAGTTCATTGTTCATTTCAATAAAGTTCATTGTTCATTTTCAGCTCAACATTACTCGGTTGTGGTAGTTGGAGGCGTGGGCACCGAAAAGGAGGAGTTATGGTCATCACCACCAACCATTCCCCCCACACTAGTGTTCAACAAGTAGCTGGTGAGCGAAACATCCTGAGGCGTGCTGCAATCCTGTGGTGACATGGAAGGACGACCATGAGAAGGACCTGAAGTCAACCAGGCCTGACTGATAATGGTAGAAGATGGCGCAGGAGGGGGGGTCGGTGCAGGCACAGACGAAGAAGAAGGGGCAGCCGACACGAGAGGCTGGGGCGAAGGGCCGGATGGAGTAGCGAACATCCGGGCAGCAGGGCTGGATGAATGCTGTGCGAACATCTGGGCAGCAGGGCTGGATGAATGCTGTGCGAACATCTGGGCAGCAGGGCTGGATGAATGCTGATGATGAGGGAACATCTGCACAGGAGGACCGGATGAACTGGCTGTAGGAGCAGGGAGGACGAACTGCTGCTGATGCTGCTGAGGGACAGGAGGCAGAAACTGATGATACTGCTGTTGCTGTTGCAGTTGCTGTTGCTGCTGCTGTTGCTGTTGCTGCTGGCGCTTGCGACGATACGCCTGCTTAAACTGCATCAGGCTGTTTAAGGTTTGGGCCTGGTAATCCCACCAAGTCTCGGTGTCCATCTGCATCACCTCGTGGTAGATCATGTCCGTGAAGACCCTCTTGGACAAGCTGCCTGAGTCTGTCGGCTGACTCAACTTGCTGTGCATGTCCCTCTGCAGATGGGTGGCTTTTTCAATCAGCTGGAAATAGGAAAAAACACAACATTAGAGTAAGTCACATGGCAACTGCAATAGCATGTGCATTATTGACAATGTACTGAAAAGACACATCACCATACAGTGAACACTGGAAGTGCCAAGAAACAAAGCTACCACTTTCTACTATGGAAAAGCTACAACTTTAAAATGCAAGATTACAATTACAACTTTAAACTGCAACATTACAATACGATTATCTTGATTATCATGGCAACTGAAGCAGTATACTTACTTGAGTGACAGCTTGTGTAGCAATTCCATCTCCACTAGCTGCAAGGCTGGATGCATCACAGTCATGATGATGACGAGGCTGACGTCTGGACGTCTTCTTGCTTGGAGGAGGGGCCCCCATCTTCCTCGTGCTGCTGCTGCTGTCGCCCTTGTAAGGCCCACCCTTGGACCTGCTTGTATCGGAATCCCTGCCACCATCATCCGAACTATCGACAATGACCTCCTCAGCTTCAGACGTGTCATCCTCAGTGGTAGGTCTGTTGCTGCTGGTTGGAGTTTTGGCTGATAAGCTCTGGGAAAGCTGCCCACCTTTCTTTCTCTTCCCAGCATCAACCCTCTTGATGTGGCGTTCGAGGTAGCCGAAATTCTCCATTATCCAGTTGTCCCGGTCTGTCAGGATTCTAGCTGCCCCACCAGAAGGCTTCTTGGTTGGATCCGTGAGCTTCCCAACTGCAGTGCGCATTGAGTCTATCCAAGTTTTCAGCTGCTGCGCAGTACAATCCAGCTCCTTCGCCTTCTGGTCTAGCATTCGCGATTTTATGTCTATCCGCTTGTATTGAGCAAGCCGCCGGTTATACAAGATCTCCTGGGACCGGTACCAGTCGGCCACATCTTGTTCCTGGTCTTCTGTGAGGTTCAGGGCTTCCTTTTTCTGCCTCTTCGCTCTTGCTGCAGGTGGGGGTGGAGCTGCAGTAGGAGGTACTGCAGGTGCAGCAGGTACAACTGGCCCAGGTAAATCTGGCATGCCTTGTGGACTTTGCGGTCTTGAAGAGGTATTACTGGCTACATCTTCTTCAACAGCAGCAGGTGGTGCAGGTTCCTCTTGGACAACAGTCTTCTTGCCAGGCCTCCCCTTTCGTGTCCTAGGTGGCATGGTGGTTAATTCAAGAAACGGCAGTAGCAGCAGCAGCAATCCAGAAGGTAATATCCAGAAGAAATGGTGGATGATAAATGAATTACTTCGATGATCAACGATGAACGGCGGGCGGTGGAATGATGCTTCTCCAAAGACGGCGGTTGTATATATACTCAGGCATCCGTACTCACTCCGTGTCAGTTTAATTAACTCCGTCTTGACACCCAGTTCACTCCTGTATGTCCGCATTGATCTCGTGTGACACCGTGTACATAACGGAGTTAACCGGGTCAAGCAAATGACATGTAAACCCGCTCTCCCTGTTCACTCCGTTTAGACTCCGTGTTGGTCCTAGTTCACTCGTGTGGAACCGAGTTGCTCCTTGTGCTCTCCGGAGCGTACTTTTCACGCCCGGTTGACGCCGGACTTAGCCGGAGATCACACGAAGTCTTTCGGTGTCAATACGGAGGTCCCCGGAGATCGACGGAGTCTACTGGGAGTCTACACGGATCTACACGGCCCAACACGGATTTCACTATTCCGGGATCTCCGGCATGAAAAATTAAACATGTTTAATTTTTTTGCCGGAGTCCCCCGGAGATACCGGACCATGCCGGACAATGCCGGACACTCCCGGACATGAACAAGATGTCTATACGCCTTTCCCCGGAGTATGCGGGAGTATTACGGAGTTGACCTCCGGGACGCTCCTGCGTCTGATCCGGCTATGTGTGAAACCCCCTTTAGTTGTTAATTAACATCTAACTTGGACACGAGTGTGATGTAACCATTGTTTATATTAGTATTTCTAGTTCATTCTATTGTCGTTAATTGTTGATAGTTCAGTCAATGTAATATTACATAACTGCTTTTACAATGCACACAATAGCTTGTTTATGTTGTTTGATATCGATTGAAATGCATAATTTCAAGAAAATAACTCCATAAAATTGTGGTATCTCTACTGTCTGGAAATATTTAAAATAGATTATTCTTGAGGGGCCAAGTATATAAGAACTAGAGCTTATACTACACATTGTCAACACTGAGACAGTTAAGTTTGAACATAGATTACTTTGGAGAGTTGTGCCATCGTACTTCACTTTTCCTCCTTGACAACAGTCCTTTTATTGATGGTAGAGTTGACTCTTCAGCAATGTCTTGAGTTCACCTACAGGAAAAATGTAAACTTAACATAACATAACATAATATTTATTAGTCACAGAGTGAAATTTTGATCTCTGACACATACAATATTTTAAACAATGTTAAATATTTATCAACATAATGGATCTCGGCACGAAGGTGTTTTTAAATCGCTGAGTCCTCATCCTTGGCACCCTTAACCTTCGTCCACTTGGCAGCATAATGTATTCCCATTTAGGGGGTGATCACTGTCTTTCAAAAAGTTCTTTGCCAAGCTTTGAACTCTTTTGTTCTGGATAAGCTCATTACATTGAATTAAAGAGGAATCAGCAATTTTTCCACATAACTTGTACGGCCGGTTCAGATCTTTCTTCAATGCTTGGGTTAGTAAACCATAGAAATCAGCACTGTTGTACAACAAAACACAAGGCACGGTTGCATTATAAAACATAGCTATTAAATCAGAGCAAATGCCAATCCTTCTCAAAGATCTAACACAATACATTCTTTTGTTGGCTTTCTTAATTTGGTTATGGACATGACCACAAGGCAAGGGCCAGGACATTGAAGCAGTCCTTGTGAGATTTGTGCAGAGGTCTATGACCTTAATTATATTGTGTAGACTCTAGATAGGAGAAGGTCTAAACCATAATGCCACATCAACATGTTGAAACCTTATTGTTACAGACCAGTCAGTGTTGTAGCAATTGTTGAGAGTCAGACTGTTGACAAGGAATCTGTAGTTGTCAAAATCTAAATCTTGATTTGAAAGTGTCTCATTTGGAGTCTTGTCAACAATTGCAAATAATGAAAAAGTTGGAACCTATATCCAATATAATACTCAGAATAAAATGTATTAAGATGGTTCCTGTGCTATATCAATTTCCAAGAATAGTTTTTCTTCCCTTTCAGGGTGTACGCCTGTTCAAAATTCCGATCACAATTAATCCAACAGACTGCATAATTCCCAAACTGAGATACACTTTTAAACCCTCGACTGGAGTATTTCCCTTTAATTAGACTTTTGGCCGGTAATGTAATGGTCTGTAATTTCTTAATGTTGTACACATGTAATATGTATCTGTAATCAACTTTGTACATTATAGGAATTACTTTTTAATTCATTTTTCTAAATCTTTGGCTTATTTGCTCAATCAAGTTGGTTGTGTACATACTGTTGTTTCAGCAAGCCTCTTTTTGTCATTTGGCTACCAAAGCTGCTGTAGATATTTTAAATTATCATTTTGTTGAGCCATTGTATATTTTATACTTGTT
The DNA here is from genome assembly GCA_932294295.1 of Alitta virens. Lineage (NCBI taxonomy): Eukaryota > Metazoa > Annelida > Polychaeta > Phyllodocida > Nereididae > Alitta > Alitta virens. The sequence continues at coordinate 18,557,367 of OW028582.1, forward strand.
GTAAGTCTAGGTCATGTTAAGTGTCTCTGAAGGCTTGGCATCTAATGGTATGTTCACATTGCTTATGATGTCTGACATTTCATTTTGCAAGTAAAGATATATGATTGAATTTTAAAACGGTGTTGTATGTCGACTGTTTTTCTTGTTAAGTTGACTAGTGATTGTGAGGAAATGGTAAGCACCTGTGATTTTTATCAAAATGGCTGAAAAATTGCTCGAAGTGCTGCCCTCAGAAACCAGTTCTTGATGCTGTCAAGGGTTGTCTGACAACATGATAAGGGTCGAGGGATGTGGGACTTCTTACAGCTCATAAGGATTGAGCCAGAAGCATATTGCAAAATTGAGACCGAATCATTGTATATTTACTATATTAAAATTTATTGCTTAAATACATTGTACATAAATGAACATTTCTTTCATGACCTTTTATGGTCAATCATGCTGAAGTATTTGAAACATATGTATGACCTATGCAAGGTCTTCTTTTTCTCATCAAATTATCATGGTTAGGGCCTATTGTTCCCAGCTTGGTTCCCTTCTCTTCTTGAACAAAACCTCGAACTTGTTTGGAAGCATGGAGAAGCCAAAATTGCCGGCGATATCTGGGAGTTCTTCACCAACATTCTCGATTCGACAGTTTTGCATGATGGTCACAAAGAACATTAAGAACTCCATCCTGGCCATCGATTCACCGATGCATCTTCTCTTGCCAGCAGAGAATGGGTAAAAGTTATCGAAAGAACTTTTGTTTAAGCGCCCTTCCTCATCCATCCAGCGTTCAGGGCGGAACACATGAGCGTCGGGCCACACTTCGTCATCTCTTGACACTGACCTGAAATGAGTGAATTCGTAGAATTAACATCAGTTTTCAGGAATAACTACACTATAGTGATCTTGGTATCATTGTCTGTTTTCAGCTGAGTGATGTTATCATTTAGAGGAAGAATGTGCGTAGCAATTTTTAAATACATTGCCTATAATGGCTTCATTTATTGAATGGGAGCTTGCAGCTTTTAATAAGAGCACTGTGTAATCTGTTTTTTAAGGTGCAAGAAAAGAATATAGATAGGGATCACCATTAAGATCAATTAAGATGGCGGCCATATTTTCTGAGGGTCAATTGTACTTACCACATGTTGCAGAAGACCACTGTACCCTCTGGTATCACGTAACCCATGTAATTGATGTCTCTGGTGGCGGCATGGGGGATCAAGAAGGGTGTCAAGACACAATAACGCATCACCTGAATACAAAAAAACAAATCCATAAAATACCCATGTTACCCATGTTTGGAAAGCTTGGCTTGGTATTCGTTGTTTGACAAAGCCTGGGTATTCTTTGACATCTTAATATCTTACACCAATGAACATGGTTAAAGAGAATTTTATATGAAATGCATCCAGTTCTATAAACTATAATATAATTGAATTTGAAGTATGCAAATTTGAAGTTGAAATCCAGATAAATATAGTTAATATTAACGCAAAATGTACCTCAGTGGCCAGCTGACATTTTTCGGCACAAGTGCCATTTACATTGAATATAATGAACAATAGACGAGCGAAAGGTTTAATTGTTTTCATATCTTAACATCTTTGATGTAAACATGCAGTGGCTGCTGTTTAAACTACACGCACCTCATTCAAGAATGCTTCGGTGTACGGCAGATGCAGTCTGTCTTCCACAGAAGGCATTCGATCTCCTCCGATCACTTCGTCGATTTCTGCGATGATCTTCTCTTGCACATGAGGGTTATTAGCCGCATACAAAGTGGCCCAGTAGAGCATGCCAGCCAAAGTATCTGATCCTGCATTCAGCAGGGTGAAGGATGTGCTCATGATGTGCTCAGAGGTCAAACCAGCCTGCATTTCAAGAAAGAGTTTATTATCAAGAAGTAAACCATGCAAGTGATGATCGAGGCCCAATCATAAATGACACTTGACGTTTATATGTTTTGTCTGAGATTATTAGCTTGGGCTGAAAGCTGGCTCATGTGTGAGTGCTTTAACAGTTTGTAAACACTTTCTTTTGCCTCATTTCTCCAATTTCAATTATATGATTATGTGCACCCATGAGGGTGGCACTCAGTGTAATCCTTTACTTAGATTTTTCAAGACTATAAGATGCGACAATGTCTGAAAGTTGAGGGATTTGAAAGGTAAAGATAGAAATTTTTATGACAGTCAGAACTATTAGATGGAATTTATCTTAACGAACCTTCACTTGGTCTGCATTCATATTGTCAGAAGCTTTAATCAAGTGGTCCATCAGATCTCTCAAAGCATTTTCATCATAATGTTCTCTGTGTTCTTTCTCCAGTTGTCTGATCATGGCCATTCGAGTGTTGCATTCTTCCAACATTCCTATTAAAAAAATAGTGAATAATGCAATACTTGTGAGTATTTCTAAGAGTTTATGAATGGGCTATATGAGATCAGCATTGCAACCGTCCTACATCAAATGCATTTGTAGGTAAAAGCCACCCAGTGAAGTAAATGAAATACTAGTTGAATTGGGGGCCATAATAATATTTATTCTAAACTGGGCAACCAGATTATCACAATGCAAAATATATTCAAAAGTCGCTATGATGCAAATGCATTCTTGCTTACTGTCATAAGTTGCATATGAAAACTTGTTATTCATTCATATCATACATCGGAGCTTTCTTGAAATGTTAAATATTGCTATAAGCACAAACCTTTAAGCGTTCCCATCAATAGTGGTCTGATGAATGGAAAGAAGTCAACCACATTGCTTCCTGCTCCCTCAGCCTCTCTTGTCTCATCGACATTTCCTATTAACAAAGAAAATATGACATTATATTTGCAGGCACACCTTTATCTGTTTAATGAAAATCATTTCGAAATATTTTTTCCTCAATTGAACAATTCAAAATATCAAATTATTTAAGTGACCTACCTATCGCATTGACCTTGGCCCTATCTTTGCAGAGATCTGACTCATATCCAAAGATAAGTCCGCAGATCACAAAAAGACAAGAGTTCAGCAGGGGAGTGTATGGCTCGATAGGTTCACCACCATTTTGTAAATTTTTCACCATCAGTTTTGCCTCATCCAATACAGCCACATCAATTGGTGGGTCATTGCTTTGCAGAAAAGTCTTCAAGCCTTCGACAAGGATCTTCTTGTGTTGCTGCAATGAAAAATTATACTCTCAGTCTCTCACTTTAAATAAACTAGCCTTATTAATTGTGAGGAGAGCTGATGAGCTCTGGGGGTATCAACTAGTGCTTGTAAGCTTGAGCTTTATGTTCCGCTTAATTATGTAAATTGTCTGTTGACGCTATTAAAAAAAAAAAGATAATATAATCAACGGAACACTCTCATTCAAAACATACAGTACTGCAATCATAAGCTGCCATAGAGGAGAAGAGATGGACAAGAGACTAAGTGATCTTTTTACCTTAAACCTAGAACTGTAAGTGTTAAAAGCAAGGGTCTTCCCATCACAAATAATGTTCCTGAATGTGTAGAAGTCTGGTCGGCCAGCAAATGATTCAGCTTGGTAGATCAAAGCTTGTCTGTATGCTTTCCAGCCATTGATGACAACGACATCATGCACTCCTAGCTTGATTGAAAATACCTTAAAAAAAGAATACATTTTTGTGACTGTCACTTTGAAATTTTGAATTAGAACATCATTATAGTTTGTTGCTATGACAGACTGAAATTATTAACTTATATAGCTAGGTATCATGACATTAAAATGGTAATGATAAATATAGCTTACAGTGGTTCGCACAAGCTTATAGTAAATATAGAATTTTGCTATAAAGGCCACCATTGATGAAAATTTACTGGCCTTTATGTGTTTTCATGGTGAGAAGATGTGTAGGACATAATGTAAGTTTTGAAAAGTGCTGCATAATGTTTAACAATACCTTGCCGTATTTTTTAGACCATTCCGTGAAAGTCAGATGAGGATTCTTTCCAAGCTGGAACAGATTTCCCACCACGGGCAACCCCATAGGGCCAGGAGGGTATGGTCCTGGCCTTCGCTTTTTAGGTCCAACCAGTTTGAATCCGAGATAAGTCATGAAGATGGCCCCTGTGGCCATCAACAGGCGAGGGTCAGCCCCTCCCAAGTTTGCACTGTCCAGTGAGAGTCCAAGCATGTTTAGTGATCAATTTCTGCAGACCTACTGACCACTGGTCCAGTTGGAGTTATATATGAGTGACCACAAGCCACCAGCATATTGTGGTCAGCTGCTTAGAAACAATGCCACATGCTTCAATAAGGGTCAAGTGACCATGTGTTCAGGTCCTTACTTATTATTAAATTAGGCCCCATTTAAGCCCATAATTCTGTCAGGTCCAACTAATCCCGCAACTCCCAAAAATTCCTTGCAATTCCTTCAAGTCCCTGATAATTCCCGTATGTCCAAATAAGTCCTAATAATTCCCATCTGTCCCGATAAGTTGTAATCATTCTCATATGTCCCGATAAGTCCTAATAATTTTCATATACCCCAATAACTCCAGTTATTTTTCATATGTCCCATTTAATATTGACAATACCCATAATTCCCAATAAATCCCTACCATCCCCCAATTGCATATAATTCCTCACAAGTACCATAACTCCTGTTCCCATTTTAAAATTCTCATAATTTCCAATAAATCATATCAATTTCATTATGTGGCTCTTAATACTGACAACACCCATAATTCCTAATACAATCCTACAATATCTGTAATTCTAAAAATTCCTTCCAAGTTCCATTGTCAGTTCTAATATAAGGCTTCACCCATTATATATTCAGATTTGAATATTGTAACTGTTTTGTGGGCAAATAATATCAATACTAATACTACTGTAGCAGGTTGGAATGAGTATAATACTGCATAATATCTTTTGGATCCTTAGTTGTTAATTAACATCTAACTTGGACACGAGTGTGATGTAACCATTGTTTATATTAGTATTTCTAGTTCATTCTATTGTCGTTAATTGTTGATAGTTCAGTCAATGTAATATTACATAACTGCTTTTACAATGCACACAATAGCTTGTTTATGTTGTTTGATATCGATTGAAATGCATAATTTCAAGAAAATAACTCCGTAAAATTGTGGTATCTCTACTGTCTGGAAATATTTAAAATAGATTATTCTTGAGGGGCCAAGTATATAAGAACTAGAGCTTATACTACACATTGTCAACACTGAGACAGTTAAGTTTGAACATAGATTACTTTGGAGAGTTGTGCCATCGTACTTCACTTTTCCTCCTTGACAACAGTCCTTTTATTGATGGTAGAGTTGACTCTTCAGCAATGTCTTGAGTTCACCTACAGGAAAAATGTAAACTTAACATAACATAACATAACATAACATAATATTTATTAGTCACAGAGTGAAATTTTGATCTCTGACACATACAATATTTTAAACAATGTTAAATATTTATCAACATAATGGATCTCGGCACGAAGGTGTTTTTAAATCGCTGAGTCCTCATCCTTGGCACCCTTAACCTTCGTCCACTTGGCAGCATAATGTATTCCCATTTAGGGGGTGATCACTGTCTTTCAAAAAGTTCTTTGCCAAGCTTTGAACTCTTTTGTTCTGGATAAGCTCATTACATTGAATTAAAGAGGAATCAGCAATTTTTCCACATAACTTGTACGGCCGGTTCAGATCTTTCTTCAATGCTTGGGTTAGTAAACCATAGAAAGCAGCACTGTTGTACAACAAAACACAAGGCACGGTTGCATTATAAAACATAGCTATTAAATCAGAGCAAATGCCAATCCTTCTCAAAGATCTAACACAATACATTCTTTTGTTGGCTTTCTTAATTTGGTTATGGAATTGACCACAAGGCAAGGGCCAGGACATTGAAGCAGTCCTTGTGAGATTTGTGCAGAGGTCTATGACCTTAATTATATTGTGTAGACTCTAGATAGGAGAAGGTCTAGACCATAATGCCACATCAACATGTTGAAACCTTATTGTTACAGACCAGTCAGTGTTGTGGCAATTGTTGAGAGTCAGACTGTTGACAAGGAATCTGTAGTTGTCAAAATCTAAATCTTGATTTGAAAGTGTCTCATTTGGAGTCTTGTCAACAATTGCAAATAATGAAAAAGTTGGAACCTATATCCAATATAATACTCAGAATAAAATGTATTAAGATGGTTCCTGTGCTATATCAATTTCCAAGAATAGTTTTTCTTCCCTTTCAGGGTGTACGCCTGTTCAAAATTCCGATCACAATTAATCCAACAGACTGCATAATTCCCAAACTGAGATACACTTTTAAACCCTCGACTGGAGTATTTCCCTTTAATTAGATTTTTGGCCGGTAATGTAATGGTCTGTAATTTCTTAATGTTGTACACATGTAATATGTATCTGTAATCAACTTTGTACATTATAGGAATTACTTTTTAATTCATTTTTCTAAATCTTTGGCTTATTTGCTCAATCAAGTTGGTTGTGTACATACTGTTGTTTCAGCAAGCCTCTTTTTGTCATTTGGCTACCAAAGCTGCTGTAGATATTTTAAATTATCATTTTGTTGAGCCATTGTATATTTTATACTTGTTGTAAGTCTAGGTCATGTTAAGTGTCTCTGAAGGCTTGGCATCTAATGGTATGTTCACATTGCTTATGATGTCTGACATTTCATTTTGCAAGTAAAGATATATGATTGAATTTTAAAACGGTGTTGTATGTCGACTGTTTTTCTTGTTAAGTTGACTAGTGATTGTGAGGAAATGGTAAGCACCTGTGATTTTTATCAAAATGGCTGAAAAATTGCTCGAAGTGCTGCCCTCAGAAACCAGTTCTTGATGCTGTCAAGGGTTGTCTGACAACATGATAAGGGTCGAGGGATGTGGGACTTCTTACAGCTCATAAGGATTGCGCCAGAAGCATATTGCAAAATTGAGACCGAATCATTGTATATTTACTATATTAAAATTTATTGCTTAAATACATTGTACATAAATGAACATTTCTTTCATGACCTTTTATGGTCAATCATGCTGAAGTATTTGAAACATATGTATGACCTATGCAAGGTCTTCTTTTTCTCATCAAATTATCATGGTTAGGGCCTATTGTTCCCAGCTTGGTTCCCTTCTCTTCTTGAACAAAACCTCGAACTTGTTTGGAAGCATGGAGAAGCCAAAATTGCCGGCGATATCTGGGAGTTCTTCACCAACATTCTCGATTCGACAGTTTTGCATGATGGTCACAAAGAACATTAAGAACTCCATCCTGGCCATCGATTCACCGATGCATCTTCTCTTGCCAGCAGAGAATGGGTAAAAGTTATCGAAAGAACTTTTGTTTAAGCGCCCTTCCTCATCCATCCAGCGTTCAGGGCGGAACACATGAGCGTCGGGCCACACTTCGTCATCTCTTGACACTGACCTGAAATGAGTGAATTCGTAGAATTAACATCAGTTTTCAGGAATAACTACACTGTAGTGATCTTGGTATCATTGTCTGTTTTCAGCTGAGTGATGTTATCATTTAAAGGAAGAATGTGCGTAGCAATTTTTAAATACATTGCCTATAATGGCTTCATTTATTGAATGGGAGCTTGCAGCTTTTAATAAGAGCACTGTGTAATCTGTTTTTTAAGGTGCAAGAAAAGAATATAGATAGGGATCACCATTAAGATCAATTAAGATGGCGGCCATATTTTCTGAGGGTCAATTGTACTTACCACATGTTGCAGAAGACCACTGTACCCTCTGGTATCACGTAACCCATGTAATTGACGTCTCTGGTGGCGGCATGGGGGATCAAGAAGGGTGTCAAGACACAATAACGCATCACCTGAATACAAAAAAACAAATCCATAAAATACCCATGTTACCCATGTTTGGAAAGCTTGGCTTGGTATTCGTTGTTTGACAAAGCCTGGGTATTCTTTGACATCTTAATATCTTACACCAATGAACATGGTTAAAGAGAATTTTATATGAAATGCATCCAGTTCTATAAACTATAATATAATTGAATTTGAAGTATGCAAATTTGAAGTTGAAATCCAGATAAATATAGTTAATATTAACGCAAAATGTACCTCAGTGGCCAGCTGACATTTTTCGGCACAAGTGCCATTTACATTGAATATAATGAACAATAGACGAGTGAAAGGTTTAATTGTTTTCATATCTTAACATCTTTGATGTAAACATGCAGTGGCTGCTGTTTAAACTACACGCACCTCATTCAAGAATGCTTCGGTGTACGGCAGATGCAGTCTGTCTTCCACAGAAGGCATTCGATCTCCTCCGATCACTTCGTCGATTTCTGCGATGATCTTCTCTTGCACATGAGGGTTATTAGCCGCATACAAAGTGGCCCAGTAGAGCATGCCAGCCAAAGTATCTGATCCTGCATTCAGCAGGGTGAAGGATGTGCTCATGATGTGCTCAGAGGTCAAACCAGCCTGCATTTCAAGAAAGAGTTTATTATCAAGAAGTAAACCATGCAAGTGATGATCGAGGCCCAATCATAAATGACACTTGACGTTTATATGTTTTGTCTGAGATTATTAGCTTGGGCTGAAAGCTGGCTCATGTGTGAGTGCTTTAACAGTTTGTAAACACTTTCTTTTGCCTCATTTCTCCAATTTCAATTATATGATTATGTGCACCCATGAGGGTGGCACTCAGTGTAATCCTTTACTTAAATTTTTCAAGACTATAAGATGCGACAATGTCTGAAAGTTGAGGGATTTGAAAGGTAAAGATAGAAATTTTTATGACAGTCAGAACTATTAGATGGAATTAATCTTAATGAACCTTCACTTGGTCTGCATTCATATTGTCAGAAGCTTTAATCAAGTGGTCCATCAGATCTCGCAAAGCATTTTCATCATAATGTTCTCTGTGTTCTTTCTCCAGTTGTCTGATCATGGCCATTCGAGTGTTGCATTCTTCCAACATTCCTATTAAAAAAATAGTGAATAATGCAATACTTGTGAGTATTTCTAAGAGTTTATGAATGGGCTATATGAGATCAGCATTGCAACCGTCCTACATCAAATGCATTTGTAGGTAAAAGCCACCCAGTGAAGTAAATGAAATACTAGTTGAATTGGGGGCCATAATAATATTTATTCTAAACTGGGCAACCAGATTATCACAATGCAAAATATATTCAAAAGTCGCTATGATGCAAATGCATTCTTGCTTACTGTCATAAGTTGCATATGAAAACTTGTTATTTATTCATATCATACATCGGAGCTTTCTTGAAATGTTAAATATTGCTATAAGCACAAACCTTTAAGCGTTCCCATCAATAGTGGTCTGATGAATGGAAAGAAGTCAACCACATTGCTTCCTGCTCCCTCAGCCTCTCTTGTCTCATCGACATTTCCTATTAACAAAGAAAATATGACATTATATTTGCAGGCACACCTTTATCTGTTTAATGAAAATCATTTCGAAATATTTTTTCCTCAATTGAACAATTCAAAATATCAAATTATTTAAGTGACCTACCTATCGCATTGACCTTGGCCCTATCTTTGCAGAGATCTGACTCATATCCAAAGATAAGTCCGCAGATCACAAAAAGACAAGAGTTCAGCAGGGGAGTGTATGGCTCGATAGGTTCACCACCATTTTGTAAATTTTTCACCATCAGTTTTGCCTCATCCAATACAGCCACATCAATTGGTGGGTCATTGCTTTGCAGAAAAGTCTTCAAGCCTTCGACAAGGATCTTCTTGTGTTGCTGCAATGAAAAATTATACTCTCAGTCTCTCACTTTAAATAAACTAGCCTTATTAATTGTGAGGAGAGCTGATGAGCTCTGGGGGTATCAACTAGTGCTTGTAAGCTTGAGCTTTATGTTCCGCTTAATTATGTAAATTGTCTGTTGACACTATTAAAAAAAAAAAAGATAATATAATCAACGGAACACTCTCATTCAAAACATACAGTACTGCAATCATAAGCTGCCATAAAGGAGAAGAGATGGACAAGAGACTAAGTGATCTTTTTACCTTAAACCTAGAACTGTAAGTGTTAAAAGCAAGGGTCTTCCCATCACAAATAATGTTCCTGAATGTGTAGAAGTCTGGTCGGCCAGCAAATGATTCAGCTTGGTAGATCAAAGCTTGTCTGTATGCTTTCCAGCCATTGATGACAACGACATCATGCACTCCTAGCTTGATTGAAAATACCTTAAAAAAAGAATACATTTTTGTGACTGTCACTTTGAAATTTTGAATTAGAACATCATTATAGTTTGTTGCTATGACAGACTGAAATTATTAACTTATATAGCTAGGTATCATAACATTAAAATGGTAATGATAAATATAGCTTACAGTGGTTCGCACAAGCTTATAGTAAATATAGAATTTTGCTATAAAGGCCACCATTGATGAAAATTTACTGGCCTTTATGTGTTTTCATGGTGAGAAGATGTGTAGGACATAATGTAAGTTTTGAAAAGTGCTGCATAATGTTTAACAATACCTTGCCGTATATTTTAGACCATTCCGTGAAAGTCAGATGAGGATTCTTTCCAAGCTGGAACAGATTTCCCACCACGGGCAACCCCATAGGGCCAGGAGGGTATGGTCCAGGCCTTCGCTTTTTAGGTCCAACCAGTTTGAATCCGAGATAAGTCATGAAGATGGCCCCTGTGGCCATCAACAGGCGAGGGTCAGCCCCTCCCAAGTTTGCACTGTCCAGTGAGAGTCCAAGCATGTTTAGTGATCAATTTCTGCAGACCTACTGACCACTGGTCCAGTTGGAGTTATATATGAGTGACCACAAGCCACCAGCATATTGTGGTCAGCTGCTTAGAAACAATGCCACATGCTTTAATAAGGGTCAAGTGACCATGTGTTCAGGTCCTTACTTATTATTAAATTAGGCCCCATTTAAGCCCATAATTCTGTCAGGTCCAACTAATCCCGCAACTCCCAAAAATTCCTTGCAATTCCTTCAAGTCCCTGATAATTCCCGTATGTCCAAATAAGTCCTAATAATTCCCATCTGTCCTGATAAGTTGTAATCATTCCCATATGTCCCGATAAGTCCTAATAATTTTCATATACCCCAATAACTCCAGTTATTTTTAATATGTCCCATTTAATATTGACAATACCCATAATTCCCAATAAATCCCTACCATCCCCCAATTGCATATAATTCCTCACAAGTACCATAACTCCTGTTCCCATTTTAAAATTCTCATAATTTCCAATAAATCATATCAATTTCATTATGTGGCTCTTAATACTGACAACACCCATAATTCCTAATACAATCCTACAATACCTGTAATTCTAAAAATTCCTTCCAAGTTCCATTGTCAGTTCTAATATAAGGCTTCACCCATCATATATTCAGATTTGAATATCGTAACTGTTTTGTGGGCAAATAATATCAATACTAATACTACTGTAGCAGGTTGGGTTGAGTATAATACTGCATAATATCTTTTGGATCCTTAGTTGTTAATTAACATCTAACTTGGACACGAGTGTGATGTAACCATTGTTTATATTAGTATTTCTAGTTCATTCTATTGTCGTTAATTGTTGATAGTTCAGTCAATGTAATATTACATAACTGCTTTTACAATGCACACAATAGCTTGTTTATGTTGTTTGATCTCGATTGAAATGCATAATTTCAAGAAAATAACTCCGTAAAATTGTGGTATCTCTACTGTCTGGAAATATTTAAAATAGATTATTCTTGAGGGGCCAAGTATATAAGAACTAGAGCTTATACTACACATTGTCACCACTGAGACAGTTAAGTTTGAACATAGATTACTTTGGAGAGTTGTGCCATCGTACTTCACTTTTCCTCCTTGACAACAGTCCTTTTATTGATGGTAGAGTTGACTCTTCAGCAATGTCTTGAGTTCACCTACAGGAAAAATGTAAACTTAACATAACATAACATAACATAACATAATATTTATTAGTCACAGAGTGAAATTTTGATCTCTGACACATACAATATTTTAAACAATGTTAAATATTTATCAACATAATGGATCTCGGCACGAAGGTGTTTTTAAATCGCTGAGTCCTCATCCTTGGCACCCTTAACCTTCGTCCACTTGGCAGCATAATGTATTCCCATTTAGGGGGTGATCACTGTCTTTCAAAAAGTTCTTTGCCAAGCTTTGAACTCTTTTGTTCTGGATAAGCTCATTACATTGAATTAAAGAGGAATCAGCAATTTTTCCACATAACTTGTACGGCCGGTTCAGATCTTTCTTCAATGCTTGGGTTAGTAAACCATAGAAAGCAGCACTGTTGTACAACAAAACACAAGGCACGGTTGCATTATAAAACATAGCTATTAAATCAGAGCAAATGCCAATCCTTCTCAAAGATCTAACACAATACATTCTTTTGTTGGCTTTCTTAATTTGGTTATGGAATTGACCACAAGGCAAGGGCCAGGACATTGAAGCAGTCCTTGTGAGATTTGTGCAGAGGTCTATGACCTTAATTATATTGTGTAGACTCTAGATAGGAGAAGGTCTAGACCATAATGCCACATCAACATGTTGAAACCTTATTGTTACAGACCAGTCAGTGTTGTGGCAACCCAGCTAACACATAACGTTTTTATAACATGTTAGGAAAAGGTTATGGCATAACGTTTTTCAAATAACGTTTTTTTAACATTACTTTGATGTTGTATGTTCATGTTTATTCATAACATTAATTAATAACAGTGTTATAACATTTTCTGAAAACATTTTGCAAACATTACAATATTGATGTTTTAAGAAGCTTTCACAATGATGTTATTTCAATGTATTATACAGCAGTCACAGGTGTTATGTATTAATGATGCTATTTGTTAACATTATGGCAACATTTTTTGATAACATTCTTATAACATAAATCTGTAATGTCAGTCAAAAACGTATTCCCAATGTAATGGGATGATGTTTTTATAACGTTTTTAAAATATGTTAAAGAAAAACATGATAATGCTGTAAAATAAACATCAAATATAAACATTTTTAAAATCAGTTATTATAATGTTAAGGGTTGATGCAATTGTAACATAACTATAACATGTTTTCTAAACATCAAGGTTATACGTAAAGTTGTGACGTATTCATGATGTTTATAAATAACATAATTTCAATGTAAATCTGTAATGTCAGACACAAATGTTTTGCCAATGTTATGGGATGATGTTTTTATAACGTTTTAAGAATATGTTAAAGAAAAACATGATAATGCTGTAAAATAAACATCAAATATAGGCATTTTAAAAATAGGTTATTATAATGTTAAGGGTTGATGCAATTGTAACATAACTCTAACATGTTTTCTAAACATCAAGGTTATACGTAAAGTTGTGACGTATTCATGATGTTTATAAATAACATAATTTCAATGTAAATCTGTAATGTCAGACACAAATGTTTTACTAATGTTATATGATGATGTTTTTATAACGTTTTTTAGAACATATTAAAGAAAAACATGATTATGCTGTTACAAAGCCATCAAATATAGGCATTTTAAAAATAGGTTATTATAATGTTAAGGGTTGATGCAATTGTAACATAACCCTAAAATGTTTTCTCAGTATCAAGGTTATACGTAAAGTTATGACGTTTTCATGATGTTTATAAATAACATAATTTCAATGTAAATCTGTAATGTCAGACACAAATGTTTTAATAATGTTATGGGATGATGTAATTATAACGTTTTTATAAAATTTTAATAATAAACATCATAATCATTTAAATAAGGCATCAAATGGCATTTTCAAAATCTGCTGTAATTATGTTAAAGATTGATGCAATAGTAAAATCTAGGAATATCTCTAAATATTCCTAGGTAAAATAACCCACATATTAAACACTGACCAGAGTCAGGACTTGGCACACAGTTTGCAACAATGAGGGAAAGTTGTAAATTCTGCCATTTCTGCAACCCCCCCCCCCCCCTCTTCACAATTAACTTCAGCCATCATTGACAGGTGCACTTTGACTTGGGATGGCAGGCCAGCATGTCACAGACAGTAGGTAAGTTACAAGTTTTGCACAATCTTATAAAACTTATCTTTGTGACTTTACAATTATCTATCTATAAATCAATCAATCTATCTATCTATCTATCTATCTATCTATCTATCTATCTATCTAGCTATCTAGCTACCTATCTATCTATCTACCTCTCTGTATATTTGTCTATCCATCTATATATTGGCCATGTTTAAATATGCTAACTCAATATACAATGATATACAGACAATTATCCTTAACTGATCTTGTGTTTTTATTTTTAAATTAGTTTGGCTTTAATTTGTATAGGTCAAGATATTAAGACAAATTTTGTAACTACAATGATATGAGCAAGTATTAATTAATAAAATATGATTTATTTTGCTGGTACAAATTACACAGACTATATATTGTCCACTATATGATATTAGTTAGTCCTCCTGAAAACTGTGCAAATATACATTGTAAAATATAGATAGCTATGGGTGATTTCTAGACTCTATAGAGCTCAGATTCAAGACATTATAGACTGAGGAGGCATCATATTACAGCATCTAGTGAGTGAACTTGCAGTACCCCTTCCCTAATTAGGCCCAAATCACTGAAGCAGAACCATTTGCATACATTATAGCATGCATGCATAATTACTATCTACAGGTGAGCTACAAAAACTTAAATGACCATGATAAGTTTTAAATCATATAAGTAGTTTTAGTGAAATTGTGTAGCACAAAAATAACATAATATTGCAAGTTGTTTTCTTATCACTCTTGCTTATAAAGTTTTATATATTTGAAAGTTATTTTGTTATCAAGCTTGAAGTTTTATTAATATCTAAAATTTGATATAAGTGTAGAAATGCCATATCTCAGCTAACTCTAAAATACACTATACATGGAGAAAATTCAGTATCATTGTTATGAGATTGATCATAGCCAAACATATCTTTACTGATTTAATCAAAGTTTAGATCCAATGTCATGCAATTACCTTGTGATAATGTTTGTTGGCATTTATGATTATGTCCAATGATCATGATGATGGAATTTGTTTCATTTGTTTTACATTCCTTGAACGATATAATTCAAATAGTATTTCACTTGGTGATTAAACGTTATTCTTATTGAAATATTGTAATCGTTAGCATTCAGTTTGGAAAACTGCATATATATGTAAATTAAGGTCAATTAAATGTAAATTTTTGCATTTTTACAGGGTTGCTCTTCAAGACCAATTGCCATACTATCAAGATGACCACATCTTACTCCTGGTATGAACACTACCCACCTTGAAGGCTTTTCTCTGGCAAGGTAAATATTCACGATTTGTCAGTTATTATCATACAAACTGAAGATCAGCAATGCACACATTACAGTGCCTTGTTTCATACAAAAAACATTATAATGTTCATTCAAAAGCTTTGCAAGATAGATTAAGTTCATGTATTTTGTTATTCCAGGAATGTGAAAGAGAAGACCTACTGCTTGATCATTGGACTAACTTACTGAAGAGGCAAATGAGAGCTGCAATGTTATTAACATTTGTAGAATATCAAATAGACTGGAATGATTGCCTGGCCATGGGTTATGTGAAAGCACACACAAACTGTTATGATGAAACAATTAACTCATGCACTGTATGTCGAACTGGTATTGTCGCCAAAATACTAGGCTGCTATGCCTTTCATAATACAAATCAAGGACTATTTTCAGATTGAAAGGTTTTTGTGTGCAAGTTTATTTGGTGTGAAATTTATCAATGTAAATTACATTTGTTTCATTATAACTGTTACTATTCTTGTACTGAATACAGTATTATTCTTCAGTGATTTCCAAAATAAACTGTTGCTTTTTGAATGCAAAACAAGTTTTCTCTTATTCATCCCAGGTAATGTCAAAGCAAAAACGTTATGAAAACGTTGTCAGATAACATCAAATTGATGTCACCCTAAAACATTGTAAAAACGTTGAGAAAAGGTTATAACTTCAAGTTGCCAGATAATGTTAAAATTATGATATCCCATAACGTTATAAAAATGTTATAAAAGAGTCGTTTTTTTAAATGTGGCAGATAATGTAAAATTTATGTTATCACATAACGTTATGATAACGTTATAAAGGGGTCATCTTATTCATGTTGCCATATAATGTTAAATTGATATTAATGCAAAACATTATTAAACAATGTATTTCTGATGTAAAAGCCACAGTTTGAAAAAATGTTTTGAAATAACATTATTTTAACTTTATTTTAACATACTTCTAACATGATACATAGAACGTTAAAATAACATTTCCGCAACCGTCCAATTTTGCGTAATTTTGACGTTATGAAATAACGTTATTCTGACCTTTTTCATGATGTTATTTTAACGTAATTATAACGTTTTCGTGTTAGCTGGGAATTGTTGAGAGTCAGACTGTTGACAAGGAATCTGTAGTTGTCAAAATCTAAATCTTGATTTGAAAGTGTCTCATTTGGAGTCTTGTCAACAATTGCAAATAATGAAAAAGTTGGAACCTATATCCAATATAATACTCAGAATAAAATTTATTAAGATGGTTCCTGTGCTATATCAATTTCCAAGAATAGTTTTTCTTCCCTTTCAGGGTGTACGCCTGTTCAAAATTCCGATCACAATTAATCCAACAGACTGCATAATTCCCAAACTGAGATACACTTTTAAACCCTCGACTGGAGTATTTCCCTTTAATTAGATTTTTGGCCGGAAATGTAATGGTCTGTAATTTCTTAATGTTGTACACATGTAATATGTATCTGTAATCAACTTTGTACATTATAGGAATTACTTTTTAATTCATTTTTCTAAATCTTTGGCTTATTTGCTCAATCAAGTTGGTTGTGTACATACTGTTGTTTCAGCAAGCCTCTTTTTGTCATTTGGCTACCAAAGCTGCTGTAGATATTTTAAATTATCATTTTGTTGAGCCATTGTATATTTTATACTTGTTGTAAGTCTAGGTCATGTTAAGTGTCTCTGAAGGCTTGGCATCTAATGGTATGTTCACATTGCTTATGATGTCTGACATTTCATTTTGCAAGTAAAGATATATGATTGAATTTTAAAACGGTGTTTGTATGTCGACTGTTTTTCTTGTTAAGTTGACTAGTGATTGTGAGGAAATGGTAAGCACCTGTGATTTTTATCAAAATGGCTGAAAAATTGCTCGAAGTGCTGCCCTCAGAAACCAGTTCTTGATGCTGTCAAGGGTTGTCTGACAACATGATAAGGGTCGAGGGATGTGGGACTTCTTACAGCTCATAAGGATTGAGCCAGAAGCATATTGCAAAATTGAGACCGAATCATTGTATATTTACTATATTAAAATTTATTGCTTAAATACATTGTACATAAATGAACATTTCTTTCATGACCTTTTATGGTCAATCATGCTGAAGTATTTGAAACATATGTATGACCTATGCAAGGTCTTCTTTTTCTCATCAAATTATCATGGTTAGGGCCTATTGTTCCCAGCTTGGTTCCCTTCTCTTCTTGAACAAAACCTCGAACTTGTTTGGAAGCATGGAGAAGCCAAAATTGCCGGCGATATCTGGGAGTTCTTCACCAACATTCTCGATTCGACAGTTTTGCATGATGGTCACAAAGAACATTAAGAACTCCATCCTGGCCATCGATTCACCGATGCATCTTCTCTTGCCAGCAGAGAATGGGTAAAAGTTATCGAAAGAACTTTTGTTTAAGCGCCCTTCCTCATCCATCCAGCGTTCAGGGCGGAACACATGAGCGTCGGGCCACACTTCGTCATCTCTTGACACTGACCTGAAATGAGTGAATTCGTAGAATTAACATCAGTTTTCAGGAATAACTACACTATAGTGATCTTGGTATCATTGTCTGTTTTCAGCTGAGTGATGTTATCATTTAGAGGAAGAATGTGCGTAGCAATTTTTAAATACATTGCCTATAATGGCTTCATTTTTTAAGGTGCAAGAAAGAATATAGATAGGGATCACCATTAAGATCAATTAAGATGGCGGCCATATTTTCTGAGGGTCAATTGTACTTACCACATGTTGCAGAAGACCACTGTACCCTCTGGTATCACGTAACCCATGTAATTGACGTCTCTGGTGGCGGCATGGGGGATCAAGAAGGGTGTCAAGACACAATAACGCATCACCTGAATACAAAAAAACAAATCCATAAAATACCCATGTTACCCATGTTTGGAAAGCTTGGCTTGGTATTCGTTGTTTGACAAAGCCTGGGTATTCTTTGACATCTTAATATCTTACACCAATGAACATGGTTAAAGAGAATTTTATATGAAATGCATCCAGTTCTATAAACTATAATATAATTGAATTTGAAGTATGCAAATTTGAAGTTGAAATCCAATTAAATATAGTTAATATTAACGCAAAATGTACCTCAGTGGCCAGCTGACATTTTTCGGCACAAGTGCCATTTACATTGAATATAATGAACAATAGACGAGCGAAAGGTTTAATTGTTTTCATATCTTAACATCTTTGATGTAAACATGCAGTGGCTGCTGTTTAAACTACACGCACCTCATTCAAGAATGCTTCGGTGTACGGCAGATGCAGTCTGTCTTCCACAGAAGGCATTCGATCTCCTCCGATCACTTCGTCGATTTCTGCGATGATCTTCTCTTGCACATGAGGGTTATTAGCCGCATACAAAGTGGCCCAGTAGAGCATGCCAGCCAAAGTATCTGATCCTGCATTCAGCAGGGTGAAGGATGTGCTCATGATGTGCTCAGAGGTCAAACCAGCCTGCATTTCAAGAAAGAGTTTATTATCAAGAAGTAAACCATGCAAGTGATGATCGAGGCCCAATCATAAATGACACTTGACGTTTATATGTTTTGTCTGAGATTATTAGCTTGTGCTGAAAGCTGGCTCATGTGTGAGTGCTTTAACAGTTTGTAAACACTTTCTTTTGCCTCATTTCTCCAATTTCAATTATATGATTATGTGCACCCATGAGGGTGGCACTCAGTGTAATCCTTTACTTAAATTTTTCAAGACTATAAGATGCGACAATGTCTGAAAGTTGAGGGATTTGAAAGGTAAAGATAGAAATTTTTATGACAGTCAGAACTATTAGATGGAATTTATCTTAACGAACCTTCACTTGGTCTGCATTCATATTGTCAGAAGCTTTAATCAAGTGGTCCATCAGATCTCTCAAAGCATTTTCATCATAATGTTCTCTGTGTTCTTTCTCCAGTTGTCTGATCATGGCCATTCGAGTGTTGCATTCTTCCAACATTCCTATTTAAAAAATAGTGAATAATGCAATACTTGTGAGTATTTCTAAGAGTTTCTGAATGGGCTATATTTGATCAGCATTGCAACCGTCCTACATCAAATGCATTTGTAGGTAAAAGCCACCCAGTGAAGTAAATGAAATACTAGTTGAATTGGGGGCCATAATAATATTTATTCTAAACTGGGCAACCAGATTATCACAATGCAAAATATATTCAAAAGTCGCTATGATGCAAATGCATTCTTGCTTACTGTCATAAGTTGCATATGAAAACTTGTTATTCATTCATATCATACATCGGAGCTTTCTTGAAATGTTAAATATTGCTATAAGCACAAACCTTTAAGCGTTCCCATCAATAGTGGTCTGATGAATGGAAAGAAGTCAACCACATTGCTTCCTGCTCCCTCAGCCTCTCTTGTCTCATCGACATTTCCTATTAACAAAGAAAATATGACATTATATTTGCAGGCACACCTTTATCTGTTTAATGAAAATCATTTCGAAATATTTTTTCCTCAATTGAACAATTCAAAATATCAAATTATTTAAGTGACCTACCTATCGCATTGACCTTGGCCCTATCTTTGCAGAGATCTGACTCATATCCAAAGATAAGTCCGCAGATCACAAAAAGACAAGAGTTCAGCAGGGGAGTGTATGGCTCGATAGGTTCACCACCATTTTGTAAATTTTTCACCATCAGTTTTGCCTCATCCAATACAGCCACATCAATTGGTGGGTCATTGCTTTGCAGAAAAGTCTTCAAGCCTTCGACAAGGATCTTCTTGTGTTGCTGAAATGAAAAATTATACTCTCAGTCTCTCACTTTAAATAAACTAGCCTTATTAATTGTGAGGAGAGCTGATGAGCTCTGGGGGTATCAACTAGTGCTTGTAAGCTTGAGCTTTATGTTCCGCTTAATTATGTAAATTGTCTGTTGACGCTATTAAAAAAAAAAAAAGATAATATAATCAACGGAACACTCTCATTCAAAACATACAGTACTGCAATCATAAGCTGCCATAAAGGAGAAGAGATGGACAAGAGACTAAGTGATCTTTTTACCTTAAACCTAGAACTGTAAGTGTTAAAAGCAAGGGTCTTCCCATCACAAATAATGTTCCTGAATGTGTAGAAGTCTGGTCGGCCAGCAAATGATTCAGCTTGGTAGATCAAAGCTTGTCTGTATGCTTTCCAGCCATTGATGACAATGACATCATGCACTCCTAGCTTGATTGAAAATATCTTAAAAAAATAAAAACATTTTTGTGACTGCCACTTTGAAATTTTGAATTAGAACATCATTATAGTTTGTTGCTATGACAGACTGAAATTATTAACTTATATAGCTAGGTATCATGACATTAAAATGGTAATGATAAATATAGCTTACAGTGGTTCGCACAAGTTTATAGTAATATAGAATTTTGCTATTAAGGCCACCATTGATGAAAATTTACTGGCCTTTATGTGTTTTCATGGTGAGAAGATGTGTAGGACATAATGTAAATGTTGAAAAGTGCTGCATAATATTTAACAATACCTTGCCGTATTTTTTAGACCATTCCGTGAAAGTCAGATGAGGATTCTTTCCAAGCTGGAACAGATTTCCCACCACGGGCAACCCCATAGGGCCAGGAGGGTATGGTCCAGGCCTTCGCTTTTTAGGTCCAACCAGTTTGAATCCGAGATAAGTCATGAAGATGGCCCCTGTGGCCATCAACAGGCGAGGGTCAGCCCCTCCCAAGTTTGCACTGTCCAGTGAGAGTCCAAGCATGTTTAGTGATCAATTTCTGCAGACCTACTGACCACTGGTCCAGTTGGAGTTATATATGAGTGACCACAAGCCACCAGCATATTGTGGTCAGCTGCTTAGAAACAATGCCACATGCTTTACTAAGGGTCAAATGACCATGTGTTCAGGTCCTTAACAGTACTTATTAAGCTAAACATAGGGGTTGTTTATTTTAATGACTTGAGCCATTTGTGGAACATTGATTTGCTTTAAATCAAATGCCACAAATATAGGTATTTACCATCTAGTATAATTTATACAGAGTAAGAGACAGTAGCAGTTATTACATCCAGATATTAAGTATGACATAAGCTGTAAAATGTGTTTTAAAAAGTATTTATTTAATCATCACATTTAAGTTCATAAACATCCCATAATTTTAATTATGAAAGTTCACATGATACACAAATATTCTTGAACAAACAATTCTAGAACTAGAATGGTATTTATCATGTAACGTGTAAAATTTATAACAAAATAAATGAAGGAAAAAATGCCAAGAATATTTTCCAAATAAATATATGCATACACCAGGAAGTAATTGGCATATACAGTAAACGAGGTGATATCACAAGCAATAATTGTCCTCATGCACTGCCCTTTAGCGCCATCTATTGATGAAGAATTATTCTGCCCATCACTCCTAACCTACGCCTTTCAAATACAGACCAATAAATTGTAGTGAGATAGCACTAATTGGCAGTGTATAGACATTCTCTATAGTGGGCATTATATAAAACTGAAAGTAGTTAGCATCATCAAACTAAGTTATGCCATTTCAAATCAAAGTACCAAACAAAAACATGCCACTTCATAAAGTTCATCCCTGCTGTCAGGGACTGTTTATGTCAAGTAAACTGAAATATTTTTGGCATTTCAAAAACAAAGATACAACAATTTTCTTACATTCAATAGTAATATGATAACAATAAAACGAAAACATACCGAAAAGAGAAAAGCATTGGGGTTGGGGTCTAAAAATTTCAGGTACCCCCCCCCCCCCCCCCTTCACTTTTTTTAAATGAAACAGTCCTGAAAAGTTCAATGTACATAGAAGCAATGATCAGGAACTTAACTATACAAATTAGCATGAATGATCACTGATTTCTCAACATTTTAGGATTCTATTGCATCAAGTCTAAATATGAAGTCCTGAAATTGCTATTGCACGAAATGAAATATATATACATTTACCCAAAGTTTTGGAACCAGTGTCCTCATTATTTCCTTTTTTATGATATGATAAAAAACAAAAACGTAGCAACAAACAATCAGCGATGTTGGAATATATCACATTAGTGTAAAATCACTTCCATAATCATAGATAAAAAGAGCAAAAGTTTATTTGTACATTGCTTGTTTATTTGGCGAGCTTTTGCATAACATGCTGGCCGTCCCTGGTCGGTCTATTTCAATCAAAGCGTTTCCGATGACATATACTGTGGCGGCTAGTCCTTCTCGCTCTTTCCACTGTCTCAGCATTTGGTGAACCACTTCTTTGCGGCCATCTTTATAGTAATCAGCATCAATTGAGTCCAATTGTCCATTGGAGAACCCTAGTTTGCGTCCAAGGGGTCGCCAGTATTTTCCAAGATGTTCACATAGAAGCTCAATGCTGTCTTGATCTAATGGTGTCTTCTCAACTGAAGAAAATACAAAATAGAAATTTAATAAAAAAGCTAGAAAGCAAAAAGTGTGTCTGTGATCTGTCTAAAGTTCCTACACTTTGGCAAAGTGTCTCAGTGAGTTGCATCATTTGCGAATAATGAAATAACACTAGTTTTACTACGCGCAAATACATGTATGTCATAATCAAACATAACAACTATGCTGCTTCTTGTTTCTCAGTGATTCAGTATCATGGCGAAAATGTGTAAAATGGTGTTGACTCCAAGCCTTATCATCTCATCATAATGTGTGCCTCTGGCAGCTGGTGATTTGACACATTGACATAGAGACAGTGCATTACTTGCAAAGAAACATCATCATAAAATTTAAGTTG
The DNA here is from genome assembly GCA_932294295.1 of Alitta virens. NCBI lineage: Eukaryota > Metazoa > Annelida > Polychaeta > Phyllodocida > Nereididae > Alitta > Alitta virens. The sequence continues at coordinate 18,580,461 of OW028582.1, forward strand.
AAAAGCTCTTTGCGTGTGTTCAAGGACCCAGTAAATGATGTTGTATAGTCTAGTCCCCACTGCACTGTGGGTTAACTGAGAACAGTTTACAGAATTAACGTCTCCGAAAATGGCATCCAACCAAATCAGGCCTGAAGGAGAGGGAAATATTTAGCCTGGTATATACTGGAATATCTTTTAGTTTCAAAATTAATACATTATTGTAATATATAAGTTGAATTGTGTCTGTATAGGCACTATACACAGAAAGAAAAAGCTTTTATCATCATGTAAATTGCATTAGAAATTTGTAAACGGGAGACAGTAACTCTAACAGACAAATTTACCGTTCTCAGTTTCTACTCACTAAAATAAGTTACCGTTCTCCAGCTTCGTTTCTAACGTGACAAAATATTCTTAAATTATTCAGCTCACAATATTTTTAAGCATGGCTATTAGTGCAAAAAAAACGCAGAAACATTACAAATGTTTAATGGCAATAGTTTAGTAGATGAGCATTGAATGTGTACTAGCCAAATTAAACTTGCTATCTTCAGGCTTGATTTTACCGATGCCATTTTCCGAGACGGTAATTTTATGAACCATTCTCAGTTATCGCAGTGTACTGGGAACCAGGCAAATATGTATATGATGAGTATAGATTTCAAATCACATCTGTGAGTCTAAGGAAATAGCAATAAGCCACTTACAAACAAATTTTCCTTTGAGAATTCTCTGCCGTTGTGGATCTGAGCGGGCATTCTTTCCTCCTTGCCCAGCTCCTCCGACATACATGACATTGCGATCTCCAATTTGAATGCCATCAACTTTAGTGGTGTGTATAACCGTTTCTCCTCCAGAACCTGCAAAGATGACAAAATAATAATTAAAGCACGAGCGCCAGAATAACTATTAAAGAGTAAAAACTAATATACAAATAATAAATATGAATTATAATATATGATAAGAGAGAACAAATCCTCACTCTTTTGAAGGATTGTTGTTGACCCTTTTGAACGACTTGTCTTTGGTTTTGACGCTTTTCCTTTCTCCTAGAAAAATTCAATTTGCATAAGGATTTTTGTTAAGATAGCCCAAGTAACATAGTCAGTATAAATTTTACTTTCAAATGTGCACTAAATTGCAAGGAAAATTCTTACTCCTTTAGAAGGAGATGGAATGTCCGACATTGGTACTTCTTTGTTCGGAAATGACAACTCCCTTTGGTAATGCACTGGAAAGGACAATGAAGAAACAGAACTCATTTCTCTTACTGCTTACGGGATATATATGTGAAATTCACTTGTAATACAGAATTTAGCTGAATTTTTAGATTGCGCACAGCTGCTTTTATGAGCACAAAGGTTTGTTGTATCCAAAATCATCTTCATAAGTTTCTTTTACCTGAGGGTTCATTTTTGCCATTTGGATCGTAAAAAGGAACACTGTCAGTGACTACATTATTTCCGAGTTGCTGATTCACTATGCTGTACACTTTCTGGTTGATCATAGATATTGGGTCTTCCTGTTGCACAACTGCCGGTATTTGGCCATTTGGACTGAAACTATGAAAATTTCAAAGGACACATGACATCAGAACCATTTCCATGACAGACTTTACAATGATAATACCAATCTCAATAATGAACATGATTACTCCACTAGAAATATTCCAGTACGTATTGCTCAATGGGAACTATTGTATGACGTCATTAAACAATGGTTAAACAATGATTAGCTATGGTTACTGACAGCTCCTTCAATTGGTAAATAGTAGCCTAGCGAGAATTGGCCTGCCTACATACCATAACTGGTCAAAATGCGAACCAACAACTGAATTACATTTTCAACAGCTTTACAGCTTTCATCAATTCATTAATTCACTCACTTCATACTGCCTTTTGACTCCTCAGAAGCATTCGAAGACATTGAATGATTCAGTTGAGCACCATCTTGATTGCCCAATGACTTTGGACCTTCCTTGGCCAAGTCTTCCTCCGCTCCATTGGTCGTAACCCGGGGTGACGTCGCCTCCAACTGACGACAGGGGTGGTTCTTTGATATGTTGACTTTCGTCGGCAATGATCGAGTCTCAAATCTGCCGTCATTCTGAAATATTATAAATTACTTAGAGCTAAATGTTTTGAACTTTCTGCTGGAAATACAGTCTGAGGACAGACTGGGATATTTTGCAAAGGATTAAGCCTTGAACAGAACACTGAATGCCTTGATGATTGCCAGCAGTGTTAAAGCAGACTCAAAAGATTTCAAAATCTTACATATACTCAAAATTGAAACAATTCTGCCACTAAACAATATATATAATATTTAACTTGAACCCCATTATATAGCACAACTATGATATTACAGCAAATTATTCTCATTGATATTCACTACTGAATCAGTATGAATCCATTGAATAACTTCAAAAAAAGTTAAATAATGGAATGCAGTATAGGAAGAGGAAGAAAGCACTTACATGAATTTCTTTAATTAATTCTAGTTTATCCCTTTTTACACTCTGGCTGAAGGAATCGCTGCTAAAAAACTCCCTTTCCATCTGCTGCTTAATTTCTGAAACCGACACAGAGTGTATCAAACTGAGTATTCATAAAAAGAATGCCTTGTACCTTAAATACAACAAACTTCTCAAAAGCTACATTACGAGCAGATTAAGTTTGATCTCATTGTCATGAAATTATACCTTGAAAAGAAGGTCTATCATCAGGATTTTGACTCCAGCATTGTTCTGTCAAATCCTTTAACAATAGAGGTGTGTGCTCTGGAAATTCCTCTAAGCTGGGACGTTGTCCTTCTCTGACAGCGAGTTGAATCTGCCTTTCTTTGGCGTCTACAAAAAATATTATCATTCAAGGCAGATGTAATTGAGAGTAAAAATAACTAAAGTTACTTTTCAAGCACACAACTAACCTTTGAAAGGAGCCGTTTCCATGATCAATTCCCAGATTAAAATGCCAAAGCTGTACACATCGCATTTGGTGTTCATCGTGAAGTTTATGTCTTCCCATTTCTCTGGCGGAATGTGCGTGACTGTTCCACTTGGAATGTCACCGGAAAGCGACCGTACCACAGTCTTCCATTCCGCTAAGCCAAAATCTGCCAACTGCAAACATTTCAAATATCTAGGTTTAGTTCTTGATTTGACTGATTTACTACTATCAAGTTTAAAGAAAATTTAAACACAAAATATTTCACACTTTACAATGTCTGTTTTATCCAGTTAACATGCTTCGGTTCTCAATAAAATTAATGTACATTCCTGCTAATTACCTTAATTACAATTTAAATACATGCAAACAATGGTGATAAGCAACCCATTGATCAATCAATAATTCCCCACCTTTGCCTGGAGGTTGTTTCCAATCAAAACATTAGATGCCTTCAGATCCCTGTGAATCACTGGTGGATTTTGGTTATGCAGGTGTGTCATGCCTTGGGCTATTTCATAGAGAAACTGGATCTGTAATATCAAAAATGTGCTTTTACTGATGACATGCTTTAATATATATGAATTATTCAGTGACATTTCTTGTTTATCACTAAGATGAAAGTATGTTATGAGAAACCTTTTTTGGGAGTCTTAGGGTGCAGCATGAGAAGCTATTACAGATTATCTAACTAACTAGTTTTGTGAGAATAAAGATGTTGTATAAACAGACATTCAATGACTTTGTATACATACCTTCAAATTGATCGAACAATCGTAACTTTCCATGAGATCGTATAATGACCCATATTTGCAGAACTCAAGCACGATACCGCACTCGTCACGCTCTTCGATGAAACCATGGAGGCACACAATATTGGGATGCAACAGCTGACTCAGCTTCTTTGCCTCTTCTTTTAACTTCTTTAATTGTCTGTTGAAAGTAGAAATAGCTTATTTTGTCTTTACGAACAACATGAATGTTCACAGCTAGGCCACTTCATAACCATAAATTGTTTTAAAAAAAAACGAATAAATTTAGAGATTATGGAATTAAAAGAAATATATACACACTTGGGTTTTGATCTGTATGCTACAACTTTCTTTATAGCAATCTGTCCAAGTTCTGTGTGAAACGCCTCTGTTACTGTGCCATATGCTCCTTGGCCAATCTCTTCCAGCTCTTTGACAGAGTCGGATGGAATTATCTTTAGGTCATCCATTTTCAAATAAAAGGTAGCAGCTTTAATAATGTATTGTCCTGAAAAAGGAAAAATACCATAAATCAAACAATTTAAGACAGTCAATCATGCACAATAAATCAACTACTGTAAAAATGTAGGAAAAGCTTGAATTAACTGCATGGTGCCATGCCATCAATCAGTATTGATTGTTGTAAGAAGTAGTTAGGTACTACCCAGCTAGCTCCATGTGCAAGATATGAGTCACGATATTTTTAGTTGATTTCAGAAGTGAGAAGTTTACTTGATTGAAATGTTGAACTTGAAGACCAACTTAGTTTATTCTCCTATCGTTTGGAACTGCGTTGCCTGTCTACAATACACTCACAATCTCACATGTACGTTAGCCACAGAAAGTTGTCATTCTCCAGTGATGAAAGTAAATGAGGATGTAATCTTTAAGAACGCTTGCCCGTCCACAAAAAAGCACTGATAACAACGACAATACACTAAAATCGTGATCCAACACACACGAAACCATTTACAGATTGAGAAAACCTGGGATTTCCCGATTTCTATTTTTAGATCTTGGTAAAAGTTGCGCTAAAAATTAGGTCACAAGCGCGTTGCAACGTTGTAAAATGGCAGCCGGTGCACGTTGTGTGGATTTACGCGTCAACAAAGCGTTGTTGGATCCTAATTTTGAGGGTTACAAATTATCATTAGACCCCCTGCCAGTTTATAAAGTTAATCTAGATTCATGTAAGTGATATTGGCGCATTTCTACACTTTTTTTAATGGTTTCTACAAGTTCAAATTTCCCAATCAAGTTTCGCACAGGTACACTCATAATACAGTGTGGTTCTGCACTTCTCACTATATCTCAGGACTGAAGTCGTCTGTCAAGTTCTGCATCTTATAAATGACAGCGTTCTGAAGCTGACTGACAGAACTACAATATTGTTGTCTTTAGTTTTTATGTAGACGAGTTAATTGCAAATTTATGTGATTTAAATTACATCAACCATGTACATGTAGACAGACAATTTAAAATTGAACTACAAATAATTTGTCCAAAAATTAAATTATTGATGAGGTAACAGTACGTAATGAGACAACCAAACTGTAATACCTGTAACCAGAGCTACCTAATGTCAATTAAATCAGAAATCAAATAAAAGTAAGCTGTTTTTTCTAAAAGCATTCCTAAACTTGCCCTAAAATTTACATACATTTTACCAATCCCTGAGTATAATATGGTCCAGTAATAAACCTGTAAATGAACTAGAAAGGTACCTCTATAAAAAATATGTTAGGAGTTCGGAAACAGACCTTGTCACAAGCTTCTGTGTATGGTGAGACTGGCAGATTCCCATTACATGTACGACGACAGTTCAGAATGATCAACAACTGGATTAATCTAGAAAACTGCCAGCTGATAATTGTCGTAAAAAATGTTTAAATGAAAAGATATGCACACTTCTGGGTTGGTAAAATTATTCATATGCTCAATGAACATTATTCACAAAGACCATTTAAGACTTGCAAACAATGAGAAAGAATCCATTTCTAAAACGTTCAAATCTAAAATCTATGAGAAATGTCAGGAAACTATATACTAGCTGAAATCAATGACTACACTACAGCCAAAACTTATGACTTATAAACTCATCAAGACTGGTTATAGGCTAAAACCTTATCTTCTAGTAAACCTTAGCAGAGAATTGTATAATAAAAAAGCCAGAGTTAAAGTAAGCTCACATTATTTAAGAATTGAAACAGGTTGACATGGAAACCCTATATTGCCAGCAGTTGATAAACTATGCCTAAAATTCAATATGCATGAAATCCAAGATGAAAGACATTGTCTCATAGTATGCTCATTCAACACACTTTTAATCAGGAGGCTAATGATCATATAAATGATTTTGAGCAACCAAAGAAGGAAGACAAATTTAAGATCATGAAATCACAAGAGCCTGAGTTGTTAAAATCCCTTGGAAAATTTCTTGTAAATATTGATGCCTAATGAATGTTTGTGTCATCATCCATCACAGTTTCATATATTGTGATCTCTGTGCTTTTACACATCCACGTATATCTTCAAAATGTATGTATTGATTCTGATGGTTTTGTATAATGATGAACGTGTAATGTATATAGGTTTCCATCTATGTTTTAAATCAGATGATGAAGATCTTTGGACAATGACTGTCAGATTCATTTTTATTTCATTGAGCAAACCAAGACAGTCATCTGTGCTGTGTTTATTTATCATTTCAGGTTTGGATGAAATCCAGCTCACCGATGACCAGTACTCATTCCAACACATCAAAGCTTTTGGTCTCCACAATTATCTGATATTGGATATCTACCACAACCATGTTGTATATTACATTGACAACTCATGGAGAGTTATTAGAGTTAACACTGAGAAAGTAAGAAGAAAAACAAATCATAAATTGAATTTCATTATATATGAAATAAAAATAATAAATTACCATTGCTTATAATTGCTTGCTTGCTCATGATACATCATAAATTAGGAGTAAAATTATTGGACTTTCTTTTTTTATCCAGGAAAGCCAAATCGACAAGCCTGAGAGTATGCTGGAGATCCCAGATGCAGCCAACAAACGTTTAGCACCAGGCAGACTAGCAACCTCATTACATTTCCCGAGTGATCATTTAGCAGTGTTATCGGATGGAGCTGGAACTTGCCATGTCATATCAACTGGGGACCGACAACAGCCTGGAGAATGGAAGGTGTGTTTTTGGATAAGATATAGATTCGGTCTTATGGATCATGGTAAGAAACATAAAATTACAGCAATCTTGAAGAGTCTGCTTTTTACAAAAGAAAAGAGGGAACTGAGTGGCCAGACGGTGACCTTGTGCCAGGTTGTGCTTTAATGCAGTATTGACACAAGACTCTCGATCACACCTTTCCGCAGGAGAAGGTCTTGGGGAAATGGGGGGAGCAAGTATGCCAGTGGGGGAGCAAGCAATTTGACATTGTAGAAAGGTTTATATTAATTATAAGATAACAATATATAAAGTCCCTGTACCAAATATGACGATGCAACATCGTAGCAGACACATTTTTAAAGAACTATTTTGTTTGCTGCTTAGTTAAATTTAACGTGGTGTAGTGATTGACCTACTTCCACGCCTATCTCGCCGTGCCATAATATCCACTAGAACCTCGTCTACGACGCGGCCTGAGGGTCTGGACCTAGACTGGCTTTGATGGTTAAAAATGTGTTGTAACATCTCACAAATAAGTGAGCACTGTGAATTTTACTTGCTGTCAAGCTTCTGACCATAAAATATGAGTGAGTGTACACATAAATAAGTAATCGGCAAGATGAACTTTTTTTTTGTATCCAGATACTGCACAGTGCATCACCAATAGGAGAAAATGTTTTCTTCACACTGGCACATTCATGTTATGTCAGAGAGACAGGCAAATATTCCCTGCACTTGTTATTACTTCACATAGACAGGAATGAGAAAGAGGATCCTCAAGCTTCAGCTTTCCATACAGCTTTAGAATGGATCACATTCACATCAGGTACAATGACAATTTGTTGTAAATGCAAACAGAAGTGCTCAATATAATATAATAACAGATCACAATAAACTGAATGAAGGTAGCAACATATGGATGCAGCACTTTGAAGCAATTTGTAATTTTTTGAAATGATTTTATCATGAGATCGGCATGGTTAAATAAGTCACCTTGACTATTTTTATGATCTCTATTTCAGCTGACGAAGTTACTTGGAAACTTGAACGCACTCGTCGCCTTCATGGAAAAAGCTGCCCAGATTACATGTGCTTTGACCTGAGTGGCAATTCGTTGCTCTTGTCATCACAGAAACCTTTCACTTTTGAGTATGATTCTGTTGTACCAGTTGTGAAAGAGACAGAGTTGGAGGGGAAAAAAGGTAGCTGTCATACTGTCATTTGTGTAGGGATTGAAATAAGGTTAAAAAAGGGTAACCTGCTTTCTGGTTACCATAAATATTGATGTGGTAGCCTACCCTAGTGGCAACTGTTGTGTCAAATAATTTGACGCATAATGCCTCGTCCGTTTGTGTGAAACAAATTATAGTAACCTCCACTTAACCTGAACAATCGTTCTAGACTTATTTCGATCCCCGTTTGTGGACCATTAAGTGTTGTTTTATTGCCATAGCAACGAAGGTGGGTTGAATTATATAATTTGTGTCTCTTAATATCACTATGTCATTTACAGAAGTGCAAGGCCCAGCTTATGTTTGGTACCAAGAGGAGGAAGATGTCACAATCCAATTCAAAGTCCCATCTGAAGCGAAAAAGAAAGATATCGAATTTAAACTAACAGCTCAAACACTGGATGTTGGATTGAAGGGAGAGAACAGCCTTCTGACTGGTGTGTTGGAAAATTCAGTCGATGTCAGTGCTTCTACTTGGACCATTGAAAAGGACAAGTAAGTGCAAATAGTTATTTACATAACCTTGAAAAGTCACTTAAGTGATGTAATGAAAATTAAGCATTTATTACATTGTACGGATTCTACCCTCAAGCTCATTAAATTTGATAAAACTATTATTGCCATTTTAAGCTGGTATGTATATAATATACATATTATAAGATGTTGAAATTCAATACTATTAACTGATCTGCTACATATTATTGATCTTCTGGGTACATTTCATAAAAAGTTATATCAAGAACAAACCATACTATCAAGGAAATAACTCAACTGTACCCGAAATTGCATTTATTTGAAGTCGATATTTTCGTTTAGACTAGAAGTTGTCCTGAACAAAGTGTCAGAAGGAAAGTGGTCATGTGTGGTCAAAGGGGATGAGCGAGGCGAGATGGTGGTCGACCCGAAAACTGCCGCTGAAATTCACGAACAGCTAGCTCCTTACACTTCAGAAAATTGGGTAAGCATTAACTGATTAACTGCTTAGGTTTGCAGTAATCCCTTTCCATACATTACGCACAGGCAGTCAGGGAGTGTTTGATAGTATTTAGCATTTCTGCCTTGGGCCTCTCTGTGCTGCATGATCTGATTGTATAATTTTGCCCACACAAACAGCGATTGCAAGTTAGTCAATTGCTGCACAAAATTTAATCAAACATCAAACAAAATAATTTTAAAAAGTTTGGCACATCTGAGGATATATCACTTTTCTCATTGCTTAATTCAACATAAAATACCAAATCTATCTCAGCTAATCTGTGTCCAATAGCTTGCTGCCCTGATGAAATCAGCTCCTTGGACAAAAGCTTTTAATGAAATGAGTATCTGATGTTCAGTCAGGCAAGAAATCATTGGTAACTTGACATATTGTGAACTCCTACAAAGAAACTTAAAAAAAAATTGCATTAAATTTTCAGAATGCTGGTGGAGAAAACAACACGAAGGCATTCAACTCCCAACAGTTAGAGGAATGTGATGCCTTTCCCGACGACACAGCTGTGATGCTTCGTTTTGATGGGGAGACCCATCAAATAAGTCAAGTGAGTTGTGTTAGCAAATGCACAGGTTGTCTATAATAATGCATTAAGTCATCGACAGTTTGAAACAGGAATTTGTTGTATTGAAGCTGTGAGGCTCAACACCAGGACATTGTTAGCTCCTGTCATATTGCATGATTAGTCAACCAACTAAAACAATTCTGAAGGTGTCTCTGTTCTTAAAAAAATTATCTCTATTTTGCTCATTGTCTCACAGACATATTGTCATGCAGATAAGAGCATGGCAATGATTAGATGTGCATTCTCCCTGTCGGCTGCATGACAATATGTCTGTGGGCCATGAGCACTAAAGACAGGTCCTGTCCCCCAAGGGGGAGGGCTTCAAGTAGTGATCAAACTACTTGTATGTAAGTTTAAGCATTTTTTTAAATAAAATTAGCATTGGTTTGTGTCTGAAATCTTTTGCATCACATACTCTTTTATAGACCTGCAGCATTTGAAGAGTAAACTATTGTTTATTTTCTTTCATTCAGGTGAATGTGGGAAGCCACCAGTGGTTGTTCAATTGCCAGGTATCTCCGAGTAGGCCACCATCTGTCTGTCTGCGACATGATGTTGATGGAGTCTTATGGCAGCCGAAAGAGAATGTCGAGGAGAAAGAAAGTCCCTGGGAGCATATCGCTACATTCCATGCTTTGGGCTACGTCCAGGCATCTAAAACACAGCGCAAATTTGGAGGATGCGCTCCTGACTTTAATTACGCCTGTATAGTGGACAGTGTGAGACATGCGTACATTTACAGACAACCTTCCAAAATATTGTCTCCCCTTCGCAACAGAAAGACGGGACAAGAAGTTCAAGCCATATCAAAGCAACAAGTCATCACCTTGGAGTCTGTTGAAAATATCATGGGTTTTCAATGCACTAATGACAGAATATACCTAATCGCAGGCAGAGTGTTGTATGTTGCAAAAGTAAATGAGGGAGTTATAGAATGATATGGGTTGGTGAATTTGTATTGTAGAGTTGTCCAAAAAAAATTTCTATGGTCATGTAAATAAAGGGACATGAAATGTTTTTCAACAACATGATTAGTATTTTTGTTGTAATATAACTCAATTTTAATAAGATAGAATTCCTGTGAATTTAATTGTTCATATTAGGATCCTCTGTCAGCGATATTGGTCATCCCAGGGTTACTTCGGACCTATTTTTCACATCATCAGCTACCAACTTTTCATTTTTTGGCGATGTCAGCCAGGATGATATTGATACATGTACAAGGGGGTATTGTTTACCCAAGAATCTTTTGAGTATTGATATTGTAACTGCAAGATTTCACTTATCAGCCACAGCTTGAAAAACAAGTACAATTTTAACATTTCTTTTAAACCAAATTTTCATGCTGAATTGTGGGATGAAAATTGTCACATTATGCATGCAAAAATTGCCTAAGGAGAAAGCATTTACTACTGTAACCATTAGACCATCTGAATGGCTCTAGAGATTACCCATTTCAGTAAAAAGACAACATGTACCAGATGTTAAAAGCTTTATATTATTTACAATTATTTTATACACACAATAAATTATCAATGTTGCATATTTTGTTCTAATGCATGGATAATTTGGTCTCTAACTTCAATTTCTAGATCATCAGGAATTTCATCCTCAGCAGCATTTGCATCATCACTGTCTTTAGCCTCATCCAACTCTATGCAAATATTATATTGTCTCGGATTGTCTTTTCCTTGAGTCAATGCTAGTTTGCAGGAAATTGAGTCTTGTTTACTAACGAGAAGAGGATGTGGCAAAAACATAACCGTCTGTTCCCAGTGAGTTTTTGGGTCTGACGGTCCAGTGCTGAGGCGACTTACTTTATCGCCTTCAAATTCTACTTCAAACCAACTAGCAAATCCATGAAGTACACTGTTAGATGTGATGGGGAAGTGGAAAATGCCATCCACGACAGACAGGTCTCCTTCCGTGATGAACATCAGATCGAGATGCGTCACAAGCTGTGGTTCGGCTAACAGCTGCTTTGTATTGATCGTTGTAATAACTGGTTGCTGCTGGGCCTTACTCTTTACTAGTGACATAACTGGCGAGAAATCAAATCCATGGAAGTCTGACCACACATTCCAGTTATCGTTGATGTAACTCTTCATGTTGACTGGGCATAAATAGAGAGAAGCGGATGATGGGAATATCATTCCGTCTGGTTTTAACCATTTGTCTCTAGCGAATACAACAGAATCTAACATGGATTCGTGCAGCAGATAGAACCCCATCCACTCTGATATTATAATGTCAGCTTTGATATCAGATGGTAATTCAGCAGACTCCACCTTGTCTTTGATGACTGTGATCTTGTCTTGCAGATTGTTTTGGTTAACAATATCTTGACAAACATCTGCTATTGCACTTGCTTCAATTGCGTACACCTGCAAAATAATTAGCTTGCTTTAAACATATCTCTACTGCAAAATCAAATCCTGAATAAGTATGACTTTCATGATTGCTCTGGCGAAACCAGCAACATGTTAAATATATGCGAAAATATTGTTGTAATCTTCACTTTATTATCTTCTCATATACTCACATGTTTGGCATTAGCTCTAGCTGCAAATAGTGACAGAACACCAGTCCCAGCTCCCACGTCTATGACTATTTTATCTTTGAATAGCGACGCATTCTCTTCTATTGCCTTCTTGTATGCCAAGGTGCGTGGGGTATCTTTCAGCATCAGCTCATGGACACTGAGGTCTCCATAACTCAGGAAGTATTCATCTTTGGATGAGGCATCGCTCTCACCAGCCTCCTTTCCAGCCATGATAGAGCTTCTTCTGAAATATTATTCAAAGTGCAATTTATTAATTGAAAATATTTTAAGCGCTATTCTGAGGCATCAATTGTTTATCCAACTGTTCAATTGCATCAGCAGAAAGTTACAATGCAGGGTGGGGGCTGTAATTTGAAAAGTACAAGACCAGGGGGGGGGGGGGGGCTGGTGCCCCCACTGCTCCCAGTCTCCGACACCTATGATTGGCACTGCATGTACAGCAGCAACAACAATTTTGGCTATTTACACTGCGGATGCAGTGCCTTGACACTGTGAAGGGGCCACCACTAAATTTTTCTGAAGCTGGGTGCCACCAATTCATGAACAGGCCATCATGCATGCTGATCAGTTCATTCCTGGCCCTGTCAGAGGGGCTGAGGCACATTCCCTTTAAAATCAGCATTCCAGGTGAAGATGACGACTTTTCATGAAGCCAATCTTACTGGTCCACCCACGCAATGAAAATTATGAGTCAGGTATGTAACACTGGATTGGTGGCAGATGTGGGTGGATTAGGGCTTTATATTCTGTAATTCTGCACCCGATGGGCTAATTAAGATGGGTGGCGGACGAAAGGGCTCCACGCAAAACGTCAACAACCATAACGTCAATACCGAAAACGGCTACACGACTATAGCCAAAACGTCTACACCAATATTCATTACTGAAACGTCAACATGTTTTTACAGTGCTTTTCCCCGTTAACAATGATACCACAACGGCGACAGGCAAAAAATAACTGTTAGCTACTGTTGTATTGATCTGCCCCTTGTTGTCATCATGGAAAGTGTAGACGTTATGGTGTATAAAAGTGAAGCCGTTTTAGTGTATGAACGTGTAGCCATTTTGGACAGAGAAATTATGGCTGTAGTCGTTTTGGGCATCTTAATTGTAGACATAGCTTGTAGCCGTTTTGACATAGCCATGTTGACGTTTTGGTCATCTGTTCATTGTAGCTGTTCTGGTTGTAGCCATTTTGGGAATACCACAAAATTTTGTAGCCGTTTTTGGCTGTAGCCGTTTTGACTGGCATTCATAAAGACAGGCAGGGTTCATGGCAATGAGATGATATAGATGAAACAGCCATCCGACTTAATTAGGCTCGACCGGAATTGAACCCAGGACCCAGTGGTTGCATGCATGGAAGCCCAGCGCGCTACCACGTACTAAGTTTAGGCCACACCCCGACCTCCCTGACCTAGACGGTAAAACCACAGGCATCACAATCGCCCTCTGGTGTAGCCTGGTGCCCCCCCCCCCCTCGGACCGCTGACTGTTAATACTTACTATATAAATATATAGCAGTCAGCGGTCGGGGGGGGGGGGGGGGGCTACACCAGAGGGCGATTGTGATGCCTGTGGGTAAAACAGTTCTAGCTGAGCAGAGGCAGCTTAGCGGAAAGAGCAGTTTTAACCGTCTATCCCTGACCAGGAAGTATACCTCTATAGAGATCAATTAGCCCAGTCTGTTGGGGAAGCCAGGCCTAGGGAGGTTAATCCCTTAGGCCTTACTCTTGTTACTGGGGAAAAAAGCTGGCCCGTTCACCAGATCTTAACCCCCTTCCAACCAGAGCCAGCCTGACCTTCGCTGCTGGAGAAAAGGCCTTACTGGTCAATACGCTCCGGGAGGAGGGGAAGAGCCAACCTCTCGGATAGGGCAGCCAGCACTGAGCTGCGGACAGTTCACGTGCACAAGGGCGATATTATGGTAAATCACCCACAAAGAGTTGCTGCGTGGTTCAGGCGACATTGGTTGCATCAACGAACACCTGGGTATTAAAAGTAAAACTGTCATAAACACTCTAACTTAAAACGCACCCGTGAAAACACTGAAGAAGTGACCCTAATCCTCAATCTTACAGCGGAGAGATTCCTTGATTTCAAGCAAGGTGGCGCTCTAGTCAACAGTTACTTGTGGCGACATCTTTGGTATTTCCTTTTGTAAATCGGACGAGCGCAACAGTTTCCGGCGGAAAATATGAAAACACTGTTGGATCATCTTGTCCCTGAGGTCCTAACAAAATAGTGTTTTTAACTCCAATAATGGTAATATCCGTCCCCTGATTGTTGCTGATGCTTTTTCTAGAGTTAAGAATTCGTCAATAATCAGAAAAAAGTGTGTTGAAGCTGAGACAAGACTCAAAACCAGTGAGACTTGAGTAAAATGATAAATGTGATTTCAGTGTCAACATTGCATACGATTATCATGTTGAGAAGCTACATGGTCAATATGCAAATTCCGATGGCAGTTGAATTTTCCAGCCCTCGAAAGGTGTCCTCAAAGGAAGACCGTGCTTGGTAATGGGGCCAAATTGCCATGATCCCTTGAAGTGGCTGAAAATAGTAAACTGACAGAAACAAGTTCCTGAAAAGGTCAATCAGTACATATACTAAATTAGGGTTGAAATGTAACTTGATTTCAGAGAAGAAGCCTTGCTCCCAGCCAGGTTGCAAAACGGAGAATAGACGATTCACCACAAAGTTATTGCAGACTGTCTCAGAGCCGGGTATGGATAACCTACCCTTGTATTTCAACTTACAACAGTTCAAACTATTGAAAAAGGGCTATAATACTTTTTTTCCATAAAATGGTCAGTGATGATGCTTTTCCTCCTCTTGCAGGCAGCAAAAAAGCAGAAAGAAAATGTTCAAAGTGATGATGAAGAAACTTTTAGTTCGCAAAGGTCACCACTTGCTAATGGAGTTTCACCGGCCAATATTTCTGAACATGTACGGTATAACATTATTATATTATAAAATCTCAGAATTCTTGGTTTTGCAAATGGTAAATCTTGATCCATGTTTGCATCAATGTAATGCAATGTTTTTGTGTGTTTCAGGAAGCTCTCATCAGGAAAATCTTATCAAGACCATTTAGAATTCCAATACCTAATTACAAAGGTACCATATTATGGTTATCATAGAATTTTTAGAAGCTCACACACATATATCATATTCTTCTTCAGTGTGATTGATAATCTGTTAATTCAGCAATGTTTAATTTATTTGAAGGACCGTTGCAAAGCAAGGCCCTTGGACTGCGACGACAAGGCGTGAGACAAGCGCTTCATGACCCATTTGAAGATGGTGCTCTGATCCTGTATTCACCACCTGAACTGTCGGCTCATGACCTCTTGAAAGTCGATCAGTATGTACCTAGTTTGGCTTCTATGGCCTCAGACATTAGTGTATAAAACCCACCTCAATTCAGTGTATATGACCAGTATGATGTCACAAAACTACTCAACAGTGACACACCATGTCTTGGAGGTGTCCCCTCATATTACATACAATGAATATCATTATTCTTGCATATATATGCATGATAAAATGTAGTTGATATATGTAATATGAAATATATTATACTTAGTTTATGTTCACAATCATTGACATCATCACTTATTTTAAGGCTTAATTCATACTGATTAGTTGGCACTGAACTGAGATCATATGTGCAAATGGCTGAAGTGAGAATAGAATCTATATTTATTCAAATCTCTGATCTAACCGTATTTTTTATTTATCTAACTGTATTTTTTATTGTGTTGCATAATGTTAAAATGAATTTTTGGTTATGGTGCAGGAAGAAGCTGCCTGTTCATGTTGTTGTTGATCCAGTTCTGTCCAAAGTTTTACGTCCCCATCAGAGAGAGGTAAGGTCTTTTTTAATTGATCCGGTATTATGATCATGCATAAAACTGTTTACTTTACTCATTGGGTTTACAGTTTACACCACTGACAATGGTTCCAAGTTTTACCTTTCTTTTGCAGGGAGTGAAGTTTATGTACGATTGTGTCACTGGAAAACAAATAGAAGGCAGTCAGGGTTGTATTATGGCCGATGAAATGGTAAGTGTTTGTAGGATACAAAATATCTGGACAGAACCCAACAAAAAAAAGCAAGGGTGTGCCCCCCCCCCCCCACACCCTTGCTTTTTTTTGTTGGGTTCTGTCAAAAACCAGATATTTGGGGTTGGGGGTCTAAACATTTTCAGGTGCATCCCCCTCTCTTTTTAAAATGGAACAGCCCTTATGATTAATACTGTTAGATCCTCGGTACATTGATTTTATTTTTACAGGGTCTTGGGAAAACATTACAGTGTATTACTTTAATGTGGACACTCCTGGTGAGTAACATTTTGAAATTGAAATTTGAAATTGATAGGTTTCCTAAAAGACTCAAAGGCAATTAAGGATCTATTTGATATTTTGTGTCTGACATTTCAGAAGCAGAGTCCTGACTTCTGTCCTATGATAGACAAGGCAATTATTGTAGCACCAAGTAGTCTAGTTAAGGTTTGTTTATTTTATTTCATGAAGTAAATCATAGATTCAGAACACAACATCTTTATGTACTCATCAAGTCTCATTCCAGTTTACTGTGTTCTATTTCCTTTTGTGGTTCGTTAATCAATTACGTAAACTTTTTCAGAATTGGTATAATGAAATCGACAAATGGTTGGATGGAAAAATCAGAGCTCTTGCTATAGATTCAGGCACCAAAGCTGAGATAGACAGGAATCTAGGTAATGATGCGAAGTATTTGATTTTGCAATCCTATTATTTTTTCATTAAAACAAGTAAGGGAATTCAGGCAAATAAATAATTAATTGAAACCTCTTCCTTCAATCCTTGCAGATCAGTTTATGGTGCAGCAAGGCAGAAGAACGGCTTACCCGGTACTAATTATTTCATATGAAACTTTTCGTCTACATGCAGCAGTTCTTCATAAAGGCAAAGTTGGCTTGGTTATCTGTGATGAGGTAAAGATTTTAATTGGTGTTGATACACTATTTTCCAACTGATAATAATATAACATTGGTGAGAGTATATGTTTGTCCTATCCTTTAACTTTCATTTGTGAAATATTTAATTAAGTCTTGTCTTTCTGTTTTGATCTAGGGTCATCGGCTGAAAAATTCTGAAAACCAAACATATCAAGCTTTGGATTTACTAAAATCTGAACGACGGGTTCTTCTATCAGGAACACCTATTCAAAATGATTTACTAGAATATTACAGTTTAGTCAATTTTGTCAACAGAGATATCTTGGGTAAGCGTCATGAACCTTTTCTCCTGTAAAATAATTTCTTTGTTGTGGGATACGACAAGAAACATAGTAGTTTTTCATCTATTCAAATTATATTGAAATGTCTCTTCGGAAAAGCAAGCACGATATTAAAATGAAAGTAATTTTTTTGCGAATATTGCACAGGAACTGCGAATGAATTTAAGAGAAAGTTTGAAACTCCAATTCTGAGAGGACGTGATGCAGACGCAACTGATAGTGACAGAAAAAAGGGTGAAGAAAAGTTGCAGGAGGTACATATGCGGAGTTTAAGAAACTTCAAATCATGTATTTTGTGGAAGAAAAATAATATCTTTTATCACGGTTTTTAATATATTATTTAATCAAAATTAAATTTCAGTTGGCTGCACTGGTAAACCGATGCGTCATAAGAAGAACACAGACCCTATTGACAAAATATCTCCCTGTTAAAGGTAAAGTATAGAGTATACAATGTACTACATCATAGCCTGCAGTTTTGTTGGGTACTGTCATATTCCATTTAGCATTGTTGCACTCTGAGTCTCTGTCACAGTTCTTGTGGGTTTGTCATGTAAGTCTTGATCTTCTTCTTCTTTTTTTTTCAGTGGAACAGGTTGTGAATTGTAAACTCAGTCCCTTGCAGACTGAGCTGTACAAAAAGTTCATTACATCAAAAGCTGCGGAATGTGCTGTGTCTGGAAATGGAAAAGTGTCCCTTTCTTCACTATCTGCTATTACCAGCTTAAAGAAACTCTGCAATCGTAAGTACATACTTGAAATTGTTTGTAGATTCAGAGATAGACCTTTCTAGTGAAGGTAAAAGGGGGTTTAAATAAATGACAAAATTATCTAACATGTCAAGTGATCTGCTGTATATTTATTTTTACAATGACTCAGGTAAATGTCTTGTATTTTTGATTTGTTGTAAACTTTGTGAAATCTATAATCTTGCGCACATAAAAATCTTTTCTAATGATATTATTGATTTTGTGATATAAATTTCTTTACTATGAATTTGATTTGTGTTGGCTGCTTGTCGTGCTGTATATCTAAACTGTCATAATAATGTGCCATAAATTTCACACAATTTATGATTTGATAATCCAGATCCTGGCCTCATATACGACAAGTGTGCAGGAGAAGCAGAGGGCTTTGAGGACACACTGCCGTTGTTTCCATCGAACTACAAACCAAGCATTGTACAGCCAGAATTGTCTGGTAACTTCTCCTTCACTGTTTTAATACAGATACTGTATTTTCTTGGTAACAAACTAGGGCCTTCTGAACGAGACATACTTTTTGACTTGAAATAGGTTGCACTAATATTTTCAAGGTCACCTTGGACCTGGCCTATAAAAACAAGACTGAACTCTATGTTAGACTTAGCCAGAACCGACCTACATTGCATTAGATGCGCTGTGGACAGGAGACTTGTAGCTATGTTAGACCCTGCTTCTAGACATGGAAGAAACACACATTCAATGTGTAAATCTGATTAATTTATAGTGATTTGCTTATTAAAACTTATTAACTTTTTTTTTGTTTGTCAGGAAAGTTCCAAGTTCTTGATTTGGTTCTGGCTGCGATGAAGATGACCACGAGTGACAAAATAGTTCTGGTGTCAAACTACACACAAACATTGGACATGTTTGAAACATTGTGTAAACAGAGGAGGTACGATAATTTTGATAATTCACCAAACAAAAACCAGAAATCGGGGTTGGTGGAGATGGGGGTCTCAAAATGTTCAGGTCCCCCCTCTCTTTTTTAATGGAACAGCCCTTACTGATCTAACTCTGAAGAACCACAACTGCATTTATATTTTGGTGATTACATGTATTATATTTTTAACTTAGTTGAGGTTTTGCCTTTTTTACCACGTTTCAGATACCTCTATGTCAGACTGGATGGCAGCATGACCCTAAAAAAACGTGCCAAAGTTGTGGAAACCTTCAACAATCCATCTGTAAGCTGTTCTTTCCTATTGTTATGGCCTATGCCTTAAATATGTTGTAATTGTAAATCCATTAAATATGTGTACAAGTCGACCGCTCGCGCCGTCTATAGTGATTTTAATTACTGGGCGAGCACAGCGAGCATCTACAGAATCTCATTGAGAGCGACTCACACAAGATCCCGCACAACTAACTCCGACACTACTAACCTATGATTCTCGATTCAAAGTTGTTCATTACCAATCAAGGAATACAACAACACCAAATTTAGGATATTATACGTTCTTTACGAAGCAATTTAAAGCAGTGAAGATTGAATTAATTTGTTCGGTCAGTAATGCATTGCGTATGTGTATTGATAACGTAAATGTAAGCCACTTCAGTTTCCAGGGAACATCCTTAAATATGTTGTCTTTGTAAATCCATTAAATACAATATAGAGAATAACATGAAAATGAGGTTGAATAGTGCTCTGAATAACATGGGAAGGCCCCATTCTTAATATTTGTCTCAGAACTGTTTCATTTGCACAAAAAAACATAATAATGATTGTGCTGGTGACCACCAAAAAGAGGCTGGAGCCCTGCTCCCTGGCGGACACCATAGAGAGTGAGAGCGTTGATGGCACATGATGGCTATTTTCACATTATAAAGTAATACATTTTGATATTTAAATTTTCAGAGTCCGGAATTTATCTTTATGCTCAGCAGTAAAGCAGGAGGATGTGGTCTCAATTTAATTGGAGCGAATCGCCTAATTATGTTCGATCCTGACTGGAACCCAGCAAATGACGACCAAGCGATGGCCAGGGTGTGGCGAGATGGGCAGAAGAAACAATGCTACATCTATCGACTCATTGCGGTATACATGTCAATCACACTTAATTCATTGAAACTATTTAAATTCCCACACAGCAATTGCGTAACAGGCTTTCTTGAGTTTAAAAACTTCAAGGGTTCTGGAAGAGTATGTTTGCACTACAAATTTATATTTGGCTGCTGCTTGGTAGCCTTGTGGCTAAGAAAATTGCCTTTCCTTGACGTACTCCTGGTTTAAGATAGATAGATATATATGGAGTGCAGCCCTCTAAAGGCCAGTTCTCGCCACTCATTTCTAGTCATGATGCTTTGTGAAACTTTCTGATGCATAAACCTGTTCCCTACAGCTGATCTTAGAAATGCACAATAGCATTAAATCAGCATTACAGATTCATACAAGACACAGCATGACAACATTGACCGATATGTTTTTTTTCAGACCGGAACCATAGAAGAAAAGATTCTGCAACGACAGGCTCACAAGAAAGCGCTGAGCAGTTGTGTAGTTGACAAGGAAGAAGATGTGGAGAGACATTTCAGTTTGGGTGACCTTCGTGATCTTTTCAAACTGAACGAGTTAACTCTCAGTGATACTCATGATAAGTAAGTTTTAAGTTTATCCTCATTTTCATACAATTGTTCACGTTTGCCAAAATATTAACTTTATAACTCCTGTGAGGTAATTACTGTGTTGCCACTAATGACCAGCTAATTTATGAATTCTGCTCAGCATAGGGAAATTCCTTTGAAATGAGGGAATTGCTGAAGTCAGATGTAAAAATATTTCAGAAACTTTACATCAGCCCACAAGCATAAGCCAGTGAATTTAGTTGAAATATGCAGTGTAGGTACTAATAAAAAGAATGTTGCGCACTCCACAAAAATTCGGCAGATGCTCTGCTGCCCGGGATGACCTGCACCTGATTTGCATGAAAAAGCAAATGTCTCCTCTAATGCCAGCGGGTGTCTCCTCTGAAGGCAATGACTGCCTCTAGCCAATCAGAGGCCATCTTTTGGGCAGCTGAACCTTCCCCAGTCTCAGTGAAGTGCGAAACCTTCATTTTGTTGTACGATGATGATAACCCATGCGATCAGCCATCATTTTGATAACTACCTGCTTTTAGCAAAAATAACTGCACAAGAACTAAATACTTGACATGTACTATTCTTCCTTACAGGTTTAAATGTCGCCGTTGTGTCAATGGCATCCAGGTGCATGATCCACCAGAAGGCAGTGACTGCAATGCCGACATCTCACAATGGAACCATTGCACTACCAAAAAAGGAATCGTGGATACCATTTTGAAAGGAGCATGGGAGACTAATGCCATATCATTTGTGTATCATCATCACTCCCACGTACAGCAACGCATCACAGTTTGAAAACCATGTCCCAAAGACAATGTGATATTATACAAGACATTGACAATACTCTAAACTACTATGTGTGCAATATACAAAGATTCATAAATGAAATATTTCATCATCACTAGGTATGTTACTTTATATAATACTGCTAACATTGACTGACCCATTTATTTTGCAATTATTCATAAGCTAAGACTTATTAACAATTTAACAAAATTTATTTATTAAAACCGTGTATGTCATACATTCTCGAGTTCAAAAATGTCATCAATAGCATCATTCACATCATTAAAAATTTTATAAGGTGTCAACAAGTCCTTCGTAACATTAAAATCTGTGTGACTGTGAACTATGTCATTTGTTTCATTTTCTGTGCTGCTCGTATTAACTGCATTTGAGTCCTGGTAGACGCCAGTTTTCACCAAATAGCTTTTAACTTCTCTGACGCTTTGAAGACCCAAGTCAGCATCTTCAGGAAGCATTCGACAGTCCGGTATTTTTGCAGGATTATTATCTGGCGACTTGTTCACATATTGATGATACTTGTTGCCTCCAACAATATCTACCTCATGGTTGTCCCTGAAATTATAGAATCAATAAATCAGTATTACTTAGCCTTGCCAAGCTTTTGAACAAGCATTTATTTAGTGGAAGGCTCAGAAGTATATTGTGTATAATCACTATAATGCATCTCTCATAAATATTGACTGAAAACTATTTAAGTTCCAATGTGAAGTCCATTCTGATTTTTTTTTAAATTTCATAAAGTTAATCCTGAAACGTCATAACCTTAATCGTGAAATTCTTAAGTTAGAAAAAAATGTTGACAGTAATATCAACTGAAGAATTTTATGTTTCATTATAGAGAAATTCAACATTACAATATCTATATGTAAGGAGCAGCACATGAATTGACTTGGTTTCTGGTATTGCTGTGAAATTTTATCTGAAAACTTAGTGATTAGACCCTCCTTAGAATTAATACATACTTCAGCATGGATGCATGCCATATTTGATATTGTATAGTATAAACAAAAATTTTGATATGGTCTTACCCAATCATGTACATAGTGTTGATGTTCTTCCATAGTCTTAGTGCCCGACTTAAGTTATTCAACCGATGTTCTGCATAACGGAACGATGCTTCACTTGGCTTTCCTAGGATTGCGTCATATTCTAGGTTTCTACCTGTCAATTTCTGTAAATTGTAAAACCAAATTGTGGCTTAATTCAATAAATTGTTATGCTGTTAAACGTACTCGAATGGTAAGTTTGCTGATACAACTGAAAACTCACCTTATAGATTCCCTCCAAGCACAGAACAAATGATCCATGACCAAATCTGAAACAAGAAGTGCAATTTAATCAATTCACCGAAAATTTAAGCCACATCTAGTTTCCAATTTATTGTGAATTTAGCTTGCCCTACTTTATGGAACAAATGAATAACTATCTTAAGTTGATGCTGGATAAAGAACTTGTACACTATTGTAGCAATTTAAATGATTCAGTCAGGCCTTTCGGAGTTTGTCTGACAGATAAAAATGATATTAGACATCTTAGATGTTACATGGAAAATTTAACCATTCCCAGCCTTGCAAATTCATGGTCAAATTCATTTTAGCAAATTTTAATTTGGTCAGTAATATTCAATTTTTGTTTTAATTTTTAACCCGAACAAAATACTAAGACTTGAAATGTCTTTCAGATTTACACATGTGCGTTTCATAAATTTCTAGCCTGCACTGAATGACACTATCTTTAAGATTACTAATATAAATTTTTAGGCCTATCTATCCCTCTTTGTTGCCAATTTTAAGTTACCTTGGCAGATGAGACGCATGCATGAACAGCATGTCGGGATTGCACACGATCACAGGCAGCTGGGGTGGAAGATCATTTGCCTTTATTTGGCTTCTGGGGTCACCCTGGGTCAGCAGGAGGTCAGAGGTCAATTGCAGAACTGTCTCCCATTGGAGGGGTGATGTGAACAGGATTATGGCTGAAAATTCAGAAGTTAGGGAAATGCCCATTAACTTTTTGGTCACACAGTTTTGTGAATTAAATGTGACCTCCATACTTTTGCAATTCTTTGATGATATAAAATGCTAAGCAAGAGATGGCAGAGGATCTCTGGTTAGCATGGGCTACCTGCCACTACCCCTCTAATTGCAATTAGGTACCCTAATGTTTTATAATTTTTATTGTACTATTTATAATGGGAGGTTTCGACTACTTAGAAGCGTAGTAAAGATAGGTTACTTGAAACTTCCCCATATTGCCTACAATAAGTAATGAGAAATCACCCTACAGGCCTGTATGTAAGAAGTGACAGTGAGTGATGCCTATCAATTCATTTTAGTTTCGCTTAATTGTCTGAGTCAATCTATACCTTCAACAGGTGTCCATGACAAATTCGCAGAAGAAGGAAGTTTAAAGCTCTGAAGTAAACCATAATCAAAATATGATTTTTCTCCAAAAATAGCAATTGAATTTTAGTAAAAAAAAAATTTAAAAACAGGAGGATAAATTAATCTCAAATTATTATTATTATTTTTTTTTTACAGTCTTGGTCTCCCATTTAAATTGTTGGTATTGTGCTTTATTTGTGGTGTCATGCTGTACGTGCTAAGTACAAGTGTTTAAAGAGATAAAATAGCAAAAACATCCACCCACCATTTCAGTTATGAAAGACCTTTTCTTATGGGATGTTGCATCTAATAGGGGAAATGCATCCATAACCTCTTCAATTGTGCACACATTTGAAAATCCTAACCTGTATGGGAAGAAAATGCGATTCAAAAGCAAATTAAATCCTGAACATGTAGGGATTAAAGTTTTATGATTGTTACCTGAAATCTAGTTGTTATTCGATATTAATAATGTAAATTAATATTTGGATATATTTTTTAATTTAAGTGGCCCTGGCACAAATATTTTTAGTTAACGTAACTTTTCATCGCACTCCATACTAAAAGAATAATAATTTAACCTTACTTTTTGGCCATTTTGTGAAGATCATCTTGGCCAAGAAAAAGGCACTTCTTGTCATGGAAGGACTTAAAAAGACGCAGTGGACTGGAAGCCATGACAAACTGTTCTGGCGTGGCCTGCAAAGATACAATGATGTATTCTGCTGTTTATCAGGGATTGATTAGTTGTCAGGATTGGGTTGGGGGTAACGTAACCCTAAAAAAAAATATCATGAATGCAGTTTGAAAGATAATTTATGTTGATGATTTATTGTTCCACAAAATTTAATATTCACAATGGAGATTCAAAATAATAAAAGAAGCATTTTTTACTGCAAAATAAAGCTTTGCATAAACTCCCGTAAGATTAGCTGCATGTATCTAATTATTTTGTTGGTACCTTGATGTTGAATAATTCTGATATTTCCATTGCCTTCTCCTGTTCAGGTATTGAGCTGTTTGTCAGGAATACTACTGGGTACTTGAAATTTCCTGACGTGTCTGTTAATTTTTTCATAGCTAGAACAGCACTGGGAATCGGGGCTTTGCCTCGGAGGATAACCCCATCAATGTCTATGCAAATTCCAAAGCCAGTTTGCTTGTTGGTACTCTGAAATATACAAAACCAAGGTGTTGAAGTAAATTAAACTCCTGACTTGAATTACATTGGGTCATAGAAAACTGTAATGTTATAACATGGAGTTTTGTGGGATGAAGGTTATATTGGATGAGTATGTAATGTTTCGAAAGGTCCCTGAAACAAAGAAAGAAAAAATTAAAGAAAAATATTGTCTCCGAAGTTGGACACCTTAGGTCATACATTCCAGTTATGCTATTTTTTGTGAAAAAGCCAAAAAGAAGACTGCACACAATTTTAACAACATCATTGTCCAGCCGTGGGCGTGGCACAAGAAAATGAGTATATATGCCATATATGGCACATACTTACTAATTAATTTTAATTTACAACTCTGCTAAATCAATGTACCAGGTTTTGTGTAGTTGACAGTCGTTTTCTGCATAGTGTGGAACCACTGAGTCTGGAGAATGCAGTCATTTTGTGGCATGCTGCTGTGAGGGATCGCATTGTTGCCTTTTGATCTGTCAACAGTTTGAAGGAGAAAGTCAATGGCAAATCACTCAAATATCGCTCACACTCATTCAGGACATTCCATGCCGTTTTCATGAATAATCATGGCCTTACCTCCACTTTTCGCTGCCTGATTAATGTACTTTCACTATATCTTCGTATTCTGCATGCTGAAATTCATTGACAACGCGAACTTTCGCCGAAAAACGCGAAATTTGGCAGCCGCACAGGATTATGTTTATGCTGACTTGTGTCGCCATCTACCGGGATGCAATGACACTGCTTTTGACAGCTGCTGAAGAGCATCATTGTCAGTGAGTATATTCCGAATATGCCTCTTTAAATGTCCCGTCAAATATCTCAAGAGTAATGTAATTGACATTTGTCAATGCATCTGGCATTTTAATTTGATTGTGATGTTGGAAAGATGCTTAAATTGATATTTCGATTGCTTATTGATCAATGAGCGATAATTGGATATCGGGGAGGTAATTTAAAGTATCTAGTGATGTTTAGGTATTACTGCAGACAATGATCAGTTGTTAACGTCATTTCCTTGCGTTTATATCACATTTTATTGGTTCCTTCAATGATTTTTGTCATACAGTGTTTATCACACACTCCGTGATTTATCACACCTCAATGTCCTCATTCAGGCTCATATGAACTTAATTAACATTATGATATTGTAGTCCATACAAAGTATTTATTGGAGTATTTAAATTGTGTTTTCAGGTGATATGTGGCTGTTCAATTACTGAAGTTAAAGATCTCTTCTGTGACAATCTACTCAATCTCGACCATGGCCTCAGAGGATGACTACAGGTTTTCTGTTGAGGATGGTTGTGTGGTTTTGGAAATATTCGGTGACAGTGATGATGATGATGACGATGATGAAAATGGCGAAACTAATGAAGCTGTAGCTGAAGCTGACCAAGCGATGGATGATGGTGGAGCAGAAAGTCTTGCCACGAATGGCTACAGCAGCGATACCTCTAGTCTTACAGTTAACTCGGAAACAATGACAAATAAATCTAATTGTGATCCTCCCTCCCGTCATTTATCGTTAGAGCAACAGATAAAAACTGAAGACGACCTAGAACTTGAAATGGAGGTGACTGATGGAAAGGATTTCTGTGATGAATCTGAAGACCAAGTGAACAGAGAGAATGTTATATGTATCCAACCTCAAGTTAACCTGGCGAGTTTGCCAGAAGAAAGTTGTGATGAATTAACGAGTGATGAAATGTACCTAGCAGGTCATGACAATGTAGATGAAGATCTGGTGGCGACTAAACAAGCGTTGAGTTTAAATGAGTTGTTCAAACAATATCGTAAAGCTCCTGAAGGAAATGAGGCTGATAATTGCCACCACTCCAGAGACTCCACTGAAATCTGCAGCGAAAAGACCCAAAATGTTCCTGAAAGCTCAGAGAATCTCGATGATTTACAACTAAATACAGAAGATGGAGTCACAGAATACCTCATACAGACCACACCAGACAGGATGGAGATAGTTCAAGCAAAAGCTGTTAGTGTTCCTGACATTCCAGTCATGGATCCAGCATCTGTGAACATCAAACAAGAGTTGGTAGAAACTGGAATTAAGGCAGGAGAAATATATGATAGGAAAAGACCAAATTTGAGGCGACTGCCACGCATCAATATGGCTGAAGACGAGTACTTCGACCGTAAATTAAAAGTAATTGAAAAGCCTTCAGTGACCAAATATAACAGTGACAGAACAAACAGACAAATGAACTCCTTCAGCAAACCGCTGGCGACAAAGTTCAGCTGTGACAAGGCTAAGAGACAAATGAACTCTGACAAAGTGCAGTGTGACATTTGTGAAGGTTGGTTTGCTGGCACACAAAGTCTGAGCATCCACATGCGAATTCATAACAATGAAAAACCCTATGCTTGTCCCGTTTGCGGCTGGAAATCTCGCACTTCATCTGCTCACAGTGTGCATATCAAATTACATAGCCAAAACAAACAATATGTTTGTACTGTGTGCAACATGAGGTTCTACACAACTTCTATGTTAAAGAGCCACTCTCGAGTTCACAGTGGGGAAAGGCCGTATAAATGCCAGTACTGTTCAGATTCATTTGCGCACAGCAGCACCTTAAAAGTCCACATCCGGCAGCATACTAAAGAACGTCCTTATGTTTGCACTGTTTGCGACAAACGATTTACGCAACCTACCCATTTGACAACACATCTGCGTACCCACACTCAAGAAAAACCCTTTCAATGTAAATACTGTGGGAAACGTATGAGACAGTCATCCCATCTAAAAATCCATTTGCGAATCCATACTCAGGAAAGGCCTTATGAGTGCGATCAATGTACGGCCAACTTTATGACCAAAGAGCACCTCGTCATGCACAAGAGGACCCACAGTGGAGACCACCCGTATCCTTGTAGAATTTGCGGCGAAGCTTTCACGCAGTCATCAGCTCGAAAGAAGCATGAGAAACGACACGAGGAAGGGGAGCAGTACCAATGTGACATTTGCTTAGTCGATTGCATATCACCCCGAGCTCTTAAACGGCACAAAAAGAATCATGGTGCGAGTGATCTCAGACCCAAAACAGAACCTAAAGTTGAGCATGTTGAAGAAGAGGAACAGGAGGAACAGGACGAACAGGAAGAACAGGAGGAAGAAATCGAAGAAGAAGAATTGGAAGAAGTAGTCATGAAACTAGAGGAGAGCGTACAAGAATTGATCCCAAATCGAACCCCTCAGCTCACCAAGTCCCGCAAGAAGAACCCACTACAATGTGACATCTGCTTTAAGATTTTTGCCCGGATACCTAATGTCACACGCCACAAGATGGAGATTCATGCTGGATTCAAACGCAGCACTTGGGCTCACACTTTTGTCCGAAACAATTTTGACAAAGTGAAAAAACACCTGGATTATGCATACTATAAGTAATTAACCATAGTTACTTCTTCAGAGTTTTAACTAGAATTAGTTGGCAGCTGTGTGCAGTGCGCATGTGTATGTTTATCCTTTATAGATACATTGGACATTGCATATACATAATGAGCTAGTCAGAGGACCTTTGTTGTTGATTGTATGAATGAATTGGTAATTATGATTGTATGAATGAATTGGTAATTATGAATGGAGTACTGTTGATGAATCTGTATTGATATTATAACTTTCTCAATGTATTTCAGTTGCATAAATGATCTGATAGCTGTATACTTATATTTTGCAAAGTCATACTTGCTAGTCTCAGTTTTTAAAGTATAGTTATTTTGTTTTGAAGGTGCTATTTTTTAATGAGTACAGGTAGTCATTTGCATAATGTTATTTTTTAATTTAAACTATTTGTTATATATATATTTTTTATTTGTTGTTGTTTTGCAAAGTTAGAATTATTGCAGTATACATGTGTAACTTGAAAGTGTTGCAGTTCGTGTATTCACTGAAGACTTTTTCAGTCATTCTGGTCATTTGAATATTTTTGATGAAAAGTCTCCAATGGATGTAACCTGTGTTCATTTGCAATTAATTAGTCAATCCCAATTTATAGTCACTCTTGTGACATTTATTTGCTTCTTTTTTTCCTTATTTTTGGGGGTAAAATAAGAGTATACAATACATATGGTTTTTTTTATTTTTTATTTTTAAATATTGTAATGTTTCTGATACCATCATGAAGTCCAGTAATAAATTGTGTATTTATGAAAGTATTTACAAAATTTGTTGGTTCACTATTTCCTGTTTATCGGTCTAAAAAAATATTGATGAACAGGCCTTTTAAGTGAGTGGTTAATCGAGCTAATTTATGCTTCCATCTCAAGTGTCACAATTATTAGAATTTGTAGTCCCACCACATGAAGTTCCATCAGCTATGTTGAGGCAAATGAATTTTACCAATTTTTCCCTAATTTAGTAAAACATAGATAAGTCAATGAGACTATCGCAAGGCACAAGTAGGTTGTAAAGATTATTGGTGTTATGTGTTTGTTAGGGTGATTGCATTAGTGTACATGCTCCAGAAATGGAAGTATCAAGCCCACCAGGCTGCCCAATGGATGGATGTGGATTCTTTCCAGTGCTTAATGAGGGTGAGAATTTCTGACTTTTATGAAAGGCCAAACTGAGCATAATGTTCCCCCCCCCCCCCCATTATTACGAAAATTACGCATAAGATGTTGTCATTTAAAAAGGGAAAGTGCTACAATTTGGGTTGGCATATATATATTACAATTTCTAGTATGCTGGTATAGTATCCGCAAAAATAATTTTCACATTACCCTGCGTTATAACTCTTGTCAATTATGCCATAAGACCCACAAGAGACGAAAATACACTATCTAGCAAATTTCAAATAATGAAATCTTGATAGTTCAGGCTTTGTGAAATCAGAACGTTCCAATTTCACCAAGGTTTAAGCTATGAAAAGGAAAGGACATCCTCCCATTCGCTGGCCCGCTGCGACTAGCTTTGACAATCAAAAAGGAGTAATCCACACATAGAGCAAAAATACATTCTCCAGTGTCATCAAAGACTTTATGCCAGTGGCTCTTTACTGTATGAGCAATACATTGTAACCTTTCTATTTTAAAATAGAAAGTGAAACATTGATGTACCTTATTTAGTCATCACAGCATTGCTCTAATGAAACTTGATTTGGCATGGACAGTGCAGTGGACACTGGACAGTAGTATTAATTTAAATAATGATTACCACTGTATAGTGGAGATAAAGATTAATGGATACTAGACATTATTATTCAGTAAAAGTGAGAAAGTTTGTTTGCAACAGACTGACACGCCGCCTAGTTTGCGCTGCTGGAACTTGGAGCTATGCATGCGCCCCCTAGGACCATGTGTGGGAAGCTGCGGGGGGCCACGGGGGGCTGGCTGGCCGGGGGAGGCTTGCATGGGGCGCGCGGATTCGGGGACATTTGAGAGAGGAGCGCGGGGAGGCGGAGAGGAGCCCTAGTGGTTGGCTGGCACTTGGAGGGTGCACAGGGCCAAGGATCTACCTTGCTGTCAACATGTCCAGGAGAAAACAGGCCAAGCCCAGGGCTGTCAAACGTAAGTCACATTTCATTCTATAGGCCTGCTACCTTTAATACAGTGCTATACAGGTGTACTGATATTTAAATTATTCAGAATATATATAGTTGCATGCCCATCCTGTTTAGTAATATAAATTGATGTGATCTTAAGCTGGATATATTCTACCACTCATACATGTCATGAAGGCAAGACTAATGAATGAATCACACCTACTATGGGATGTGCTGATGTGCTGGGGGAAATGACATGCCATTTAGTGGGTGCAAAATGTTGTGATAACTTGTGTATTAACTAGGTGTGATTATTATACTCACAGAAATAATTTATCAAATTATGACTTAAAGATTGATATTTAGGCCTATGATGTGATTTGCATTACTTCTACAATAGAACCTCACATTTGGTGTAAACTTAAACTGGCCGTAATATAGTAAGGTGGTCTTAATTAGGAGGTGAATTACAATGGTGAAAATGTTTGAAATATGTCTTAATTGTGTGGTGATCTCTAGAGTGAGGAAGTCTTATATATATTCTAGATGAGGATTATACATGTACACAGTAACAGTACTTGTATTATTTTACAAAACCTTTATTTCATTTTCACGTAATATGTTACCAAAAAAAATGTGGCGAAAAATGGTTGGAAAAGAACAGGAAAAGACCTGTCTCAATTCTTGAACAAAATGTGGAAAATATACCAGCTAGGAACCAATAGTAGTCAGTTCAGGATGTATCAGTTAATAAAAAAATTAGAAAAGTATTATTTTCACCAGCCTGATTTAATGTAAATTTGTCTGCCTATATAAATGTATCACATGCAATTTATGACATCCAGGCCACCAGTAATTTGAAACATTACCCCAGGGCATTACTCAACTCTTAAGTAATCATGAGAAATAGATGAAGTATAATTTCACTTGATAAGAAACTTGTTATAGATGAAAGTGGAATAAGAAAATGGGCAGTAGCTGTTATATGGGGCATATGAGGAACCCTGGGGTTGCAGGAAAAACCCCTGCTGATGTGGTAAAAAGGGTCTCCTGTAGTGAGGGGTGCATTCGAAGGGGGGCTCCAAGAAACACCCCAACCTGACTGATGTGCTACTCCAGGGGGTCTTCACCCTTATGATTTTAAAATACAACTCATATTGAGAAGGGTATTTA
Source organism: Alitta virens (assembly GCA_932294295.1). Taxonomy (NCBI): domain Eukaryota; kingdom Metazoa; phylum Annelida; class Polychaeta; order Phyllodocida; family Nereididae; genus Alitta; species Alitta virens. The sequence continues at coordinate 18,612,352 of OW028582.1, forward strand.
GGAAATAGGACACTGTAGGCATTATGAATTTTGTTAAGTACATGGTATTGGTGGTATTCGCAATAATGTATAGTACATTTGATATGTCTTTATTACTATTTATATTTTTTATATATTCACTATGTTGGTTTAAAATTATTCTTAATGGTACAACTGATTCTAAATATTCTAAATATTCAGTCAATCCCACATGAATATCAACTCAGTATAAAAATAAAAAGCAATTTAGATCACCAGATTTTTTATTTAGTTTGCTTGGCTTCAACATTAAAGCAATTAAGTAAGTTTCCATCGAGGCCAAGAGTGGTGTTAATCTCGATGTTCCACTGTAGCCACATATTGCAATGTAATGATTTTATGTTGGAGAATTTTGTTTTGCAACTACATGTAATTTTCACAGAAGAACGGTGATTGTGCTAGCTATTTGACATTTCCAACTATTTCTAGTAATTACTTATGATTATAGGGTCATGGTGAGGCCTTCTATGGCAAGTTTTTGCTGCTTGCAAGGGTAGGATTATTTGGATATCTTGCAAATATAAGAATGTATGGATAATCAAAGTGGATAGGATTTCACCTGCGTAAAATAATACAAGATATTGCTGAATATTATATTAATTTTATATGGTGCATTGATGCTGCCTTAAATTAAATTTGATGGGAAATCCTTTTTGGTGGGGTAAATAAGGTGTGTGGAGAAGTTTAATACTTGTGTACTAATGCATACATGTCACTATATTAGAAATATTTACGACTGTATTGTCATATTACATTAAAAGGAAAGCTGCAGTTTAGATCATGTTGGATATAGCTAGGGAGAACAAGCCATTTTCCAATTGCCATTGACAGCTATGTCACCATATAGGGTTTTAGAGGAGCAGTCTCCACATTGAAACGCTGGATTCCTCATCTGATTTGAGATTTCTGCTGCAGATAACGGGCAGATTAGGGGCCTAGGGCCTAGACTCAGTTTCTCTAGTGATATTGCATTGGGGCTGAAGGGAGGGGAGTGTGGGCAAATGTTTGCTGCTACTAATATATTCTGTGGGGCTGGGGGGCCACCAGGGACCCCTAGAGAGGCCCCCAGAGCCCCCCGTGACAATTTCCAGCTCCAGTTGGACAGAAAATTCATTCCACAGCCCTGCTTAATATGTATTCGGAATTGCAGGGCTGTGTTGTATAATTGAAAGTGTTATTATGACAGATGCCTTCTATATTCTCTTGTTTTTCCTCTCGTGTCGTTTCTTTATCTTGTGGCCAAAAAACACTTGCTGACAGTTATGTTATGTCCACATTTAAAGAAAATCCATTACTAGCAATGGTAGTAACGATTCTCATAGAAACGTATAGTGGTAATACGTTTAGTGTGACTACTAAATGTGCCATGAGCGTTTTCCATGCGAAGGATAAACGCATAGTTTTTGCCTAATTATTAATGAGGCGAAAACCATGCATTTTCAATGCTTTTATCCAAACGAATGGAAAACGCACGTGGCACATTTGGCCATGTATAATATCCAACATCACCAATGGAGGACCTAAGTGCAGCACTTATAGCACATGCCCTTGAAGAGTGCTTTATGTGACTATGCATAATAATTAGAACTCCACATATTAAGATTTAATAGTTGATTGTATATTGAATGAGACTTACTCCCAAGTGAACCAGTATTTTCTGATGCTAAAATTGTTGAATTCCCAGACAAATTTTCACCAGTTTTCACATAATTTCACCTTGCTTGGTCTTACTCAGTTACTGTAGAGAGGATATAATAATTGCTTTTAATCTTTGATATCTGAACCCCCAGTTTCTTCTTTTTTTCTGAACATTTGTTCATCAAATGAAACTGTCTAAACCCTGATCCAACATGTCATATATAGAAGACTAAATGAACTACCATCCGCAATGTTAATGAAACCGGAAGTGCTGAATTGGAAGCCTGTCCCAAAAAGCGAGAATCTGGGTGGCTCATGCACCTGGTTGTAGTCAACCACAAACGAGTACTGGTTCAGGGTGAATTATATAACTTAACTGTAGTTTTTTTTGGGCGATTGTTTCTGCGGTACATAAATTAACTGCAAGAGATCGAGGTACAGAATCCTAGCTAGCTAGCTACACTTAGGATGGTACTGCTGGCATTATGACCTCCCTCGAGTGAAACAGACTTCAAGCAGTTGTGCACAGTTGGCTAGAGCTGCTAGCAAGGAATGAAACACTGCCTCAAACAGCATGAAACGGGAAAGAATTAAAGCTAGTGTAGAGTGCGGTTCAGTTTGCTGGTGCCATTTCAACTGAGTTGTTTCTGTGGAAGGAATTACCAAGGGAACGCTACCCATCTCGCCCCGTTCCCTAGGGAACCGACAGCAAATAGATATCAGTCTTGCGAGAGCCTGTCCCTGTCAGCCCAATGCGATGCTGCTGCCCTCTGTGGCAAACACTTGCAAGACACCACGTGCGCTGCACGTTCTACAGGCTCTAAACAGCACGTGGGTCGCAGCTAGAGTGCAGACAATATATATCTAGCTATATTGGTCTTTGGCAAATGAATTCCGTACTATTCTAGGAACCAGCAGTCCTATTTAGCAGTATGAGTTGATTTTCAAATTAGTGGTTTCAAAACCATTTACTAAAAAGTCACATTGTTTCTGTTTTTAAAACAATTTGTGTGACGGGTCAAGAGATACATATTTAGCCTATATATTGCCATATGCCTACTACAATTAAGAGTTGAAATAGGGTATATATAATTCCTCTTTGATGAATTTGCCAAATGATGCAAGGCTGCTAACTTTTTCTTTGTGATTGCTATGCTGTCTCAGTATTTATTTTGGATAGTTTATCACAATACCACTGCATTGTAGCCTTAAAATTGTTAATACGTGACACATGAAGTGTTAAATCTGAACTTGAGTCATTGCATGGATAGGTTTGCATGGGGAAAGAACTCAGTAGGGAGAAAGTGTTAGAATTGGGGAAGGTTTGAGAGCTGGGGGGCCCTCACTGTGTTGCTGTTTGCTGATTGGTCCATGTCTGTTTGTCCCAGGTGACCTAGAAGATGAAGACGAGGCTGGTGGAGTTTCCATGGCAACGGAGGCCGGCCGAGACGCTGCTTGCAAGTCCCTAGGGTCGGACTGTGGTAAGGAAGAATTCCCAGAGCACACAAGACACCATCCCAACTTCTCTCTCCTCTGTTTGTTCAATTATCACGAATTCATTCTCTTTCTGGTTACCATGGCAACCTAGGATCTCCCCAGAGTCCCTGTACAGTGTCAGGTTTTTGTTCCTCGTATAACAGTGGCTGAGAGAGAGACACGAATTAAGAAAAATGGAAGGCAACTCGTCAAGTATCCCTCCGAGTAATCTCGATTAAATTTTAATTTCCCATTAAACTTCCACGTCAAGTTTTAGAAGCGACGTTATCTAGAAATCTCCAGTCTCCACCTTATTATAACTCAGAATGTGCTTCCAAGATTTTCTTTTTCTCTTCTTTTATTTAAAGTAAATTCCCCACATCTATCATTGTCTGCAAAAAGACTGTGTCATTTTTTTCTAGGTTTTGTAATAGTACACTGATGCATAGTATTCCTTGGTGATATGATACAAAGCTTTAAGGAGACTAGAATAATGAATACATTACCTATATTGCTTATGCAACAATAAACCAAAATGACGTCTAGGACAACAAAAATATATTGTATACTAAACTAGGAATTAATGAACTCCCATAGTCCCATACATGGTTGACCTTGTCCCAACATAGCCATTCTACCTGACTGGTGTCTTGATGAAAGCATTGTGCATAAAATGATGTTCAAATTTCTGTGATACTGAAATAGAGTTTAAATTTAAAATTGTATTGGAATTTATAGACATACATATAATATTTAGCATTTGATATATTGACCTTTTTTCAATGCAGGTCCTTCTACACCAACTTCCAGATCAAGTGACCCGGGTCTGTCCTTGACCTCTGTTGACCCAGATAGGGATTTGACCTTGACCTCTGACGTCACAATGGAGGAGGAGGAAGCAGCAGAGGAAGAGGAAGAGGAGGATTTGGAGGAAGGAGTGGAAGAGGAGGAGGAGTACAGATGTGAGACATGCAATGGCCTCTTCCACAGTCTTCTGGAATTCATGGACCACAGGAACTACGAGTGCACTGCAGGTAAGACTGGCTCTTTAAAATAACCCAGCAAACAACTTGAAACAAGGTAATATGGAAATATATATACATATATGGAGAATTTTTTACTTGACTGCAGAGCATCAAATAGATACATGTGTCATAAAAAATGCAAGGATAGAAAAAATAAAAATATACATATATATAATGATAAAGTAAAATAAATAACAATCTACATGAACATAATTTAGTTACATATTAAAAACATCTATATGATAATTATGTACAACTGTAAGCATATGAATAAAACAAGGCACCATCAGGGCAATTAGCAGGAATCAATGCACCATAGAAGATTAATACTGAGCACAAATAAGCATATACAAGATAGGTTGCAGTAAATTAAAGCTGGATTGTCACTCAATATGACAGTTGCCAAAATCTATTGCTTCAATGTCTTCCTAATACTGATTACCTTCCATTCAGAGCCTAACTTGGTTCACTATCTCTTTATAAAATAAATAAACTTCAGCTTGTATTTAAACAAACCAAGTGATGTCACAATACTCAACAATGGGTGATGATGCCATTTCCATTGTATTTCCAATGTTTTGGCCTTGATTTCTTTCAATGAATTTTTTTTTTAAATTAATGCTTGATAGATTCATTAGCTTACACATATTTAGTGTGCCTTGATCAAATAAGGTGATTTTCAATCATTTTAGAAAATAGTAATTTTGACAGAAAGTGGAGCTTTAAATGTTCCAGAGTAATTGTAGGATTGTCTTTAGGCAGGAAAGCATCATTTCTTAATTCTGAGGATGTTGGTTATAGTATTTTTCCAAATGATATTCAGGTGACGATTTTCATTTGACTTTAGTTATAGGAAAATTTATTAGTTACCCGAATATTATTTGGCAACATTTTGCATTTACAGTTTCAGAAGAAATCTGATACTTAAGTCATAATGTTATTGCCTGTTCGTTGGGCAGCTGGCTGGTCTGGTGCTGAAGGCTTTGACCAGCTCTGCTGAAGGTATCAACAGCTTTGGTCGACAGACTGTATGTGCTCAATAAGAATAACGGGTATCTTATTTGATAGGGAAAAAATCATTGTCATTGCCACTAAAATGGATTAATCAATGACTCAGAAATTTCATCAGGAGGTCTCATTGTCTCTATGAGGTCTTAACAGGAAATTATCTGTAGATTGGTGTAACTTGGCAGTTGCTGAGTAATTTTGTTGTGCCACATAGAACATGAAATGGGGCATACAGACAGGCTTGTTTTTAATGGCAATTTGTAACCTGGACCAGGCTATATCAATAGCAACAGAATGGTTTCATTGAATGAATCCTATGAGAAAGATTTGTTGCATTTAGGTTGGTAGTGTTAGTAGCCACAGGCATTCATGCTTTGTATTAAACTAGATGTGACATCTTCTTTGGTTTAAAGCAGTGTTTATCCCATCCAATTTGTTATGTGGAGTTTTATGTTTGTTTACAAGAAGTGGGAGGTGCCCTTAAGGACCTTTTTCTTCTTACAACCCTAAATAATGCCCTTTAATGCCCTTAAGTTGGGGGTGGTAAGGACCTCTCTGAGACTGATCATTTTCACCGGCAAGTGATCACATAGCCCTGGCTCTCTGGTGGCTAATACGTAACCGGCCTGTGGCCCTTTTGACTAACGCTTGGGTACAACCTATTGATCTTTGCAGTGCCGGAATGACCAGCCTTTGCCTCCAGTCAAAACGGCCCACCCAGGCTGGTCCATCATGCCCCTGTTACCCCCGGTGTCTCAAGGAATGAATGCTAAAGGGCCAACAACTCCCTACTCAAGTTATGGGGTATGCCCAACATAAGTGCTGCCCCCATTTCTGTGATCTTGTACCTTTTGGTGTGGACTGACCCCCATGTACTCAGCATTGAATGACAATAGATTCATTGCACAAGCCCTTGCTTGCTTGGCATTGGCTGAGACAGATTCAGAGTTAGTAACTTTTAGAGAAGTACGATAATTAGATGAAGTCCTCTTAGACAAATTCTTGCAGCTCCCAAATTAAGGGTTGGTTTATTGAAGATAGAGCCATGAGGGGGAAACTGGACAGCGATGGTTTGCTACACATTTATCCCATTTGTGGGAACTTTCACTTGCCTCAGCATACACACTGAGCACAAGACACTGCCATTCAAATATCCTGCATCTTGGATGGGGTTCGAACTCCATAGATTATAGACACTGACTTTCTAAAGAGGGCCGTCACTTACAAGCAACTAGATCTCCCAGTAGGGCGTCAATCATGATTGATTGATTGATTCCCAAATCTCCAAATGACTTTGCCCCTCCCCCAGGTCCCTTGCAAAATAATTTTACTAGAGGAAATAAATAGGATTATTTTCTCAAGCTTTGTTGGAAAATGCTCTGCCTTTTAGTGCACCTTGTTTTTCGTCTGCTTTTGGAGATTTCTGATTAAGACGTTACTTTTAGCGATCCTAGTGCAAGGTGCTCTTCTGCCATTGAGGTGGGAGTCTCACGTGCTCCTCGTCACTATAGAAACGACGCAACGTGCTCAGCGGTGGGCGGCCCCAAGCGGCCAGGTACACAAGCTCCTCGGGGGGTCTTTGAAATGAGAAACAGTTGGGGGGCCCGGAGAAACTTCAAAGAATAAATGAAGTGAAATTTCTTATATGCACAGCTCAGGTGAATACACAAGCTGTGAATATTAGAAAGTTAGAGTAAATTGGAAATGACGCCAGAAAAAAAGAAACATAAGAATAGACTTCTATATCATTGCTTGGGAATTGAAAAACTTGCAAATTGCAACTCTACTTTGAAATTACACTGTCAGGTGTTCATAACAGGCTTGCTTAAGTGAGATGTAATATTGCGCAATTAGACCTGCACTATATGTCATTTAGATCTTGCTAAGTTTAGTGTTTGTGGGTGGACCAGATGGAGCCATACATGTGCACAAGTTCATGTTCCTATTATTTATTTGGTATTGAAAAAGTGTTTTTTTTGCTTGAGAGAAAAAAAAGTTAGTACTTGTATATAATGATATGCGATCCATTTTGCTGAAGTCCTATCTAGTTCTTTTGTTTACTTCCACACTATCATGATTTGTCTCATAAAGTCACTTTTAAGACCACCTTGCAAAATGAGGAGTCCAAAACAGGTGGTCAGAAAAATCATGACCATTGACCACCTGTGTTTGGTCCAAATCCAGTTTTTCTACTTTTCTTTGTGGTCTATCGAGGTAATGATATCCAGTAATATTTCAATAAGACTGGTCTCAGTGACGAGGTTCCACTGTACTTACACAACAATGATTTATTCAGAACTTTATTCCAGTGCACTGATTCGTTTAACTGCAGTTTTAAATCGTAGACAATAAGGAGTTATCAGAAGGAATCACATCAGAGGAGTGAATAGTGTGTAGGAATAGTGTAGAATAGATGTAGGTCCTGCATAATACAAAAGATAGAAGAGAAGGGAGAAAAGACCTTTCAGCTGGAACTCATGGGATTCCTAGAAGAGATTGCCAGATCGCAAGGTCCTCCAGGAGGGCCAGGTCCTGCCTTGGACCTTTTGGACCTTCTGGGGGTTTCAGTCAGGACTGGAATTTTAATGAGGAGCTTTTACAATGGGCTGTAGAGGGGGGGGGGGGGGGTAAGGGATATACAGAGGAGGGGGTTGCAGGTCTGCAGGGGACCAGGCTCCCGGATAAAGGGGGAGGGGGTCGTACTCTTGAGGGGCCCACCAGTGCTTTTGTTTGGCTCCCAGGGGGCACAGGAAGATCTAGCAAGTAATGAATGGCGCTGCATAGACGTGGACCGGGGGCTTTGGGGCCCCCCGAGACCCCAGGATCCAGCCGGCTAATGTGACCGGGGGAGGGCGGAGGGGGGCGGAGGGGGGCTGCAGGGTTTGCCTTGCTACCCTCGGGACCACTCGCCTAATGAAAGCCCTGACTCCTAGAGGACCCATCGCACTCTTAATGGATAACTCTCAGCTTTAAAACCCCGTTCCCAAAACCCTGACCAGCCTTCCCCTCTCCGAGCCCCCATCTCTCTTACATACATCATTATAGACAGTGAAAATCCCTGCAGGACCCCTTGGCCCTCGGAGCTTGCTCTTGGGCATTAGGTCCGTGGAGTTGCAGCTAGCTCCAAATGCAGCAGTTCAACAAACTAGTTTTCTATGCATCTCAAATCCTATGTATTGCACTGGGCTCTTGCAGTGTTGCAGCAGCTGTGCACTGAGTCAGTGGTCTGCACCTCTTTTTTTTTCTTTCTTTGCAAACTTTTGGTTTGATAGACTTGTGAAACTCACGAACTCCAGTAAAAAGGTCTGATTTGCAAATAATTTACAGATCTTTTTTTTTTCCAAAAAAAAGGAGCTTTGAAGGAAATGTGTTAATTTGCTGTCAACTATGGTTTCATATTAATGAGGATTTTTACATTCAATTATAAGGTCACATTTTTGTACCTTTTTATGGAGGAGGGGGGGGGGGGGGGTTGGTGGTCTCGTAATAATATTATGTCCGTGGTCTCATTAAGTGCAATTACGTAGAATATATAGTTACTATAATAGTAGGTGAAGTTACTGTAGTGAATTGGCTTCTAATCAAGAAAATATATTAATTATACTGAACCACAATCTCAACTACAATCTTACGTAGTAAAACCAGCGATGAATCAACTTGAAAAGTATCAAAGCATTCTTGGCCTTATTTCATGAGACCCTGGCCTTCTTCTCACTGCTTTTAATGTGTCCCCTACCGAGCCCAGCATGGCCCCTGCAACTGTTTACATGTTCAGTAGTTTCATGTGAAAAGCTCCAGTGAACCAGGGGGAGATGGTGGAGCCCCCCATAGGGTAAGTATGGCCTATTGTGAGGCTAGGAGCCCCCCCAGTGAAGGGGCCCCAGGTGCCTGTCCCACTACCACCCCCTTGCCCTTCAAAATAATACACTACTCTCTGCTTTGCTGCTCCTAATATACTACATGCTGTGCAAGACTATGTGAAACTTTGCCACAAAGATTTGTAGTGCAATATAAGGAAGGGTCTGTAGTAATTTTGATGGATTTAAAACTCCAAAATTACGAGGTTTTCTACTTATTCTTTGCAATCTGCTTTAACATTGCTGTAAAAGGTACTATGGTATCAATTTTGCAACACATTGTTCGTCCAGTGAAATTTTTCTTAGTGATTTTTTTTTTAGCAAAGCTTTGCCAGTGTATGGTTTGAATTAGGCCAACTTAAATTGTATTTTAAATCTTCTCAACCATGATTTTCTGAAACTTAATTCCTCAGGGCAGACATAACGATGAGATGATAAGATCTGACGTTTATACCATGTTACACTTTTTTATTAGTGGGAACTTCCCTTACCTCTACATAGACATCCTACACAAGGCACCTATGTATAGGTCTAATCAGCTGAGATTTAGCTCTGGAAGAATTTGTGGGTGGGATTTGAAGTTTTGAACTGAGTACCTCCAGAGGATCTTGCTAATGCCTTAACCATTAGACCAGCCTACCTTTACTGCTAATATAAATAAAATATATCAATTTACCACTGAAAACATATGAAGGGCCAATAAATATAAATTGCCTCATTGTGAATCTGCATTGCCTTGGAAACGAGGCAGGTGTGTGGAGGTGGTTGTCATGGCGACCCCCAACCGAGTTGACCTGAAAAGCCGATCCCAGGGGGCGCTGGTCTTCCACCATGATTAAAGCGACCCCTAGGGAGCGCTGGGTGAAACGCAGGACCACAGCAGAGGTCAAGGCCCTCTGAGACTCTATTCTGCTGAGAAGGTCTTTTCAGAATGAATCTGCTTGCTCTGCAGGTCCTGGGGGCTGAGGTCTTCTTCTTTGCCCTTCAAGGGCATGCTCCACAAGGGCCCTTGTGCCTCTAAAGCACTCTTTATTAGGCATATGCCCAGACCTCACATAGACCAAGATCTTATTTTGTTCTCTTCGGGAGATGATACTCAGAGATCAGGGCTGTCCTGTATGTATCCATGGTTTTTGAGAGGTGTATATCCATTTTTCTTTTGACATTTATATCCTCATAACCTATAGTTTACATTAATTTTGATGATCTTCGGGTCACCAAACGTTGCTATGTTAAAACCATTCGTTTCCAAAATGGCCAGATTTCATGGTGTCTAGAACCATTGAAATCCTTTCAAGAATTGATTTTTCGGTAATTCCTAATTAATCCTTATAACTTATGAACCTATGGTAGATACTACAGACCTACCACAACAGAACATTTTATAATCAGACATCTGGTAAAACCTTGATTCTAAGACATAATAGTCAGAGACTCTTAAGTGACCTATTGGAGTAATCATTTATTCAGTTAGTTAAATGTAGTTCTAACAATTAGAATACAGGGAGTGACTAAAAGTCACTTTTAGAGCATCACCTATTTATTGGAACATGAATATTCTATGTTAAAGTAGAAAGACTCATGTAGTGTAACAACAGACAGAATATTTGCTGCTCTTGGTCCATTGGGACATTGGTCCCTTGGGATCATATTAGAGCTCTGCATGACTGGGGTTGGTAAAGAGCTGGCAATTTCAACCAAGTCTCTAATATTATGTACTCGAATGATAACTTAAATAAGGATGCATTTAAAGTCAAGATCTCTGTGGTTAGTGTTAGCTAGAATTACTATTTTTATGTGATATCAATTAGCCTCCAGCACATTTTGCTATCAGCAGACTATTTAGAAGGCAGTTGCAGAGGGAGTGAGGTCAATTGGCAGAACAGCCTCCTGACCCTAGGGCATAGGACGACAACAAAAGCCAGAGGACTTCAGAGGGAGTGTGGCCGGGGCACAGAAGAGCTGAGGCAGTCTCTAGGGAGACAGAGGACCTAGGGGAGTAGGGTCGTATGATGGAACAGCTCTGAAGGGACTTTCTGTGATGACCTTATATAAGGCTGTTATAATTGCATAAATGATGAATGCATGCCCTCGGGGTCCACAAATGCTGAGCAGGAAGGACCTAGCACGAGGCATATGGACCTTAATTTCTCACAACAAGGACATTGAATAAGTTGAATTCTCGTAATATCTCTAAATCGTCTCTAATAATGAATATGTTAAATCCAACTTGCATTATTTTGACAATAAACTTGCAATGTCTCACTGAGATAGGGACTACATGTACTGTATCCAACAAAATCAGTACTTTTTTTTTTTCTCATGCGCATGGTGAATTAACTTTTCATATTGGCCTAACGTTGAGACGACGTCATGCCCATGTTGGCGATCAGGCATGCTACAGGGTACAACTCAATCAGTATTTCCATGGTATTTAGAAAAAAATGTTGAGGTATTTCATGGCCTGTTTTCAGCAGATTTATTTATTAATTTTTTATTACAATAATTAGATTTAGATAAGTTGGCAAGATCAGGCAAGCAAGCAAGCAACCAAACACAACCAAAGGTCATGCTACTGTAGTAGTTGCTATCCAGGAGTAGCTACCAGGCATGTCAGCAACAACCAGGCAAGGATAGCCAAGTAATATTTAGAATACATTGTAATGAAAACTACTTTGATCTCTAAACAACATCCATAATGCTCAGATTATCAGGCAAAGCATGCAGGCAAATAAGCAAGTTACCACCAAACAATCAGTCAAATAAAAGAAAAGAATAATACAAGCATGCAAGCAGCAGCAGGCAACAACTGGGTCTGTAGAGGTCTTTGGAGGTTTGTGGAGGCTGCATGCCCTTTCAGACGCAGAGATCCAAGTTAGCAGGAGGCCCTGGCGCAAGTCCCTTGGCACTTCTCCCAGCTCCTGGTTGGGGGCGCCAGGTGTCCTGCTTGTCCTTCCATTTTTGAGGGTCCCTCTGGGGAGCCCAGGACCTCCAGGCTGTCCTGCTAATGACGACCTCAGTGGGACCCCCAGGGGCCTCTGTCCTGTCAGTAAATGGTGGGCCCTCCCCAGGGATCACCAGTTCTTCTCCCGCAGATTTTTGTCTCTCTTACTTGCTTTTCAGCTTTTAAATTTTGCTCTAGAATGCGTTGGCCTCACTTCTTTCAAAATTTGCCAATAATAAGCCACTTTGCTTTTTTCCTGATTGCGTGATTATGTAGCTTTTTCATATGAACATGTTACGTCCATGATATGAATGCCATTGAATGATTAGAGTTTTCGAAGTGTTGTACTTCACTTATGACCGAAATAAGTTTTAATACTTAAAACATATTATATTGGCCCTCAGTGTAAACTTGCTTCATTTGACACCAATTAAATGGATGCATCTATAGTTGCTTTCAAGGTCACTTTAGCCCCGGCCTCTAAACGAGACCGGCCTTTATTTTTGTCCATGTTTATATTAAAGACAATTGAATAACAATATAACGTCTCTTAGAAAGTGTTGACAGTCATTTTGTCAGTCAAGTAGACTAGCCTACTGTGGTACTCAAATCATGGACTCTGAGGTTGAAACAGCCAGAGCAGGAGGGGGGAGGAGGGGGCGGGGTCATGTCGGGCACTCCACCCTGCCCCCTGGGGCGTTCTGGTTGGGGCGAAACCCCCCGGGGGCGCAATGACCCTTTCCTTGTTATTCCAGTCGACGGGGTGCTGGGGGCGCCATGGCAGCTATGAACCCCGGGGATCCAGCTGGTCTGCAGGAGGCAGGGGGATTTTTTTTCTTGGGGGGGGGGGGAGCAAATAGTTTCATACTTTTTTGTGTTTGCCATGTTCTAAGAAAATGTATAATAGAGTGTAGTATAATATGTTTAGCAAGTAAAAAGTAAAGTCACTATAATTGCAATAAATACATTTTCAGAATTTTCTTTGGCAATGACATTATTTCGTCACAAATTGTTGAGCCTTTTGTTTAAGTAGTTAACATATCACTTGCGCATAAAGTAGGACAAGGAATTTTGTTGCAGTTTGTGGCAGCAACCTTAATTATCCCCAAGGTGCAATTCAGATTCAGACAGAGCTAAAAAATGGAGGGGGGGGGGGGGATACTAAATTATTACTCACTTTTTTCACAATGGTTAAAAGTTTATTTTGCATTGCAATGGGAAATTGTGTAATTACTGTTATTTAAAGTTATATCGACTGTATAAATGCATAGATCTATAGACCTGTCTGATATTGGATTGGATCCGTGTTACGTTCTTGGACAATAAACACAGGGAGCGCTGTACTGCACGCCGCCTAGTGTAGAATATTAGCACTACTGAGTACATTGCAGCAGTCACTGTTGAAAAAATTGTACTTGATGTCATGTTATAAAATCAATTAAATCATACTTAAGTGTCATTTGAACAGTCAACAATGAAAGGCCATAATTGTATATATTTTATTAGTGTGGGCAATAATATTGATCTGCAGTAATGGAATACATCCAACAGCTTGGTGCATGGCCCAGTGTTCAAGGTGATCAGCTCACCTGAAGTTCCCAGGTTCGATCGCTGGCTTTGGCATAGTGTATCAGCTATGAATTGTCATGGATGTGATTTACGTAAGGTGTGAATTTGAGAATTCAAAGCCTTCAGTGACTTCACCCATGGAATAAATGTGAAACTTAGTGTGGACTCCAGCCTGGCAAGTCTTGTTGATTGATTAATCGTTATAAGAGGCTATTTTATAGTTTTATCCATTGTTTAATATAATTGCTCTAGGTTACAAACTTGTGGTAAAACTGACACTTTGAATCGTCAGGGGTGATAGCTCGGTAATGGGTTGTTATCACTCTCCTTACTAAGCCCTGAGCAAGGTACATGGGGTGATTTACCCCAGGTCACCAGTACTAGTCCTGTAGGGTTTGTGGGATGATCACACTCTTTCAGGTGTCAACTTGTGTCTTTAATGGAGTAGCTATATTGTCGAATTCACTGTCTTTTCTTCTAGTAGTTGTACAGATTTAAATACAAAAATATGAAAATTATATTTTTGAAAAGTCTCAGCCAAAATTAAGATGCCAATATTGCATGCTATGAATAAAGCAGAACTCCATGACCTCATCTTGCTCAATAGGAAGTCAATGGCCTGTGTTCTCTTGTGTTCTATTTTTAGTAACACATATAGGGGGCAGGGGGTGTAGCTCCCTGAGGGCACATGTGCGCATGCCCCAGGACCAGGGGGAGACAAAATCTGAAGTTGTTTGTCTAGCTGAGCGAGTTTCAGGGCTGCCAGATCTCTGTTATTAGTGCTGGGTCCAATCCACAGGGAGCAGTCTCCCTCCCTAGGGCACACCTTTGTGGCTCGGCAGGGAGTCGGAGTTTGGCCAACCAGTGCGAAATCCCAAAACCCTCGCCAGCTAGCTCTAGCTGAAGCTGCGTGAGGTCTTCCTTCCTGAGCTGCCTAGCCATGCGCACTCGCCCACTGCGCATATATACACACATGTGCTGCTATCTGGTGCACATCTTAACTGGCCAGTGACCTACAGCAGTCTAGTGTTCTTCTCTCTTGTCGGACCAAACTGTGTGTGAACACACTAAGAAAACTATTGAATACTGGAAGTACAGTGTATATCAATATAGTATATTTACAATATTTTTGGTATTGTGAATTATTGATGTTCTCTTGAATTTATAATATTTTTTAATTAGTCTCAGCTAGGTCATTAGTCGCTGTGAGAATATCAGGCCTATTTTGTATTTTGGTATAACGTTAACAGCATCTCTTCAAGCTTTTGATGAATGATGCCTGCTTCAGACGAAGACCCCTAATGTGTTTTAATTATGTTATGAAGGTACAATTGGATTCTCCAGTGCCATTCAAACATCAGTGTCAGTAGCTTTCTGTAGCTACATGTATTTGGTTGTCTGTGGTTATTAGGTCACAGCATTGCTGTGTTTAGCATTGCAGTTTGCATGTTGTGGGGAGATAGATATTTGTAAAGTCTGCAGAGATATCTGATAATCGGAATATTTTTTGTGACTTTATGGAGGAATGGACATTTTGGAAACAAGATAATAGACTTTCTGTGGCACCTTATACGTGTACACTGTATAAGACACCAGTTTTTCTAGTGAAAAGTAGCTCTTTGGAAGAGTGTTGTGACCAGAGTAGGCAAAATCAACTGTGGCCGGTGGTTGATGCAGTAGCAGAGCTGTTTGCGTGAAGCCATATAAACCCTACAAGGGCCCTGTTGGGCAGCAGGGGCCAGGGGGTCCCAAGGGGCCCAGAGAGTGAGATGTAGACCTGGGCTTTGCCAGCAAACCTAATGGCAATACCTCTAATCACATCTGCCCTTGGCTGCCTCACTACAGGGCCTTTCTGCAGCATTTAGAGGCCACAAATCCCCAGGGTACCTCGGGGCAACCCGCTGGGGCCCCTAGGAGCCTCGTTCTCACTCCGTGACACCGTTCGAGCTATGTCGTCATAATTGTGCATCACACAATCTTATTAGACCTTAGACAAACGCAGTTTTTAAGGTCTGCCCAGAGGGGTCAAACTGGGATGTATAATGGGCCCTAGGCTGGCAGTTTATTGTGGCCTGAGAATATTTCATCATTAGTAGGGACAGATATTGGAAGGAGTTAATGCGAGTGGAGCGGAGCACTTGTGAGCGAGCTGCTCCCATCTCATTGCTGTGGGACTCCCCTCGGGATGCAAGCTTTATTTGCCTCCCCCCGTTCCAAGGCAGATGCCCAATGTGTTGATAGAACAGAGCGTCTCTGGGGTTTTGTCTCCGAGGTCACTTCTTACTGCCCATCAGCCAGGGCATTCATAAAGGCTGCCTGAGAGGGCAAGAGGAGGAGGGGGCAAGTTGAACATTTGGCCAGCGTCAGGCAGATTGGACAAAGAACATAAGTGAAAATGAGAACTAGGGACAAGAAACTACTTAACAATAAATTCCAGTTTGGGTTAAATAGATTAGTCTATTTCAGAGCAATGTCACAGCTATGTTATGCATTCTTCAGTGCAGTTGAAAATTCACCAAAACAAATCTGTCAAATGATGCTTACGAATCTGATTCATCCATGACCAACTTACTGCAGTTGCAAATTCAATTTGCATCAAAGTCTGAAAGCATCTCAAGGTCTTTGTTTCAGCATTAAAACCAGTGTCTAACTAAGGTTCAGGATTCCCTTAACACTGCATTTCCAAAAGTCACTTGCCTGAGACAGGCATCTGATTATTCAAATGGTATGTTTGGTCATTTTTGAGCACTGTTATGGTGTAGCAGATCTATTGATATCTTACCTTTAGCAGCTTTCTACAGATTCTCCACCACATCTAGTGAGCCTTTTTTGGCCATGCTTCCATTCTTCAAGATAGCCAGTATAAGGTGACAGATTTCCTACTACTAAAAGGTGGTGACTTGAAAAGAGACTTGCTTTTCCACTTCAGACATCAATTGTTAGCTTAGTGTTCGATGTTTCACAGTTTCAGTTCAAATTACAGCCTGTGGAATGTTTCAAACAGATCGTTTTTGAAGTTGTGGACAAGATCAGGATCCTATCCGCATGATTACACGAGTTATATGTATTATGAATAGAACTTTTGATTACTGGAGAAGTGACAACTGACCTACAAGACCACCAATTTTTCAGTGACGAACCGAGAGCATCCTTTGACCACGTTCTACGATTGTTGTATTGCACCCAGAACAGAGACCTAGCTTCCATCCGGCAGTCTGCCAGCGCATATCTTGAATGGCATTGCAAAGAGTCACTGGGGCTCATTAGGCTATCTGAGAGCTTCTGAGGTCTTTGGGTGAAGATTTCCCTCAAATTATTTGTATGCCACGATCGTCGCTGACTAATTGGGGGTCAGTTACTTTGCGCGGCTGCAGAAGAGATCTGTTTATCCCAAGAGGGCGCTGCAGGTCTGCTCCCGAGGTGCTCCCCCCTTTTTCGCCTCCCCCTGGTAATTTGTTCCAAATGGAAGGCGTCCTGTGCCTCATTCGCATTCTTCTGGCACACCTTTCTTGATTTGTAGTAATTTTGTGTAATAGCAATCGGCGCCTACAAGGTTTTTGCTGCACTCCAATTGGCGAAACGAGTCGAGGCTTAATTTACGAGCGACAGAGGGCGCTGGACGCTAATGGCCGGAAATAGCAATTTGATAGCTGTTCCCGCCCAATGCCAGCAGCGGACGTCTGGGGCTTGCAAAAGTAAGACCAAAAGGTCCACTGGGTGCTAGTCACTTTGACAATGTTGCTTGAAATAAAAATATCACCAAGTGTATAATGGCCCAATCTTGTTTGTCACAGACCTACAATAAGAAATTATTAGAAATCATAGAAGGATGAATCCATGTCATTAGGCCTAGATCCTAATTTTATGGTGTAATAAGAGGCGGGTGAGATATCTATAGTATAACTTACAAGTACAAGAGGCGAATAAATTATTTAGGTGCCAGTCAATAATAGGCTTACCAATGTGATAAATTGTAATTGGTGTGTTTGCTACACTGGCCTACCTGATGTGCTATCGAAAAGGAATCTTCAAAAAGGTTTAATTGGTTTATTGGAATTATTCCTACACAACATGCCAAAGACTTTCTTATTTTGTTTATCAAGATGGACTTGCATTGAATGTTCAACAAATTACCTTAAATGCCTATGTCAACCTGACCCATGCATCTAAAAGATCTATTCACTTTATTCAAGTTCTGCTTATTGTGTATCTTTCCAGGCGAAATGGCCCAAGGTGACAACAGAAGCAGTTCCAGAGGATCTTGCTCATCTTCCCCCTTCTCTGTAGCAACAGGGTCCCCAGGATCGTCCTTGCTGACCCCTGACCTATTGCCCTCTTCTTCTGGGGTGGATGCTGACCACCCCTTTGCCTGCAACTACTGCAACAAGGCATTTGCCAAGACGAGCCACCTCAAGAGGCACGAGCAGGTGAGCATCATTTCTTGTGGATAGTTATACACCCTTTTCATGCGGCAGCTAGTAGGACATTAACCTCATTTTAATTATGCCATATTTTGACATCATTACTAGACCATTGTGCTTGCATTCTGTGACCTCACCATGGCCGTTGTCTACAAAAACAGGTCAATGAGGCAAAAAATGCCAACATGGCTGCTCTGTGAAAAGGGTGTTCTTAGATTTAGTAGGCCTATCCAGCAAATGTGAGTACATGTACAGTGGTATTCCACAATTATACCCTTCAAGTATACAGCAGACCTTATAGACTTGGAAACAAAACTCCAGAGGATATGTGAATCCAGAACTCCTATTGACTGAGGACTGCCTTTAACCGATGGGAGCCCGGGATTCACATGACATCTTCATTGTTAATTCAACATTTAATGGTGACCAGTGCGAAAGCTTTAGCACAAGAGGCAAGATTTTGCCAATGTCTGTAGACGTATGACATTTGGGATGGTGGTTTTGATTGATTGACTGGTAGTTTATTTGATGCATGGTACTAAAATGAAAGAAGACCAGTTGGGTAGTTACTCACTTGAACGTCAAGCCAACACCAAAGACAGTGGAAGCTTTCTAGTGGTCTATTTCTCTGGTCTATGGTCTGCTTTGCTGAAGGTCAGAGGTTCGAATGCCAGCCAGGACACTCTCCATGAGCTACACCTCAGCTGGTAGTTGTTCGCCTGAGATTAACTTGGTGATGGGCTGATGCTTTGTGCTCCGTGGCTATGCTGAAACAAGTGAGAGATTCCACACATGGATCTAGTAAATGTGTTACAAGCGGTTGGACACCCCCCCCCCCCCCCCTCAGATTCTCTCTTTCTCATCAGTCCTACATGAACTTTCCTTAGAGACCTGATCTAAAGATACACTTAGTTTCATAAAATACGGTCGACTCTAGCTGTCTGTAGCGACCTGTACCTGGCTGTGATCTAAACATGCTAAAGCCAGCTGCTTCTGTCCACTTCTATAGCTAAGAATGAACATACATCTATCACCAGATAAATATAACCCTTGGTAAATGTAAGAAATTAATCTAATATATCATAAATATGTACTTTTCATCCAGTTTTGAGAAGCCAGCTATGACAACTTTGTCTAGTTTCAATTTAACGGGCCGTTTTTTAATGAAACTAACTGTAGTGTAATGACTTACTACTGAGTACTAATGACATGGTGAGTTTTTTTTTGTGACAAAAAACTAAAACTAATTAGGTTCTAATGTGATTCATCCAAAGACACTGAATAGTGCTTCTTCACATGTGACAACCTGATGGATTAAGGTGATTCTGATCACATACTTAATTCAATCAAATTTAGATAAGAAGCAAAACCTTTGCTAATTAGCAGCTAATGGTGCCATTTGCCTGTATTATAAGCAGTGTGTTGTGGAGCACTGCTGCAGGAGTATTCTACCTGGGCCTCTGGGGGCATCAACAGTTAATACAAGTGCATAGTGGATGGATGGTGTGACATGCAGGGCCAGGGAGCAGAGCAGTTCACAGTTCATGACAGACAACAGACGCCCTCTGGTGGTGCCCTATGGTGGTAAGCGCTGTGGCCGATTGACCTTGACCCAGACAAGGTCATTATAGGTGGGCTGGTGCAAGAAGGGCAGGGCACATGCCCCAGCACCAGCCATGAGCTGAGGGCCCTGAGAAGTCGTATAAGGAAGTGCAAGGGGGGAGGGGAAGCCCTGGGAGGCTGAGGGGGACTTTTTTCTCACCTCATTCATCAGTTTAGGCCTCGTGAGGACCAATTCGGCCATTCCTATTCCGCTGTAGAGACGGGCAGGCTGTTTCCATCACTGCGGTCCCTCCCTGGTGGACCATTTGTCCAGGGCCAATCCTCCCCAGTCATCAGTCGACACCACGCCGCCCACCCCTGGGAACTGGGCCTGCTTGTATGCAAAGCAAAGTCGCCCTGATGAATTCCATATACGAATGCTGGTCTGCGGGGCCTGCCAAGGTCTGCTGGCATGTGTCCCTTGGGGAGGTGATGCCCTCCAAGACTTACAGTGCCCAACTGAAGTGTATACACCCAGTTCAAGACTGCTGATCATAATATATTCATCTTTCAGTTTAATATAATCATGTTTATGGCCAGCAGAAGTGATAATTGTCTGAAGCTAATCAATGGTTAAAGATGGAAAGAAAATATTAATGAAAAGAGATTGTGAAATGTAATCAACATTTTGATGATAACGATTTGGGTGTACTGTCCTCATTTCTGTCAGACACTGAGGCCATGATCCTGAGTTTAGGTGCACCAGTGAGCAAGGATACATGGCCAATTGTGCCACGTGCGTTTTCCATGCGTTTGGATAAACGCATGGAAAACGCATGGTTTTTGCATCATTATAATTAGCTAAAACCCATGCGTTTTCCATGCGTTTATCCTTCTCATGGAAAACGCACTTGGTACATTTTGCCATGTAGGTAGAGTACTCTTATCCAAGATACAATGCAAAAGATACAAGGTAATAATTAAAACATGGTTAAAGCATGAAATGACTTTTTGGACCTGTTAAAGTTAGAGAAACCTGTCTCGATAGGGCAATTGTAACTGTAGAAGGTTTGCAAAAACCCAGCTGGTGTGATGTAGATGTTTTATATTGCAGGGCACGGTTGGTAATAGATAGTAATGAGGTCTGTGAGCGGGAGACATAATGTAATGGGGTGGAGAGAGTTAGGCATCTGCTTGGCCGGTCAGGTAACTAAGTGTGAGACAGGCTGGCCATAGTTGCCCGCTGCTGTCGCGACATATTACCTGTCGCCCTCAAGACTTGCTGTGACAGGCCAAATGAGGAAATATCCTCTGCTCGGACAAAGGGGATCCCTGGGCTACTCCCAATCAAGCTGAGCTATAGGGGTGACCCCCAGGCCCCCCGCTGCCCTGCCGTCTCATGGGGCACCTTATATACCCTCGAATGCTAGGTGGGGCCCCTAGCTAGGGCCTTGGTACCCCAGGACACTTATTCTTGATTAGGGACCCTCATTTCTTGCAGTCCAAGTGCTACTGCTGCCCAGTATACATATTCCCCTCCTTTTGCTACTTGACGTCTGGGGCCCAAGGAATAGTTTGTCACGTGACCTGGGCCCCCTCAGGAATACTCAATTATGTGGATGCCCTGTTCACATGCAAATCTACGTTTAACTTCATGCACACACTTTCATTTCCATTTGCTGCTCATGCAGAAAAATAAGGTGACGGGTCACACACTGGTGTAAACGTTGGCAATTCATTGAATATCTCACAAGAAAGGTCAAATAGTTCATTCTTTGGTGTACGTATTGTTTGTAACACTTGTGAAGGTCCTTATGCCTCTGTTTCTCCTCATTGACGTTCTGGAGATTAAAAAATAAATAAAAAATGTTTGGCCATTGTCATGTACTCAGGAACCTCACTTTTACATGGCCAATTGTGCTACGTGCGTTTTCCAAGCGTTTGGATAAACGCATGGAAAACGCATGGTTTTTTCCTAATTATAATTAGCTAAAAACCATGCGTTTTCCATGCGTTTATCCTTCTCATGGAAAACGCACGTGGCACATTTTGCCATGTAGTACCACCTATAGTGAAAATGTTTAAGTGTTACTCTTATTGGAAATTCCCAAATTAAGTGTGATAAACATCGACTCGTACCATTTCTATTAAGTTTGTCACATCACATGCTGTTTATCACACCCAAAACCGCAATATTTTAACCATTTTAAATTAGTCAGTCTAGGAAGATTATCATTCCATGGATATAGACGAAAGTTCATGCTACAGCATTTAACCATCATTAATTTTGCTTGTTCTTCCAGGTTCACTCTGACGTCCTCCCCCACAAGTGTGATCTCTGTCACCGAGTGTTTAAGCACAAACGCAGCAGAGACCGCCACCAGCGCATGCATCTCATTAACAACAAGTACACCTGTCCTCAGTGTGGCGCCAAATTCAAAAGGTGAGATTTTGTGCATTGTTGACGTTTCTAAGACCTAGTATTTGATTGTTGAGGTTCATTTGATATTGAGCACCTTATTTTAACGTTTAGCTAGTGAATTTGGTGGGAAATTTATAGCAGTCATGGACAGCCACTAGATTCAAGCTAGTCCCAGACAACATACTACTAGAACTTAAGTATACAAGACACATGACACTTAAAAGATGTGTTTAGGCATCGAGGAGGCCTATATGTAGCTGCAGTGTGTGTAAGATAAGGCTTTAATACAACATATATTATGTGTGGACAGAAATGGCACCAAATGGTTAATGGTAAAATTACCAAAAAGTCTGTAACTTGCGAGGCGTTTTTTTTTTTTTTGTTTTTTTTTGTCTTCCCCACTTATTGTGAAGATGCACAAGTTAGTGATTACACGTGTCTGATAGGATGGTTCTATCTTCGTTGTCATTATCAAGTAATAACACATTGCACCATGCGGATTTCCAAAGGGCCTGGCATGGAGCCATTTGCAAGTTCTGCTGCAGTTTGTAAATAGAGAGAGAGAACCACGTAATATTCAGCTCTGCTGCAGATCTGCAGTCGCAGGTAGAACCCCTGCAGTCGCCCCCTGCAGGGAATTCCATTAGGGGCTCACTAGGGGGCGCTGCACGGCCGCCATGTTGGTGGTGACCAGGGGGAATCCCTGGCAGGGTGTCCCCGTTACTATGACAACCTGACACGCCATTTAGCTCTCCCATAACATCAAAAGCAGACACAGGACCTGCCAGGCTTGCATGTGCAGACTTTTGTGCCCTTCTTTTTATTTCTGTCCTCCACCATGAAGTTTGATTAAGAGTAGCAGAGAGCGTGGGTGTCTGGTCCCAGCTGTTGAATACCAAAGTTGGTCAAACTTGATGGCCCAGTGGTTACTATGTTTCGTTGCTTCCTTTGAAGACCTACAGTTAGTGTCATTAAAAACGGCCTGTCAAATTGAATCTAGACAAAGCTGAACAACTTTTGCCATGCTACCTGCCACTAAACGGAACTGTCTGGCTATAGCTGGCTTTTCAAAGTCAGATCTAAAAGTACCATTTGGTGCATAAGTTGAGAGTTATGCATTTTTGTAATCTTTTGTTGCACATACATATTTATGATATAGTAGATAAATTTCTTAAATTTACCAAGGTTTATATTTTTTCAGTGGTGGTAGGTGTAAGCCCACTATTAAAAGCTAGGAGTAGACAGAAGTGGCTGGCTTTACCAGTTATTGCTACAGCCAGGAATAGGTTGCTACAGCTGTCTAGAGTTGACCATATTTTATGAAACTAACAACTGTAGGTTTGATTCTTATTCTGTGGTCTAATAAGTCTGAACTTAACAACCCATCAGACCAAAGTTATTCAAATACTTTCAGAGTTTCATTGTGACAACTCAGTAAAATAAGGCAATATATCCTAAGGTACCATCCTATCAGTAACACTGTACATGCTGTCTTAGGCTATGAGCCCACCACTATTCTTTGTTATAGTTTCCATGAGAGGGACTACTTCAGGTGTTACTGGGCAAGGGAACTGATTCAATCATTTTGTGGTCCAATCAACATGGCAGTCATTAGGCTGTGGTTGTTGTAGATTTATGTACACACCTTGGTTTATGACACAATCAGACATAATACTACTATTGACAAACTTGACTAAATACAAGAATGTTAAGTCTCCATACCTGCTTAACTACAATGATACAGCAGTATTCATGTATGTGTTGAGAAAGTATATTCTTTAGCATTGATGTGTATATCTTTCTGGATGGTACTAATCTGCTAGAGATGTTGGTGTCATCGCTTATACTGAGTAGTTTGACTTTATGCCTCAAAATCGGAAAAATTCTGAATAATTATTGGGCTGATTGCTAGTGCATTGATGTTATGGCACCTTCATGAGCATCATCCCAGCTGGATGTCTTTCGGATGAGACGTTAAATTGGCGGTCCCTTGCATTCAGTGTCTATGCTGAGGCAAGTAAAACATCCCACCCAAGGGGTAAATGTGTAACATGGGTGGACTCTTCCTCCTGTCTCTCACCTCATCAATCAACCCTCGATAGCAGCAAGAACTGGCCTTAGAGAGCTGCATATCTATCTATCTATCTACCAAATTTGCATTGGTGACTTTAGTCATTTAGTATGATCCCTTCGAAGAAGGCAGTCTCATTAAATTGTGGCTTTAGAATTTATTTTCACGTTTGCGTAGTGAGCTATTGTGGTTTCCGGTGAAATTATTAAAAAAGACCATCTCTTCTGCATGGTTAACTCATGGTGGGGTGGAAGAACCAGTGATCAATGAATATTTTGCCTGTGGGAAGTGCTTGTGAAGCCCTAATTAAGAGTCAATGGCCATGTTGAGTGTCATCGGCTGCAGGGCAATGTAGGAACCAAACGGGGTGGGTGCCCAACATATGTCCTATTTGGATAATTGATCAGGAGTTCATAAGAGCGAGTACTGGGGCATTGCAGCCATGTATGAAGACATGAGGAAAACTGCAGGGCAGGTTCAGGGGGGTGAGTAAAAACCTTGGCAAGGGGGGGGGGGGGAGAGGGTGGTTTATGAGCTGCACAGGGCCCAGCTGCAGTGGTGGCCCTTGTTAAGACTTCGGTTGCGTCGGAAGAGCCAAATTGGACGAGGTAGGCTGCAGGTCTTTTCTGCCACAGCCCACGACGTTTCCCCTAGAGAATGGTCGGGATAAAACCTTTGCGTATAATGGCGCTACCCTGAGCGTCGTTACCATGGTGACCCGAGGCATTGTGGGTAATCCCGTCCTCCCCCGAGGGCTCATATGTCCTGTTTCATTTAGAGCGCGAATGCCCGCTGGGACGGGGGGATGGGCCCCCTGGGTCGGGGATTTGCATATGTGAGTCAGGTAGGGATCAAGGCAGCCTGAGCCAAGGAGGCAGGGGGGGTCCCACGGGCCCACATAAGGCCAGGATGCATGGTGGTCGCCCGCCACCCTCGCCGCTGCTATGGAGATTCATGATGAAAGCCTGCTGCCCCCTAGGGAGCCGCCCGTGAACTACAGTTCCATAAACACAGCCGCAGTTTCCTTGGCTTACAGCTAACTCCGACCGTCGGGAATCGAGCGAATAAATCAGATGACCGCTTACAGCTGCAACGTTCGATGACCGTCTGTCCATCCCTACCCAGCCCCCGACCCCTAGGTCACCCTTTTCTTCATCTTTTCTTAGTTATTTCTTCAATTTCGCTCCTTTTTTCTTCGCGTATTCTTCACTTGTTCGTGAAATGTAAGAATCGTCTGCTTGATTGGTGGCCACACTGCCGCAATCTTTTGTAATTCTTTCACTTCCGGTGTGATGTCTGACAAACATCGACATTCACTTACAGCTTACACTCACTTGCAAATACGTTTGTATAAGTCACTTTACAGTGGACCCGCACAAATACAATATAAACGGCACCTCGGTAATAAGACCGCTTTAATGATTCTGTAATGTTGTCTAATTGTTGGGAACCTTCCATTGCAGTACTAATGCTTGGTTAGATACGATTATCAGCGTAAGTCCCTTTGTACTAAGTCTGCGAGGTGGTCTTAATTGTGGGGCGACGAAATGCATAGAAGGCAAGGATACAGATAAACTTATATATAATGGTGTTTAATACTTTAATTGTAGGTGGCCAATGGCCATAGTGGGATGGGTGGGTGATTAGGGCTTTACGTCCTGTATTTCTGCACCAGTTGGGCTAATTAGGACAGGCAGGAACCATGGCAATGAGATGAAGGATGAAACAGCCATCCAACTTAGGCTCGGCCGGGAATCGAACAAGGGACCCAGTGGTTGGAAGCCCAGAGCGCTACCTCTGAGCTAGACCAATGTCCATAGTGGTCAGATGGTCTTAAGTTGGCCATCCACTGTACTACTATGAACAAAATAAACATATATAAAGACCAACAGAGGTTATGATAAAGGCCCGTAGTGTGAATACTTGTCTGTATTTTCCTTTTGCTTGCCTATATAAGACTGCCCTTATTTAAGGATGCTATAAGTAACATAACCAAGGCTGACCACTGGTCAGTGACTCAGTGGTCACCTGCTGAGTATCCAATTATGGGGCATAAAGGTCCCCTGCTGGTGTAGCCAACTCAGTGGCTAAGTGTGGTCAGTTCTAGGAACTCTGTCCTTTCGTCCTTGGATATTGTTAGGACAATTAGGTCCGCTGTAGACTTGATCCTTATTTTGTACTTTTCAACTTCCAGTCTTCGCTGAGTCACTCTCATTGAGGAGTTGGTTAATTGTGTTTCAATAAGAATTTAATAAAATTGTATCATCAATAAATCAGAAATATCTAACAGGCAGTTTTCGCAGAATTTGAAAAATAGTTGATATTTCCGGCCGCAACAATGCAGACAAACTCCTGGCTTGGCTTCCTGTAGCTTTCTATGTTATAGGGGGCTGTATACATATAGCTTTGCATGATACACACATGTATACTGAACCTTTCCAGGCTTAATATAAGCCTGTATCACCAATGTAATGTCTTTGACAGTTATATCTTAGTACAAAATTGAGGACACCTGTAAGGTATGCTCTTTATTGGGCATTAGCGTAGGTGTTTTAGTATATTGATGACGTCACCAGAAATAAACGAGATTCGAAGTTAACATGGTGGCATATTGTCCTGGTAATTTACCTTTGTAAACCCCCATTGAGAGTTATTACTTAAGCATTATTGTTCGGCTATTTGAAGTAGTTGCTTGGTGAAAGTAGTTAAATTTTGATTGGGTAGAAATTGGGACTAATTGGGAAATTCGGGAAACAGTCCATAGTGTAAAGTTTTGAGGGCGAGGGGCACTAAGAAAACTTGCTGGTCTAAAAAAAAAAGTGTTCAGCAGGCGCTTACTTTTGATGTATCGCCATGTCTGATTGGCTGAACGGCCGTTAAATTAATTGTTTTTTTTGTTTCTGTGCCTTGACCACTTTCATAGTTAAGTACAAGTCACTATACAAAATGTGAAAATTATTGGACATAGTGTGGAAATGGTCAAGGCACGGAAGCGATTTCAGGTAAAGTTTTCTTAGTGAGGGGGGGGGGGGGGCGGGGGGAGTTGAATTGTTAGTAACTTTTTCCTTTAAACTTCTTTCTTTCAAGTATGTAAATTCTAGGCCTGTTTGACTTTCAGTCTTACCATATTATTATGAAATTCAGGACTTTCACAAATGCTTAAGTCTTCATTATGCGTTATAATAAGATAAAAATGTTACATTTATAGTTTCAATTCGCCTCCAAATCTGCAGTAAGTGCATTGATGGGGTGAATGTTGGTCGTTTAAGCCCTAAGATGCAGTATCCATTGGTCAGTGTGGCTATCAGCCGGAAGTAGTATTAATAAGAGCATTTATTGATGGGGATTAATTATTAAACCGGGCGTGACAATTGACCTTGACCTCTGGATGGATAATGTTCATAAATCTGACAATGATAATGTCCCCATGACTGGATAATGTTGATGTCCAATAGAAATTCCACACCGTGTGACCCGGATCCATGGATACACGCACTCTTCCGTGTACAAGCAGCTTGTCTTTCATTGCATGGAGCAGAATTACACTTCATAGAGAGTTATTATCTCCTGTGAGAAATATGCATAAAACTGTGCGGATTGCAAGCCTCGTAGGAAATAAAACGCACGGTCCTGATTTGTTGGCTCTCCAGAGAGTTGCACCATGGGAAATGGTTGTCATGGCGACGGCTTGTTTTGCATACCAATTACTGCAAAGAGAATGAACGCCACCCACCTTAACGAGTGCCATAACAACATACTCCATTCTCACTACCTCCCCTAGTTTCTCGGCCCCCAAATTATCCTCATGAATTCTTTTGCCAAAATGCACCTCATGAACTTGCAATATTGCACTCTACAGTGGCAATTAATAATTAATATGTCTTCAATGTAAACCATACCCAAAAATATGCAAGTGCACCACTAATCCGTATTGCTCAAATTTTGAGTAATATCAAATTCTCATTCCTACTTTTCTCAATTTTTTAGTAATATTTTTCTGATGAACCTTAGATACTGTTTATATCAGATTTTATAAATCACTCATACACAGACCTTATGATATTGAACACACAGTTACTGTCTAATGCACACAGATCGGACACTTTTAGCAATGTCTCTTTTGTGGTGTCATTAAAATAATATGCAATGCACAATATGAGCATACTTCAATCAAACTCATGTGAAATCTGTCTCAAGTGACCCTGAAGTACTTACTACAACTAATTAAAAAGCTTTTACACTTCATTCAGTAAACCACAATTCATTTTGATATTATACTTCTGAGAACAACTATATATTGGCACTCATAGTAAGATAGTAAGGTACTGCTGTTAAAGCCAATTTTTCTTGTTGTTGGAAAAAAAGTTAATTGCTTAACTTTTTCTAATGCATTAATCAGTACAGAGTAGCTACAATCTTTTGATGTTACAAAGGATTGCAATATCAATTTAGTTTGGCCTTTAACTATTATACTATAAATGTTAGAACAGTATAATAAGCCAACTTGTGGAGACCAATTGATCAGTTGTGTTAGAGTTCTCTCTGAACATTTGCAGCGCTTGAAGGTAACCACGTGCGTTCGTTGCGGACATGAACGTGCGTGATTCCTGTAGCATCGGATAGCATCCACATGCGGCGCTGTAAGCAATGTCTAAAGAAAAATCACATGGATAGTGATTGGCGATTCTGGAAAATTAGTATAGGCTTTCATTCTTGAACTCTTAACTGCATGTGTAAACATGCTATTTGGTTATTTTATTGTGAAATTTAACCAACTATTTGTCTGGCAGAGACAGTTCAGCATCAAGAAGTTGAATTTATAACTGATGTACGTGTATGCAACCATATTTAGTCTGTGGCTTTTATGTAGGCTAGTCCATAATATAGATGTAAATGAGTCATTAAATGTAATAATCAAATATAAGTGTCAGAAATTGTTCTTCTATGAGTTGCTTTCTTTAACATGGACTAAATTTGACATTTTACGCCTATTTGGCCAGTACCGGAAGTAGATCAATCTTATCCATACAAGTCATTTCCTTAAACTTGTGGGTATTCTTAGAGTATATACAGTACATATGCTATTATTATATATAAATTCCTCTTGTGCAGTACTCTTACAGTGTTGAATCAATGATGTGATGATTATTATGTTACTTTAGTAATGTACTCACACTGGCAATTTTCTATTAAGAAATGTCACTGACTCTATACTGGCTTTAATGGTGAGACTGTCTTTATACAATGAAACACCACCGACGTAAAAATTTCATCTTATCTCTGAATCTTATTTTGGCGAAGAACTTTACAAAAGCAGGAATGCAGTTGGATGAAAAAAAAATCAACAATTATGTTAATCTCTGGTGAGGTGGTCTTAGTAGTGAGGTGGAATTAGTGAGGTGCATCTTGCTACTTAAATGGTCATACTATTTAAAGTGATGAAGATCCCTATTAGGACCATGCAATGTAGCCCTACTTGCAGTGAATTCAGTCCTCCAGGGCAAGGACCTAGGTCCATGAGGTCAGGGCAGCCCTTGCAGCCGCCTCAGCCAGTTATCTTGCTTTCCCTGTTTAGGCTTGATGGATTGTGGGATATTCGGGGTTCCCACTTTGGCCAGCAGGCAGGACCCCAGAGGTGTGCTTGGATCAAAGTTTGTGTTTGCGGAGTTAGAGGTAATTCGGTTTGCAAGGAAGGTGGCCCGGGTCCCAGCGGTGGCAACAGGTCTGGCCAGCGAAACGTGTGTGGGGCCAAGGGCCGGGCTTCAATCGATACTGCCTCTAAGTTAATGGCAGATATCAAGAGTAGGAATGTTGAAATGGACTTGGGGCCCCAACGGACATTTTCTCTTGATTGTGAGCGTGTCACAGTTCATCTCACAAAGCCTCGGCAGGCCGCCTCATCCGGGCCCCCTAGCGCCATTTCTAACGAACCAAAAATGGCGGGCGCTGCACAGAGGGAGGCGCAGGGCCAAATTATCGGAACTATCTTATCCCTACACCTGCCGGTGATCCCAGATCCGATCCTCGGCTGGCTAATAAATGTAATGCCATCGATTAGGCCAGGGGCTCGGGGGTGCCATGAAAATCCAGGATTGGATGGCCAGGGGGCGCTGGGAGCAGACTGACCGCCACTGGTACCTGAGGTTTAGGCTGAGCGGCCCCCACTGCAATTTGGCCGCCAGATTCAGTGTAATTTACCTTCAGCCGGGCAATTATCACCTCGGGCGCAGGGTCCCTGTTGAGCCATTGGCCGGGGCCGGCCTCCGCAAGACATTGATGGACGCCACATCCCCGTCACGCCCCGCCTGGCCCCGACCACCTGACCCGGAGGAAAACGGACCGCCGGGAGCTGACATTCCCGGGCCCAATGATATTTCTGCCCTCGTCGGCTGATGATCCTTAAGGGAAAGATAAAGAAGTGGAGCCAAGCGTTGACCTTTTTCACGAGCATCCTGAGACTTAGGCCCTATGCTGGGGAAAGAGTTATCAGTCAAAAATCAGTTGTTGTCAGTTGGCACAGCAGATGTTTCCCTTGTGACCCTTGGCTTTATGGCCTCTAGGGGCAACTGGGCCATCCCCTTTTTGCCCTGTGTCAGTGTTTTATCGCCCACTCACACCTCGGCCCTAGGACACTGGCTATGCAGTGAAATCAAGGAGTTCTTCTGCGATTGTCCATCAGTGTATTGATTACCTGCTGAAAACTGCATGTGTTGGCCATTGCCCAGATTAACTGTTGGATCCCTGGAGATGTCCAGCTTCATCAGCTTCCCTGTGTCTGCCTCTGTACCCCTTGCACCCTTCTGCGCCCTGGCCCATCATCATAACCCCCTCCCCCTTGCCCCTCTGCCCCTGTGGCACATCAGCACATCTTATTTCACCCTCCTGTCCATCCCTCATTAATCCCTCTGCAAATCAATAAAGCCCATCCTTGTCCCTTTTGCCCTTATCATATCAAACAGCAACCCTCTGATGCCTTTTCTATCTGCTCTTCAGTGGAGTTCAACACCGATCTGTAACAAGGCTCTTATCAGCTCTTCTTAAATACTTCAACGCTATGACCAGAATATTCACACAACAACTTTGCCTTGAGACCATCTAGGCTTCCACAAAGTCAGTCCCAATTAAGTTTATTCTCCATACAGATAACCTCACTAAAACTGGGTCTTCTTGGTAGCTCTTGATATGGCGACCAATTTGTCTCTAACGAGGACTAGCCTTAATCGGGAAGTTTAATTTCTACTAGCTATAGCTACAAGCAAACACTTTAAAATGGGGCGCAATGCTAGAATCCATCATTGCATTGATAAGTATCTCAAAATGATGTTGGTCATAGTAATTGAAAAGGTGGACAATCCAATGATATGATTAGGTCTTAAGCTCTATCATCCATCATTTCCCAAAAGAAATTCAAACAATGTAATAGCAATGTAATTTTAACTGCTAAATTCCTAAAAGCTAAATCATTTTTTTTTTCATGATATACATTTATGTGTAAGTTGTGTTTAGATTAAATGGGTTAGGTTGCCACTGCAAAAATCGTGTTTGTCCTAGTGTGACAAACCATACATGCATTATATTTAATATGTTGAGGAATGATGTTCCAGTGTATATGTTTTGTTATGAATCATGGATACCCTTTTTTATGAAGCAGTGACAAGAACATTGTAATTTTACATGATATATTGTAGTTAACCCTAAATTCACAGTTCAACCACATGTGCGTTGTTGGGTTCTATAATTCCAAGGACAAAATTTAAAGATAGATGGTCTAGTGGAAGCTGTCTCACACAAGTCGTTTTCAATGAGAACAAATTTATTTATAATATATTTAGATTGGGACTGTATATTGTAGATTTTATCTTGTCAACCAATCTGTTCATTAAACGCATTAATAAAAGTATTCCTTTGTTTTTCTCATTGGCAGGTTAGAGCTATTGAAAACGCACATGAAGACTCACAAAGAGGCTGAAGATCAAGGTCACCAGTGTCCTGTCTGTCATGTGACCTTCACTTCCGCTGCTGCCCTGACCTCTCACATGTGGACGCACAAAAATGGAACGACCTCAGAAGAGAAGTCTTTGAAAAGAAAAGCTGAGAAGTCCAAGACACTGCATGACCTGCTTGTACAAGGTAGGGTGCAATTTAACCTATCTCATTTTATTCTACTGTGTACAACTGTTCATTGAAGTATCTAGTGAATGTGTCTTTATAGTGGCTTAAGATTTACCAAGTCATATTTGCATATAAGCCAGACATTTTTCGTTGCATTGAAGTATGGGTGAATGGGTCGCTGGATGAATTGGAACTGCAGCTTGGTCTTTTCTAATTACAATTATTTGAAGACATATTATTCATCAGTTGGGCTTAGAAACAGGTCCTATTACCAAGTTACATTTTGTACATTGTTTATAGCTTCTTCCACACAAGATGTGATAATGGAGGCCAATGTGATCATTAATGATCGCAAGTTCAACAACAATTTTGTCTCCATAAATTTAGTTTCATCCCTGTTGCATTTTCAATACAGGTCTACCTGATGACTTCCACTCAATGACTAAGGCAAGAGCGATCCAGTGTCCTTACTGTGCAGAAATATGTCTGGGAAAACAGTCGTTGGAGTTCCACTTTGAGCACAGTCACCCCGGAGAGAAGTTCAAATGTCCAGTCTGCAATGCGGGCTACGTCCAAAGCGAGGACCTTTTCAACCACCTGAGGACTCAGCATGACTACCCACCGGAATCAGACACCCCACCTGTTCTTGGAAGCCCTCATTCAAAAAACAGCGAAAACAACTTTGTCATGGCGTCATACTCGAAACACGACTGTCCGTTCTGTGACAAAGGTGGATTCTCCAGTTCGGATGTTTTAGAAATCCACGTCAGAACTCTTCATGCAGATAAACTGAGCCAGCTTAATATCTGTAACTATTGCAATGCCGTATATCAGTCTGTGAGTGACCTCGAGGAGCATATTAAACTTCATCATGTGTCCAGCGGGTCATTGCTGAACGTTAAGTTTAACTGTGATGCCTGCCCCCTGGAGTTCTCCACATTCGAGGGTCTTCAGCTACACAAGGACAGTGTGCATGCTTACAAATCTGACTTATACTCAAAATCAGACTTAATGTATGTTTCAAAAGCTGACAATCACTTCTCCGGTGAGCTGTTCGTCAAAGCGGACTCTTCCCTCTCCAAAAGTGACTCGATAAACTGCAAGTCTGTTATGCACTGTTCTGTGTGCAACTTAGGCTTCAGCAGTCTGGGAATGTTGAGTGAACACATCATGAACAGTCATGGCATTAATCTAAGCACCAAGTCACCCAGTCCAGGGGTAAGCAGTGCAGGAAGTGCAGGGGGCAAAAGGGGTGCGGATATCGCCCCTAGGCAGTCACCAGTTGTGCCCCATACTCCTAAGATTAATAGGTAGGTCCAATTATTGTCTCCACAACTTTAACTATTCTGTGTGGTTTAAAAATTCATATCAAAGCTGCCAAGTGCACATTCCTCTTAAATAAATAACTTTGTAGAATGTCATTGTTTTAAACATCTTGCTTTACTGATGTTAGTTGTAATTTATCAATGTCATACATTTTAATATTACAGGCCACCATCAAATGCCAGCAGCTGTGGAGGGATTGGTGATGTCTCTTCCTGGTCATGTGATCACTGTAATGCTGCTTTTCCTGACATAAGAACATTCCAGGTAGAATTTTAAAAAATTTTTACAAAATTTATTTTGATTAGTAACCAATGCAGGGACATTGTGTCAACTGATATGTAAATCTAACAGCATTCATTTAGTCCTTCACACATGTTGTTTAATCGGTTGATCCTTTTACTCAGTGTCCTATTCTTCCGTTTATCCATTATAATTATTATTTGTCCATGATGAGGAAATGGAGTAAACCCATAGTTTGGTGTGAAATCTGTAGAATGAAAGCCTTGTCATCTCATCGTTACATCATCTCTTCTATGTTGGGGTATGTGGGATATATTTGAAACATCAGAACTGAGGAAACAACAATTTCTTATATTTTGTCAGACTCACATGAAAATGCACGCAGAAGCAAACCAGCCAGGGAGATACCCCTGCAACCACTGCTCAGCAAGATTCCCTTCTGAAGAATTATTGGAGAATCATGTGTTCATCCATTACCTATCCCAAACAACAGAGTATGGGTGCACAAGCTGTATGAAGCTGTTCGCCAAACCTGACGAACTACAGAAGCATCTGATGGACATTCATGCTCATCATTTGTACAGG
This sequence comes from Alitta virens, assembly GCA_932294295.1. Taxonomy (NCBI): domain Eukaryota; kingdom Metazoa; phylum Annelida; class Polychaeta; order Phyllodocida; family Nereididae; genus Alitta; species Alitta virens. The sequence continues at coordinate 18,646,606 of OW028582.1, forward strand.
TAAATTTGATGGTTATTTTTGTTGTTAATATATTTAATATGGAGAAGGATGTACAAATTCTAACTAAAGTGAGTACACCAACATCTTCAGTTTTGCATAGCGTTAATGGCCAGCCAAAGTGAGCATTTTCCAAAGCCAATAATGCTACATTTTTTAACAAAGTGACTAATAAACGGAGAAATTGAATATACTGAACATTTTGGTGATATTTGATTTGGGTGTACTCAGCTTGGTTAGATACTGTATCAAAGGTTTCTGTTAAGTCTCCAATTATGATTGTACAATAATTTCATTCTTGTTTTATTCTTCAGATGTGCTCTGTGCAAGGAAGTCTTTGATTCAAAGGTGAATGTCCAGGTCCACTTTGCCATTAAACACTCCAATGAATGTCAACTTTTCAAGTGCACCAACTGTGGTTCAGTGTTCAGGTCTGAGATGGAGTGGCAGCTTCATGTCAAAGTTCAACATTTGGGAATCTCAAAACCTTATCGCTGTCTGTTCTGCAAGGAGAGCTTCAGTTCTGAGGTGGACCTCCAGTGTCACTTGACGTCACACAAAAAGCCATTTGCTTGTCCGTTATGCGATGAAGCATTTCATGTTGAATATCTTCTTGATAAACATATACAAACCCAGCATAATCCTGAAACAGATAAGAATATGAAAGCATCCCCACGAACATTCAAGGAAGAGCAGCCAGAAGCATTAGACTTCAGCTACTCCAGTAGTGAGAAGATGAGTCAACAGGTGTCGCCAGTGTCCAGTAGCCACACTGAGGGCGCTATTGTGATGATGACATCATCACCCGGGGCATCCAGAATTTCTTGCTCTCCAACTTTGTTGAAGAAGAGTGACTTAATCCATAAATGTGACATTTGTGATGTGAAGTTTTCTGATGAGATCGCTCTGCAGAAACACCGCATCCATGACCACAGTATTAGTCCAGAGATGAGTCTCATTATGCAGAAGGCACAACCGCACATAAGCCCAAGTACTCCTAACCTGACTACACCTGATAAGTTCAGCCAGTTATGTGTCTACTGCAACCAAACATTTAAAAGCAAATCAGAGCTGGAGAAACACATGAAGAGCCATGTTACCCCAAGCAGTCAAAAATGCAACATTTGCGATGAAGTTTTCCCAAGTCCCACGATTCTTGCAGAACATAAGTTACAGCATTGCAAGATCATCAAGGGGAATGTTTGTGTTGTGTGCAAAGTTGCCATGAAAAATGAAGAACAGTTCTACAACCATGCCCAGCAACATGGCTACCAAGGCACCAGTATGCAGTGCATCATTTGTCGACAAACTTTATCCTCAATGTTAGAACTCCAGATGCATGGTAAACACCACTTCCAAGGGTCCACCTCTTACCATACTTGCTGTGTGTGCTTGAAAAGTTTCTCTTCGAAGGAAAACCTCATTGCCAAACTGAACACCAGTGGCCGGTCTTACTACGTTTGCAAGCCTTGTTATCATGGAGAAGGGGCGCAAGAGTATCGCTGCTCAACTTGCGGTGTGAAGTTTGAAACTCAAGCACAATTAGACGCTCACTCATTACAACACAAGAAGACTTACCAGTGCATCAAGTGTCAGCAGTCATTTTCAACTGAATACGAAATTCAAGTTCATGTTGCTACCCATGTTATGCAAGAAGGAAACATTCATGAATGCAAAATGTGTAACAGCCATTTTGACTCTCCTGCTAAACTGCAGGCCCATCTAATTGAACACACTTATGAGAACTCTAGCGATATGAGATGTTTGATCTGCCAAGCGCTTTTCACTCATGTCAGTGCCATTCAGATGCATGTGCTTGAACATGGACTTGCTGCCCGGCAGTATTCTTGCACCCAGTGCCATCAAAAATTCTTCTTCAGCGCTGAGCTACAAAATCACCTTCTTTCCCATATTCCTACACCTGTTTCTCGATCTTCGCAAGACCTTCGATGTCCAGATTGCAAGAAGACTTTCACGAGCATCATCACACTCAACACCCATCGTCGTTGCCATGACAAAGACTCTACCTCATCCCGGTGCTCCATCTGCGCTCTCACATTCAGTAACATGGCACAACTTCAGCAACATTTCTTCGCAGTCCACACCTCAGAACCCGGAGAACATCTAACTCCTGAATCTGCTGTTGATGGAGCCACCAGTCATGACAAGGTCAAAAGGTCACCAAGAGCAGAAACGACAATGGAGAAGTCTTCCAACCACAGGAACAACAACACTGGTAAGTTATTCATTTTGTCCTTTGCAATTCAGTGAACTCATTGTAATTAGCCTGGTAATCTTATGTAAGTCTGGCAGTTGTACAGCTGAAATATAATGAATCTTGAGAAATATTACATATCATATGCCTGATCAATACATTGTGCATATGGAGGCCAGTATATTACTCCATTAGGTCTTTTTACCCTTGAAAGATTCAATCAATATTTTAGCAAGTAATTGATGGGCGAACAGTGTGAACATTGTATTTTTGTCAAGGAAACCTTTGTGGACTTCACCCTAAGTCCCAATGTCCAGAATACCATAAATCTTGTAAGACTGCAATTATGTTCATTGGCAGTGATGGATATCTCAGTAGGTGATTTATACTTGTGTTCTCTTGAACTATGGGGAAGAAAAGTCTGGAGAATTGAGAAAAGAGAGTGAGAGCTGAGAGCAGAGGTCATTTGTTAGATGGAGGAGGTCAAGCAGGAATTGCAAGGTCTTTGGCTGACAAGGTCCTATTCCAGATGGGAACATGTGTCACTGGGGTGGCAGAAGGACCTAGGGACCTGGCAGGTCATGTAAGGGGCTGCCAAGTCCTTGTAGGTCCTTTGCAGGGCATTTTCAAGGTCATATAGGTCACAGAGGAGGAGTTGAGCTATGGAGGTCATAGGCTGATGTCCTGGAGGTCGCCTGGACCTTTTGTTAGGGACATCCCAGGTGTCCATCTTGGAGCCTCGTTCATCACAGCATTCCCAGATGGCGCTGCAGTATGCCATTCATTTGTATTTGTCTCCTCCTGGCGGTTGTGCTGATTACCTGCAGCTCTGCACCTTGCCTGGGCTCTTCCTTCTGGTGCCTGTGTCAATTTAACCGCGTTAGTGGCCCGCTCGCCCCCAATATCTGTTTGCTGCTCTAATTGGTGGGGTCTGCGCAAGTGGCTTCTACATTACTCGGCTGTTGATTGTTATGGCTGCTGCTGCTGCTGATGCGGATGCTGCTCCAGAGGAGACCGGCGAGGAAAGCAGCAGCGTCTGTAAGATGCGAATTAGCAACAGAACAAAGTGGAAGGCCTCGCTGCCCATCCGCCATTCTTCTCTCCCAAGGCGTCTCTCCCCTGTTTTATCCCGCATTTAACCCAATAGAAGTATGAATTGTTAATGCACCCTTGTTACTGGCTGAAAAGGTGTGGGCCTGTTAGGGCACCCTGAGGTAGACCTTGCTCTGAATTGAGGCTTTTGTGGCAGTCCCCTGGCAGACCACTGGGCACTTACTGCCCTGCAAATGAACATTTGCTCATCTGTGGGGATATGTGCCTTTTCAAATGATGGAACTGCAGCAGCATCCTCCAGACACACTTTTCCCATCTTGTAAGATGCTGGACAATGGCCTCCCAGCTGCCTATTAGCTCATAAAGTGCTTTGGCCATGCCCATCCTAACTCCTACAACTGCTGCTGTTAATCTCCAGGGTTGAGAATGGAGTGTGCACCAATGCACAAACTTAGTTTTGTCATGAGATGGAAAACTTCCAGCATAAAGCTCATCTTGGTGGTAAAGTGGATAGATCTAAACCAGTTCCTTGGTGTACCCCCGGTTCGATTCCCAGGCAAGCAATGTGAGCTTATTCTCAACTGGAATTTATTTAGTGAAACAAAATTGTTACTCATGTGTTGCCTTTTTGTGTCTGTGTCGGCATGGACTCCAAACCTCACCTCATCATTACATCTGCCTCATGTTGCACATAGTGATTCTACCTGGCTAAGAGTATGAAATACATTGTATGTAATGTTGAAACTTTATGATACAAACTGTTCCACCAATTCTTAATACATAAATATATATAACTGCTTTTGCGAAAGATTTCCCGATGATGTAGGGCATAAAAACTATCTAATCAACGTTTGCCAACTTCATTGTCATGTAAGTCACATTATCGTTTCACGATAAAATACTGCATCTGTCATTATTTTTACAAATTTCTAGTGTTATTGTACTCACTGATAAAGCATATCAGCAGATTAGCTAAATGGGTAATGGGAGTTCTCCTTGAGGGACTCCTTGTCCCATTCCAAAAACACTGAGGGATTTAAAGGCATTAAATCATGTTCATTGTCTCATTAATGTCCCTTCATAAACTTTGATGATGGTCATTTCACTTGTGCTGACTTATTGTCTGGGTGACTTTGTGACATTCTTAATGACCTTCATAACTCATGGTCACTCTAGGTCACTCAGGGGTCATTGTAATCTGAAGGTCACAGCTCCCCCAGGGCATTGGACAGGGGCTGGGGCCTTAAATTTGCCCCACCTCATGAGGGGCAGATAAAAAAGGTCGACCTTGGGGGTTACAGGGCACTGACTTCGTGTCCATTGGTGGCCATTGGTCAAGCAGGGTGTGTGACTGGTCACCCTCTAGTGTCATGTGGCCACAATCATGTTATCAACAAAAAGGTTCTATAGTATTCCATCATGGCGTCGTCATTGACGAGGCCCATTAGTCGATTCATGTTGCCTCAGTATCAAATGCTTTCTGGTTATACTTTTTTCTTGGTTTTGCAAAATATTTTACCGGAAATAAAATGTATTGAATTGGTAGCTGATGAAAAATGAGGAGAAAAATGTTTTCAGATTGTGTTAAAACCATATCCCAGTCAGATCATTAAAAATTTTTTTTATTTTTTTTTGAAGTTGTAGATGCTACTGCTTTTATTCTAGGGTCATGTTAGGGCAAATGAAGCACTAGAGGCTCATTTTTATCATGGATCGTGATCATCATAGAGTATATAAATCACTTTGAATTGATAAAATACTTAAAATGCCCTTTCACAAGAAAGCATGGTCTCCGCACCTCTTTTGGGATTAAGGGGTTTTTGAGTTACCCCAGGGACGACCCATGATAAAAGGATTTGGTGAGTCACCCCTGGACACTGGTCAAAGGGTCCAGAGGGAATCTTGCTGATCACTGGATCCATGGGGTGAAGGTCATAAACATTATGTCCCAGTGATTTTTGCCCTGCTAAACGTGACCCCATGTGATCCTGCTGATAATGCTAATTGATGCTTTTGGATCGTGATTTCAAGACAGAGTCTGTTTGAACCTTTTGAAGGAACTAAGCATAGGATTAAAAATAAAATCATTAAAATGTCCGACTGTTTTCGGTCATGGAGCACCACAAAATAGACAAAAAAACTTGCTGTTAAAAGTCTTCTGGGAAAGAATAGACTTTGCTATATTCTCCATTGTAATTTTCTGCTGCTTCTCAGTGACCATGACAAATGGCCATAATGATGACAAGATAGAATAAAATTATCACTAAGCTGCTAAGTTAGGAAACTTGAAAATAATTAGTCCACAGAAGGTGACGTTTCTGTCCGTTTTGTGCAGCTCCAAGCTTTTTATGATAAATATGACCCGGGGAAAAAAGGTCCTGAGTTCAATTCCTGGCCTGGACACTCTTGATGAGCTTAATTTCAGCCGGTAGTTATTCGCAGGCGATGTTAATTGGCAGTATCTTATATTCTGCATATTCAGTGGTATATTATAAATGGCTAATGGGGTAAATGTGTACCTAGTGTGGTGTGGATGCCAAACTTTGTCATGCCATCATTACATCAGCCTCAGGAAGCTAGACTTGTTAGCTGACGTTAGCTGACTACGCCTCAGACCAATTGCAACTTAAGACAAGAGAATACACTGCAATTAGGCCCTACATGTATTTATGCAACAGTAGCAGTGCTATGATGTCAAATTTGGGTATTTCAAGAAATTCCATTTGATCCGAATTAACATTTTTGATGACTGATAATGGGATGTTCTTTTATTCCACCATTGATGGAATAGGTTTCTTCATCAGTTACTTTCATTGATGGCCCATATGCATGTCCCAAGAGTGAAAAGGTCAAAAAGGAGCTAACGCCCCCTGGTGCTGAGATACTCCATGACAAACAATGTGTGACGTCATCAATGTCATTATCACAATATCAATGGCTGGCATCATTGGCTGTGTATTATCACCACTATCAGTTCGCCTTACAAGACACTGTGATCCGCCTTTTAATTATGACGTCACAAGGTGATGGGGGTGCAATGAAACAATGCAGAGGAAGGCTCTGTGTGTCATTAATCGAGGTGGTTGCTTGCAGCGGGTGTTTAACCCCCTGTCATGCCATCAGCGGGTTCTTGGGGCCCGAGGGACCGGGTTTCCATTAGGGGAGTGCGGGGCAATTTCAGACAACCTACAATCTCATTGGCAGGGGTGATGGCATGGGCCCTCCGAGGGTGATTGAGACAGGATCGCCGCCGATCACCACAGGATCCGCTGCCTGACATCTCGGCTCCCTGAGCACCCTTGCTCTTTGGCATGTTGCTGAAAGAATAGGTTGGCAAAAGCTTGTGTGCTTGTCTTCACATTGTCAGAGCAGCGCATTGATATGTTCAGCTGTCCTGTGTTTGTCACACCTTGCAACTTTGAGGTAAAACCAATAAAAAAACATTATAAATGTTGATTGCCTGAGCTTCGAAACTGTTGTCTCAATGTTAGATATATATCTACTAGTCAGAAGTTGCAAGAGGCAGATGTAACGATGAGATGAGAATGCTCAAGAATATACACCACATTAGACATTTACCCTAAGGGTGGGATCCATTATGCACCCCAGAGCAAATACAGAGTACAAGACTATCAATTTAACATCTCAGTCGACTTGCAGCTGCGATTTAGCTCATTATGAGTGTCTAGGACAGGAATTAAACTCAGGACCCTCAGAGGAGCTGACCAGTGACTTAGGCCTCATTATAATCATTTAGTTCACCCATGCAGTTACTTGTTCAAAACTACAAAATAAATGTGGCCCACCAGATAGAGCTAGCCACTTTTGACTATTCCTTGCTCATAGTTTGGCTTACACAGGGTTGCGCTGCTCACTGGTGCCCTTTAGCCTACAGGCAAGTAATGGGTCTGTGTTCATCTTCTTGCATGACTAGACCTATGTGTACCAGCTGTTCAATGATAAGGATGCACAAATTCTAATGAGTTGAACCCATGTTAGCATATGATAATCTAACACAAATTATCTCTTACCCAAGATTGGAAATATTTATATCTATTGTGTCACTCCATGATGATTCATCCCATATGTTGTGAAATATGCTATGCACCCTGTTAATACTTTAAAATGGCATGAGTTAATGACTAACCAGCAACATTCTTTTGATTTGCAACAGGAAAAGAAAATAGAAAAGGACAAGCTAAGGCTCACCACACTCCAAAACCAGTCCCTTGTATGATCTGTGGAAAGACCTTCGCAAAGAAAGCCCTAGTCAAGGAACACATGAAGATCCATTTTGCTCAGGTATTATTTGTGGTCTTATCATGAAGACAGTAATAATTAAATTCTTGTATAATAACCTATCATTATTGGTATTACTTGAGTAACATCATGTTTTATGAGATTGTTTTGCCTCTTGTATAAGCCCAGAAAGTAGACACTCCTGGTGGCTCGTTTGATCATTTATTAATTATGTAGGTGTCCCACCTTTAACCACTTGGTTAAACAATGAACTTCCTTTTGTATTCAAATATACATATATAATTATATATCAAAGTACTGGCTCTTGGCTATAGTACATAATGACCTAGATGGAGTATCTATCCTCTGTAATAATTACCATAGAAAATATTTTGGTATTCCAAGAAGTTCACAAAACCATCATTTCAATAAATGGCCATGCACTGTACATATGAAATGCTTGATTATACAGCTGAAATTTATACATTTTATCTTTTGTAGGCCAATATATTTCAATGTGACCACTGCAACGAGACCTTCAACCAAGCAAGTTTGCTGCAACGCCATTTGGAATCAAGCCACAACAAAACGGAAATGACGTCACTGACGTGCATGGTAACGTGCCAAGTGTGTTCAGAAGAGATGCCCGCTTCCGCTCTGACATCACACATTGTCCAAGCTCACGGAATCACCAAGACTGAACCTATTGATCATAAGATTACAGGAATGGACATTTCTGACACTTCTTTAAGTGATAAGAATGAGACTTTTAATTGCACTGCCCTACAAAATGGAAATTCTCACGAAATGGAAACAGACTTCTCGAATGATAATGATTGTAAAACAAGTCTTTCCGGTAGTCCATCTCCTAAGTTTACAAATCTGAATGGAAGTATAGATGGTGTGACTGTACTCAGTAATCCTTCTGAACAAGTGTCTGTCAGTTAACAATGAACAAAAAAATGACTGAAATAGTTAACTTATTTTAAGGAAGGAAATTAAATTTTGAGTTTCATGATTCTTATCTCTGTACTATTATGCATAAATCATCAAAAGCCACCATTTCAAAGGTGAAAGTAAAGTGCATACATGTATATATTTGTTTTGTAAATAATTCGAACAATTGTGAAATATGTTAATTGTACATATATGCCTTTCAATTATCTAATAGAGCACCAGATTTGCTTAAAATTAACTGATGTAATATGATTGTACATTTATGTATTTGTTTTGTGAACTCGTGGTTACCTAGTTTGTTGTTTGTATATTTTATTTCATCTATATTATATACATACCAATTTAAATTCACCAATTATTATTTTTCTGTTTTGTTAAATTCATTGTTCTTGAACATGAATAAAAATTCCACACACACAACGAGTACTTTAGTGTTGTCAGAGAGCTCTGGAGTGGTGAATGAGTGACATTTGGCCCTTTCCAACCAGTTTACATTAAAATTTTAAAGATTTATTCTGGTTTTCTTAGAGTGAGACAAATTATATGAAGAAAATACTTCAGTATTAGAGGCGTGAGAAAGCAACCAAATGAGTGAGACTCACTCTGAATAACAGAATAAGTAAGACTTGGCATGTCTGGTGTTGTGCAAAGTCAATTTAAAACTGTAATGCTTGGATCTTCTGAGACTCCATCTTATGGAAAAATTTGAATTAAGTACAATTAAATACAATTTAAAATATTTAGCGAGTTATGTCATAATATTTGGCCTGCAGTACTTAATTACTTTTGTAGCTTTTTGGTCTTTGTTCATCTGGGACTCAATAAAAAAATAAAGCAACATAAAGTTTAATGGTGATAATTTGGTCTAGTACATTCAATTTGTAAGGCGACCCCACCCCCCTTAGATTAAATTAATAGCTTTTAATTAAAATATAATTGATGGATATATTATTGGTATCCGCTAGGGGGCCTTGAGCTCCTAACGCCCTCTCGTGTAATATTAGGGTACTTTCACAACATCCCAAGATGACAGCCAGGAAAGTATTGCTGGTTCTTGGGGCATTTTCATTATTTTTAGCAAATGGAATGAGTTCTGTCGAATCACATACGACTGTTTACAAAATTAACTTAGATTTGGAGCCTGAGAAAAGATGGTTGGAGGTTGTTAAGGACTACAGTGATCTTGTGAAAGATATCAACACAGTGTTCCTGTAAGTTAGTTTCCTCCATAGACCAATACCTCTGTACACTGCTGTAGATTGTTTAATCTAGATAACAATTCTATCTATATTTAATATCCAGATAATAATACTGCCTTATGCACACTGTCAAGTTTTAAAATTTTGTTATTTGCCGCCTTATATTCAGTTATTCTTGTTTAATATAAATGAAAATATATTTACATAATTAATTTCTATATTAATTAAATGATAACTAACTAAGAAATCACCATAATTATATATGTCATACTGACTCATGCACTACATTAGTATAGAAAACTTAAAATAGTTGTAATATGAAATTGGAACATATATATCATTAATGCTGTGTTAATTAAGAATATAATCATAAGTTTTTGTGGCATGTGCTTTCAGAAAATTTGTGCCAAAATCAGTGCTGCCTTTAGTGGAGAAATTGGCATCTGCGATTGATGATTACTTCCCCCCAGAATATGCGCGAGAAATCAGAGGTAAATGCACAAGCCTGTCTATCAGGCCCGTAGCCAGCCGCTAGCGTTGGGTGGGTCATTTTCATATAAAATTGTGGACCTTCGATACAAATTTTTAAAATAGCATTCCGTGATGTGGACCAATGAGTGGACATGAACCATGTTGGGTGGGTTGAACGACCCCCTCGACCTTCAACCCCCCCCCCCCCCTGGTTACGGGCCTTTCTATTTATTTGACATTATTATAATAATACTTTACATCATGTATCTAGCTGCATGTATGTGGTTCATTGAAACTTTGGATACTTTATATATATATATATACATTGTATATATATGTACATAATATCTATGACTTTCTTTTTTGCTCGTTTTCAAAAACAGGGATAGCCAGTGCACTAGATACTGATGTGGGAACAATAGTGCTTGCCAATATAGTCTATGACTTAACTGCGTGAGTATTAGCAATTATCAGTTCCATATATATAAACATAACAATATACTCTTCAGATAAACTGTTTGTTTCATATTTGGCTCGTAACCATGCGATGATAGAGTTTGCCCTGGCAGAGAATCAAACTTGGATGTATACATGTACAATATTTCAATATTTTTTCTATAAAAAATACTGTATGTGATTTAAACTGATTTATCGTTATGGTGATCCTGTCAGATTTTCCCATATTTAAATGTTAATTGATCATTTGCAGACGTTGCACAAGCATTGTTGCCCAGGATACCAATGGAACAATATGGCATGCTCGTAATATGGATTATCATTTCACAGGCATTCTCCAAAATTTGACAGTTTTTCTTCATTTTCAGCGAAATAACAAGGTACGCAATACCATGACTATCATGAAAATATGAATTTCCCATCAAAACAAAATTATTATAATGGACTCTTGCATATTTACATTGTATATTTGTTCAATTGTGTATGGTTCTGATGTAAGCCTTACTTCCCCTACCGATTTGGAGAAGTTGGATCCAAACTATTTGGTTACTGTACTGTACCTATGTAACAATATGTACATATATACATATATAATATATGGATTATATTCCAGAATGAAGTGTTAAATATTTTTTTATTCCTTTTTTTTTTTTTTTTTTTGTGTGATGCAAGTCTCATTATACAGTTAATTATCTTTCAGACGATATATTCGGCAACTGGGTTTGTTGGGAATGTTGGAGTATTAACAGGTCTTCGCCATGGTGCCTTTTCTGTGTCAGTCGATGCAAGAGGTTGGTCAACATTGGTATATCTGCTGTTGATTTGAAAGTGATGGCGTCCACAATTGCATTACAGTTTAAACTGCTTTCTTTGTCTCCTCATGGCTATGTTTTCAAATTCAGGAGAGAAAGACCCCCTTTGGCATTTATTCTACAATGCTTTGGTTGCACTCCTAGACAAGAAAGCATCTATCATGAGTTTTGCTGTTAGAAATGTAAGTGTGTGAGAGTATTTCCATGTTTATTTAGCGATACGTCAAATAGTGTGAAACCAAAAGGCTTTCTTAATTAAACTGTCTAAGTGTACTGATCATAATGTTGGTCCAATTGTTGGGGGGTGATTGTGAGGGCAGACAAGTTTTTCTTGTAGTTTTTAATGTTGAGTATGTACAATGTGCTCTAAATTTAATTTCAGGCTTTGGAAAGCAAAGTTAATTTCACTGTAGCTGTCGAATATTTACGGAAAACCGACACCATTGCACCTGTTTATTATATAATGGCTGGTGCACATCCTCAAGAAGGTGTGGTTATCACAAGAGATCGAACTGAAGCAGCAGATGTGTGGTATCTTAATAAGACTGAAAACAGGTAATGTAGTCTAGAGACAGTCCTACTTGATTTTGTACTTAAGCTGTGATTCCTGTTTAGTGATTAGAGTGAATTGAATTTCGTTTTTATATTTAAAACTAATTTTATATATCTTCAGAATTCATATTCTCAAAGACAAATTTGTTTTATTTAAACTGGGCTGATCATAATCAATCTGAAAGACTTGCAATATGAACAAATATTTGAATATCAAAAGTAGATATCTTCCTTGATTTCCATTGATAAATATTTCCAATTTTTTTGCTTTATGAATTTTCAGATGGTATCTCGTAGAAACCAATTATGACCATTGGTTACCAAATCCTAAGTCTGATCCAAGAAGGTACTTATATTAAGAATAATTTTAGTTGGAAATCAGAAACAAAACTCTTTTTACTCTTTTTTTTTCAGTCGCCATGAATTTTTTTTTTATATTTTAATTCCTGCAACAATAGTTTTTGACCAACTTTTTGGTTGTCAAAACAGAGTTGTTTTCATTCATTCATTCACTCATTCACTCATTCACTCATTCATACACCTGGTTGATTTTCTTTTTCAGACAGGCAGCAGGTAAAATGATGAATGACCTTGGACAATCAAGTGTTTCATCATCTGGTCTTTTTAAAGTTCTTCACACTCCTCCAGTATTTAGAAAGTAAGTAAAGTAAATTACGTTTAATTTTTGCGTATTGCTATTCTAATTCCTTACATTATTTGTGAATGTAAGATAAACAAGGCAGCATTAAATGGCATGCACGTAATTTTGTTTCTCGTTTTACCAGTATGACAGTCTACACATCTGTGATGTGCCCAAAGGACTCTGCATACCAGAACTGGGTCTGGTAAAAGAAAACTAGAACATTTAAGCGAATATTTTGCTTTTAATATAATGCCATTGCATGCGGGGCATAATGGAGCGAGCTAGCCCCGAAATTGTCACTCACAAAATTGTAATGATGGATTATAATTCTACTTCTGATGTACCAGCTGATACTGTGATAAAATTTGATAGTTCAATTTTACTTTTATCGCTGTCATTGTGATTATCTTTTCGTTTCTTTCAATTGTTGCTTGTCTCAATCTTTATGTTCTATTCAGTCATACATTCATATATATGACTAGTGTGTTAATTCCATAGTTTTACATTATGACTTTATAACTTTGCTGAAAAATCTCTGCATGTCTGCATGATTTATAATATATCTTGACACTTGTAGCATTCAATAGACAGGCAACTAAATTACTTAAGATGTTGGTCCAGCCAGGATGATATTTTTTAAATAGTATAAGGCTGGGAAAATATGCATTATGGATGTTCATTAACCATGTTAACATGCAAGTGTATCCAAGGTCAATGTTTTGACATATATTATGCCATACATGTTTCATTTGATGATATTGTACCTTTATACGACTGAATAAAATAAAATTGATTTTTCTTTTTTGAAGTTATGTTTTAGTTGACTTTCTCATGCATGGTAATTAATTGATATTATATAATATATTGCTCTGAAAATTAATTTTTTTTTTTATATAAATTTCAAAAACAAGTTGATATTATAATTATACAATTAATATTGCCTTATTTATCAAAAATTGGGATTAAGGCTGCGTGATAGTATAGTAGCTTATAGTGTATTAATTTGGCACAAGGGGGCTACATGCATGGGAGCAGTGGCGCCCCCCCCTTAAAAAGTTGCTGTTTTGCGACATCTGCAAATCGGCCGTCTAAAAGTTGTTGGAGAAAAGAGTAACAGGTGTGTTTATTTCTTCGTTTTCTCGGCTATCTTGACAATGTTATGACAAATGTGTGATTTTACAATCATATTGGCGTGCTGAAGAAATATTTGATCGAGAATAATATGCCCTTGCGAGTGTGATGTGCTGGTCAGACGTCTTGTCATAGACATATACATACACAAATGTGACAGTCAGTTATAAACCTGACAATGACATGCCTGCTGATAAACGTGTAACATGCCTTTTAGGCTTCAGCCGTAGTCTTAGCAATGCCACAGTTTTACAATAGAAGAGGTTGACATATTCAATTTTACCTGTGTGTCACAATTTTCCCTTTCTGACCATGGCATGGCATGGGATGATGTTGACAATGAGCTAAAATGATTGTGGGGAGGGTAACTCTCAGAACTTAAAGGTAATAACCAATCTAGGAGAGGGAGAGGGGATTATGGGTGGTACATAAAATGTGTGTACTGGGCTTGCAGTGTACAGTCTATCACTCTACATAATGCAGAGTTGACATTATACAGGAGATGGTGTAACGCAAATCAGCACGAATGCAGTTTTGTGTTATTCTACTGGGATCGACACAAAAATGCATGAATAGTGATATCACGCAAATTTGTTAGGTTCTTAAAAAGTTGCGATACAAGACTTCACGAGTACAACGTCCACCATTTCCCGCCTAAGGGATGGAAACTTTGAAGTGAAATTTCTCAAAAACAGACTGGTGAATCTCGAAATAGACTGTAGAATTTTGTATCAACTTCTTCGAAGTAATCCTATCCAATGTCGTGACTGCTGGTGCCAAATAGTCCCAGAACATTTTAAGGTATATTCCCCTGTACCTTAGACAAACATTTTGTGCAAAAATTTGCACAAAATCAATAAGAATCGCACAGAATTGCGAGATCGCCCAAATTTGCGTTTACTTACGCCTGCCTATCTGCTGTTATAGGCAGTTACTTATAGCAGCTGTATAGCCAAATTTGCCGTATATATTGCCCTATTATTAACCAGTCATTGGGTAATTTAGGCATTTGCCAATGACCGATCAGAACCTAATTGCTAAATTCCCACTCAAAACAAATGCACATTTGCACTTGTTGTAAACCATGCTAAATGGAAGTACATTCTCTATTTGTGACATGGAACTGACACCCTTCACTATTTTTAAAACGCCCAAGAAGTAATCATGCCGATCAGGCAGTTATACCCTCTTCATGATTGGGCCACCGAGTAGCAACGGCAAACCTGACTAGATTTGCTACAAGTGCTGACGGTATTGCAGAGCTCTGTAATATTCGTAAATTGTGACATTATTCTGGCTCTTTATCTAGAAGTAGATAGTACTTTCACATTCGGCAGTTTGTTAACCATTAGTACAGATTGATGATTTTTTTAATGCAAGAGAAATGTGATAGTATTTTAATCTGTACTTAGAAGTATTCTCTAACTTCTTGCCTTTTTCATTTATTTTGAAATCCAGTTTAGCGGGACTTAATCAATCCTTTGTTACCAATTTCAACAATTATATTTGTATCTTTCCAGATGAAGCTTACACAATGTGAACCAGAGTCCTACTTTCCTTTAGAGTAGTGTGTTGCACAGATGATAGCGGGAGTCACCAGATTTTCGCATGGCTTCTCAAAAGGTTAGTATTTTTCAAAAAAATGTCAAATTTATTTCTTGGTATTGTGATGTGCTCTTTAGTGTGTTTAGAAAATGTAGGTTCATATTTCTCATTATAATATTTTTTAAAGATATGTAACACTGATATACTGTAGCCATTCAAATAATTTGACTTCCAATGCTTAAGCTCCAATTTTCTGAAATTGAGAATGGCTGTTGTGGGGATTTGAATGCAAACTCTTATGGGTGTGGCTCAGGTTCTGCATAGAATAAGTACTGCTTATTTGTCAAACGCTGGTGGACAGTTAAACGTTTTCTTGAGTGTGAGCGTAACTTGAGTATCACAATAGCAACCTAACCATAGCAGCAGTGGTGTATCAGAAATTTGTCCAATGTGAGGAGGGGGTCATGTAGGCCATACATTAATTGGGAATCCTCCCAGAAATGTGGGAGCCCTATATTTTAGGTCCCAGATATGCCACTGGCAGTGTATATTGAGTATTCCAAATCCATGGTACTAATGATGATCTCTTGTAATAATATAGCTGAATGACAAGAAAGCATGAAATTACATTGTAATATCATTTTATTACCAAAAAGGAAATTGAAGATTCCTGTCTTAATTATTCTGTTCCAACACTGATACAGCACACTCGGTACTTGACTTAAGTAACTTCGGTAAATTTTAAGGCTTTTGGGGGATGAAATAAAACGAAAATGTGAATGTGAACTCCAGTTATGGGAGGTCTATGCCTATATATGATACGTGTCACTTCGTACTGATGATGAAATTCAGCTGCTAATTGAAAAAAAAAAAAAAAAGCCAGACAATGTCATAATTCATAAGTACTGTTCTTTTTGCTCTTTCCCTTAAAAGGGATTATGCTATTATTATTGTGATGGTCACACCTTTGTGTGACCATTGTTGACCTGAGGGCAGTGTGTGTGTGTATCACTTAGTACTGGTGTTCAAAGTGTCAATATTTTTGCTCTATTTGTCCATCTCATATTACGTAACCATTGTGGTTTGTGTCTGTTGTTTAGTTAGTAATTTTGAACAGGTTGCGTTGACACTTGATGACCTTGGTAGTGTGACCTGTCTTAAACAATGCATGGTCAGAACAGCTTGCACTTCATAAATTTGCATAATTGTTCACCTAATTAATAAACACAAGCTGGTGCCTCATGCCACCATGAATAATTATGTTGTAATTAGCTGGCCTGTTATGCATACAATGTGAGTAACCTTTTGCGAAGTTGAGACACTTAACATAAGTGACTTACACAGTGCACATTCTGTTGTTTTTACTGACATTTTAACCCATAAACTTTTTGTTGACCACTCTGTAGCTTTTACTGATTATTGTCAAATTTCTGCAGGCAAGGATTGTGTTGTTAAACTAGTTTTTAGACTAGTCGTGATGGATTAATGATTTTGAATCGCAGAAGTTGTAATTTAAAAGTTAATGAAATTCAGCTGCTAATTGAAAAAAATGAAAATTGTCAGACAATGTCATAATTCATGATTACTGTAACTTTTGCTCTTTTTATCTTAAAAGGGATTATACTATCATGTTTGTGAAGTTCACAACTTTGCTTGACCGTTGTTGACCTGAGGGCAGTGTGTGTATGTTTTCAAAACTGTATTTAAATACACATCTAAATATAGCTGTATGTCAGTTTAGCTGTTTAGGGAGTGCATAAGTATTTCATAAGTCATTGCTCAAATCAGGAATTTCCTCAGTACCTTTTTTCAAATGTTTTTTTTTCTCTTCTTAGAAATTCTGTTTCACTGTGTGCTCTGCAATTGGGCAGTGGGTTTTCTAGTCCTTCTAGTGCAATTTTGTATGAACTTTGCATAAAAACCACACATGGAAAGGATCACATTCTATCATGAGTGGGATGACTGATGAAATAGCTTCGTATATATTGGGATTAGTGACATTCAGTAGTCTTGAACATGACATACACTAAAAGCATATCAGTGCAATCCAATGGTCATTAAGTCTCAAATTCATCTGTTAATAGCCCCTAGCACTTGTTGGATGAGTGGCCTGATCTGAATGAAGTTGATCCCATTATTAGGCCACAGCTGTCCATGGAATGCTCGGTGTCAAACTTGTGTACATGCGATGCTGTCTTCAACTTGACATTTCATCGTCATTTCATTATTGTTGATGTTAAATATATGATCAGCGAATCACAGTGATGATGTTCTGAGGCATATGTGATCATTTCTTGTCAAGGTGTTTGTTGGATCATTCAAGCAGTGTGAGATACTGAATGTGCTGCCGTAATGTAATACAGATGCATTGTATGTTAGTACACAGGAGAGGAGGATCTTTAACATGGTCAATGGATCTAGAAAAGCATCAAGTTTCTATTCGCATGGACACAGCATAGACAAAGTTCATGGAAATAAGGCAGCTCTATAGAAAGGATTTATATAGTTCAACAAAGTGTATCGAACTGTCATTTGTGTTCTCAACTCTAATTAACTTTACTGTCATTTCAATGGACTAAATTGATTAGAAAATAATGAAGAGAGAGATATAATATATGTTATTTGCTGAATAGGTTTATGAATTGGATTATCATGATGCTTGCAATGACTTAAAAACAACTAACTGTACATATTTGCATGTTGTAGTTGATCCGTTTAGTCCACATGGTCTACTGTGGGCATAACTAAACAAATATTATTTGATGTAAATCAAATGGAAAATGACATTGAAACATATTGGATTATTCATGGATTTTCTGCCAGGGCTGATGTTTACTGGTTACGCGACATGTAATGCAACAAATATTGTCATTTTCACATGACTGAATTTGATATCAATAAGCAGCATGGTCTGGCACGGGGCCAGAAGATTAAAAAAAATTCTCACTTAGCAAGGCGTGAATGTTATAAAACTCATGAGGACTGTGAATTTGAAAATCTCTGTCCGGTGACTGTGGTGGATTATTACCTGTGTTGGTATTTATGATATAACATTATTGATTGATATAAGAATGGTTAATTCAGAAGTGTTGTGGTAATTACAATAGTCGAGTTATAAGTTCTTGGCATGCTTGCAGTTTCTTCCTTCTTATAAATTGCAAATTATGGAAAAAAAGTATTATACATTTGGCAACTGATAAAGGAAATTTCTCTTCATGGATATAAGTATAAGTATATAGGAAGTAGTGATGATTACTGAATATCAAATTTCTGATGACACACTGTGGAAGTGTGCCTTTACGACATTCCAGTTTAACCACAAAAGACTTCTCAAGGAAAAGTCTCTCGCCTTTTAGATAATGCGCGTTCTTCGAAAAACCAGGTGACATTACTCACAGGCTGATAATGTAAGAAAAAAGAGCAGGGCTTCCTGAATTAATTTTGTTCACCTACATGCTACATGGTACACGGGGTATGAGCTCACGATTGAATGGAGAGCATTGGATAGACTTGTTTCGCACATGCTTTCATAGGAGTACACATGAAAAGGCTTTAGTCTTACTCTGGACACATATTAATGATCTTACTCTGGATGTGAACATCTGGTGGCTTGTTGCTTTTACATTATAACATTCTCATAATGTACATGGCAAACGCCTTCCTTGATAACTGTTATTCTGCTCTACAAAATTATATTGGGAGAAAACAAGCCGAGGAAATCTGAAGCAATTTAACTGGAATACCATTACTCAATGAGATTTGTTTATGTTGGATCACCATAAGTTTGCTGAAACTCACTAGACTGTTTATTTCATTATGATAACTCTGTACTAAGTTGACGCTTAAGCAAGAAAATTTACCCGGAATTTTACTCCACTGAGTGCAGTATTTTGTGGAGAACATATTTTTGTGTAGCATTTAACAATACCTCATGACAATACAACAATGATGACAATAGCGGAATGCCATGGAATGCTATGGAATATCTGCACCTCATGATGTGATATTTGAGAACATTTGGCGTTTTGTGTTCATTCAAACTCATCTCTGTGTATTGTGCCATATAACAGTCCGTTTTATATAGGATGGTGATGAGGATGTGCTGTATAATTAGCAGCTCATTGCACACAAATGGAACCAGGAATTAATATACATTAGAAACACATGACCTACTCATACAGTATATTGTTCATTATACTTATACACTTCTGGGCAGAGGAAACAGGGATTAATGGATTTTATGTGACTGACAAAATGTATTAATTCAAAATGTTGGAGACAATTCCTGAGCTGCAGGAAGATCAGGAACAACCTGAATCTTTGCAAAATATTGTACGAAGCATTGAGATGAAAAAACCTCAGTTATCACACAGAGATCACTTAGACCAGGATGCGGATAATCCAGGGAGGATATTCGACTGCAATTTAACTGACTTTATAGATGGTAAAACAAGGAAAAACCAGGTTAATTCATGTAACAAAACAAATGCATCAACTATTGATGGATATGTCACCACAATCGATAATGACTGCCTGAAAACATCCACGATTACTGTAGCTCTGGTTACAGAGAAATCGAAGCGTTGTTCTGTTGGTCCAAATCTACCACCTGATGAGTGTATGAATGGGGATGTGAAACATGATAATATATCAGATGGAGTTTTGCATCCTTGTAAATTGACCAATGGCGATGCTGCGGAAAACAGCAGGTCCAGTTCAAATGTAGACTCTGTTAATTGCGAACATGATTGTGTTCAAAATTATGAAATATGTAGCAATTGCAAGCCTGATTTGTCAGATGACTTCATGTCCAATGGAGATGTAAATTATAAGACAGATGAAATTAGTGTGTATGATAGTGACTCTAATACAAGAAATGCGAGTGACAAAATTATTCAGAACAATCATCTCGAGAATCTCAAAAGTACACACTCTACTAACTCATCACAAGTTGTCGAACAGTTGCAATGTAATCCTCACTGTGATGCTGAAGCAATAAGCATCACAACAAATAATATACAGCAGCATCCGAGTTGCAGCCAAGTAGAGTCAAACATTGATCGTTTAACATGTTCAAGCTTAGCGGAAACATGCAGTGGAATAAGTGGTGCTAACAGTGATGTTGCGTACAACTCGAGTGACATTGAAAATAGATTAAAATGCGGTTCAGTCAGAGGTGAATTATGTAATAGTCTGGAGGATGGATTAGGTGTACTTCGAGGATGTCAAAGTGGAGATAATGATGATGCTGTGTTCACTGAGCAAGTAATCGCTTCAGCAAACATTCACCCGGATTGTAATGCTTCAAGTAGTTCAGATAATCAGGGTCTCTCAAACTGTTGTAGTGGGACAAATAGTATGATTAGCATGCCACTGAGTCAAGAAGACCATAGTTTGTCAATGCCTTTGACAAGGAATATTCTGCAGTGTGGTGAATTTGTCCGTCGTTACAGCTCGGACAGTTGCTGTAGTGATATATCCTTAGACAGTGCTGGGACGTTGGTTGTTAGTGAAGTGTCCACCTTGTGCAGTGACGAAGACTCATCTTCTTGCAGCGAAGACTATTCCAATGGAGAACCTCGTGAATTTAAATGTTTTGGTTTTCACGAAGGTCGTGAAGAATCTCAGATGTCAAAATATGATTTCAACGAACAACATAAACCCCATCTAGACGCAGAACTCAATACTCTGGATTTACCAAGTCTTACAGAAAGATTACCTGATTGTGATAACATATTATACAACAGCACCACCGACGATGGTTCAGAAGGTTCTAGTTTTATTGCAAGTTCTTGCGATGAAGCTGTTAGTTTCATTGGTAGTTCCTGTGATGAGGATTCTAGTCTAAGGACTGACACTAAAGCTGCTATGTCATATGAAAATGATAAAATTTATGAACAACTTCATTCGCTATCATTCTTTGAGACAGATATTGTACACCCTGGCAGATCACAAAATGGCTCACCGAATCAAATGCTCAATGAAAATCATGGACACTTGATGGATGATTTTGATGACTTGTACCTTATGAATACTCTTACGGATTTTGGTATTAAAATCCCCTGTGATACAGACCTTAACATTGACATTGAGTATGAACAAAACCTAGAGAATCTTACTGATGACTGCGATCCAGTCTTAGCTGATGGTGATGTTGATACTAACGCGTCTAATAAGTCTCTTGATAGTATTAGCCATGACTTCACTGATTTGTTTCCATTAGAATGTCATTTGGATGATTCCCACTTGGTCAATTTATCGAACGATTACACAGACTTTGATTCTTACATTCAAGTCCAATTGTTGATGGCTCGCTTGAAGAAACAGAATCTAATTAAAGAGGTGAATGTTACGTAATTATTGTGTCCATGAATGGTATGGCAAAAACTTGCCTTTGAGCATTGCACTGCCAATGCATTGTTTGGTATTTTCCGAATGTTCTTTGTCAATGAGCTTGGGTAAAGTAATTTTTGGCATGGTTGCTTAATAACAATATTTGCTGTCATGTGATGAGGCTACGATTGTTTGTATGGCCACATTTTTTAATATTGTCTGCCTAGTCTCATTTTATAAAATGCTGAGCAAATTCCATACATTTGTTATTTGATGTACATGAATATATTCCTGTGACTCAGTGTGAGTGTAGCACCAAGACCAGTGAAGCAGAAAGTTATGCGTTTTGTATTTAATAGTTCAGTTCTTTTTATCCAGATCAATTTTAGATTATGGAAGCTCACAAAAAAGTTTTACTGCACATATTGTGTCTGTAATTACCTTTAAACATTATTCTGTTCAGGTTCTAGTATATTGTTATATATAGATTTAAAACTATTGCTACTGAACAATGCTGAACATAGTTGCATGGTGGTGCTTGGGTCTCGAGAGTTTGTCTAAGGTTCAGCTCATTGAAGTTTTCTTTTTACACATGTCTGTCTCTTTTTCCATTTCAGATTGTAGAGAGTGGGTCCGTGCCAAGCACGATGGCGGGTCCTGCGCCCGGCCCAGCTGGCAAGAAGCAGTTACCAGCCATCCCTGATCCAGAAACGCAACAGGCCCTTAGCAACAAGATGGCCGCCACAAAAGCCTCTTCTCCAAGATCGGCCAATAACAGCTATGGACAGTTCTTTGTGGAATACTCATTACTAGCTGAATAGTAAGTCGGAGTGATTTTTAATTTAATTTCAAAGTGAAAACTCGTTCATGTATTGTGAACAACTATAGAATCAAAATGTCTCTTGTCAGCACTTCATTTAATCAGTTTGATAATGACCTAAGGGGTTTTTGTACCTGGTTTAGCCACTTTAGTTATATAATATATTATTATATATATATACTAAATATGATACCAATACACAGATAGAAAAACCCCTGTGGTAATGACATCAAATGTGTGACTTTAATTAATGACACTTGCTCAGTATGACCTCTCTTGGTTGTGTCAATACCCCAATGAACTCGAACATTTAGGAGCTGTGCATGAAAAAAAATCTTGATTATGGGCCAGGGCCTCAATGATTTGTAGGGTGGCCTTTCCTTGATTTAAACGAGACCATATTTGAACTTGTTTGGGATTTTTATAATTAAGATTTAAGGTCACTCTACCCAACAGGCTCTAAGCAAGATTGGCCTCTATTTTAGAACCTGGATTGTTATAAGAAAATACAGTTATTCTTGTTCATGAATGTGTTATGAATATTGTTGCTAAAATTCCCAGCTTCAGGTGCATGTACCTTGCAAAATAATCAGGCTGATAATGGAACCAAACGGTTGAAACAAAGGGAAAAACGGCTAGTCTGAATAATGCCCTTCAGGGAGTAGGTAATAGCTTTCAAATGGCTGATAAACCTCAAATGGTATGCTAGAGGACCTTTGAATGCCTGGAGGTCATAACTTAACAGGTTTACATGTAGCAAATGATTGTCATTATCTTTGTACTGAGTACAATGTCATGTAAATGTCATCCCCGTGAAGCTGTTTGATTGACATTTTGCAATGAATACCATTAAAAAAAAGAGAGATGGTGATCATTAAATGTTAGATGTTCAAAGATTGTGCACTAAAAATTCTTAATTACTACCATTTCTTGCAATCTGTTAGTCCCCCCCCCCCCCTTTAAATTTTAAGGTGAATGTGGAGGACATTACCATCTAAAATTATGCACTGAAAAAAATAGAAGTTTATGAGACTTTTCAGTAATCTACGATTGATTTTTTGAATGTAAATGCGTGTGGGTTTTCTGTCTACCATCTAGATGTATATTGAGTTCTGCCGACATCACATTTTACACCCTTGGCAGGCCGGCTCAAACATGAGCATGATGAGTCTTTCTCACCTCCCCGGGGAGTATACGCCCAACCTGCAGCCGTTAAGGCGCACTTAAGATCAATGCACAATTTTATATTAAAATGCATTTGCCTTTGTTTCAGTAATGAACTTCGTAAACAGAAGCTGCCTGGAGTGTATGTGATACCGTCTGCAAAGTCTGCTCTGCGTAAGTATACTTAATAGCAGAAGAATAATTATGATGTTTGCCTATTATAAATGTGCGGAAACTTGATACGATGAATCTAGGATCTTCAGTTTCAATTGTTTTTATGTGCATATTATATCTTATTCTCAGTCAATGCCAAATGCAGATCGCTGATTGGTTGAGAGGTGATAGATATATTTCCGTATTCACAAAATGGTCAGTTAAGCCACGCCCTCTCAAGACTCTCAGCACGCTGGTTCACCGAAAAGCAATCTTTTAGTAGTGACTTGGCTTAAAATTTTCACCTGTATCTCCTAAATGGACACGAGTACATTCCAAAACTTGGTATCTTCATGTTCCGAATTAAATAAAAATTTAATTACCAAGTAAATTATATTTCTAAGACATTTAGGAGTCGAAAAAAATAATTCTTCATGCACTGATCCAACACGGCTAGAAAATGATCACAGGAGTGTCAAATGTGTGTTTATGCCTAATTTTTTGTAGGTGTTTGGAAAAGACAATGGATAAAATCGTTAGCACAAGTTAATTTTGAGAATACAGGAATTTATTTCATTCAGTCATCATAATTCACTCAGCCGAATTAGTGAATTCTGACAACTTCGTGGAATTAATTCCTATAATCTCAAAATAAACATGATAACTTATAATAATATGCAGTCTAACTTGTGTTGAGTGGTCATCCTAGGGAATTTCCTTATTTGGCATTTTAACAAATGTTTAAGACGGGCGACAGTGCTGCGACACGTAGAACCCATAGATTTTGAAGGTGACTGCAGAGGACATCCTGTGAATTAAGGATTGCCTTGACCAATGGGAGACCCAGATTGACAGGACATCCTTTGGAGTTTAGTTTCCAAGTCTATGAAATCAGTAGTGCTTCGGGTCGCAATCCAGTTCCTTGGAGTTACAGTAATAGAGGAGTTGGTAAAGCTATTAATGAATAGTCTGGATGAGTTTGAAGTGGCTGTTTACAGTTTACAGCAGGTGATCGTTCTATGGATGTGGTGGCTCTTAGCAGTGCTTCTAAAGGGCAGGTTTGACTACAGATCTCAATAATCATCTCTCGCCCTCTACCCTCTGCCCTCTGGCCCTTCGTAGTTAAATGTTTGATGTTTGTTTTTTCAGACTGGAATGGTGTCCTGTTTGTTCGCCAAGGTCTTTATCAGGAGGGCATTTTCCGGTTTTCTGTCCAAATTCCTGAGAGTTATCCTGATGGAGAGAGTCCAGTAAGTCTAATACATATTACTCAAGGGAACCTATCATGTGTACTAAACAATTACATACACATTCTGCTGAAAGCAGTTTGTGGGTATTGAAATTTTGTTGACAATTAAAGTTCTAAGTGCTTGCTATATTTATTTTTCACACTAAGTTTATTAATTTTAGGTAATATTCATAAATTTTACCTCAGAATCTTGTCAATTGACATCTAATTACTATCAAAATGGACAATATCAAACACAAATACTCATTGTCGAATTTTCTTTTTTGTTTCTTCAGAGGGTGATATTTGACCCTCC
This sequence comes from Alitta virens, assembly GCA_932294295.1. Classification (NCBI taxonomy): domain Eukaryota; kingdom Metazoa; phylum Annelida; class Polychaeta; order Phyllodocida; family Nereididae; genus Alitta; species Alitta virens. Next base: position 18,671,890 of record OW028582.1, read on the forward strand.
GGTCTTTCACCCTGTAATTAACCCTGACACGGGGGAGTTGGACGTCAAAAGAGCGATTCACAAATGGCGAAGAAACGTCCACAAAATCTGGCAGGTGCTTCTCTACACAAGACGAATATTCTTCAAAATTGACACCAAAAATCCTCTCAATGCACAAGCCGCCAAACTGTAAGTGTTGCGAATTATTGCAAAATGTTTGGTCAGTCTTTGTATGGGTCATGGGGTCAAGCAAATGGATATGTAGAAGAAGTTTATTTCTAAATGATAGAGGCCTTTATTAGGAGGTATTAAAACAAAAATGTTTCATTATTTTACATGGCTTTATTAAAGTATGATTATAAATATGTTTGTATGAAATGACTTTGCACAATTTACTTGAGCAATTATATCACACCTTACTAGTTAACTGCAGATCTTTATTGTAGTCCGCATAAATCAAAAGTGGGGCCTAAATTTGCTGTATTGTGGGGCGTATGAAGCCGCAGGCCCAACAAATTTCTTGCGTTGCTTTAAGACTTGCCTTGAACAATTCATTTTGGAACCTCTGATGAAATATATAAAGCAATAAAATCCAGCGAGTGGTGAAACATTAGGTGAAGTTTTTGCTAAGGAACTAATTTAATGTTTTGGTCGTAGGTACGAGCAGGACATAGAGATGTTTAAGAAGAAAGTGGGTGAAACAGTGTCTTTGTCAAAGGCAAGGCTAAACGACCCTCCAGACGTGGATGATGCACATGCTATAGTGTAAGTAAGACATAAATATCATGCATTGCAACATGAGAAAAATTGTTTAACTCAGGGCTGTTCCATTTGAAAGTGTCGTAGGGGGGGGGGGGGGGGGGGATTGGACAGGAAAATGTTCAGAACCCCTCCCCCCCCCCTCACTACTGCTTTGTATTTTTTGACAGACCCCTTCCCCTACCCCCTCTTTTTCTACATTAAGATATTAAGGAAATACTGGTCAACCACCCTCCCCCCGTCCTTTTTTTTATTTTTGAGAACCCCCCTTCCCCGCTTTTACAAAAACCTACCTGTCCACCCCCACCCCACACTTTTAAATGGAACAGCCCTCAGTTGCAGTTCACAATGTTATGAATGTAGTGCACTTATATCATTATTTATTTTTCCCATTGTTTTCTATTTTATACAGGTTTAGTCCATATGATGATAATCTCCATGATGATTACAAATCACAGATGCTAAAAGACAAGGTAAGGCAGCTTTAGTTTCTTTCGTGTTAAGTTTTTTTAGCGAGGAATTTGGTGCCCTAAAGCACTACAACCCATACTAATTAAACACAGCAGAGTTATATCATATTCTGTCCATTAGATGACATTCATGACAATGTCAGGAAATCGATAATGTTGTTAAAATTTGAATTGTATTTATGTGAAGTTGTGGCACAGATCTTTATTATAATGCTGATACTTGGTATAACAAACATTAATTCATGCATAAAACTGCAGCTTGTCCATGTTAAGGCCCTCAGTATACTGCCAGTGAAAATGAACAAGTTAGAATGTGTTATACTACAGTTTCCCTTTATTATGGGACTACTATAGATGTAATTAAATTATGAATTTTCAGTGTCACCTCAGCGTGGAGGAAGAAAAAAGCAAAAATGCACAAGTGTCAGGTCTGACTTGGATAAAACCAGGCTCTCTCCAGGTCTTTTCTCGGGAAGACTCAGCAACTGCTTAGCGGACCATAATAATCACAGATTCTTGTGATTTATATATTTAATTGCCAAACCAATTGACTGCTTCAAAAATTTGGATGCATTGCATCGCAACGACAAACCACTTCGATGATGATGAATGTACGTTTAAATTGTTCGACTGGATACTAATCTACTGATGTCATGAATTCCGAAGGTTATCACCATAGTAACTGTGGTCTATTTGATGTGGATTAACCCAGACATTTGTAATATAATTTATTGAAAATATAATTGATTGTTGGTGATGAGACATTAGCGCTTGTTTATGAAAGCGTTGGTCTGGGTATTTCGCATTACAAGCAATATTATTGGTAGAAAAAGTTACTGGTCGATAATGGGAATTGTATCAAGTGGGAGGTTGTGGGAGTTAAGTATGGATTTAAGACCATATTAATATTATAGACAGTTACTGTAAATTTGAGTTTTACAAAGAATACATATCGTGACATTATGATTATCATGAAATATGATCCTGTTATCGTTTAGCATTATCTAAATAAATTTAACTTTTCCTTGTTACTCTTAAGGGGATAATTTCTTAGGTACTGGTGTATTACATGTATCTAAATTTTTACTGGACTGCCAAGATATTTTTATTGTATTTAACACTAGTTTTTTTTTTTGTACTTCGAATGGTAGATAACTGTTCTAGTGCAAAGTTGAAATTATGATTTCATATTATCCATGGAAGGTGACTGATTACATTGTATTAATTATGTTATGTAAGTTATGTTTATGCTGTGTCTTTGTGTCTGATGTAGCATGATTCCTACTTAATTAATATGTACATATACTTTTGTGTGGAGTTCTGATATGCTTGATATGACAGGCAATGCAATTTGTGAATAAATTAAATCTGTAATTGATTTGCATAGTATCTTTAATTCACTCGATCCCCATCTGTTTCTCAGAGCTTATGTCACACAATTAACAAATTACATTATTTAAGAATCATCCGAATGAATAAAATTCAATTTTATACATGTAGTTGTATTAAGATGACAGCAAGTTCTGTATCATTATCTAGTGTGAATCAGATACCAGTTAAACCAGCCATCAAATTACTCATTAATTACAACCATTTCGCCAGCATGAAATGTCTCGGCTTTGCGGCAGCATAATTAGCAAAAGTTCTGCAATTGGTAGATCTTTGCTTTCATTCTGTGTCATTCCTTATTGTTATACACCAGTTATGTCAGTTTACTCTGATTCTTGTCCTGTTTATGTCCATCTCGAAGTCCAATGTAATAGTCAGACATAAGGAGAGGACAGTCAAAAAATTCTGACCTGTAATCATAATACAAAGTCACTTTTGTTGGATTATCCAATGTTCCTCCGATGTAGTCATCTTCCAATCGCTTGTCACTTGGAAGTATTTTCTTGCGGTCAGGATTGTCATACAAGTGAATCCTTGTAGTTAGCAAATCTGTGTGTTCCTTGATCACGTTAGCCAGGTATGCCATGGTCACATGACTCTTTACGAGAGCGGTCACATGATTTGGGTGATCTTCCTTGGCGAAAGGGGCGAGGTGGAGCTCTACTAAGATGTATCTGGAAGTAGGAAATAGATTATCTTATTGGCTCGCAAATCTGGCCTACAGTGTTATGCTTACTGGTATTTCACTAACTATGTTCACACAGCTTTAAAGTATTCTTTCAGTTGAAGTGGTTGCACCTGAGTAGATGTCTGGTTCCACTTCAGTGGGCAGATCACTTCAATTAAAATGAAGTGTCTGACATACCCAGGTGTTCTCCACCAATTGCAACTGTTGTATTGCAAGCTTTTTGAAGGTCATTTACGTGGTTAATAATGAAATGGCAGTAATTCTCATTATTGATGAAACTATGCACTGCATTGTGGTTTCTAAATACCACTTTCTCAAGCTGCTGAAAAATCCTTGGTACGCTTACACATTTCCAAATACTTTATATTTTGGCTAATAAATTATTTTTACTTCTATTACACTTGCCTTGGATACTTGCTCCAATAATTTTCCATTGTACATTCCAGCATTTTGCATTTTGAGCATCGAGTGTGATGTACTTCTGTTAGTGGTAGATTTGGTCTGACGTATTCTTCTTTATATGTTTCTTCATGTGCCCTGTAGTTAAATAGTGTTATAAAATTATGAATTGGGTGTCAAACTATGCTCATCAGTCGATCATTACCTATTAGACCCATAAGCAGCAGCATCATCCGCAAAAGTTAGTGATATTTTTTTCCAGCCACCACAATTATGATAAGCAGTGAAAGTCTAGTCAGATTTGAAAATTCAACTTAGCCACAAAAAAGACTGAAATAAATGTATTTTCTGGATCAGCCACTACACTGAATGTGATGAAAAGGACTGTAGTTTGCAAATAGACAATGACAGATTGCCCTAGCCTGGTCATAATTTCATATTTCCATATATTGATGAACAGAAGTTTGTAGGAAATCAGATCAGGTACATTTTCACTCCTATAGGTCATCATTTTTTAAAACTCTGTGAGTCTTTCATTGGTAAAGCATTTACTCAGCTCTTGGTTCAGAAGCAGCATAATTTGCAACAAGCAGCAGTTAGTCATGAATTTATGGCTAAGTGAAGTTAGCAACATTTTCGTAGAGTCAGTCAGAATTTGAAATTCAACTGACCTACAGGTCTATTACCTATCATCCCAAGTTGTGAGAGAATGATCTTTACCTGGCAATTCGCATACCATTTTCTAGCAATGTGTAGTGGACCTTTTTGGTGCTTTGCACGTCGAGCAGAGTTGCTATTGTATGAACTTCCACGTTGTTGCAGGGAACATTTAAGTCCAACATACCTGAAAATCATTGGAAAAAAGGGGTTTCAAACTATCTATTCATATGATGTTGGAAATGTGACATATGAATTTTAAATTAAACCAAAAGATTATCCTAATAGTTAGATTAACATGTTCATAACTAGAGTATACCTGCTTTGAACTCTTCAAATGACACTGTTCCATGATTTTCTGGATCAATCTGTTGGAAATATTTGATGACCTTGTCCTTTGTCTTGTGTCTAGTGAGCCATCGCTCTACCTTGGCAAGAAAATTCTTGAATTCTGTTGAATTGTTTTTAAATTCCTCTGATTGTTTCTCAAGCTTTTCCTGTAGAGTGAAAAAAGTATCTAATGCAAGTTTCAGCTGCTAAATAGTCTTTTCAATATTTAAACCATAGCATTAATTTTACACAAATTTAAAGAAAATGCTTAGAATGAATACATTTGTGAATATGAAAGAGAAATTGGGTGCTTAAAAAGTTATCTTGGAGTCTTGTATAATTGACTCATCACTTTGAACTTGAGTTTACTACCAACAAAATTTATAAGCGTACCAAGGATTTGTCAGCAGCTGATTTCTTTCTTTTCTTTTTCTTGCCATCTTTCTTGTCAAGTGCTGCTATGGCTGCTAGGTCCAATTCTGGTGCATCAACCTTTCTTCGAAATGAATGCCCATCTTCACTATCTCTGATGAAAAAAATGGCATCATTTAATCCCGCCTGCTTATAGCCATAATTGTCAAATCTTATAATTTTATCCACAACTCTCATGTAAAAATGTAGCGAGAACTTAATTATAGTTAATTTCTCATCATGATCAAAGTAAATTCCTAGATGAAGAAGCTGTGGCCGTGAGGATGAGATGAAGGTATTCTTTATCACACATTCAGCTACTGAAAGAAGTTGTTAGAGGCAGCTAGTACTTGTCATTTTAACAATCTATAGACATTATGCAGACTCGACTGCAGACTGGTCAGACAAACTCGTTTTAAAATTAAGTACAATTGTATCTGGGTACCTGAAAGACTCCATGTCATCTGCGTACAATTTTAGTGTATCCCATTAGCACCGAATGTGTACGTAGCAAGGGATTTGCCCTGGTGTGTGCCCATGTGCTTATTTGTTAGTAAACAAACGTCTTGTCGAGTGCGCGTGCGCGTTGCGTAGCGTTGGAGAAGCCCCCTAGCGGATTACATAAAAAGTGGGCCGCGCAGAACGTATCAACGGCCGTACGTCTCATATGCTTCTTATCATGCTTTTAAAATCACCAGTAATAGCTAGCCCCAAATGTGACGACAATATAATGTACTTTGATCTGGTTACATCCAGAATTAATTGATAAAGTATTTTGCAACACTTTCAACTTACACAGGCTTGAGAGTAAGGCCCATAGAGATACAATGGTAAGGCCATTCTACAGTGTCATAAATCCTTAAGTGGATCATACACATATTTGGAATCACTTAAATAATAAACATGGATCTTCCATGCCTCCTCTTTCTCATCTCACTTTAAGGAAGGTACTAAAAGAACCTTAATGACCATTAGAGAAAGAGAGAGAAAAAATTAATTAAATAAAAAATGTGTTAACATTCAATACAAAATAACACTTTGCATGATTTAGACATTTATTTATTTTTTTGGTTGATTAGTATGGTGCAAAAGCACTCTTGCCAATTAATTCACCCATTGAAATAAATGAGAAACAAGACTATAAATTGTTATTGTGTAAAACTGTGCCATTGTGCCATAACTAATTCACATTTATCTATTAAAATTTGAGCATGTTAAAACAACAACTAAATTAAAACACACAAAAAAGGAAACAGTAGCTTTTGGCTACAAAATTTGACATCTCACAAAACTAAATGATGGCAATGACATCAACATGTGTATTCTGAATTGGTATGTGTATTCACCAGTGAGAGGTCGAAATTCAACACATTTATCAAATTTGTCCAGTTATTGTATCTTTATCTCAAGTAGTTGACAAATATACCTGAACAGTTATCACTAAGAATGACTATAAATAGAATGTTCAGATTTCATGGCAATGATTGTGAAATAAAGAATTCATCCAAGTGTACTGTATATCAAGTTATAAATAGAGCTAATTAAACCAACCTACCTGAACACTGTAGCGATAATCAATCTTTTAGATAAAGAAAAAAAAAAAAGCACCACAAATTAAGTCTGAGATCAATAATACAACAACGTATACCGTCTTATTGAAATTTTTTTTTTTTTTTGTGAGTGTGTATATTGTTTGTACATATATAAGCATGTAAAATATTGCTGTTTTCTATCATAAAATGCATATTCATGAGCATTGGCGAACAATTTTCTTGGACAATAAGGTGAATTATGATTTTAAGCATAGGTCAAAGACTTTCTTGCTGAGCTCCAGCGCCTCCCGACGACATGTAATATGTGTATTGTTAGGTATGGCATGAAAAATAGCAGCATATGGTGTCAAATACTCAGCAACATAATTAGACAAAATGTAAGTCTTATTCCTGCATGTACGTCATATTATGATATGGCAAAACCTGCCAACGGAGTAAAAATATAGTGCTCAGCGTAAACTACAGCAAAATATAACTTAGAGAGTAAACTATATAGTACTCATCACTTAGTATAGATTCAAGCGCAGTTTTAAAATATACCCTGAATCATAAACGCCATATGCAATCATAAAGCAGCTAGTATGTAAAATGACGTACAGAACAATAGTTCGGAATGAAATCTCGTGACTGATGAGGTCTAACATGCTAACATGTACATGTGACAGTCAGATGAGAGTGTGAAGGTTATACATGTCAATGACATTGTGATAAATAGTACAAACTTAACTATATTGGCTTATAAATAACATAGATCTGATAACATTATTGACACGATTCACTGGATAATTATTCATTGAAAAGATGAATGATTGATGGTGATGAACGCAAGATATCAAACTATGTTGGCACTAATTAATACTATCAAAATGGTTCAAATATCACTTATATATGGACTCCACGACACAAGGCACAGACTACATTTAAATTTAGTTGAAGCTATATCATCAAATAAACCCATATACCTCATCATTATTAAAAGTTTAAAAACCATCTCATAACTCACTGAAACATGAACGGAGACAAATGCCGACTGAAACAGTATGCAAGATTAGGCTCCATTTTTGACAACTAAATATTAAATATTCGGGGACACCAACCCAGCAAAACAAAATTAGCATAAATACATGATGTTACCAGTTATATTCAGGTCACAAAACCTGGTTATAGACATGTAATATTTTCTGGAATTTATCCAGGTTTTGTCACCTGAATGTTATGAGATAAAAGTGATTTAATACATAGAATCTGATGCTTTCATTCTCAATGAAGGCCTAATTAATATTACAGTAATCAATCACATTACCTTATTTGCTGGTAAATATTATATAAAACCGAAAAACCAGATATTAACTCAAAACAGTAATCTGACAAAGAAGCAGGAAATAAAAAAGTTTGATTAAGAAATTATTTACAAGACCATACAATTGTGACACACCAAATATATGGGACAACATTTCTTCATAATCCATGATCATTAACAAACATGCATAAGTAAATTGTGATCTATCAGTTAATACCATGAAAATTATGCCACATGTAAATCAGTAACAATTATTTTCATTCCGCAAAATATTGAAAGCTTCAAAGCACCTGTAATTACGCATAATGTTAAAGGAATGGAAAAGACATTTCCTATCCGTGTCTGCCTCATATACGCGTAATGACATTTAATTTTACTTAGTTATGGATGAGCACTGTTTAATTTTTCCTTGCATAGATAATGTCAAAAGTACACTCCTCTTGAGTGCGATGTATTTGGACGTCAGTAAATCCGATGCTCTCCAGCAGATGGCGATACTCTTTTCCAGAACGTAGACGTCCTGCGCAAAGGGTCATGATGAAGGTATCCCACATGTGAGCGGACACTGGGCCATCCTTATGGTCATTCAGGCATTTCTCGAACAGCAGAATGCCTCCACCTAAATGTGAATGAAAATGTAAATGTATTAGTTTTCAGTCTGTTTTACTACTTAAGCAGTCTCAACCGTCCTTAAAATTACACCCTTGGCAGGCCTGTTCCAGCATGAGCCTTTCTCAACTATAACCCTGGAGAGTACACATCCAAAGTCAAGAGCACAAAGGCTAAGCACTCTACAATTGTCATCACTGCCTACAGCTAAGTACCCATTAGCACCTGGGAGGATTAAAGCACCTGCAGTGAAACAGACTAACACACAGTCTAAAAATTTAAGAAATGTATACTTTAATCCCTTTAATTCTCTTCAATGGGATTTTTTGTTTTACTACACAAAAAACCACATTTCCTTGTGGTCTCTGAACTTCACCTGGATTGATTTTGTCATAGCACAAGTGAAGCAGTTTCTTCACTTGATCATCATTCCAATCATGAACAATCTTGCTCAACAAGAAAAGGTCGGCTTCTGGAAGCTCTGTTATGAAAAAATCTCCTGGAAAAAATTGTATGAATAATGAAATCATGCAGACTACTTTCAATGTGAATCTCTGGCATATGTTGGTAAAGTACACAGTGCCAGTTTTATCATTAGCAAATGCATGGGTATACCCATATATTCAAACAATACATTTGAAAAAATATATATTATAAATATTGAAATAACAAGGATCGCAATGAGTCAAAAAAATAATAAATGGTACAGTCGAGCTGAATTATGGTAGTGAAATTTAGCAATACAATTAATAATTATCACAATAAAGCAGTACAATTCTTACCAGGTAAAAAGTCAATTTTGAGGGCGTCAAAGTCTTCTGGCATGAAGTGGTGTTTGACAAGTTCAACAACCCTGGGCACATCCATTAAAGTCACATTCATATTCTTGTAAACTCTTGCCAATTCAAAGCCCATACAACCAGTTCCAGCTGAAAGTCACATAAATGCCATGAGATATTGAGATGAGTTGCCCAGTTGGGTTTCAAGTCATAAGTCACCAAGATCTATTAGCTCTTGACAAATTCCCTATAAAATTACAACAACTTTATGAAAAAAGTAGGTAACTTTCTGAAAAACGTGTTTTTTTTTTCTCGGTGCTCAAGTGCAGGTTGACTCTCCTATTGCTCATTACAATTAAAAGGTGTCTTACCTTGGATAGTAATATCTAATATAATATGTAACTCACTGCACACATCTTCCCATATTTTGACGTCTCATGAGTGAAATTACACTAAAAGATGCACCCAATAATAATTACCTCCCACATCAACAGCACTTTCGAAACCACTGAGGTCGTAAGCGTTTATCAAATGGTGAGCTTGTAGTTTTCCCACAGTATCAAATGATTGGTATCTTTCATGGAGCGCTTCGTTATCGATCAATCCTGTTCCATGATTTTTGTGGTGCTTGTGTCCGTGATGATGTCCATGATGGTGTTTTGAATTTCCGTGCGCTTGCTGAACATGGTGTGGCTCTTCTTCAATTTCATTCAACGTAGCTGGACTCTGGTAGCATAACAGATATGGTATCAAAATTAATATAAGGCTTCATCATTGTGCTTACATGTTGGCTTTGTACAGTGTATATAATATATTAATTTGCACTTGGATGATAACTACACATTATACTCCCTATGATACCTCTTCTACTGTTCTTAGGAGGGATATTTTAGAAGAGGGATTAAAGCAGTAATTTTAGTTTACCCCCGACTATGAGGGATATAACTATTACAGAAATTGATACCTTTTATGTTCACTTAGTTTAACAATCATTATGTTTTCATGTTGTTTTGTTGTACACTTACCACCAGGGCCGGCCCTAATACTTGCGGAGCCCAAAGCGGTGCCTAATATGCCTCCCATATTAGAAAGTGAAGAGCTATTTTTTTTTTGCTCAGCAATTATAAGCATGGCCTAATATTATCGATATTAGATGCGGAGCCCAACGCAGCCCCCTTGCTTGCGTTGCCCTAGGACCGGCCCTACTTACCACCGCACATTTTTTGAAAAGCTTAGAGCTGGATCATTTTGAGAATATTGTAGGTGATTTTCATACATAGTTATCCTGATGAATCATTGCTCAGAACAACTGCTTACATAAATCCAGGAGACTATACAGTTAGTTTCATAAAATATGATAGACTCTAGCTGTTTGTACGTCCTCTAACTGGCTGTGGTCTAAACATGCTAAAGCCAGCTGCTTCTGTCCACTTCTATAGCTATAGCTAATAATTGGCTTACACCAGATAAATATAAACCTTGGTAAATGTAAGAAATAAATCTAATATATCATAAATATGTACTTTTAGATCCGGTTCTGAGTAGCCAGCTATGACAGCTTTGTCTAGTTTCAATTTGACAGCCAATTTTTAATGAAACTAACTGTAGTTCATCAAATGGGCTGTGATACCATGTAAGATCGAATAATAAAAAATTATAAAAATAATAATAAATAAATAAATAATTAGAATGAGAATATTATTATTATTATTATTATTATTATGTTTATTCGTACCTACATAGTACAAAATTAAATCGAACAGTTTATGGAAGCATCAATATAAAAAAAATCCAATAAATAAAATCAAGTTGTACATAAAAAATTTAGAAATTGTAAAGCATCTTGTTTGTCCATAATTGAAAACAACTGTCCTTGTGAGACAAGAACTAAGTCTTTAATAGCTGTTCCTGTGACAGTATCTTCTTGTGTGTAGCAATTGGCTTCACAGTCTCTCTTCACTATATGAGATAATTCTGCTACATCCAAATTCACCAGATAAGCAGTGTTGAGATCACATAAGTTACCAGCATAGTGAAGGTTACGAGTGAACACAGAGTTGCAATGGCTGAGGGCCACCTTAAATATATATCTGACAACTGGGAATTCATGTTGCAGTACACTATTTGCAAATTTGATGACCGTTTAATGCACATGTGCACTGAGTAATTGCTTTTGGTAATACAAGGTAGTAGACTGCAGTGGGTTCTGTAAGGAAGACCCCACAATGTTCTGATGCTCTTCCTGTATGCCACATGTAGTTTGTGATCCTTCTGAAGGTCACATAGTTGTACTCCATACAATGATGTGCAATACGCCACAAACAAAGTATTTTTCACTTGTGCTGGAATGCATTGAAATTTGGCCCTGAACATGTTAAATTGTCTGTTGAAATTTCTCACTATGATATTACCATATCACAAACTAGTGTAGTATGAATGCAATTATGGCCTTAACCAATATTAACTCAAATTTTATACCAGCCACTAGATTTCTTTCTTTTTCCTCAAAAATCATACCAGAGGAGCTTCATGATGGTGGTTGCGATGGTGGTGATGACGTTGATGATGGTTTCCTGAGTGATCATGTCTTTTATGGTGTACCTCTTCTTCTACGAAGTCTATGGGATTGTTTGACGCTGCCTTGTGGACTGTGATATGCGCTGGAAAGGCAGATTTCTGATGCTGACCTGTTCGGAGTTAAAGAAGATTGCTTATACATGTAATTCACAGTCTATTGAAATTTTTGACATAACCATAGAAATTAATGCTAGTGTGCAGTTTTTTTTTATCACTCTGCAATACACTTGATGACTTGATGAGTTTTATCATGGCATCGAACTTTGCCAACCTCCAAAAAAATTATTATTAATATTTACACAGCTTTCCATGTCACTATCGCTGTTCTAACTGTGTGACAGGGATTAGATAAGTGTATAGTATTGTTCATTGGCGTTGAGTATATAGAACCCCATGCCATGGCTTTTTGATGTCATAATTGGTCTTTACCCATCACTGAGGCATTTTGACGTAAATTATGACTGTGACCTTGGGTCAAAAATCAAGGACGCAGGTTACTCTAAATTTTTAGATAAAAAATTATTAGAACTTAAATGCTGATTGATGTTGAGTGATGTTGTGGCATCCACAAGTCATGTATGACCCGCGGTGGTAATCCTCCAAAATGGAGTAACATATATCTATAACGAATGACTGAATTTTCAGATCACCCAATTTGGGTTGAACACTACAGAAGTGTTAGACTCCGTGCAAATACTTGGGATGACCTTGGGTCAAAGGTCACATAATGACCTTGAACATTACATCAAGGTCACATACATAAGATACAAAATTATCTTTTTCAGTGCATTTTCTTTCAGTGTATTCTTGTAACAGTAATAAAGTAACATGACTTGATGACCCAATGCAATCTCACATTACACAACATAGTAACTAAAGGTTATAACTAGGTGAAGCCCTGTAACTGTTTCAATAACAGTTGACTCGTTGCAAATAATTTTAAATGTATGAATTGTGTATCATTTAAGCATTTAGCCCAGTAAACTCACCTGACTTGATCTCATCAGCCATGTTAAGCATACTGCTGAACATTCTCTTTGCCATGGACGTGTAACTCCAAACTGTCTTCTCAGCATGTTTTCGCAAATATCCACCAGAAGGGGTGCAACTGTAGTTGTCTGTGATGTTATAAAATATCAAAAATACTAAAATGAAATGATACTACACGACATCCAGATTATATATAGTAAATTCAATATATAATTCATGACTAATGTCCAGCTATAAGTCATATTAGTACAGTTTATCACCTCCATGGGATTCCGTTCTTTTGTGAAGCATTTTTAAAGCAACTAGGGCATTCATCAGTCTTTCCAGTGACTTGGCACTCCACCCAGTTTCCGCTACAATCTCCTCAACGGTTCTGCTGCCATTTTCTCCTTTGGCCACTAGGTCAAACAGTTCTAGCTCACAGGCAGCAATGACAGTCTGCCAAAAAACAAAAAGACCAAAAATATTGCAACCATGCACATTTCATTGGTTACAATTAAGATGAGTAGTCCTACACCTGTATTTATTCAACAAAATACACAGAAACGACAAAGATTACCTAAGATGTTCAGTGGACTAAATTCGATTGAATTGAATAAGTTAACATTTTATGGAAAAAGTGCAGTATAGCGGACCCAGACTAATGACCATATTTAGCAAGCCTCATTGCCAGGCCTGATGACGTGGTGATCATTTTCAAGGCAAGGACGTTGTTTTTTTTGTTGTGGTTTTTTATCGGGGGCTACCGCTCCCAAAACCCTGCTACCAGACACAAAAATGTTTTGTTTTGTTTGCCAAAACTAAATTTGGTTAAAAATAGTGATTAGGTTCATATTTAATGGACGCCTAATATGGGCATGAATTTGGGTCCGCTATACTGCACTAAACCCCATTTTATCAAAACAAACCAGAGGAGCTCTATATCCATCCAGAAGGGTCATTGTATAATCTAGGTCTTTGGAACCAGTGTCATGTCGATCCACGTCAACCATGATGAATATTTCCTTGTAACAAAGTTGCTGGAAATTTAAAATTAAAAGCTCTGTTAAATTCTGAAGCCTTATTAATTATTTTAATGTTTTGTAAAGCAAAACCCTAATTAACACACATTCTACATTTCTAAAGTGTACAGTAACCACCGCCAAAGTTGTGGCCGTCAATAGGCTTGCCGGTGTTGATAGCCAGGGACAGAACAAACGTTCTGACAAATAAAACTTGTAGATTTGGGACATGTCTAACGATCTTGTTATTCAGAATGTTTTGGATCCACCCCCTGGCCGTCGTTATAAACACCAGCAAGTCTATGGATATTTCTAGTAATGGCGCAACCAATTGTCCCCAAAAATGAACACTAAGTAATACAGTTTGTCCCTTTCTTGGATTTTAATGTATGAGGTAATAAATATCTATACTATGGTATAATATATATATATGGATTCTGTGCTAAGTACTGTATAACAAACAAAAAATACAAAAATAAAACAAGAATATTTATGGACATACTTATAATCTTCTAAAAATATCTCGGCACATCTAATCTTCATAAAAACAACAATGGGAGCTTATAATAAAAATAATAAAAAAATAAAGTTATATATATATAGAGCTTGAAAGGATCATGATAAATTTTTGTTTATCTTGTAGAGTACGAAATTTTATGGATCAAGACAAATTTGCTAAATTCAGTCTTCAAAATACATTCAAGACAGCTATAATTTACCCCTTGGCTTAAGTATGTGAAAACACGTTTTTTGAATGCTCTGCACTAAAAATTAATGGCAGTGTATAGTCACTTGACAGCAGTCATTATTCATTAAATGTGGAGCACTGTAAAATAGGTAAACAGGTTTGGTCATGGTCTGAAGCAAAATTATTCAACCAAAAGGATCACCATTTATTACATCTAGACGGAGTATCTATCCTCATGCAGCACTTGTTTCACTGCGCAGTAATAATTACTGATCAACAGTTCAAGTTGTAATATCATCTGATATCAGCCATTTGTCAGGGTCAATCAACCAGATCCAGAGCTATCAGCTTCTGGTCACCCTGTTCAGCATGAGGTGATGATCACTCTGTAGGGTCTGTGGTGATCATTGATTAAATGATTGAGATGTTTATATTATACAGTACATTTAGTGCAAACATTCTTGAATACATGCAACGCATTGATTGACCCAAAGTAAATTGCGTACCTAATAAATGTGCAGACCCGATCCTGCAGTAACAGCGGCAAACAGTGCAGTTGTTTTCCCCACCTGCAGCTGCTCTAATCAGGTCAAGTTTGATCACATGATCGCTCGTCACGTGACCAATCTCAAAATGGCGGACGTCGAGTGCCCGGTGTGTGGAAAGTTGTGCAAGTCTTCTCAAATAAATACTCACGTCAATAGCTGTTTAAATGCTTCGGAAACTCCAGAAAGACCGAAAAGAGGTAACAGTGATAGCGAGGAGAAAGTGGAAACAAATTGTCAGCCATCTAAAAGACAAAAAACAGGTGCAGAAGAGAAGGGTGATAGGTCCCCCTCTCACAGACGGAGTGTCAGTGAGAGTGAAGACCAAAAAGGCGGGAGATCCAGTTTAACCAAGGCATGGTCATTCCTGAAGAGCCCCACAGGTGCTCAGAAGAACAAAAATTCAAAAAATGCAAATCTCGAGACTGTTAAAGATTCCTCAAAGGCTGTTGATTGTAGTTCTGGAGAATCTGGATCATTGGATACTGAGTTGAAAAGTAAACCCTTGCTCAGTACTGACACAGTGACAGTAACTGATCCTGACAATATTCCTAAAGAAAGCGCTGATTCCAATGGTCTGAAAACAACTGGCATGCAAAAGGGCTTTTTGAAAAGTAAGACAGTTCTGATAGAACAGAAAAAAATGGCACAAACCAGTACTACTACGAAAAGTACTTTTCCAAGTCCAAAAGTAGGTACAAATATTCCAGAAAACAGACTAACTCGCCAAAAAAATCAGGATGGCATACCTCTTCCCGAAAGGATGCGGCCAAAAACCCTAACGGATTACATGGGGCAAAATAAAGTTATTGGCAAGAATAAATTATTGCGGACACTGCTTGAATCTGACAGAATTCCAAGTATGATCTTATGGGGACCACCTGGATGTGGCAAGGTAATTTTTGAGTAACCATGCAAAAGAAAATTACATGTATTACATGTGTAAAAATAATGTAAAATTAATACATAAATTGTTCGCAAACTCATTTAGCTTTGTTTAGCTTCATTTTTACCATTAGCCTGGATTTTGCCCTAATGACATAGTATATCATTTTAATCATAAAATTCCTGTCTATTCCGTAATTTACTTCTTGAGCACTCCAGCATTCTGTGAAATAGTGATTCTGTGTATTTGTTGGGCCAGAAGTGATGGAAAAAATGTTGGTGACACTATTAGAATTTTGTTTTTCAGACCACGTTGGCAAGAATTATAGCTGCTCGATGTAAAGAGACCCACAATACTAAGTTTGTTACCTTGTCAGCAACTACTGCAGGGGTGGCAGATGTCAAAGAAATTGTGAAGATTGCAAAGAATGACCTAAAGATGTTCCACAGAAAAACCATATTGTTTGTTGATGAAATCCATCGTTTTAATAAATTGCAACAGGTAAAATTTTGTTGACTGTCTAGAAAGTGTTAGAAACAAATTCTTATAACGTGGAAATGGCTTTTTTTTTAATTTTTATCACATTTCAGGACACTTTTTTGCCTCATGTTGAGGTTGGTACAATTTCATTAATTGGAGCTACAACAGAAAATCCATCATTTCAAGTTAATAATGCTCTAATGAGCCGATGCAGAGTCATCACACTGGAAAAATTGAGTGTTGAAGATTTGCAGAACATCTTACAGAAAGCCTTAGATCACCTTGGAGTGACTGTTGTGAAGGAAAAAGAGGACATCATTTTGAATAATGAGAGGTATTTTGCAAAATTGATGGCTCCAATGGGAAGCCAGGTGGCCCCCTGACTGAGAAAACCTGGGGTCCTACAAAATGTGGTTGCAACGCTGTTCAGCGGGCGTTTTTTTTTATGAATCGCCATGTCTGATGGTCTGAGCGACTGAAAATAATTATTTTTTGATTATGGAAGTTTTAAAAAAAAAGAGAAGGAAATATTTGGTCATAGTGTGGAAGTGGGAACAGGTGACAAAAAAACACATTCCATATTTCACTAATGATCCATGGACCACTGACAGTATATATCCAATGGTATTTTTTTTATTTATTTTTTTTGCTGTCAAAATAAAATTGCTATGGTTGCCAGGCTGTTGCTTAGCAATGAATTGAAATTATTTTTGTGCATTCATGAGAAGACAGCATGCAAATTAACGTTAATGATGTTCATGCAGTAGCAACAATAGATTTGTGAGAGAACCATTTTTTGGAAACTTTAGTGAACCTTGCATTCATGATTTGACTGCACACACCACTTAAACTAGCTAAATAAACTGAATTAATTCTTATATTTGCTTATTCAGCATTGGTGGCATCGAAGAAGATGCGGTTTTGATGCTTGCAAATTTATGTGATGGAGATGCCCGCGCTGCTCTTAATTGCCTGCAGATTGCAGTAGACAGTTGCATCTTGTCATCAGATTCAAACAAACCTATGATTGCTTCGGAGCACATAAAAGAGACCTTGCAAAGGTCACACGTGCAGTATGATCGTACAGGTTTGTGTATTTTGCCTTACCAGTTTTGAAATTTTTATCAGCTGGAATCATGGAATTTTATTTCATTAAATTGTAAAAATGTCAAGTGCCACAACCAATCATTTTACCAAATTTAGACACCCCCAAGAATGTGCGCCCATGGGATCAACTTCCACGTTTCCAGAAGGAAAATTCATCATTATCTTTTGATGTAAATTGAAATCTGAAATTATAGCATCCTTTCCAAAGAAATTCCACTGCATGTACACTCTGCTTTGAAGACTTTTGAACAAAGATAATTACCTTTTATGCAGGGGAGGAACACTACAACTGTGCCTCTGCATTTCAAAAATCAATCCGAGGGTCCAATGATAATGGTGCTATCTATTGGCTGTCGAGAATGTTGGAGGGAGGAGAGGACCCACGCTTCATTGCAAGAAGACTTGTGGTCACTGCCAGCGAAGATATTGGTATTTTGTTTTGCTAATTATTTATAAATTCGTAAACGCCTATTATCTATCCATTACATGCAATTTAACTGTCTGAGCGTTGATTCTTTATACTTCAAATAGGACTTGCTGACCCTCAAGCACTGCCACTGGCTATGGCAACTTTTCAAGCATGTACAATGATAGGGATGCCTGAATGTGCGGTAAGCTTGATCTTGTTTTTCAAAGTTAACAAAAAAGACCTTTGTCTTAAATGTGTTTTGTTTAGGGCTGTTCCATTTAAAAGATGAACCCAACACTTCAACAATAATAAACATTTTTGTTGTTTTTTACAGATCAATCTTGCACACTGCACGACTTACTTAGCAAGGGCTCCTAAATCGAATGAGTCCTATCAAGCGATGTCAAAAGCACGTGACATGATACGTAACCATGAAGGTGCACTTCCTGGAGTGCCACTGCATCTAAGAAATGCACCAACAAAGCTCCTCAAAGATATGGGTAGGTACTTTGATATTTTATACTTGTGTAACTTGTTCAGAGTTTTATATTAAATTCTTATGAGCAACTCAGAACACAATTTAGTTGCAGTTGCAACTGCTTTGATAATCAGCTAACCGTAAATTCAAGATTTATTTATACACTGATGGGACACCTGTTGGCTTACAGCAGCCATGAGATTGCAAAGTATCAATGTCCTTGGGACTTAATATATTAATATGTAAAGATGCTTGATAATAATAATTGGAAATTAAGTGCACGAAGGTCGATGACCTTTAAAAGCAATATATTGGCAGGCAGTGCAGGGAGATATAGGGATTCATTTTTTTGTAACCTAACTTTTTCCAATTTAAGGTTGCGGAAAAAACTACAAATACAGCCACAATCATCCAGGTGACACTGCCCAGGAGTATCTCCCTGAGGAACTAAGAAATGTAAATTTTTTCAAAGAATCTACAAAAAAGCATAAATGATATTTCTACATTTTTTACCTAATGAATGGATAATGTGGATATTCAGTGGTCACAAACCATACATACTTATCCATTATACTGACATATGAAAAAATAAATCTTTAAAATAAATTTGATTTTATTGAATCATTTCATGAATTATTTACAAGTTCCACAAAAAGTTTACTTGGAGTGACAAGAGCAATAATTTTGGTCACACCATATCGCTCTTCAGAACATTACATTGCATCACCCATAAGACATTCACCACATAGTATTCACAGTATACGAAACAAAATTCCTACAAAATAAATAATATTGCTATAATACAAGGTTAATGTAGTATGTCACAGGATATGAAAAATTATCACATAATGTTCAGTTAATGCTTCCAATCATTTGTGGAGCAATGTTAAACTGTAATAAATTCTTAAATTAAAAAAAAAAAATTGGCATAAATGACATCTCCGAGGTTAACATGCAATTGCTGCTTAGGGCTGTTCCATTTAAGTGTGGTTGGGGGGCGGGGGGTGGTTGTCAGACATCCCCCCCCCCCCCCCCACCAAATCCCACCCATTCCCCCTTTTTTCTACATTAAGATATTAAGAAAATACTGGTCAACCATCTCCCCCTCTTTTTGAGAACCCTCCTCTGCTTTTTCAAAAGCCTTCCTGTCCACCCCCACCCCACACTTTTAAATGGAACAGCCCTTAAAATGAAAGAAGAAATGTATTACAAAGCATCAGTATTTGGATGGCGCCATTCCAACCAAAACTAAAATTACAATTAACTCGAATAGATTTTTTTTTTTCATAAGTCATGTACATAAAAGCTTATAATAACATACACAAAAAAAAAGCCTATAGAGAACAATTGTGAAGAATGATTGAGTGTCAGGAAGTGTGAAGAGAAATCAATTGAATCTGCTGTACAGAGTGAACTTAATACACGAGAGAGATGCACCCCTGCCTTTTTGAATTATTTGATAAGTCCTAGCCTATTGGCAATTCGTTAATACATCTTCCCGCAAGTGCAGCAAGTAAATGGTAGGTATACCAAACAATATAATTATCAACTATGTACAATTAATGATATACAAGATAACTGTCATTTAATAGAGCTATTAATACTTGACTAAAGATCCGTTCTAGGACCCATACTTAATGGTATGGCTTTAAGTTCTGTGCGCATACATAAAAATTCTCCCAATACCGTAGTAATAATCAAGGAAATTATGTTAATTAGCCACCAAGAAAGTGATGGCAGGAGACCATTAAAAATATAACAAGCCACCAAATGGAATAGATAAACAGTTGCAGCAAAGTCCAAGCACTGTTTTGTCCGTTTGACAATATACCACAGCCCAGCAGCTCTGAAATACAACAGAAAGTTGTTGATAAGCAAAAATATGTATTTTTAATATCATAGCTGCCTTACAGATCTTAGATATGTTTGATAGTATGCCTTACAGATCTTACAGATCTAACAGATATGTTTGATAGTATGCCTTACCGATCTCGTGTTGGTTAGTTCGAGATACAAACATTGTTGTGGTTGTGCATGCTCATACAACACAGCAAAGATACATTTTAGCAACAATGAAACATTTAAATGGATTGATATTGAAATTTAACCATTAATCTAACTACAGGCATTTGCCAACATATGACATTGCTCAGTGATGACAACACTTATACTTTAACTAGTACCAATGCTCCTGACTGCCTTAACCATTAACTGGCTTCTCATATCAAGAGGCAGCTATGTCATTGGCAACGGCCAATCATAATGTAGCTGAATATACATGAGAAATGCCCTGAGCTTGATGGATATAGGCTGGCTTATGGCATTTTATGTCTTACAGTGAAATTGCATATCAATTAGTTTTTTTTGCATTAATTACACTCAATTCTTAAACAAAGATTGCTCAGTTAGGTAACTTAATTGGCTTGAAACAGATAGCACACAGTAGTTGGGAGATATTGGCCAATCAGGAAGTACCATCAGGCCTGAGCATAAGCAAAAAGATGGTAACCCACACATCGTTCTCCTGAAAATGTGCCTTGGGTAACTGAAAAAAACGCCAGGTGGCAGCGCAAAGAGTTGCGGCATTTCAGGTTAAGGTAACCTCCAGGAGAACGAAACGTTCGTTCGCCTGTTAAGCTCAGGCCTGACCATCATGTGTGTAGATGGTGAAATATGCAAATTAGCTGCAACTAGAGATGAGAATTGAACATTCCCAGCGAACAGGCAAGGAATTACCCCAAAATAAGTGGTAAATACCCATAATTAAATAACGGAAGTTATCACTTAGAATAAGAAGGAAAATAATTTGTGTGTATGATATTGCCATTTTTTAGGCGTTACATGATGTTTTTGACTGAAACTGGCCCCATCCTTAAAGGCAGTGTCGCACGGGTAGTAAAAGCTGTTCTCAACAATGTCAGTAGCCTTGGTCCAATTGTATGCTAACCTGCTAAGTGACGTCATGATGATGGCAAATGCCTGCGATCTAACATTATAAACTTGTTGATCACACCTTCACTTCAAATTAGCATTAAAATACACTGAGATCAATACAAACCCTGTGAGTGCGTTTAACACATAGGCCCCCATTAATAGTCTTCCTTGGAGCTCCTTAACTTGAAGAACCTACAATACAAAGCGTAATTGTTACTTAAATTAACACAACATACTACCTATAACCGAAGTGAATTTTTGTGTATTACATCTCAAAGTAATAGTTTAGATAGATAGATAAGTTATATGAGGTCCAGATAATTACATAAGAAGATAAGTGACAAATATATTGCAGGTTATAAGGATAGGAGAGAACATATGAAATTTACTGGTTTTTAACATTAAATTCAAATTGATCCAATAACGGTAGATTGCAATAGGTGTTAACCTTGAAACTGAAGAGCTGATCCAAAGATCTGGGAGATCCAGAAATAAAATCCATTACAAAAACCCATACTCCAAGACAGATATAAAATAAACTTTGCATTGTCAATATCTGTGAGACAATCAAAATTGGGTCCCATACAGAACTTCTGAAGTGGCCAGCCATCTTCCAAAGAATGACTATGAGTACAAAATAAAAGACTTAAAATTCCAATTAGGAGCTGTTCAACTATAGTATGAAGACGACCAAGTGAGTCACATCAGGTGCTGGTTGATCAGCAGATGACAGTGAATGATGTGGTGATGTGTAATCATTTCTTGCTGTTCATTGTGTACAGTTCAGTCTCAAAACTCAGTTAAGACATGGTCTACAGCCAAATACATAACATCCTAATCACAACCAATGGAAATTAGATTGCTGCAGACCACAGCCGACCATGGAATGATTGGTAAAATCAGTGAGTGAGAGTGTTTACGTAGCAGTTCTGACAGGTTTCCTGCCGAAGTCCTCCATGTTGGTTCTCGCACAATAACGTCTGACCTCGCGCGCAGAACGAGAGGTCACGTGATTGTCCTCTACGCCATTTTTTGAGAGCGTGGACTAAGGGTAAGTCGCCGCACGTACACCATCAGTTCTTGGCTTTTACGAAGTAATTATGTAATTTCCAGGTGTTAATGCAAAACAGCATCGTGTATTAGACTACATTAACTGGCATTAATGGGGAATGCCTGTTTTTGTTGGAGATTTTCATTGTTGATTTCAAAGAAGATCGTATCGCTGGTGACCGGGAAGCCATTAAATTGCTGTCAACATTTTAACAGTTCATTCATGTTTCCGCAAGTGATCTAACAACGATTTTAAACTACTCGAGTTAATGTTAATAGTGTCACCCACAGCATTTAGGGTGTTCCAATGGTAATGTTACTGGCACATTCACCTTCAGACTAAAAAAATGGGGCCTCAAAGTAACACTGTTATTGCCGACATAGGTTATATTTGACATTGACCACATCAGTAAATTTATCTGGTTTTTATAAGACAAAGTTTGCCCACATGTTCCCATCAGTCCATCAGTGTATTATATTAGCTGCTTTAATTTAGATGGGGTTATTGCAAACCCAAGGTCATTATGCATTAGTCACAGTCATAAACAGAAAACCAATTCCCTCCCAACTTATTTTTATAAACAAACTATGTCCATGGAAACAACACCAGAAATTTGCATCCGGATGATGGTGTTCGGTCAAAAATTCCCACCAAAAAAAAAAATGACGGCATGAAATGATATATAACTTAAAGATGTGATGTCTAATTATGTTCAACAATGTTAACCGGCTGTATTTTTTCACAGGGTGTCATCATGTCGAACCAACTTTTACGGGTCATAGCCCGCCGTGGCTTTCCAATTGCCCAGCGCTCTCTCTCCACAACTTCATCACTCAACAACACAGACACCGCCCTGTCTCAACAACAGAAGGACAAGTTCTACCCTAAAGTTGGTAAGCATCTTTAGCACCGAATAAAAGGTCGAAGGGGTGCTGTCGCTGCTGACAATAAAGTTATTATATATATTAAAATTTGATTGAAAGCAAATGACCTTCTGAGAATTGTGGTATTCAGTGTGATTCCTTGGAAGACTAAATACCTACCATTCCCGGATTCTCACCATTTCAATTTTATTTTTTTGAGGGGTGGGAGCTGGGACACTGTCTATGGGCATAAATGATGGGGGTTTAAATTGCTCAGTATCTAAATAGTTGACCATATAGATTTCTTGTTTGTTTTCCAGGAAACCGTGATATTGTAGGCTTCGGAGTCAATGGCAACCCTAGTTATGCTGATAGAGAGGACTACCCCTGTCCTGCTGTTAGGTTCATGGAAAACACTCCAGAAATCCTGGCCCTGAGGGAAAAGGAAAGGGGCGACTGGAAAAACCTTACCTTGGACGAAAAGAAAGCTCTGTACAGAGCTAGTTTCTGCCAGACATACGCTGAAATGAAGGCACCAACAGGAGAGTGGAAGTCCATCGTGGCAGGACTTTTGTTAAGTCTCTCGCTCACAGGCTGGATCATGGTTTGGCTGAAGAAATATGGTAAGCTTGGTTTCAATTACAATTTGTGCATAATTTTTATTGATGGCCGCGATTTGATGCTTTGTCGTTGTGGGGGCACTTGTGGCGTCACCTTATGGTGTCCCTCCTGCGACAGTTCACTTGGTATTACAACTGTATATTAATGTCATCTCATTCCTATAGAGCAAGTAAAGAGTTGTTGAGGCTGTGCTCTTTGTTGATTAATTTAATAGATATGGAGTCATTTACTATACATTAACATACTTGGTCAAACAATCATATTATCCAATGTATGTTAATCTATTTATGCTGTTATTGAAAGGTTTGAGTCAACAAATGATGTGTCATGAGAACTAACATCCAAATTCTTTGTTTCCTTGTAGTCTATCCCCCTATGCCCTCAACTATCAATGAAGAATGGAAACAGAAGTCCTTGGAGAGGATGATCACTCTTCGGGCTAACCCCATCGATGGCGTGTCATCTAAGTGGGATTACGAAAAGGAACAATGGAAGGAATAAATAATTTATGAGTAGTTAAATTTTAAGAAAGTGAGCTACCAACCAGCAGAAAATTTGCTGTCATATATCTCGCTATTTATGCAGCATCAATCAAACATTAGTGCCAGAGGAAACATCTTTCGAATATATTGCAAAGTCTACTAGCAAGTTACTTAATGTAATTCAGGTTATTATGCAGGGACCGAAGGAATCTTTAACGTAAGTTGTATCTTAATCTTGAGTGTGATGAAATGGAAAATGTTATGGAAAGAAAAGAAATAATAAAAAAATGTATAAAAAGTGTAAATGACCTTGTCTGTGGTGTTGAAGAAGTCACAATCATTAATATTTAGGGGATATGTAGTGCGAATGACCACAGAATGTCATGGTCTAGTGGGTATGGAAGGGCTTGCTGGCTTGACCAGTTGACCCCAATCTTCATGTCCCCACTGTAGCATGTAGAAGTTGGGCAGATCCTCACACTTTGTCTCAAAGCCTGCGACTTGGACTGTTGGCAGTTGCCAACCACAGTGATGGTTGTGTGAGCTCTTTAGCTTGTGTGGTTCGCCCCAGGTGTATGGCTATTGGTTAGTTAAATCTTCCAATGGTGCAAATGTAAATTTTGTAGAACGTGTAACTATTATTTTAGAAAATTCCATGCATGTCTAAGGTTGTGCTGAACAGTTTTCACCTTGTCAGCCTTCAAAATCAGGTGGCATGAATTTTTGAATTGATCCAGAAAAGATACATACTGGTCCATACTCAAGCCTGATGGTCATTTATGTAAGCTTTATTGCTAAAAATACTGCATCGAATGACCCCTTCTCTGCCATTCTTGTGGCGTAAAAACATGGTAAAAGTGTACCAACATTTCTGGTGGTCCGCTCAGATTTTCAGTTGTCGAAAAAAACCCCCCAAAAAAAAAACTCCCAGTTGTCCCGACAGAAAACCCCGTGGTTAAACATGGTTGTCCGGCAGACAATTTGGTTGTCCCGGACAACCGGAAACCCCTTATTTTGAACACTCCCTACTCTCATGACTATTGCATGCATTGCCTCGGTGGATTTTGTGTCATACATTAAACACAGTAAAGCCAGACCTTTTTTGAAAATGGCTGTAAAATGCAGAAACCCAAAGTTTGATGGCACAGATGAGTCTAGCACTGTCAAAGACGAATGGGGGACTTTTCAGGTCATCAGAGGGAGCCATATGCCGGTCCTGAAGCCTTTGTTTAATGACGTCATCAAGTGCATTGATGACATCACAATGGTAATAGGGACCGGCATGGAGCTCCCCCTGTTGACTGAAAAGTCTCCCATTGCTCCTTGCATAAAAGCTAAGACTTAAAAGCAGATGTGTAGTTGATTTAAAACAAACTACAGGATTGTGGAAGCCATTTTTAATGAAATTACAAATATTAATATCACATAAATTAATGGTTTTGGAAGCATGTAATAACTTTGTATAAGCTACAAAAATCTCAGATTGGAAGCCATTCATGTGTGGGTATATCCAGCACAACTTCCATGTCAGGTGTGCATCTGAAAGAGATTACCATTTAACATAAAATCCACTGAAAGTAAATATAGGTTAGTGCAGTATAGCGGACCCTAATTTATGACCATATTTGGCATCCACAGAATATTGTCATAAGGCTATAATACATGCTCCCCTACAAGATGCTCACTTCATTAATGCTCCCTGAATCCTTTATAAAAATTATTACATAAAAGTATAAAAATCCTAGGAAATTTCCATAAGCATCTTTGAGCATGCCCATCTGCAGCTGCTCCAAGTATTTAATCTGCACTGGGCCCTTCTCTGCAGAGAGGGAGAGGCACAGAGAGGCCGGACATCTGCAGGACAGCAGCAGAGAGTTCTGGCTATTTAGTCATGTATTCTTGAGTGAAGGCTGATCTCACATAGAACATTTCAATATGTAATTCTTTGGACTTTCTGGGGAACACAGTTAAATATGATTATACAATAAACATTCAACTTTACTTTGGAATCCATCTTCATTTAACTGGATTGTACTAAGGCTTCAGATCCTGGACCCTCACTGCTAAGCACATAACCACTTCATTAAACACTAGAAGCTTTAGTGCAACAATATGAAATAATGTCACTTTTTTTTTGGCATTCTTACTGTGAACATGAAAACCGCCATCCTTTGTTTGTGACGTCATACATGGAATTCAAGCATTTGACGTCATGTGCTTGGCATTGAGGATTGCTAAATATGGTCATAAATCTGGGCCCACTATACTGCATTTTTTCCGTAAGACTTACTTTGGTTTGTCTGGATAGAACTCTGGGAACATCATCATGCGAATGTTACTCTTGGGATCCTTAACCAGGCTTTCAACATCTTGTTCTATAATTTTCGTTTCTGCCTCTATTTCGTGGATTTGAGCTTTGTGAAATGCGATTTCCTGTTAATTACAGATGTGTACAAAATTGATATACTAGAACAGAAGCAACTGATGATTTTGAAATCTGATAAATAATGACACATCCAATTCACCTTTGCCAATACCAGATTGTGGGTAGCCATTTCTCTTAAGCTGGGATGCATGCTGTCCACGGCTTTCTGAAAGTAAAATAGCACGATAGCATGAATACTCTGTGAAAGGTCTACCTACAATGACCAACTCTCAATCTGGGGATGTTCAAAAGATAAAACTACAGTATGTGGTTCCCGTTTATAACAAGCAGGTTTATAGGAAAGTCTGGTTAACACCTTGATTGGTTGTATTCTATGCATGAGCGCAATTTATACATTAATTTGATTAAGTTAACTGTTATTTTTGGTTTTTTTAAGATCTGAAAAAGGGTCACATGTCACAGAGCTCATTGGTAGCCCATCAGCATTGAGCCACATCTATGCCAGGTTTACTAAAATGCTACGAACAATTTTAACAAGTAAAAATCAAAGGATAGCTTTTTTGGCTAAGATGTGCCTGCAGGACCAAAGAACTATTATTGGCAGCAACTTACATGTGATCGCTACACACTTGGATGTACCAAAGAGTTTAGTGATGGGCAGCTACCTCAAGTTGAAACAAATTCAGACTGACTGTGATATGATCCCTCTGATCTTAGAACTTATTGATTTTAGAAATGGTGACGCTGTGATTAATGGTTTTACAAGTGATGATACTGATTTTATGATGGACTTTATTTGTACAATGTGACTTTTACCTAATTTACAATTTCCTTTTTACCAAATATTCCATGTACACTTGTGAATGAAATAAATGATTTATATATATACTCGAGCACGCATCATACATGGATAAATATTGTGTGTCGTCCTGGATTTTTTGCCAGTCTTTTACGCCAGACCCACATACAGTTAGTTTATTTAAAACAGCCTGTCAAATTAAACCTAGACAAAGCTAGACAACTTCTGCTATATCATGCTTCCTGCCACTAAACGGAACTGTCTGGCTATAGCTAGCTACTAAAAGCCGGATCTAAAAGTACAAGTTGACATATCTATATGTCTTTTGTGACCTCTACATGTCAATAAAAATTGATCCATTTATTGCAGCACCATCTGGTCCATAGGTTGAGAGTTGCTCATATTCGTCATTACTTATTGAAAAGATTGCAAATGTATTGCACATACATATTTATGATATTTTAGATAAATTTCTGACATTTAAATAGGTTAATAGATAGATAAATTTTTATTAAAGTCTCACTCCTTTTATTTTTTTCAGTGGTGGCACATGTAAGCCGACTATAAGCTAGGCGTAGTCAAAAGCGGCTGGCTTTAGCCAGTTATAGCTACAGCCAGGAATAGACTGCTACAGCTGTCTAGAGTTGACCATATTTTTATGGAACTAAATGTAAACCAAACACAGTTTTAAATGGATAACGAAGAATTTTGACAGTCCCAAACAGTTCATTATAAGTGTTCAATAATCCTAACCTGCATTGCAGAATCTGCCATAGTCATTTTCTTTTCCTCTTGGTCTGTGCTCAGCTTCTGTATTTCTGACTGAACAATTTCTGTAAGCTCCTCATCTTCTCTCTGCAGATCAGCATATACAAGAGCAAACATTAAATTTTCAATATATTCTATGATACAAGTCATTATAATCCCCACAATTGATATCAACAATTTCTACCTTATTAGCCAGTTTGAGTGTTGAAATTTCTTTATGGAGTTCTGAAATCTGCAGTGCTTTCACTGGGTAATCTTTGTCCTGAAATGAAGGAAACAACTGCTGAAATGCTAAATATTTTTTAATGGGCCATACATTATACATAACTGCACAAGCTGGAAAAAAAATTTTAAATGTGAAAAACAGAAAGCCTTACTTGAAAATTTTGGAGCACTTTCAATTCTTCTTTCTGTTCCTGTAAAAGTTTGTCAACTTGCAGGACTTCTTTTTCTCGTTCTGAGAGTGAATGAATCCAATGGCGGGAAAAAAGAAAACATGAACCAAATCAGGACTGTTCCATTTTAAAGTATGGGGTTTGGGCGGACAGGATGATATTTTTAAAAAGTGGGGAGGAAAATCGGTTGTTGGGGGGAAAAAAAGAGGGGGGGGGGGGCGGGTTGACCAGTATTTTCTTAATATCTTAATGAAAAAGAGGGGGTGTTCTTCAAAAAGGGCCAAACTTTTAAATGGAACAGCCACAGTGAAGTAGTGAGAACCATAAAATTAATTATCATAGATTAAATGACGCAGGAGGGTATTGATAAAAAAAAATTGTAGTCTCACTTGCAGCTTCTTCCGCTAATTGTGCTTTGGTATTCGATAAGTCCTCCTTGGCTGCCTCCAATTCCTTCAAGAATTGGCTGTTCAGAGTTGTCGCTCCCCCCTTTAAACAGTGAAACAAACAGTCTGATAAGGCGTGGCCTATTTAAATTTGAAAATATGTACTTAACATTGTCAAAGATATGGTTTAAATATTGTATACATTTAACCAACACTCACGCGGAAACGTTCATATTTCCTTAACAGGTTTTTCACTTGAGCATGCGATGTTGCTTCATCTTCCTCAATCTGTTTTTTTAGTTTCAAGTTCTCCTGAAATCTGTCTAAGGTTAAAGACCATAAATGACACCGATATATAGCTTGTACTTAGTGCAAATTCAATTACAATCAACATATTAAATTTATGGAACAATTGTACAAGTATAAGAGATTATTGTTGATGTTCAGCAAGATATGTTGGGTGAGAGATCACTTAAAGGCACATTTGCCGTTCTTGTGGGAACAGTTGACGTATATTAATAATTCATCTGATTGTATAACAGAAAAAGAAGATTGTATACATAATCATATATGATAAATATAGGCATTTTCTTTTTATTACAATGTATTTTAGTCAATCAGAGATACTTGATTTTATCAACTTTGTATGTGTATTTTAAGATTTAATGAAAGTTTTGAATAAATATTATATAGGCCTAGGCCTATAGGTTAGCAAATACATTTTTGAAAGAAAGGTATAATTAAGATTGTGCTTGCATCCATATTTGTAACATTAGGATACAGTTCAAGTTGACGTAGCTTGTACTCATCCAGCGTTTGTTGTCTTGCCATGATCCTGAGCTGAAAAATAAAAATTTACCACAATGGAATTAATTATACAGATAAAATGACACGAGTTTAGCCTGAATAACCATTTGTTTGTACAAGATTGAGATGATCTGTAGTTCATTTAATGCACCTGAAGAATTTTGATGGCTTCTGCTTCATGTTTGGCGCGAGCAGCAGCAGCTACATTGTTTGGCGTTGGTTCTGTTTTCCGTCGGTGACTGTGGCAGGATGACGACCCAGCTGATCGGGCTCTCCTGTTTGCCCTCTCAAGTAAACCACTCAGTCCACTGCCGACTGAAGAAAAAAAACCGAAATCATACAACACTGATGGTAAAAAAGGACTAGGAGCAATTAATAATTAATTGTTAGTTGGATTTGGATGAAGACGGAAAAATTGTGTAGATGTTCATCACTCGAGTTTCCTGTTTGACATGTAGTTTTTGTTGACTTGACAGAAGCCATTGTTGCTAAACCTTTGCAACAACGGTCTGGTGAAGTTTGCTCGATCCCAGATCAGACTCCATTGCAACTCCTTAAAACTTAAGTTGGCGTCCTGATGGCTGCTGCACAAGACTATCTTTAGCTATCCTTTGCCCCATTAGTCAAATATGAGCTAATTAATGCCCTCGATTATAACTCCGGGGTTAAATTGTCAAAAGATAGCTTTGGGAACGCATGAAACTGAAAGGGGTTGTGATAGCCAGAGCGTACATTCATTACATGGGGATGTGCGCTCACCCTGCGTCCACCTCTGGAATCTGCCTATAGATGCGGCTTTCGCAGAATGGCTTTGGGATCTGCCTACACACAATGTGCAGTTGACCCCCAGGTAATAAACAGTAGAGTCTCACCTGTGAAAGTATCATCATGTGCGACATTGGATTTTGATAATGCTGATATCTTTTGGGGAATGGACTTCTGCTCTGTTTTGCCTGTTCTCTGCCATTGACTATAATCAAAATTTGAGGCATCCAACTGTCCTCCTATTTCTTTAAAGAGGATGTCATCTTCAATTTTGCTGTCGGGTTTCCCCAATGCTCGTCTTCCCCAGCCTCCTGGCATTTTAAGCTAAATCCACCTAATATCACTCGTCAAAACGTGTACAAAACCATGAAAAATGTCTTATTTTCTCATGGCAGCTTATGTTAAGAACTGCAGGAAAGCTTTAAGGTTTCAGTGGGGCGGTGGACGACTGTCTTGATCATCACAAAATCGTATTCGTTAAAAAGCCTGCAAAGTCATTAGAATTTCGATAGCGGCCGCCATTTTTAAACGTTTCCAAGGCAACCATTTTTCAGCTTATCGCCAGATGTCGCTCACAACTCCCACGACGATGCGCCCCCTACACGCAAAACATTAAAATACTCAGCAACTGAGCAACTTAACTAGCAAAAAGTTTTCCATGTTTTCAAAAGAAAACTGTCAATGTGCATATATATAATTACGCTTTAATTACTAGGGAGTCTTGGACAATGGTGATTTCCCAAACTAGTGTGAAAATTTGCCTCACACACAATTTGTAATGCACAATGAAATAATTAATTTTTTACATTGCCATATGGTCTTTTATTTACAGCTGTGGTCATAAACATCACTCTATAACATAGACGGGTAAATATTGTGATTCACTGCAGATATGCTTTATTTGAATTTCTTGCAAGATACATGCAGGTCTTGAAAAAAAAAAAAAACGGGCAGAAAAAAGACACAGCAAATCAAACAAAAATCAATGCAAAAAGGTGCAATTTGTATAATATGACTCAAGACAAACCTGTAAAAATAATCAGAATGTCCATTTATAATACTGTTTCAATAATGAAATCATTGATTGTGTTGAACTATTGATAGGCCCCCTATCATAAACATAGAGATCACCTTGTTGAATTTGTTGGTTCACAGAGATCATAATTGTGTGAGTGACAAAGAATCAATACTTGCAAATAAAAATGTAGCAAAATAAATTAGACATGGACTGGCAAGCAGGTACTACCTCGATAGTGAAACATGGAATACCTCCTCTATTATTAACTGCCATAAATCAACTCCATTTGATTATTGCAAGACTATATCAGTCATAATTTATTCATAACAATTAAGATAATAACAGCTAACAAGCAACAATATATTGTTATGCATTAATTTATATAACAGCTAATTGATATGCCCATTCTACAACTGTTATAACATCAACAGACACTGAGTCTTCACTTGCTAGTCAACTCTGAAAATACACATTCGTCAATACAACATATGTATTTGAAAATATATCTTGACTGCAAATCACAGTTTGTCGTAATACATTAAACAAGCAGCCCTAGTTTACCAAGAAAAATTGTTGAAAGACAGACTAAGAGCAAACCATACTGTTTACAAGCAAGACATGACCACACTAGCTCCATAATCAACATTTCAGTGTCTCTTAACAATATACTAATTATGTATGCAACAAGGTTTTTGTCAGAGAAAAGAGTTCTAACAAATTTTTTCTTAACCACTCAAATCTTGTAAAAGATCTGCAATATATTAGGATACAAGATCTGAACTACCTACATGGCAGTTATGTTAGTGCATTTCTTGATACCTGTTCGACGTCAGTTCCAAATGCTTTAATTTTCACTTCGACCACCATTATCGTTTAATTTAGGTTAACCGTTTTTGTTGAACATAGTAAAGACTTCATTCAACTGTTGAGTGACGCGGATGAATGTTGTTCTTTTAGGAAGTTCTTTGAGCTGAGCGGCTCCGACGTAAGTACACGTTGACCTGACTCCTCCAAGAATATCTTGCATGGTCAAATCAACGGGGCCCTTGTATGGAATCTCCACTGTCTTGCCTTCAGATGCTCTAAAATACAACAACCCAAAATATAACACATGGGATTTCCTTACAAGGCCCAAACATGGGGAAAGCAACCATGGGGGCCTCAACCTCAAGAAGCACTCTGCAACTGCAACTGCACATCACTGGTAAGTAGCGATGGGCCGACAATTGATTATACTCGATCATCAGTCACTTAATAAAAAATCGCGACGATCGATTGAATGCGTTTGGACCGATTTTCGTCAGTTCTGACATACATTTAGGTTGAATGATGTATGAGTTAATTAAATTTCAGATTAATGTCTGAAATAAAGCATTCTATTGATTCTCATTAACAGTTGTTAGTGACACTTAGTGTTGTGTTTCCACAATTCAATATTTTGTCAGTGAAAATGTATGGAGTTTAATAATAAGTTTATAGGTATCCAAATGACTAAAATCGATCATCGGAGGTTGGTTTCCCTCAACTGATGATCGACTACAAAAATGTTACCGACTCCCATCACTACTGGTTAAGTCACTTCATGCAATTGTACTTGCTACTAGATAACAAAATCACTTGAACGTTTCCATACATTTTTGCTCCATACAGTGGATTTTCACTGAAGTTTCTTGACATTTCCACCAGGTGGCTATGACAGAATACTGCAATTCTATTAGCTTAAAAAGTTCCTGCCCTTTACTGTGATTGGCTGAAGCAAAGTGCATCCCAGCTGTAGTATTTTTAGTGCATTTTAATGTATATTTGACATCTTAGCATTCAGTTGATTTTTGTTATTTTCCTGAGAAAGTTATTTATTGAATAAGTTAGTTATGATCTTCCATGTCTGAAAAGCAAAATGATTTATAAGAGAAGATAGACTTTTGCCTTGCATAATTCAGGGCTGCTCAGTGACAAGATAATTAAGACCACCCTTGAAAATCCCGAAAGTGGTCTTATTCGTTCTTTATTTATTAATTTTTTTCCTTAGTTTTGTGACACAGTGAGTGGTCTTACATTGAGGAAGTCTAAATATTGGGTGGTCTTAATTGTGAGACTCCACTGTACTGAAATTTCCCTTATCAATAAACAATACAGAACCTCACGACTTACCTATATTCAGCCACTCCTCCAGCATATTTCTCCATTGCTGTAGCAGAAGCCATGCCATAAAATGTCTTCATCTTTTTCCCATTTTTCTCAATCATTTCTCCCCCTGATTCATCATGGCCAGCAAGCATTCCTCCCAGCATGACAAAGTCTGCTCCGGCGCCAAATGCCTTGGAAACATCCCCAGGGCAAGTGCAACCACCATCCTTACAAAGCAAAAATAAAAAATGAAATTGATAACATTATAAAATCTAACCATGACATGGATCCAAATGCTGGTCATTAAGGCTGTCACACATTAGTCAGAGCTGAAAATAGGAATAGGACCCTGATTCTGACTGTACTTGATCCAGATATGATTAAATAATGACACGTAACACTCGACCCTTTGGAAATTTGATGCAGACAATGAGGGGTTTAACAAAAGCCAACAAGGATTTCACTGTCACCACAGTTAATATGGACACACTCGTTTTGATTGACACCCAGAAATTGTCTCATTGTTGGACATTAGCTACAATGTATGAAAATGTATTTTAACCAAGTACTTATATTGATGTCAGTAAAAAAGGTCTAGGCCATGATGACATGGTTAAATATGCACAATGGTGGGTCATTTATATTCACTGTTGCACTCTCATATAGGGTGCATTGCAATAGGGTGAATGACTATATACTAGGATCCATAATTAATGTCCACAGATTGCTTGGAGTGGCACAAAATGGACCGAAATATTACCAACAAGTCAGATCCCAGCTTTCTAGCTGATAAAAACAGTTCTGGGAACCAAATAACTAGATATTTGCTATACTCGCCATTGTGTAATTTCTGCTGCTTCTTTGCGACCATAACAGATGGCTCTGGTGCAAAAGTGGCAATTAATTATCATTGCAAAGATAGGGAACTTGAGGTTAATTTGTACAGAGAGGCATTTGTATGGGTTAGAAAGTTGGGCTTTGACTTTTTTGTAACATTTATAATATATTTTGTGCTTCTCTGACATATATGATTGTAAAATTAAGACCAAAAATCAAGCGGACATTTATTTTGGCTTATATATGTAAACCCTACCAGCATGTTAATATTAACAAGCACCCTGGGCTAACAGTGTGAGTTTAATATTTAACTTACAGAAATAATATGACCACCAAGTCCATGAGCAGCATCGGCACATTCGATTACAGCACTCAGCTGGGGATACCCCACTCCAGTCTTCTTGCGGGTAGTACATACTGAGCCCGGTCCAATCCCGACCTTGATAATATCTGCTCCAGCAAGAATTAATTCTTCAACCATTTCTCCAGTGACCACATTACCAGCCTGGAAATTACAACAAGAAATACATTGATGAAATTTGCAATTTTTAAGCAATCATTTACATCAGTTATTTAATATGGTTCACTCCTTGCATCAGTTACATTTATAAAAGGAACCTAAATGGTAAATGTTAATACACAACACATTCCTATTTTATACAACTGACCAGCTCTTTTCTTAACAACTGCACATGATATTAAAACATTTATTATTATTATATTTTAAAGGACATACCATGATAGTGTGTTTGGGATACTCCTTGCGGACTTGTTTTACAAGGGCGACGAAGTGCTCAGAATACCCGTTAGCAACATCCACACAAATATAACCAAATTGAGGGACGGCATCATTGATTGCTTTCAGCTTTTCCATGTCTCCCTTGGCTAAACCAACACTGGCAGCACAATGCTATAAATGAAAATAATACATACATATACATGTTATTCATGACATTATACTGCACCTAAATAACTATTAGTAATTTACTAACCTTGATAATATCAGGGTTTTCTGTAGCAAATTTTTTCCAGGATTCCACGGAGTAGTGTTTATGCAAACAGGTAAAGATACTTTGCTGAAAATTAAAGAAAAATCAATAATAAGAAGTTCTGTATTATTAAGGGTCGAACCAACCATTGCATTGCAGCACCACCTGTGAGCAAAATTGGAACTTTTTTTTTTTCTGATAGAAAACGGACCCTTCCTTTCTTAAAATGAATATATTATTTCCAAAACATTTTATGACAGCTGATATGCAGTTTAAAAAATGTTACACAGAACCTGCCAATTTATATAATTAAATGTGGAGTATAGAAAAATAAATAGATTTTTGAAATGGGGTCTGATTTTGGCCTACAAATTTGCAAAAAAATGCCAAATTTTTCTTAATATACACGGTTTAGCAGTCTGCAAATTTGAGTACTCACTTAGAATATTTAGGTACTTATGATATATATCATAACTTGAACCCACAGGTTTTGAGATCTAGCTGTAAAGTGGTGCCCTAAACACCTTTATCACTTGGCAAAACTCTTCATAATCTACGGTGAGACTGACAAGCAGCAGATCAAACAGAGGTTGAAATGCATTCTTTAAAATGGAATGTAGCCTCCTACTTCACTGTACATCCATCAGTGTGTATTTATACTTATATATAATAACATTAATAAGTACATGACATATACAAAAAGTTTTATTTATGCTAAGATAAGCAATATTCAGTTATTGCCCGCATTGAATGTACATATGTATAGCAATATCGGAGATGAAGCTGGGCAATAACTATATTATGCCAAAAGTTTGTTAGCAGTTGTGTTGCATAAAAGCTGATTGCCGCCTGAATGTTTTTAAGTTGAGCCAACTCTAGTCAATCAGGTCCCATGCTACCAGCTTGCAATTTCTTCAAAATGACTAGAAGGATTTTGAAATTTAAAGTTTAGGCTGCCCAGCCACTCCATTTCTTTCCATTTTGGGAACCATTGGTCAACAGGACATTTCACCAACTCCATCTCACCGATTGCAAAAATCCAGCTATGCTGCAAGCAGCATCGGTTGGATCAAAAAGTAGACAAAATTCTACACAACTTTATGATATGAAATTTCAAAATGTGGCTTTGTTAGGGAGAAAACATTTTTATGAATCTGAAAAGTTGTCAAAAAAAGGTAACTTATTTTCACTATGATCTGAAATCAAATAGTAACTTTTAAACCAGAATATAAAACCAAATTTCCTGCGATAAAATTGCAGAGAAGTGCTAAGGTTTTGTTTTATGAGAAATAATCAGAAAGGAATTTCCCTTACTCAGTTCTTCTGAATTTGCAGCCTACAAAAAAGCGCTTTTCAGAAAAATTACAATAATTTACTAAACACAAACAGGCTCATCACACAGATTTCAGCATCATTCTTACTGCCCCATCTTAAGCAAACACCAAACCCAGGGCCAGAATGGCGCTGTTTTGACTTTTATCAGACACATCTTATAATATGTAAGTAAATTTCAGCACAATTTTTTTTTTTTTAGATATAAGCAGGAACAACAATATTATTGATGCACGCATGAAGAATTTTTTTTAGTACATTTAGTGATAGTAGATGGTTCATAAATGGTGAGGCAGTATTGTGACGATGAAAATGTTGCCTCGACCCTTAAAAGTTAAACACGACTATTACTAGTATTAGATCTAAATACAAATTTTGTTCAATCAATGAATCATTCAATGCAAATTAAATTGACACCGAATGATGAAAAAATTCGTGTGGTTATCATAATAGGAGGCAGACATCAAGTTTTAGAGATGAAATTGAAAAGCAATCTGTTTTGATCTTCATACCTTGCCAAGCACTTTGGCCATTTCAAATGTGCCGACAGTGTCCATATTAGATGCCATAACTGGAATGCCATTGTACTCTTGTTTGGAGTTACGAAAATGATAGGTTCTCATAAGGTCTACCTGAAATTTAAAAAGTCCAAATTAGTATGAAGATTTCATTCATCAACTACTCGACATATAATAATGACATTGATATACACTGACTACACGTGCATTTATTACTGACATTAGCATCGCAAGAGTGCACTCACATCAGATCGGCTGCGAATGGTGCTTCGTTTTGGACGGAAGAGCACGTCTTTGAAGTCCAATTTGATGTCCTGGTCGATTCGTGGCATTTTGATGGGATAAACAATGTGTGAGAAAGAGGAATATCTTGTTTTCACTCCTCACACTCCACTGCTTACGCCCACGAGTTTCCAGTTAGTTCCTTCGTTGGCCACTAGAGTAATTTCAGGTGTCTCAGAAATATTTATCCCTAGAATTATTTTTTTTCAAGGCGACACCTCGCGGTAATGTAAATATATCCCCAGCTGGTGCTGCCACTAGTGATTTATAACCAAAATAGTTAAATCATAAAATAAACCGCTTTATACAGAGTGTAACAGTTGTGCCTAATAAATTAAACATAATAGCCAAGGCTAAGGCTTTTGCAAACAAAAACAAACATAGGCTGTGTTCAAGAAACCTCTCTAATAAATGTAACTGAGCAACTAGACGTATGCAATTCTTGTTATTAAGATTTTTCCATCATGAATAAAGCAGGATGTAAATGTCAAATGAGTGTGGAAAGTACAATATGAAGGATAAATATTGTCTTTGATATGGCCGTTCGACTCATATTTTGCCCAAAATAAAAATGTTCTATTATACGCCTTCCCACCCGCCCACGGACAGACATGGATTTTTCCAATTGAAAAATTCATGTTTTTCAAACATCATCATCTAAGACACAATTAATCTCATATGAGTGAAATTTTGCAATAACAATAGTTCTTTTACTTTATGAACAGCATTTTGACATCCATATCAAATCTGGCAAAATGCTAAAAATTGTGTTAAATGTACTTCCGGAGCAGAACTCTAGCACTAATGCACTTACCCTATATAATGACGTTTCATACAGTACTAGCGCAAACCCGTGGGGCTAACATCAGCATCAATTGAAAAACATTATATTTGTCTAAAGTAATTTGGTAATTTTAGTGAATATATAGAAATGGCTGAGTGATTTGGGGAAAAGCACATCATTGTGATCCCACATGAAAATTTGCATTTCTACAATAAGAAGAATGAGTTCCCTCATGAAAGTATGTGTGCATTCCCACATAAAATTAGGCGTCACTCTAGATCAGTGCATTCCCTCATGCACTAACATCAGGTTCCGTGATCATTGTGAGGGAACGCAACACTTTCGAGGTAATGGGATATTTGTAAGGGAATGCAATCAATAAAAGGGAACACAAATGTATTGCGAGGGAATGTATACCATCTATGATGATTGGAAGTTAGTGCAACAATGATATAATTTTTTACATTTCCTCTTAGGTAGTGATTGTGAGGGATAATGAGAGAATGCCAATTTTAGTGAGGGAATACGAAAACGAATGTCAATTTTTTATTTGTCATATCTGCATGCTTGGGGGCTCCATACAATTTCATTGTCACTGGGACTATCTTCCTACACTTCATTTCCAAGAAATTGTGGAATGGAAAATAAAATTGAAATAAGCCTACATTTCACATTTTTGGTCCTCATTGATTTTTTAAATAAGTTCACAAGTTTGTAGTAAAAGTTTTATATTTAGCTATAAACCTAATTGTTTATTTTTTCATGGACTTCTGCAAAATATACTGCTAATGATGGACAAATGTTGCAATGAAATAGTTGGCCCTAGACATGCCAAAATTGGGATTTCGTTCACAAATGATCTACTCTCTCTACCCTCAAAAGTTAATTCAGGAGAGTTACACTTTAAGTATGAGCAATGACAAAACATAAGTGATGTTCATTAGAAATATTAGACTGGTCTTAGACTATTATTTGAGGAAAATGAACATCTTGATTGGTAATTTTAAGTTGTAAATCTGGACCTTAGCTCCCTTGAGAAATACGCGTAGAAGGTCCTGGCTAAGCGGGAAGGATATAGGGGGATTATCCAGGGAGGAGATAGCGTTTTAAATTGAACAGAACCAAGATGGCTGCCGGCATTAATTTATATGATTACTCTATAATATATGGCTTTGTAGCAATATTTCCTATAGATATTTTTAGATTTTATGAAAATTCTGTTCAAATTGGTCGACGTTTAAAATAAGGAAACCCTTATTTGTGCAGAATTCAACTGTGTCAACGATAATTTGCTATCATTTAAACTTATTGCATAAATTCAATACCAAAACAAAAAACCATTCTTTTGGGACGAGATTTGACCAATCAGAGGCAAATATTTTCACAAATTATGCATCTATTTGATTTTCGTTTCAAGCATGTTAGAAAAGCATCTTTTCAAATTTATGTGAAAATTTTAAGTGAATAAATTGAGTAGTTTTTCGGCGCCAGGGCGTTTTATATGAGATCCAAGGAGCAAAACGTCACATAATGAGGCTGGGATTCTAATTCTTGGCAAATACACTGGATAAACTAATCATTCAATGAAAAAAGTTAGGACAAGCCATATAATATAACAATTACTGCACAGTGTCACGTTCATTATCAGTTTTTATGGCACCTCGACAACTGATATTGCACTCGGCTTTGCAATATCGTTTGACTCGGTGCCATAAAAACTGATATTGCACTAGCCACTGTGTTCATTATAGTAATCACCTAGTTTTGCCTTTTGGTAGTCACATTGATCCATAAATAACAAAACAAAAAGTAAAAATAAATTTTTTGGCTTCTGAAGGTTAACTGAAACCCTGTACACTGAAAGATATAAAACATGAAGCGAATATGTCTAAGACAGTGTAGTTGTGCCTTTTGTGGGTCTCATGGCCATTCATACAGATATACTTAAAATTAGGGGAAAATATGAAAAATTCTTGATTTTTCAACCTCCATATCAAAGACACCACTTTTGCAAATGACATAATTATTATCTTAATTATAGTACTTCCTTTTTCCAAAGTTTCTAATTAAAAAAGAGACCTGTACCAGACTTGTGTGATTGCATATTATAATAGTATTTTAGATAATGTAGAAAAAAAGTTTTGAAGGATAAATTATACTCTTCTCATAAGATGATATAAATAATATATATCTTATAAATGATATATATACATAAAATAAAGAAATTCCCAGGGTTGGACTTGTACCCTGGTTCCCCCAGCCATTCATAGCAGACCAATGCTTAGACCACTCAGCCACTGTTGCAGGCTATAAAAAGCCCAATGTTTCTGGAAATGTTGTGGGTGTATGTAGGCCATGTTGTTTTAAAAGTAAAATTCCATTGTTATCAGTTAAATTATGTCTTAAAAACAAGAAGTTATGCATTTTGAATGTGGTGACCAAGTTATTTTTGTAAAAATAGCTGAAACTATGGTCATACAGCACACTCCCCCAAACAGGTGGTATTCCTTATAAGGCAATCCTAATATGGGCATGCACAAAAAGTTATGACAAAACTTC
Organism: Alitta virens; assembly: GCA_932294295.1. Taxonomy (NCBI): domain Eukaryota; kingdom Metazoa; phylum Annelida; class Polychaeta; order Phyllodocida; family Nereididae; genus Alitta; species Alitta virens. The sequence goes on from OW028582.1 coordinate 18,713,077, forward strand.
ACCAGGCATGTCCTAAACATTTTTAAACTGATTAATGTTGAGGAGTCTATTTATAGATCCTATCATGTCACTATTGTTGTAGTATTCAAAATAAACAGTCAACAAGCAGCAAGGCTCTTGTATCATATCCACTACATTTTGGTGCCGTGACCAGGATGTAGAAGTACTCTTAAGCAGTAATTAAGATATCTTAGTATGAGGTATTCTATAGATGGAGATCTGGTACAAAACGTTATTCTATATATTTCATCTTATTGCTGTATTCTTTAAATATAAGACATCACTACTTTTTCCCTGACCAATACACGAAGTGTAAACTTAATGCACAAAACGTTACCCCCTGCAGGGCCCTGCTCTTTGACACCTTGGATTACGCAAGCCATTCCCTTGTCTGTTATATAACAACCACATATTGCTATCAACACTGGCAGCTTGTTATTTAGACTCCTAGTTCAATCATCAAACTTTGCCAGATATATAACTTTAATAAACATGACATACATGTACATATTATGCAATATATTCGTTATCAACTCCTACTGTAAAATTGGTATTGATGTTGATTTTATTTGCATTAAAAGGGGTTAATGCTTTAAAGTCATATACAAGGAAGGCATGGTAACTTTGCAGACCATAGGTAACTCCATGTAATGTACATGTAGCTGAATGTTGACAACAATAGATTATTATTAAACATCTATATATTATTATCAAAGTTGCTAAAAGAAAAGCTGAGGAACACCTTCTGAGTTTGCCCTGTGTTCTTCCTATTGATTTGGAATTTTTTTTAACATTATCAATTGTGATTGTCTTGGATGGACGAAGACAACATGTACCAAAGATAGTATAATGTGTACTATGTGGCCATTCGCTGAGGGTTTGCTGCTGCTCAGCCTATGTTTTGCACCTCAGTATCACTCTCTGCCAGCAAGCTTTGATCACGTGGTGTAAACATGAGTGTTGTGCATGCACGCGACAGCCTCATTTGCATATTCCGATTAGTTGCTAAATTTAGATCATGGTAACCCGTTTCAACCAATCAGCGCGCAGCATTTGGCAAACGTAAACATCAGCTGGGCTGTTTGTGTACAGGCAGAACGAAGCCACAACACTGAAAGAACCTCTCATTTAAACGTCGATTTTCACCCTAAACAATCACTTGAACTCCACAGAAAAGGACCATCGGAAGAAACAGAATCAGCTTGAACAGAAAAGGTGGGCAGAACATTATTTCAAATCATTTCTTTGCAAAGATTGCGATATTCTTCCTTCTCTGAATTGCGCTCCGTTGTGAAAGCTGACGCTCCTATTTTCCGCACAGATTAACGAGAGGATCTTATTGTATTTTTGTCCGTTTAATTTAGAAATCGCGCTTTTGATCGACTTAACTCAGTTTTACAGATTCAACTTTGTAATTGTTGGCTTTATTTGTGCAATTAGAGGTCACTGCCTAGAAATTAGAATATAAAATTCTTGCACCGATCCGGACTCGTCCATTAAAGAAGGAGGGGCCGTTTTTGCAAAATCAACGGACAAAATCGGAAATTTAGCCAATAATGCGAACAAACTACCAACGCATTGATTCATTTGACCCTTGCAATGATCTTCACCAATATTTCCTCATAGATATCCCCAGAAAATCTGAATAAACGTTGCGAAGTTGAATATTCTGGGCGTAGAGGTCTACAGTCGACAATAAAATGACAGTGGAATGCGCTACGTAAAAGCTATTTATAAACGTTCATTGTGCAAATTTGTAGATATTTGTGTCTGATCTGCATAACTTTGATTGACATCTTCGGAATAATTGCAATCTGTGGGTATGCTTGCTACTCTTTGTCTAGCAAAATTTCGAAATCTCTGCTGACGACAGCTGACGTTTCTTTGTTGACATCTGCGCTGAACTTGACTTTGCCCTTGCGCCAGAGGCGCTGAAAGGGTTTTAGACGTAAAATGTAAACCCGAAATATACACTCATAATAGCAACAAACATAAAATACAAAACATGAGATATTGCGTTTTAACCAAATCAAAATATTCACTGCAAAAAATGAATGGTAGCAGTGCCCTTGACTGCATTAGTGATTGAATAGTGCCAGGGCGCAAAATGCTCATTAGCATATCATGAATATGTAACAGGATGACGTATGCCCCTATTATATAGGCCACAGCTAGCAATCAGCTGTGCAGCAACTTCGCATTTTCAGCAGTTGAAATATATACAGTGCATTTTATCGTTAGAATGCATGTTTAGGATAGATTTGTTACCCTATCCCTTGATATTTAATTAATATTTGGTACTTTTGCATTGTACAATTTGTATCTTTTTTTTTTTTTTAATACTAATAATACTATTAATAGTGAAGAAAAATTTATATATATATTCAAATAATAAGAAAAAAATATAAATATGCTGAAACATATTATGTATGGTCAGTGTAATTAATCAAATGTATCAGAAGACAAAAAATCCATCAAAATGATATATATCTGATTTGAAACAAGTTCATTTTTAAGCTGAAAAAGTGACTGGAATGGGAACGTCATGAGTCCATCACATGCAGCATGGCATTCATATGCAAATATATATCACGCTCAAACTAGAATGGTGAAAGCAGAACACAGGACTTGCTAAAAATAGAGACTGGCTACAGCTGGGACATTGCCATGTATCATCCATTTCTAGATTTTGGCAAGTCAAACCATTTTGTAAAGAAAGTTCTTCACGTATGAAACACTAGTGTATGCTGCAGGTTGCAGAAAATGGTTACAAAGGTTTTGTGATGAGACTTCCTAAGTTTATTTACGTATTTCCTATGATTTATGAGACTTTAGTCTTTCCCCTAATTAAAGTGGTAGCATAATTGTAAAATATGAAAAGTTACAAGAAAGTGGGTTAGTCCATGGAGCCACTATGTGGCTCCATAGTTATTCTATCCTTAAAACTACCATCATGGCATAATATTTAAAAGATTTGTGGCATTTCATACAAGTTCGGCCTAACACCATGCAGTGTCTGTTGATAGCAGAAACCCCAGGCTAACAAGTCAACAAAATGTCCCCTATACAAACCCACACAAATGTACAAAGCTGATGTCATGATTTATAAACCAGTGTTGCATATCATAATCATACCATAGATGTGTACATGATGATGAAATATATGGGACGTTTTATTTAGGATGGGGGAGTGTGCTATTTTCTCATACCCAAGAAAGCTAGAGAACAATGAAATTAATGAATTAAAATTTAAAGTTATAACACAACCACCATGGAAGTACAAATGTACTTGGAAATCATTGAAGTGGTTCAATTCTGTAAAAACTTCAATGATTTGGGTCCAGTGAATTATTAGGACTTAAAATTGATCGAGGTGGTCTCAAATATTATACAATGTTGAATGATCTTAATTATGGTTTCCACTGCATAGAAATTTTTTTTTTCCTTGTGAACAAACAACTGGTGGTTATACATTCACATCAGGCTAATAAACTACACCTATAAATAATATATTAGGTATGGGATTGTGTTATTTCCCAAAGTGCTCATAGCACTGTACTGTAGCAGTCAAGAGCTAGAACAAAGAAATTCATGCACTGGCATTCATGTGTCTTGTGTTGCACTAGATAGAATGTAGCATTTTACCCTTCCAAAACAAAGGGTGTACTGTATGACTGCACTGCATGAACTAAGTTAGTGAACTGAGTGACCCCTGGATCAAGCTAGCTTTAGCTGAACTGCAGCTAACTTGGGACCTGAAGATTATGTAAACCTGTCAAATCAGCTGAATGTGTGAACTTATAACCTCTTTGCTAGTGCAGGCAGCTTACACATTAACACACATATACAATGTACAGCACTTGGCACCTGTTCAATCGAAAGGCTTAATGTACACTCAATGCTGTTTGCAATTATTTAATAGTAATGTATGAATTACACGTAAATGATTCATTATATATTATGATTATATATCTGAATGCATGATCGGAGTTTGAACTCTTACAATCACTTAGCTAGTAAATAAACCTCTGTGGCAAAACCATAGGAACAAACGTGGTAACAGGTAATAAGTAAAAGAATTTATATGATTATTTAGTATATATTTTTTAAAGCTGACGTATGAGCTATAAAAACTAATGAAATAGGGATTATAGCTTTAAAATAGATGCATTAATTTTGTATACTAAATTAATACTTATGCCAAATTTATTTAAAACGAACAATACAAAACTAGACAATAAAACCCCAGGCTAAGTTTTAAGCAGTACAGACAAAGGCCAGTACCAACAGTTGCTTTGTATTGTAGCAGTCAAGGATGACGTCATCCTGTGTCATTGTATGACATAATACTATGTAATTACTGCACCCACCCATATATACAATACTAAGTTGCTACCATCTGCTTCACTTTCATGTGTAATCCCACATAGTAAATGCAGGTAATAAGGGCACTGAATGTAAGCTAATGTACAGTACATAGTGATAATAGGATTAAATTGGACTTAATTATACTATGGTATACATATATAGACTACAGTGGGAAATGGTAACAAAATACTACAGGCATAATGTATTACAGTATAGTATTTAATGCTGTACTTAAAAATTGAGAGTGACTACCTGTAATTAACTTATTGATGAATGTTAATTTAAATTTCAGGTGACAAGCTCCAAGCAACGTAACAAGAAGCTACAAACTACAAACCAAGCAACTAAGAAACAAAAGTGAAACGAAGAAAACCTGCCAAGCACAAACACAAGAACATTTTGTAATTAATTTGTCTTCGTAACTTCCTCATCTACCCTACTTCCTACTTCATTTGTAAAAAGTCATCCTAAAAGCAACTGCAAAAATGCTCAGCGGCATTGCAAACTACTTCTTTGGAGGCAGCAACGAAACTCAGGAAAATGTATCAACCGGTGAACAACACCCCAGCGAGCCAACTGCCAGGTCAAGAACGGACTCTCCTACGAGAGTCGGTTGCAACTTGCAAATTTCTGCAGCGGATGAGGAGTGGCTTTTGGTCGACAAAACAAGTATGTATATGTTTTACAATTTAGAGAAAAAAAATATCCATACTATAACAGTTATCCATTGTACAATTAAATAATTCATATTTTAAAATAGCATACCTAAAACCTTTATGATTGTGATTCAATGACAAGGTGCAATTTTAAACTGGAACTTAATGGTGGAACTAATATCACATAAAAATCATAATATATCATGTGCACCAGTGAAACAAATGTTTTCAAACTTAAGCTTTCTGTGTTGTTTTATTAGTGATTTAAGCCTAAGATAATCAGTGCGTGCATGAATATACTTTAAAATGTATGTGGTTCTCGCTGAATTATGATCTGGTGTTCCTATTATTTGTGCTTTGTTGCATTTTGTATCATTTAATTGTATTATTTAATTGTATCATTTAATTGCTTTTGTTTACAATACTCGGAGAGAGAATTACAAACATGTTTGCTGTTATGCAATCAATCCATTCAATGACATCCTCAGGGATTGGTCAATAACCTTGGCCTTTTTCCTTGCTTTTTCCATGAAATGCAATAAGCCACAACACTAGCTCTATGTATCAAATAAATAGGGACTGGGGGAAAAAATGAGGTCTCAAGGATTTAAACACATAGAATGAACATAAATCATCCCTGGGGCCAAGGTTATTTTAACACCCATGAATTAAAGGCTTGTTTATTCATGCGTAAATACCTGCATTGTTTACTTTACATTACCCCCTGCCCATTTAATGTTTATATTAGTCATTATCAATGTCATTGTATTACTTATATTTTCAGCGAACATGTTTGTAGTTATGGATTTATGTACCTTTTGTGGCTTGTGTTTTTGTTGCTACAGCTTTGGTGAATCAATTATAAGCTGCTTATTATAGTCTCTATTAATAAGCTACCATCGCATGCTTATAGATCATAACATTGCTGCTTTTAGCTCATAACATTGCTGCTTTTAGCTCATAACATTGCTGCTTTTAGCTCATAACATTGCTGCTTTTTCTGACCTTGTTTTGAACCACACCTCAAATGTATACGACATACTTTGGGTACCTTTTACTTCTGCGGTATATTTGCTGGCATTATGGAGAATAATTAGCCCTGCTAAAAAGTGCTACTCATACTTCGTAAGTGAATAACATTCGTGCCATGAACATCACTCAGTTTGACCTTGGATGAATCTCTATTCATCCAAGGTTTGACACACAAAACTGGCTACTCATTCCTTTTCGCTCTATTCACAAAAAAATGAGGAAAGTGTGATATTCATTTTGTACGCAATGAGGAATGATAATAATCAAAGGATGATACCCTATGATAGAAACTTTTGGTCCAAAAACGACATATTTTGTACTTATAGTGTAAATTTAATTTCACTAATATACTCGGAAATAAGTTCTAACTGTTTTGGCACTGCAAACAAATAAGGATGTAATGTAATCAAGAACAGGACACACCAATATGCTGTTTCCTCGTGATAATAATATAATTATGATAATATGATTGTACTAATCAGCTTAATCACCTGACAAAGAGTTCCTCAAACCCTCATAAATATTAAATAATAATACAAAACGGATGGCATGGGCTATATTTGACCATTAACCTATGAATTACATGTACCATGATATATTTTTGTGGAGTTAATTCATGCATGGGTGTGCTATAGAATAGCAAATGTCACTCACTTGGCACTTGGACAAATTACATATACACAATGGGATGGGTAAAGAGTGAAACAATGGCATTTGACGTCCTCCATTGACTTGGTTTTGTTATTTACATACAACAGATGTCAAGGAAAAATGCATGTACATTATGGAATTGCACATGCAGTGGTTAGATATTGCACAATACATGTACACAGTTGGAGACTGCATGTAAACATTTAACATGTTGAAAGCAAACATGAGTCGATATTCATGGTCTACTTCCAACCATACGTGTTATAGTGCGAAAAGGCTCTTTTTTCATGGCACATTTTTCAGATCTAATAAAAATAACTTTCTGCTTTATATTTTCAGATTTGATATCAGATCTTTTTTTTTTCCTCCCCCCAATTTTCAGACCTCACTGAAATTGTTTGATGAATTGTACGATCTGAAATTAATAAATTTTTTTTTTTAAAGCACCACACCTATGCAAAGTTAACTAACTCAATGTCCAAATCGGACTGAAACAAATTGCCAACAACAATCAATTTAACAATGAACATACTCCTTATTTCATTAAGTTATTTCATCTGCCTGGTTCAATTGAAGCTTTGCTTGCACCAAGCTTGCACTCCGCTCGTTCTTGCTACTTCTTAGTAGTATCTTTCTATTACTATCTTATAGTTAAACTGTACACTGTAGTATTTATTAATAAAGAATGCAAGTGTGAGTGGCTGTGACTTTGTCATAAGGTGTGGTAGCGCTTAAGTGTTTTAGATGCATGATCAACTTGGTACTGGTGATACACCTGCCGTGATGAATGAAGAGAGTGGCGAGAAGACCTTTAATTATTTTCGTTTTCTATCAGGTCGGGCGAGCAGCCAGGAAGGGCCACGAAAGGGCCTCAGTGCCCGCCTAGAGGGCGCCACAACCTATGAGGGGTTAACTTGTCGTAAAGGTCAAACAAGCCCTGGCAGCGCCAATGACGTAATGTCACAGAGCACCAGTGACTCTAACAGTGACGTTAGTACCTTGCCTGATAACATGTCTACTGACGAGAGTTGGTTAGTTACCCCTCCGCCTTGTTTTACAGCTCGGTGCACCACCACGCAGGGTATGGAAGTGGGATCTATGGAGAACCTGTTAATTGAACACCCAAGTATGTCAGTCTATGGCCCCAGAGGGCGCCAGGGCAGCTCTGGGTTTGATTCTGACAGAGAGTCTATGAGTGACATTGAAGAGGTCCCCACCACCCGACTGCGACCGGATCATCGAGTGGAGGCCCATCGACCCACAAGGAGGTCTGGACGCGCCCTCTCCCTCCACGACACCCAGTCGCCAGAAAAGGTCGTAGTACGGGCCGCCCAGGTCGCCCAACGCAAAACCAAACGCCATAACAACCGCAGCCAACTTAAGATGCACAACAAGCTTGCCACCCTCCGTAACAATAGCAAGAGCAGCCGTCAGCTCTTGCACCAACCTAGCAGCCGTCAACAGAACACCCCCTCTCGCCACTAGTCAACCCACGACAGTACGCCGGACAGCCCCCGACAATACGACCCCCGGACTCCCCTCATGACGTGAATGCAATGAACTTTGGGATTAGCCAATCCCTTATTTATAGTTTAGGAATTATCTCTTTGTTGAACTTTGTGGACAGTTTCCAAATGTTATTGTATTTTAATTATTGTTAGTCCTAGACATGATATTTTGCTGTTTTTAATGTAAAACTGTGCTCCAAGCAGTGCAAGATTTTATAGCGTGAGAGTCGAATTTCACATTTCTCATCAGATCCCATGTCAAATTTCAACAGGATTATCCTTTACACTGTACTTGTAATTTTTACACTAAGACATCTTTCGTTACTTCTCAGGACGTTATCATTCATCTCTATGGCATCATACCATCATTATATGAATGAGATTAACAGGTAACTGCAGCCTAACTGGCACTTCAATCACTGTTGTTATTGTTAAACTATCATGCAAATATCCCAGGTTTCGAGTCAGCAAAAGGACACAACAAACCCATCTCATTATTAACAGATCTACATTACATCAGCAAATTACAGTTATGTATGATAAAAGCAGGGTGATAATGTTTAATATAGTGTTTATTGTTTTAAAGATCTGTACGGAATATACCTTGTTAGGGATGGGTATATAAAATGCATTCTTCTAAACACTAGTGAACGTTGGCTTTCGAACTACTTGAACACAAACTAGCCGCATGATAAATGTGATACGACCACTGTGAAAGTAATCTTTATAAGAAGAAAATGCTTATGTAATGGCATGTGATGATGTTTTATGATGGTTATGAACATTGTACATGACAAATTGCAAAATATTTTCTGCAATACCACATCTAAGATTCAATTGTTAATGTTTGTATACTTACAAAAAAGTTGTAAGTAGAAGTGTGAGTAAGGATTTTACGACTGAGATATGGGTTTTACAGAACAGCGTTATTTGCTGTTTCTACTGTTAAAGACCAAGTATTTGAGAACTAAGTGAAGAATTTTTGCATCAAGCTGTAAAACAGTTCACTGCATGCGTTTGTAGGCTATTGTATAACTGAAGTGACGGGCAAGTTATATACTGAGAGCATGTAGTGAAAAAACAAAGATGTATGAAAGATAAAACCTGCCCTGGATGACACTTAAGACACATGGGAATTGTTTGAATATGATCGCACAAAAGATGGGATAACAGTGTAGTTTATATATGGAAAAAACCTGAAAAAAAATCATATGTTCGTGTTGTATGTTTCAAGTGAAAAATCTCATAAAAATAATATAAAAGGATAACAAAACTTACAAAAAATATGCTTTAACCACTTAGCCAAGCAGTTTTACCTTTTACTATGTTTAGATATCTGGGTTTGAACTGTGAATGTTTTCTTAAGATTTATGTTTATGCATTAATTATGCATTGTGCATAAGATTATATATGTTGTTGCTCTTTTTACCAAGCATTTTATACAGGGCTCTTCATAGTCTGCATAGGGTAGCAGTTTATTTATTCCTTGTTTTATTATCGTCATAACGGCAAGTGTTACCAAGCTATTTTATGAAAGTAACTTTTGCTATCCCATCTTTTAGTTTGTAAGACTGAACTGCGCATATTTAACATCACAGTAAAGACAAAATGTATATCATCTTAGGCAATTTGAAATTGTGCACGCAAGCGGTGCATAGTTTCAGAAATATATATCTGTCTTTTAACTTTGCATGGTTATCTTATGATCCACTCTTGACTTATTTATTTCAAAAGGTGTCTATTTATAGATATGCTGAATTATCAAGTATTTATGCAGTCAGTTTGCTGCTATGAAAAATGAAAAGAAGTCAGCTGCATGTGTGTTGAAAGATCAGAATGTTTCGACTGTATGTGAAGTCACGAATGACAGATAATTTTGCCAGACTACAGCAGAAGTAAAGATTACTTGAATGTTACCAAAACTGTTGTTCGTTTTCATTGCTTGACCAATTGATTATTTCCTGCTGAAGTTCAGTAGTCAATTTATAATAAGCACACAATGCAAGTCTACAGATTTGCACAGCATATCTTTTAAAAGTGCAACAGACACAATTTGACCCATTATGTGTATGATGCTGAAAATTACAAGAACTATGGCGAGAGTTAATCGTGTAGCCTCTCTGGCTTGCCATAGTCAGAAAAATTATTCTTCAGGCAGAAGTACTGATGAGATGCTAATGGACAATAATGATGTTACTAAATACTTCAATAGTGGGTGTTACTAGCCTTTATAGCGATGTTGCCTATATTGTCGTAGAGTGCTTGACCTAAGAAGGGAGCTGAGAAAGGCTCAAGTTTGATATGGCCTGCCAAAGGGGAAATTGTGAAGTTGGCAGAGTACATCCATTACATAATTGAAGACTAAACTTGAGACACATATACATTTACATTTAGGCGTTTTGTCTCAGCAGAGGACAGCTGCCAGGGCCCGGTTTCACGATTGCTGTCCCCAATGGGGCATGCCCCGTGATGGGGCTTGCCTAGTGGAGATTACCCCATCAGGGAATGCCCCATTGAGTTTCATCAAAGTTTGGGGCATCTTTCTCCACGGGGCAAGCCCCAGCTGATCAGGGAATGAAAGTCCCCAAAAAAGGAAAGATTCGCGACGTCACGCTTCCCGCCGAAAAAGTAGCGCTACGCCTATAATTTGTCTGTTCAGTAACCATAACTGTAATAGGATGATAGTGTTATGTTTTACCTATCATATAAACTTAAAATTTTGAAAATCGGATGAAAAATGACGAAGTTATGAAGGAAAACGTGTGACGAATCGTGACGTACATGACGTTGTTTATGTTGTATTATGCCTCACTTCCATTCTGGTTGCCTAGCGACCCCATGTTTGTTACATAAGTGGCGCCACATAGGGTTCATGTTGGATCCAAATAAAAACGTAATTTATTGGCTAAAATAACACAAAAATGACACCATAAGAAAGTAAATAGTCATTAATGGTGTGCTCCGAAAATTATTTTACAAAAACTCCTAATTTTGCTGTTTTTAAGGAGTGTTCGATTTTGGGGACAGCTAGGGAGGAGCTCTCATTTGGGGCAAGATGGGGGACACATTGGGGCATGCCCCACGTTCGTGAAACACAATTTTTGATCGGGGACAGTAACAGGGACATGTCCAGTCACGGGGCTTGCCCCATCACTTTCGTGAAACCGGGCCCACTGGCTTGCTGCTCCCTCTGTTGACAGAAGTCATCATATTTTAAAAGGTCACCTAATGCAATAAGCAAGACAATTCTCATGACCTGTCCTGCCATTCAGCTGATCACAATATTATGGCAAGTTTACCAAGTACTGAGTTTGCTCATTTGGCACAGGTGTGTATGCTGTACTGCACTCATGATACTGGTTATAATAATAGACTTAATTTAATTTCATTACAATAGCAATGTTGCCTATATCGCCGTAATTCACTTAAACATATCAAGACAAATTTTGTGGCCTTCAAATATAAGGTGATCTAAAGATTTATTAGTTCTTTTGCATATCATATCATATCACTGATGATAATGGGGTCAAATTGAAAAATCATCACATGGATTGGAAAGAGAACTTGAATTGGCATTAGCAACATGGGGCTAAAGCACAGCAGAGCTGAATTGGCTAGAACCTACAACCTCTTGGTTTGCAGTCTAACAGCTTCACCACTGTACCAAGGAAACACCTAGTGCTGCTTTTGTTGACAGACTTGTAATGCATGCATATTTTAGCAAGCATTATAACCTCAAAGTTGATAGATTTGACAATTTTTTTTCAGTTATTCATAAAATGTTGAATAACTTTCAACAATGACATTAGTACTAGCATTTAAAAAATATAATGTGTTTATTGCATGTAAAAATGAATTAACTCACCAGTGCAGCATCATGTAATGTCCATCAATATACAAATAACAAAGGGGATAATGTCTATATTCAAGTCCATATTTTTTTCAGTGTCATCGTTTTTGTTGCATTCTTTGAGCTTTAAATTTTGACACTCGTTTCGTCGGCTGTTCTGTCACAGATTCGCTTGGTGGCTCGGGTTGCTGGATAGGTGTTTTCTCCACAACTGCTTCTTTGAAAGCCTGCAAAAATTTATGAAATATAAGTTGAAAAATATACTTATAGAATTTGCGCTGAAGTTCCTGAAGATTATATTTCAATACAGTTGCATAAATTTCATCCATACACCCTTTTCACACAGCAGCCATGTTGGCAGTTTTGCCTCATTGACCTCTCTTTGCACTCAGATATAGTATTATGACGTCATCAGTAGACAATGGACATGAGGCAGTCTCTGCGCATCGCAAGGGGGCGCTGGTAATCATGGCAAGCGGAAGGCTGCAGGATCGAAAGTGGGTCACGTAGAGACTGGACATGTGGTCACAGAGTGCAAGAACAATGGAGAAGTAATGATGCCATAATATATTACATAATCAAAATGAGGTTAGTGAGGCAAAAATACCAACATGGTTGCAGTGTGAAAAGGGTGTATGGACAGTCACCAAAGAAAGTATCACAGTAAGCTAAGATACTAAAAGTGCTACAGCAGAAGTACAGAATACAACGACATCACTACAGGTGCGTTGTTTCTTTTAATGACATCACAAAATACAAGAAGTCATCAGCAATTGCTGATCTAAATTGTTGCCAGCGACATCTGGGATGATAGCTCAGTCAGCGACAGTGAGGTCAGGAGACCCCAATGGGATATATCTAAGGGAATAGTAGTGGGGCTTGTTGCTACCTTACTCTCAAACAGTCGTCCCACTAGTTCCCTTCACCTGAGTTATCCCAGCACACTGCACCACTTGTCAATACTCACAGAGATCCTCGCATAACTCGCAGCCAAAAATTACCACAAAGTAAACTTCATTTAAAATTTATAATATGTAAGCACAGATAACGACGATGACACTAACCTTCGTAAATTCCTGAACCACTGGCTGTGCTGGTTCTACAGGTTGACAATTAGCCAATTCTCTGATGTGTTGAGCTTGGTTATCAACTAATCTGCTGTGTGCAATATCTGAAGTAGGGGTAGTGGGTTTTTTTAGTATCGAAACAGGACCAGCTTTGACAAAATGCTTGTAGATATCTGTGGGACTTGTAATTACAGGTTCGTCTCCGGCTGAAGAGGGTGGGATCTGAAAAGAAAATGAAAATTAATGTTGAATTTGCATCTTTTCTGGCATATGCTTTTTCACTAAAGAACATATCTACTGGAACACTGGTGCTATGAGGTTACTGAAACTCAGCCAAAATCCTTTCTTTATTTAAACTTTGATATCTCAGGATGTACTCATCAGACTATGGTGAAATTTTCAAAACCTGAAACTCTGTCAAATAGTTGTTGAAATGTCTACATTTAAACTCTGACATCTTGGGAATTTATTCATCAGACTACAGTGAACTTTTCAAAGCCGGTTGATGACTTTAAATAACTTCCAATTTTCCCACTGCACATCTCTGATAAGCAAAAAAACTAATTCCATACCTGAGAACCTTCCTGTACTGAGGTTGCAGAGTGTTTGAAATGTAGAACAGATTTTTGGCGCATTTCATAATTTTCTTCTCCATCACTGCTTGAATATTCCTCCTCCTCTGTATCCTCTTCTTCCTCCTCCTCTTCATCCTTCCATTGCACAGTTTTTGGACCTGGCTGTTTTGTCTCTGCCTTTTTTTCGTCTTCTTCGTCATCAGAATGTCTTCAAGAAATTGTCACAAATTATTGTTTGCACACTAGCCTTATAATGAGGTAATTGAGACCACTAAATTAGTTTAATGTCTCTATATATTGAATAACATTGGTTCCTTTCATTCAACAGCTACAAATACGATTCACAAGAACCAAGCATACATATAGCTCACTATACCTAGAATCGAATCCATGATATTCTTAATCATTTGTTAATAGAAAGGTGCAATTATTTTTGCTACAGAATACAATATTACTGGACACAACCTCATTGCCAAGCCTATGACGTGGAAATGCTGAATTCAATGGATGACATCACAAACAAATGACGGCGGTGATAATTTTCAAGGCATGAACGTTGTTTTTGTTTTTTTATCAGGGGCTGCCGCCCCAAAACCCTACTACTGGACAAAAATATGATTCATATTGTTTGCCAAAACTAAATTTGGTAAAAAATTGTGATAACGATCGTATTTAATGGACGCCAAATATGGGCATAAATTTGGGTCCGCTATACTGCACTAAACCCGTAAGAACTTCTAAGGACACACATAAATCTACGTTTAGATGAGGTAATTTACTCTCCCATGTAAATTCCGGTTTACCTCTCCATCTCTCTCCCTAGTGCTTCCTCCCTTTCTAGTTGGTCTAATCTTTCCCAGATGTCTTCATCCGAGGGACCCTGATTCTGAACAGTCGTCTTCTGACTAGTAGCTTCCTCTTGTCTAAGTTTTTCTCTCTCTTTCCTAAGATTGGCTTTGTGCTCTTTTACTTTTTTCTGATGATGAGCTGAAAATATTAAGTTTAAATCCATGTAATTACATGATAAGAAATTCAAAAGTATAACTGGTCTATCTAACAAGGAAATGATTAAAAAAAACCTGAACAACTTGAACATCGTTAGTCACTCTTTTAAGTTGCTCAGCTGAAAATTGACTCTACTTCCAATACAAAGCTTAAATCATAATATAATAACCTGTTAAGTATCCAACAAGTAGATCAAGAAGTTTCATTATCAACAAATACACCCAAGTATTATGAAATTCCAAAATGCAAGAAATATTTGTATACCTTTCCATCTTTTCTCTTTATCTGGGTCATACTCTTCTTTGATTTCAAACATTTCAGACTTCTCCTGAAAGGTCAGTATACTTCAATGACTAACAAATCACACATGCTATCAAAAATGCATTACCAGGTAACAAAAAACTTTTAGATGACATTATCAGTTAATCTCTTACCGTGGCCATTCCCTCAAGCTCCGACGTGAAATCGAGTCTGGGTACAAGAAGTCCTTCTTGTTGCCTCAAGTCAGCAATCTGCTTGTCAAGAACTGTTAATCAGAGTTAGGAAAATATGAAAATACAGAAACGTACGTCCTGTGAAATCTCAAAATCATGCTTGGTTAATATTAAAAATTAACTTTTTAATAGAAGAAACAATTTCTATAAAAAAAGAGAGTGGTTAATTTTCTAAATCAAACATGGTGTCAATTCTGGACAAAGGGGACATTTACCCCTAAACTTTAGGTCACCTAATTGACTCCAATTATTCAACAAAAAGTAACAACAAATATACCCAGCTGGAGAAATATCTTCTGTCCACTGCTGAATTAGTTTCATATATACATAGGCAGTAATATCTAGTTGTGTTCAGTGCATAATATTTATCTTTAAAAAAAAATCAAAAACAAAACCTTTGCATATAATCATACCTGCAATTCTACGATCCACAACATCAGCGGACTGTTTGGCAGACAACTCGGCAAACCAGTTTTCACCCAACAAAACAAGTATTTCATTTGTGTGGACCAATTTTCCTGGCATAAATGCCTTCTTGCCCATAGGTACCTGGAAGTTTAAATGACAGATACAACGATTTAATATTATCATATTTTTAAAAATTTACTACACCAGAATTCTGAGGCAGGAGAAAATGCATGAAATAAGATATATATATATATATGCATGGTGGCTTTCTTACCATAATATCATGTGAAAGTTTATTTGGCAAAGTCATCAGTCGCTCTTTGAGTGCTTCATAATCTTTCTTGAAGTTATCTCTGAATGATAAAAAGGCTATTCAATATGAAAGATAATCAATTGAAATTTAATGTAGTGCAATCAACAACAAAAAAACATACAGTTGTTTAATTTTTCCTTGTGTTTCCTGGATCGCCAGTTGCTGTCTCTCACGGAGTATGCTAAGCTGAGCTGCTTCATCCCCCATTTTTGGCTATCTAAAAAAAATCAAATGGAGCTAATTAACAGGACGATTGAAAGTGTTGGGAGGGAAAATTTGCTAATTTCAGACCCCATCCCTCTCTCAGAGATATGTCTACCCTCCCAACCTTTTTTTTTTTTTTCATGAAGGTAGCCAATTGAGTTTGTAGTTAGTTGTCAGGTAATATCATTTGCATTTGTACTCCATATCATGTGTGATATATATGAAGACCATTGGTGTATTGGAAATTTAATGGACTATTCTATGCTGGGTTAGGGGGTATTCTGAATTGCCCCATAAATTATCTTCACTTTCTTTATTTCTTATTTTATATTTATTATCATTTTTTAACTACAGGACCAATATTTAAAACAGAATTTTTTATTCATTTAAGCATGGCAAGGGCGATAATATGAATTTTACCAATATTGTCATTTCTCGACAAACAACGCATCTAAATACCTAAACGCAAATAAATCACATTAGTTGCAATTAAATAAATATGTCTTAACCACTAATTAGATACCTGACAAACACCTTGGTAGTTCAGAAATACCTGAAACTCTCCAGTTCCTCGCAATTTTCGTTCAACCCGCTAGGTGTCGCGGCGGAGATTATGGTGCGCATCCCTGGGAAAAGTGTCCAGCATGTCTGCAGATTTGACAAGGGCATGTGGATTCATCTGTCAAACTCTACTTAGACAGTCTAATTTTGTCTCCAGGTGCGTGACAGCTCTTGCAAACATTCCTGTGGTCTTTGGCATTGAATATGACATTAATTTGTTTTGTGTGAGAAAGAGTCAGAGATACAGTTTAGCACTTGGCAAAGTGTGATCTGTTTGACTGGCAACCATGCCATGGTTCATGCTGCATTTGTTTTGAATGCCAACCAAAAATCTGGCAGTTTCTCCCCTACCACAGTACTTTGTGGTGCAGTACTCTGTGTAATTTAGTACAATTCTGATGCTTGAATAACGTATGTCGAATTATTTAGCATATTTAATTATATTTATCTGCTGGTTATGCCTATGGAGTGTCTATTTATCAACTAATATTGTATGGGTTGCTTATTTTCAGGCCTCTGATACAACATCATTTCGTAAGACATGGACGTCGAACATGCAGACCGCAACGCTATTGGCCAACAAAAAAACGAGCTGCTCCGTTCTGGCAAATGAAAGAACTGACCCCCCACAATAAAGCATTTTTGAAAGAGACAATACGAGATGAATATGTTCCGGTTATATCTAGTCCATTGAAAGAACCTCCTTTGGAGAGAAATGAATATCAGACAAGGTAATAAAGTAGAATTTGTGTCAATCACAATTTAAAAATTGTTCCTGGCTACTGAATCCTAATAAGTTCTTGGTCACATCGTGACATGTCTGAATTCAGACTCCAGAGAAATTGTGAAAAAAGATTCTGTCTTGTTACATGACACATTGTCCTTGTTTTTGCAGCACTGTGCGAAGTGGACTTCTAGGTGTTAAGATCGGCGTCATCCCTCAGTGGAACAGTAAAACTGGCCAGAAATTCCATGTTACATTAATTCAGGTAATTATTTCAGAATGAGTGTGTAATGTCGATGAGCTTTTGCAGACAAGATTTACCTGCTGTGGTGGTAGGAAATATTGGTAAACTAACTCCTGTAAAATTTCTTGATTTTCCAGATCTTAGACAACCATGTTATCAGGTATACTCCCCCGGAAATTTACACAAAGTCCAAAGGTTATCGCGAGAAATGGACTCCTACTTTTGGTTCATTAGTTGTTGGAGCTTTGAGCAATGAACCACTACAGGTATGTCATTGATATTGACAAAATACTGAGAAGCCTTGAATAATAAAACGCGTTTGCATTTATTGCTAGTCAAAATACATTGTAAAGTCGAAACACATTGTAATATACTGTTCAAAGTAAATTTATTGATTTGAAAAAAATTTATTTTCAATCTACTTTTCTATTGAATTACTAGAGACTCTATTTTTCAATTTCAGTATACAAAGGAATATGTTAACTTGTTCAGTGAAGCTGGGGTCCCACCAAAGAGAAAACTTACTCGATTCTTGGTAACACCAGATGCAGCTATTGCTCCAGGTAATATATGCAATTTATGATCATATTTTATCAATAACCCCCCACCCTCCTTGAGCTATTAAAGATTTATTTGTTGTATCTTTTTTTGTTTTTTACAGGTACACCTCTGAATGTAAATCATTTTAGAGTTGGTGATTTTGTTGATGTCCAGGCTAAGACGTGAGTATTGCTGAGTAAATTCTGGCATTGTTGTAATGTCCCTTCTAATTCATTTGAAACAAGTTTAGGTTTTGTGATGGTTTTAATTGGCACTGTATAAGTTATATTTGATTGGATCTGCAGTTTTACTCATTTAGAAGCTCCTGTTTAACCATTTTGAGTTAACTTTTAAATTTTCAAACAACTGTAAAGGAGCCACAATGAAGTATATGCAAATATGGATCATCAAGATTCCTGATCTAACGTCAATTATATTACAGCTATATGTGTATAATTGTTAAGAAGTCTAAAGTTCTCGTGTGTGGCTTTGCATATTTGCAGGATTGGCCATGGGTTCCAAGGTGTAGTAAAGCGATGGGGCTTTAAGGGAGGCCCAGCGTCTCATGGAACAACAAAATGGCACAGGAGACCAGGAGCCATGGGAGGTGGAGGAGTATGTATTATTTTAAGGGTTCATAAATGATTTCAATCAGTGTGTCCGTTAAACTTACATAAGCTTAAAAAAGGTAGTAGGGTTGTCATTGATATAGTTTTTTCATTCGATATCGATATCAGTATTCAAGTTTTGATATTGCAATATCGCAAAATCACACAAATTTTGTATTATCAGCGTTCGCAGTTGGAAGTTGAACCACTAGTTACAGGAATATAACTCCCAAGTTGTTGTGAAATTATTTACCTTTAATTTGATAACTACTAAGCCAATTTGTTAGGCAATCAGTTTGTAATTTGGGGTGGTGGAAGTGTAATCAAGTGCTCATCATGGCACACATGTACAATCATAGAGGATAAAAAAAGAATCGAAACATGAATTTTTTTAATATCGATATCAATACTTTTTCGCGATTCATCGATGACAACCCTTAAAGGTAGTAATAACTGAAAATGCTCAATACACACTATCGGAGTGAACTAACCCATCTTAATGTTGAGTTTATATTGTAAAGTATTACTTAGGTAGGAATGTCTGAATATTGTTGGTTTTGATTGTTAAATGGTCTTAATGTTGAGATTTATTGAATTTGTATTTCAGGACAAATCAGCAATCTGGAAAGGCAAGAAGATGCCAGGTCACATGGGTATGGAATGGAGAACTCTCGTAGGACTTAGAGTAAGATAACCCCTTTTACTTATGTTTGTGCTCTGGAATTTATCTATAGCAAGATTATAAAAGAATTAACAAGTATATTTTCTGATGATGATACAGTGCATTATACAAAATCTTTGAATTACAAAAACTGTCCAACTGATAATAGCATCCCTCTGCAACAAATGACTTAAAATTTTACCTATTTTTCCTATAATTTCTTCTGTCTGTCAAGCAGCTTTTTGCCATGTTTATGACAGAGAAAGTATGTAAAAATTAACTGTTTTGTGTGTTGAGTACCATTCTATACTTTAATGGCTTATTTGGGCTTTACTTATTTCAGATCTGGAGAATCAACACAAAATACAATGTACTCTACGTTCACGGACCCAACTTGCCAGGTCCTACACATTGTTACATAAGGATAATGGACTCAAGATTAACCCAACACAAAGCTGCCAGGGTCCTTGACCCTCCCTCAATGCCCACATGGTACCCTGATGATGTTGACGAGATACCTGAAGAAATGTTTTATGACAGACTTCATCAATTTGGTGGGCCTACTATAGAATTTGATGCCAATACTGATGCTCGGTGATTCTGAGTTTTGCGCAGGATAAAAAACTTGTATGAAATATGTTATGAATAACTGAAAAACTCCACTTTTCGAAAGCTGACTGGCATGGAAGAATGAATAAAAGTCTGTGTTCTTTATTTCTTTACTGAGACTGTTTCAACTGTTATTCTCTTCCTTTTTTTTTTTGCAATGTAAATTAAATTAGATGTAAAAAATGTGAATGGAAAGGATATATCTGAAAAAATTATTTTATTGCATTCACTCGAGAAAACATTGTGATCCCTTGTGAAAATGGGGCGGAGGCCTAGCTCAGAGGTAGCGTCCCGGGTTTGATTCCCGGTCGTGCCTAAGTTGGATGGCCGTTTCATCCTTCGTCTCATTGCCATGGTCTCTGCCTGTCCTAATTAGCCCAATTGGTGCAGAAATACAGGACGTAAAGCCCTAATCACCCACCCACCCCTTGTGAAAATGATGCATCTATTGCTTGTGAGTTTCATCCTGCATATTTAATTCATGGAAAATGCATCCGCTGCATGTGAATTTCATCCTATATGTTTCAATGATGCTCTATGCCATTAAAATGCTCATCAGTGAAACCATGTGAATTTCATAAATCACCTAGCAGATGTTAAGTCTTGATGGCATTTGCTAAATACGTGGTCTGACACTAGTTTGTATAACTGCATGTGAAGTTCATCTTGTGTTTAATTCATTTGAACATGCACCAACTGCATGTGAATTTCATCTTATGATTTTAACTTTTTTACTCCAGTATTTATAACCATTAAAATGCTCAGCAGTGAAAACATGTAAATTTCATTTACTAAGCAACATGGTGTTACGCATTGATGGCATTTACTAAATTCATGGTCTCACGCAAGTTCATATACATGTAAAGGTGTAATCCGAATATGCGTCAACTCGCATTGCATGTGAATTTCATTGGAACTCTTTTGAGTTAATTCGACAAAGCCCCGCACCCCTTACAAAAGTGTAACGTTATCTTCTCCAGGTACAAACTGACATTTATATCATAGATATATTAAAAGACCTGCTTGTCATGAAATTGATCTATGTGAAGCAGGTCTTTGATTATGAAAATTGTTGTATTCAACATGTAAGGTCCATTTATTTGGATTTAATATGCAAGGAACAAGGCACTAATCTTCAATAAATTAGATAACTTTCACATGCCATATTGGTGAGCATTTTCTTTTGAGTTTATCTTTGATCATGATGATTAGAGGACATTTACATGCTATATAGGCATAGCATTTTCTTTAAGTGGATCAAATAGTGCATTCAAACAGTACTTCCTGTCCATATTAAAATATTTTAACTGGCTGAATCTATTAATTATAGTTTTACATATAGCAGTACAAATTACATAAATTGCAGCAATATGTAAAACTATAATTAATAGATTCAGCCAGTTAAAATATTTAGCTTGTAGGTAAGTTTGTAATAAATTTAAACTATATATAAAATAGACATCAAAGGCCAGAAATTAAAGCAGAATCCAGTAGGATTTTGTCCAGAAAAGGAAGCAACAGCATGTGAATTTCATCCTATATTTAATTCAATGCTCTTGTAATTTTGTCGCCATTAAAATGCTGAGCTATTAAAGCATGTGAATTTCATGCGACTTGAGCCAAACGAATGTAAATTACATGGTAGCATGGTGTAAGTCAAAATGGTAGTTTTTTAATGACAAATCTGCTGCTAGAATGGTCTGTTTGGCTGGCATTTGGGTTAAAGCAGTTTTAAGCTTTATTGCAAATTCTCAGAAATCTGAAACCGGCCCCCCGCATTTCATATAGTGCAAAACTTACAATGATGGCTTGGATTTTCTTAAGTGCCAAACTACAGTAGCATCATGTAATAAAACTGCTACAGTAGGACTCGCAAAAGAGTTTTCTTATTACCAGGTTTTTCGTTACAATATACTAGGTCTGGTTTAAAGGCAAAAGTCGATTACATGTACATGACAAAGGCATTGTTATAAATGAACTTTTGCTCTAAGTGTACTCATTATAGATGGATCAATTTGTAATAAATCGCAGATGGAGTCCCCGTCCCCCCCCCCCCAAATATTTCACCCCATAATTCTATAAGAACAAAGAAGACATCAGTAAAAAAAAATTTATTAAATAAATGTAAATAAGCGACTACATTTTGATCAATCACAATTTGCTTTTTCTGAATTTCCCTCTCACCACTCCCTCCTGTGCCACGGTAACTGCTAACACTCCATCTCTGCGCCAGAGTCTTCCATGAACCATGCACCTGGCACCAACTGCAAATTAAAAAGAATTTGAATCAAACTGGTTACGTGCATACGCTGAATATACAAATATGCCTCTGAATACCTATGAAATAAAATATGTACTCCAAGTGAGGAAAATTAGCCACAAAAGCATTAAAAAAAAGACAAATTATGTTTTGCAATGCATGTTTCGACTATTGTTATGAGTGACTGGCACTACACAGTACACCACTTTAAAAACACCGTCAATATCGTGAAAGTTTATCATAACATTCTTGGGAAAAAGTACAGTATAGCGGACCCAGATTTATGACCTTATTTAATGAGTCTCATTGCCAGGCCTATGACGTAAAAATGCTTGAAATCTATGTATGACGTCACAAACAAATGTAGTTATGACGGCGGTTTCATCTTCACAGTAAAGACGGCGTTTATTTTTGCTTTTTCTTGGGGACTCCTGCCCCCAAATCCCCGCTCATCTACACCAAATGTTATTTTAATTGTGCTAGAACTTCAAACTTGTGAAATATTTGATAAAATTTGATTTTTAATGGGCGCTCAATATGGGCATAAATTTGGGTCCGCTATACTGCACTAAACCCCATTCTTGCAATATATTAATTTACAAAGTCAAATGTTCTTTTGGTGCACTTCTCTTAAATTCCAGACATGTCATAGAGGTTTATGTGTTTAACAATTACTCAATAAAATCTTTACCAGAGCGAGGAGCTTCGCATTCATACAGCATCCACTCATCTGCTTTGAAGGGAGTGTGGAACCACATGGCATGGTCAAGCGATGCCATCATGGTGGATGTAAATTTTGGGAAAGGAATCAGCGCAGTTCCTAGCAATGTCATGTCAGAGATGTAGGCCGCAACGCAGTGGTGCAGATCATCATGTTCCCCTGTCAACAAATATGAATATATAATGATATTGTCAGAGCAGATATACTTGGAAGTTCAATCACTGTTGATGTGTGTCAGCCATATTGGGTATTAATATCATTGCAATTTGTAAACATATTGGGTATCAATGTCATTGCAATTTGTAAACATATTGGGTATCAATGTCATTGCAATTTGTAAACATATTGGGTATCAATGTCATTGCAATTTGTAAACATAGCTCATCGCTGGGTGGCCTAATGGTTGAGGCATCCGTC
This sequence comes from Alitta virens, assembly GCA_932294295.1. Taxonomy (NCBI): domain Eukaryota; kingdom Metazoa; phylum Annelida; class Polychaeta; order Phyllodocida; family Nereididae; genus Alitta; species Alitta virens. The sequence goes on from OW028582.1 coordinate 18,736,553, forward strand.
AATTCCATATTTCCCAGCTCTGTTGAAGGTCTCAGGTTTGATACTCATACCAGGGGACACTTCATGAGCTACATCCCAGATGGATGTCGATTGCATTAGACATTAAATTGGAGATGCCTTGTACTCGGTGTCTAGGCTTAGGCAAGTAAAAGACCCCACCCATGTGGTAAAATGTGTGTTATAATATGGTGTGGATTCCCAAGCCTTGTAATTTCATCACTATGTCTGCCTCTGGCAGCTTGTCATATAAGTTGACTAAGCTTCAGACCCAGTAGCACTGAGACATAGACATTTAGTTTAAATAACTGAAAGCATCACAAAGGAAGCTGTTTTTAAACATGTATTCATGTATTCAGACAGTCTGCAATATTCAGTGTGACAATATATTTTACTTAGTTGAATAAACCAGTTAAATTTGCAGAATGACAACGGAATTTTGAAAACAGAATTCCTTAGTATCAATGACAATGTTTATTTATAAAATAATACGTAAGTTACCTATATGGCCTTTTGCCTTCACCCAATACAGAGACCTAGGATCCTGTCCAGAGGCTAGTCTGAAATGCTTCTCATAATGAATTGGTTTGATTTCTATGGGAATTTCTGTTGCCAACATTCTTTGGATGATTTTTCTCTGTCTTTCAGACAGGTCACCCCTGAAAGTAACAAAAGAAACATTACAGAACCATGTCACGGAAAGGCATTTGAAGAGCATCTGAGATTTCAAAAACATGTTAACAAACTTAGAATCATATCAAGTGTGGCATGAGCTGTAATACATAGCATCTTCAATCAATGGGCTTGTCAAAATTTACCGTGCATTTCATTGTTCATACCTATGCATGTAACTGCTGCCAAACCTTGATGAAGCTTTAAATTAATCTGTTATATTTGAAAATACCTATACATTTGCCGCTAGTTTCTAATGAATTCCACCTAGTCAAATTTTTCTCACACTTATAGTTTACCTGACTTCTACTTGTAACATTGATTTCACTGAGTTCTTCCATATCCACAAAAACCAACAATGCAAAGTGGTTTTTGGACTGATTGAAGCTCAGCATTTGCTTTATACATGTACTTATAAATAGATAACAATTCAGAAACAATTACTCAAGGAATTCTTGTAATCGTTCTCTTGTGGTGGGTACATCTTCTGGAATGGGAACTTCGGGCATTGTGTATTGATATTCGAATGACCCCTTCTCTTCCTTATGGTACGACACTTGCATCGTCAATATCGTTTCATTTCTTTGAGTGGCTTTCACTGATCGCACGGTGAAACTCTTGCCATCCCTGATTCGGTCTACATGGTAAAGGATAGGAACTGTCGGATTGCCTGAAAATGAGCAACAGTGAAAGCTAATGTTTTTTTATATATATTAAAGATAGGCAAACATTTTTGGACAAAGCAAATGTCAGATATGTCATTATTAATTTCTTTGCCTTAAACATGTTAAATGTTCAACCATCAGCCACACATTTTATTTTTTCAAGGATCGCTCACACCATCTGCATAGTGATGTTATAGATATTGAATTACTGTGACGATTGTCAGTCAGTATTGCCTGTGACATTTAGAACAAGTTCAATAGCTACAATTGTTAAGTACCTATATGTTGGCCTTTAGTTCTGTTTCTAACCTGTCAAGTCATTATTTGAGAACAACTGTTGCCCATAAGAGAAAAACGCACCATGTGAGATCTACTTGTAAATGTTAATGTGTTGTGTATGAATTCATCACCTATGTGAGCTAGCTTACGTGTAGTCCCTTTCATCATGATTACATCAACTATATGGCATCTTGATAGTGGTAAAAACAATAGTGTTAACCAAGGGTAACATTACTATTACCTCTTTGTACAAAATAGCAATGTAAGCTGTGTACTCGGACGCCCAGAGGTTTTGTTATTGCTGCTGCTGCCAATGCTTGTCCCACTACCTGGCCGCCGAATACTCCTATACCACCCGCGGGTTTCCAAAGATGTGTTCCCCTGAAATAATAGAAGATTCAAGATTTTATTGACCATGTTAAACATACAATTTCAAATATTTATACTAAATTACCTCCAATATTAAGTAAGTATATGACATACTGGCGGCCTGATGCCAAAATGGCATATATATATATGGAACAAATATATCATGATGAAGCGAACAATTAGTGCCAACTAAATTACTAAAAAAAACAAGTCAGAAAATGAAACCTGCACAAGTGAATACCTGATCAGAATACCCACGCTACACAAATCATAAAATAAAAGTATGGATGTGTCAATTAAGGTAGAGCCATCAGAACAAAAAATTAAATGTTAATATTACCTGTATAAATTGCAGTCTATTTCCTCTAATTTCAAGACTGAGTTGACAAGACTACCCTCAAGATCTTCACCATTTCCATTGCCATTGCCATTGGAAGCTACTTCTGTCTTCTCAGTGCTGTCTTTTGAAGTCATTGTGTGTATAGATGGTATATATTATGTAACGAATCCTAATGCTTTGTGCAGAACTTTCTGCGAGTCACTAGCTGCATTATAAATGTGCCGGTACAGTACTATCAAAATTTAGGACAATTTTACATCGAACACATGTTATCTGCAACCACCATCACCCCACATAATGTTTACCTCTGTAATGCTATTGGCGTTCACCAGATGGCGCGAAAATACCAGCCGGACAGTGCTGCCACCAACAGCTACACCAATAAAATTTGACAAGTGAAAAATATAGATCTGCTTTTCCAGCAAACCCTCATAGAGTTGGAATGAATGTCCGTAAGCTTTCCATGCCACTGTTTGCACTCAGAATGCTTTCAGTATATAACTAGAACTGTTTAATGTGACTACAAAAATGTACTATACTACATTTAAAAAAAATCCTTCTCATTTTAAGACCTTAAATTTGAAAAAAACTATGAAGAGAATCGATTTTTTTTTTAAATTTGATACTGGAATAGTACTTGATCAGCAAACCATACAGGGCCAACAAAAGAGACCCCCAATCTCAACTCAGATTGGCACATTCACTTTAGGAGAAGGTTAATTTACCATAAGGTCAAGTAAAGACCTTCCAAGATTCGAGGATCATCTCAATGTACAGATTACTCGACCAAGATCACATCTTATTTGGAGGAAGCATCCATGGAGACCACAATTTATCTCTACCAGAATCACCAAGGCATTCATGCCGTCACCAATATTTAGAGGTTATTACACTCGAGCAAAATCTGCAAAAAAAATGCTTCTCCATGCATACTGATCAACAACAATCCACCCAGACCAAGAAAACAACTCACCCTCTAACCATCACAAACATTGACGTCAAAGACAAAAACAACTCTATCATCAGGAAAAGATGTACAGTATTTATCCCTAAATTACCTGATGACTTCACTTGTGTAGCTGTCTGCATGGCCAAGCTGCAACAGGACCCATACCATAGAGATCTCGCTGATCATCAAGAGATCACCAATAAGCTGATAAGGCAAATTCCCAGCTAGGGGGAGCACTTCAGCTTCTGAAGTAAACCTTCTAGATTGAAATCGGGGAATTCTACAAATTTCAAGATTATCTCAAAGTACAGATCATTGTCAAAGACAAGGATTTAGGTTATGGGGTCATCTATGCAGGCACCAAGACCAGAGTCCAAGATATTTCTCTACAAAGATGGGCAACATTTCCACTCCATTACTTAAATATCAGGACTTTTCTCCAACTCATTTCTGATGCATGGTCTGCCTGAGAAAAGATTGCACATGGGAGCAAGCCATCGAATGTCAAGACTGCAATAGAATATGCCGCAATTCAGACTGCTTCTCAAACCATCGACAGCCAGAGATATTAAAACATGGACGTCTTAGGAGAGAAGGAAAACTTTCCAAATGCGAAGGATGCAAGAAACTGCTCTAAATCCTGAAAAGACCCAAAGAAGACCAAGTCTGCGGAGAATGCCGTTATTGTTAAGACTACAGGACAGCACCTCTTCTACATAAGAGCCTCACCACCAAAAGTCAACACTGGCAAACTCATCTACTTTGATTTCGAAGCTGCACAGGACAAAATATTCAAATGTCAAATAGGTTACCATCAGAACCCAAAGAAGACTTGATGCAGTTCATGCACAGACGAATACACCTGTTCCACACACAGAAGATGCAGAAACTGCAACAAATGGTATTGTGGAACAGCATATTCCCAATATATTTCGTCTTAGCCCAATCTATCTGCGAGGAATCCGACGATGAACAGACACACGCGGGCAGCAATGCGGGATCAAATGTCTAACCCATAATCAAAAGCAGTCATGTCAACACTGCTACCAGAAGGAAGTAATATTTAAAGGAGACAGTACAGTACAAGATTTCGGCAAATGGCTCAATGAAAAGGGTACGACTTCCTCTTCCTTCAAGACTATCTACTTCAAACTCTCACCAAAGTCGGGACAAAAATTTACATGAATGTACCCTAAACCAACATCAGATTCGTCGATTCACTCAACTTCCTGCCAATGGCTCTCACGAAACTGCCCAAGACACTAGTACTCTTATCATCATTAAAGAAAAGCAATTTTCCGCACATGGACAACACCAGACAACACTTTCACCAGAGATATTTCCCAACTACCCGACCTTCACTACTACAACAAAGAATTAGTCTACAAGACCCTTATGACATGCACAAAGACATCGAGGAGAACTGTAGGACTGATGCAAAGATTCTGTCAGCAAATAAAATTACTGTGTAACTTTGCTGTTGAATGAAATGATAATTGACTAGCAAACCACCAGCTCATTTAAAGCAGCAATTAACAATGATTAAGATAGTTTAACCTATTAGGGAGGCACTCATGCATGCAAATCTGTGACGTGGCTGCCACTTGTGTGTGTGTGTGAGTTATTGTTTAACGCCTCATCAGCATCTGAGTGGGCTATGTAGAGGCTCTCTAGGTTAAGATTGATTATCTATATTTGGTAGTAGAAACCAGAAGCATATAAAAAATCTATAATTGTCTGGGTTGGATATCTAGTAAAGAGATGTTGTAAGGTAGTAGCTTGAAACAAAGGTCTTCTAATGCGTTGTAAGTGGGTGCAATCTGATAAAATATTTTTGATTGTTAGGGGGCACTGACAACTCTGGCATACCGGTGCCGGTTCATTGACTAAAAGGTGTAAATGTGTAAGTCTTGAATGTCCAATGAGGCATCTGTGAAATATTCCTTGATCTTTGCGAGTATTGAACCTACTAGGTATTTTATTTTGAATGCAAGGTAAGATTGAATGCAACTTGTTGTTATTACATTCCTTCCATTGTCTTTGCCAGCAAGACATGATAAAAGATTTTATAGTCATTTAAAAATCAGTGTATGGAATGGTAAAATCAGTTATCTCTTTTGTAAGAGCCCTTTTTTGCTGCCAGGTCTGCTTTTTCATTCCCTTCAATGCCAGCGTGTCCAGGAATCCTGCAGAATCACAAAGAGGTGGCCATGGGTCATTGACCTTAGTTGTCACCATGACCTTGACCTTTGACCTTGATGGTCACATGATTGAAATATTCCCTGATACAAAAAAAGTAATATTCAAGACCATGCTGGCCCTGAAAAAACTACTTATCAGCCACCAAAATCTCTCAAATTTGAGAACATTGTCATTCATCTTGATTTTGTTTGTGACGATTTTAGGCTGGTTGCCATGGTTACCTATTCAAACTAAAATGTTTTCATGTTAAAAAGGGCCAAATTTTTACATTTAACCCCAATTCTCACTATGACAATGACCTTTGACCTTAAAGGTCACATAACCAACATAAAGCATGTAGTTAAAAGATTTGATTATGTAATTTGGATAGTCTCTGTCAGTGCCAGTGGTAAAGAAATATAAAGAAATAGAACATTTCCTGAAAACCTGGGTTCGTTGCTATGGTAACAGTTTTCAAGCTATGTTGCCATGGGAAAAAATGGCATCCCCCACAGCTTGATAGAGCTACTTCTAAGGATTCCGAAAAGTACAAGATTGTGCTATATCTATGACTTGTCAAATGACATAGTAGCCTATACTAAAGGCACAAGCCAATAGAGAGATGCAATGTATATGTGCACTGGAAAGGAAAGAGAACCAATAGGAAAGAGACCTCTGGAAAAAGGGGCCCTTGATATTGTGTAGAAGAGAAGATTATTCAGTTTACTAGCTGGAGCTGACCATTACTTTGTACCGATACATTACATATATGTTTGGCTACACTTTGTGTTACATGAGTTATTCCTCAACCATAATTCATTAGTGTGTGTCTGTAGTTTTTCTCTTGCCTGTTAGAATATAACGATTAAGACCTGCGTATTTCTTTGAAACCGATAATCTCTCATGAGAGTTACATGCTATTAATAACTGAGCATTTTTTTAACAAATGTTTGAAACAAATCCTTTTGTGTTGATGAAAAAAATTACCATGTAAACCAGGTGGAAATCAGACTATTTTCAGTCTTATTTTCATGGGAGTCACATGCTTTGTAGAACAGAGCATTTTAATAAAATCTTTGTCAGAACATTTTGCAATCCAAAATGTGTTATGAAAAAGTGTCTTTCAACTTTCAAATGCCTCTGCTGTAAGCTTAAAATTAAAAACACATAATCATCAACTAGTCTATAAACCCATTTATAGTAAGACTGTGTTGTTTTGATGAGTCGCATACTTTTTGAATGTTAGAATTTTAATAATTTCTTGCAAACACATTTTCAGAAACGATGCTGAAAGTCATAGATTTTTATTTCTATTTTTTTTGAGTGGGAAAACATATCTGAAAACCATTAACTATAACAATAAATATATTCACACACAAAAACACCGGGATAGCACAACTACAAAAGATGAAAATGTTGTATAGAGGATTATGACATTGTGTTCATTCTTATGAATCATTAATCAGTCACACATATTTTGTCATTGGTTGGTTAAAAGTTGTAATGGTGTATTACAGACAGCACTCGTCATTATGAAAGTCAAAAAGACTTGTACACTAGACTAGAGGGAAAATAACACAATACAAATATTTCTAACTGCATCTATATTCGATACTTATCACTGCACGTTCTGACTGTTATTAAAGGGGAACTAACACCTTCAGAACCTTTACCTCTCAGATGTTAGCTTTAGTCCATTGGAACACATCTATGTCTTTCATAACTTGTACATATCCACTGGTAAAGTAATATCATGCATTTATTAGCTGCATGTTGTGATCTATGGAGGCCGCCATTTTCGACTATCCCGGGTCTTTTGCTCTTGCCGGAAATACGTCACTGTTGTCCTATGAGAACCAAGTGCAATCCAACTGCTTGAGCAGTGTCAACAGGCTAAAGGTGTTAATTGCCATTGAAATAAGAGCATGTTTAACATTGTTCTGTATTTGTTTTGACCAAGTGTCAAGTAAATTGCCATTGAACAATTGACTATGCAATTAGGGCTTTTAAGAAATATCTTATCTTTTTATTTTCACCCATATATGTAAATATATATAGATTTATTTATTTTCGTAACAGAACATAATAAAATGAGAGTAAAAAACAATAAAATCATATTAAAAGTATAAAATAGTAATAGTTGTAAGAAAATATCAATTTTACTTAGTGCAGAGGGTACACTAATAATTCATACACCTCATCAGCATTTAGTAGCCAAGGCACAACCACCTGAGTATCTCTTATATGTTGTAGCTCCTTTGTCTGAGTGCCTACTTGCATACTGTAATCTTCACAATTATCACAATATAATTTAATGCAGTCTTACAGCTGTAAGCCCTTTACATCAAATTTGTTGACATTACCACATTACTTTTAACAAGTTAGCACCAATTCTTTTATGTCTCTTACAAAGTCTGCAGAAAATACCTTTTTTATTATAAATTTATTTATAACAACTTATCTATACATGTGTAATGTAAGCAGGGTTGTTTGCATCCACTTGCCAAGTGAGCAAATATACATAAATATGCCATACAAACAGTTCATTGCAATCAGGCTGTAGTATGTTGTTATTGAAATGGATTGCAATCTGTCAATATGCAGGATTGCATGGTACATAAGTGACGTCACCAGGCATGGTGCCGTGTGCAATAATGGCGGCCCCCAGCGTTGTGGTGGATAGTGCAAACTTCACTTTTAATTGACACCAAATCATACTAAAATTGGACTTTAAGTTACTTGTATTTACGGCAATGTGTTCTTTGTCATCTAATTGAACTTTTAAAATTAACATGCAAATCTCCTTTAGTTCCCCTTTAATGTAAGCTTCTGTATGGTGGCCGAACCGAACAATTCGTGGTTTTGTAGACAGCAACTTTCGCACCACTAGGTTACCGATAGTAATAGTATGTGTACCACAAAAGTATTAGATATTAAAAAAAAATCCTAAAAAAAGTTCCGTAGACTTGTCGAGTGCCTTTTGCATGTCAAGGATGTAGCAAACTGGACATCTAGAGATAACGCGCTAACTTGGGCTCCCAGGCCTGCCCACCCCCTAGCAGATGGCTTTTTGTCATTTACTCGATTCATACTGGATCTACTGCATTGTTCATTGCAGGATAGCTGTATCTATGGAAGGGGCATTTACAAATTACTACTTATTCTGCAAATAATTACAAAATTAATGCATGCAAAAGTTATTGCAATGTCAATTAGACAGATTTTAGAGTGAGCAATGAAGAAATAACCTCAGCAACGTAAGAAAACAAGTACAAATTAATAAACCCTGGCAAAAACCGTACATAATTGTTTGCATAATCATCTCAGCAATATAACCTTTCTCATTATTCATAACATTGGTTCAAATCTTCACTTTGAACCCATACAATATATTACAATCCGCTTGCAACAATTACAACATAAAATCAAAATTTATTAGATACAACAATAATCACAGCAGTCTAGCTAGAGAGTTATAGATGATACAACAGTTTTTTTATGCTTCATTTCTTTTGGCTTACTAGGGCAGTCTGAAGGCAGAAGTTTCCGTTTGTCATAGGCTCTCACATTTACTTGCCAAAATATATCTTTCATAATTTTCGGACTTTGCTTACACAATCCTGCCACATACTCCGCATAAATTTTCTTATTGCAGCTGCAAGGAAACAAGTTTATACATTAAATTTTAGTGGGACTAAAGCAAATCAATTCACTTTATATTGTATTTTGGTATATATATATATATATATATATATATATATATATATATATATATATATATATATAAAATAGTATAACATTTTACGTATACAATGTTTCCACAGAAATTTAAGTCAGAATACATTGAAACTACAACTTCAGGTTTTACTGGCTGATTGCACGGTTGTTTTTTTTTTTGTTTTTTTTTCGAGATTTCACTTAAAATAAATTCAAGTAACTTAAAACTGATTACTATAGAAAATGAGGCCTCTCTGGAGCTTTATTGTCTTTTCTGATATGCGGCATGTGTATCACAAAATGTCGGGCGTCAACTTCCATCTTGAAGCTTGAAAGAATAAGGGGAAAAAATATTATTATATTGTGCCTAATTATAATTAATGTAATATAAGTTATGTGTGGTTATGATTCATATAATAAAATTAGAAAGTTTCATTTTAAATTGTGCATAGTAAGTGAGATATCCTGCATGTTCGGTCACTACATCTCACCAACATAAATTTGTATTTAATATAATATTTTAGCTAATGCGGGTTGGGTCTGGCCCCAATTCCCCTTCCCTATATACACTGATATACATCGCCAAATGTGCCATGTGCGGTTTCCATGAGAAGGATAAACGCATGGAAAACACATGGTTTTTGCCTCATAATAATTAGCTGAAAACCATGCATTTTCCATGCGTTTGTCCTTCTCATGGAAAACGCACATGGCACAATTGACCATGTACTTCTGAAAATGTGGAGGTCCCCTTTTGCGTAGGCTTCAGTAGGCTCACAGCACCTAACTTAAGCCTAATGTGATTTCTTATTTTTTCAAGAGAAAAACTTAATGAAATGAGGATTTTGAAAGACCTTACCCAGAAGCAACCATACTGAGGATATGAGATATTTTGTCATTGAGTCCGCCAGTGAATCTCTCATTGTACGCAGGAACCTCTTTGGTACGGAAGACAACATATGGTTCGAACCTCTCATGATGTTGCGGTATCTGCAGTTGCAATGATATACACAATGTCATTTACAATATAATATATTGAAATGTATATGCATTGCATCATTCATGACTTAGCTACATGGCCAAATATGCCACATGCATTTTCCATGAAAATGATAAACACATGGAAAATGCATGGGGTTTTTTTCCTAATTAAAATGAGGTGAAAACCATGCGTTTATCTAAACGCATGGAAAACGAACGTAGCACATTTGGCCATATATAAGTAAGGAGAGATGGACAGGCAATAACTGGGGTGTGCAATGCACAGAGCCCTGTGTTGAACACTGCATGGGGTTCAATTTCTTCACTCATTGAACATTACTATCCTTGCTACTTTTAAAGGGCAAGCAATCAAACAATTTTTACTTCATAGGTGAAGATATATTAGTACAACACGATTTTAATCATGTAAAAACGATACCCTCATAACCCGTCACATTAGCTCTACTTTGGGCCAATGCTATGTCAGTGGCGCATTTAGGAGAAAGGGGGGGGGGGGGGGGTTGCAGTGAAGTACATTTTAATAATATTAAAAAATCAGTGGTCCCCGCAATACATTTTAATTTGTCAACCCCCCCCCCCCCCCGTGAAAATATTTCGGGATCCGCCCCTGATGTGTTCAACTTCAATCTAAGTTGGCCTTGCATGCTTGCATGCTGTATAGATACCTATTTATCTAACTGGAATTAGCCATACAGAACATCCAACAATCAATACACAATGTCCAATTAATAAAATCTAGGACTATCAGAAGAAGAGTGTCTAAGGTGCTAAGGTCTGCATTAGGCCAGAAACCCTTTGGATCAGTTAAGGAAAACCCATAGTGGTTCAACTCAGTACGTTGATTTATTTATTTAATTTTGGCTACTTGTTGGAAGTTTTGTCAGTTTTACTAAACATTATTTCATATCACTTACCCAATAAGACTGGTTTGCTGTGATCCATTTCGGGAAATCTGTAAAATGGTGTTCCTCTCTTATGGTTATTCTGTAATTAATTAAATAAAGCAAAAATGAATTTATTAACAAGGACCTCAAATATACATAACGAAGTCGATAGCTGGTCTTTACTACCCATGATAAATAATTATGGTATTGTTTGCAACAGTACCATTTTTTACAACTTTAATTTCATGCTGCACAGGTCAAGTGAGATATATATTATGCAGCATTGTGACTAAAATTATACTGTAAAGTGTTAAACATTTTATAGCAGTAATTTTACTGATGTGCCATTTATTTCATAAATGATATTGTTTGCCCTTCTAAACACCCAAACCCTAGCATAGTATGGGGTGTCAACTACAGTTGTTTGAAATGTGAAGTGAAGCACCAAACACCAGTAGCAAATAATTTCAGGCTTTCCACTTGTGGAAACTTTTCATATTTTTTGGTGAGACATATGCGGTGTGCATCAAAAATACTACTGGCAAGCAGCTTGTCAAACAGAAATTGAAATTCTGCATTCTTTCAAATTGTTTGACATGGCCTGCTACTTCACTGTTCATCCATTGGTAGGGTATTTATGCTGAAGTTCATGGCATGTACAGATATTGTAATAATTTTGATCACTACATGGCCAAATGTGCCACGTGAGTTTGCCATGAGAAGGATAAACGCATGGAAAACACATGGTTTCTAGCTAATTATAATGAGGCAAAAACCAAACGCATGGAAAATGCACGTGGCACAATTGGCCATGGAACATTAAGTTAAAGTAGCCAGTTGCCATTGACAATTACGTCCATAACGGCATGAGCAATAATAATTTGTGTTAATAGGGTTAGGAATTGGATAATGGTATCAAGCGTGAAAATAAAACACTTGAAAATGACCGTGCGATAAAGCGAGTTCTTGTTGATCATGAGGCAGTTTGTTAATGCATGATAAACTACATAAAGTATAAATAATTGCATAATCATTCACAGATATTAATTTAAAATAGCATAGAAATATTTCAATTATTTCAAAAAAAGCTAATACATGCATGTTAATAACACAGGAGACTTACTGTTTGAAAGACTGAACTTTAGCCTGCCTCCACAACTTCAACAATTCTTCTTTGGTAATTGGTGGGTATTCCTTTTGCTCATACAAGTACTCCATGGCTGGGATGACAAGCAACTGGATTGAATATGGACATCAGTCAGTTTTACGTTAAGTGGCTGCTTAAGTAAAATGTAAGGGAGGGTGGGAAACATGAGGAATCTTCCTTTTAAACTGCCCCTTTTGGAATCCAATGTAAATTTGCAAAATTGTCATACCTGGGCTACTGCATTTGTCAGTAATAAAAATAAAATAAAATTTTACTTTTTTTTTTCCTGATGTTATCAGAATTGTGGTCAACATCTGGGGAATAATGGCTGAAACACCCAAGCTTAAGGAGGTGACGTCATGCATATGTAATGAGCTACAACCTCAACTACAGTAATTCTGACTGGAAAATGTAAACTTTAAAGTTAATTTTTTAGACTTAACCCTCACAAATTTGCATATTGGGGTATATTCTTTCACGGGACTCACAAAACTGAGAAAGTGCATTTTAGGGCACCTTTAGATCAGAAAAACCCCCTCTATTGAGGCTATTAGAGGCTGAATACATATATGGGAAAGTGTGTTGAGGGAGGTCTAAGGCAATGAAATTGCAGCTTAAAATTCGAGCAAATAATGCAACAATTTATAATTTTTAATTAAATAACTAATTAACAATTAAGTGCAGTTAGGTGAAATTCCATACAACTTGTCTATGAATGGTAAAGATGGGATGGCAGTGTTTTAAAATAATTCAGTGCTGACCCCCCAAACTCCGCTGGAAAATTCCCTTGAACAAACATTTTACAACCACAAAACTTCATAAATTGTTGCAGTTGACGTAAAACTTCGTTCTACTTTGGGGGTAAAACAAATTTATAATCATTATTTAAAATGAATCTGAAATTAACATACCTTTTTAGCAGGCCATTCTTGTTTAGTAAGATTCACCAAATGCTCATAAAGGCCTATGCTGGGAACAAAATCAGCGTCTACATGGAAGCAAAATTCTGTTCGGACTTGGTTGAGAGTTAACTGACGAAGGGCATTTTGCGGATAGACCCTCTGCAAGAAACAAAAATCATCAGAATTAAATTAGGCTTCATAACGAGGCCATAGCATCAGTTATTAACTAAGTTCGCTATTTCTATGTCTCAATGCTACTGGGTCTGAAGCATAGTCAGCTTAAAGCTTAGCTTATATGATCATCTGCTAGAGGCAGACGTAATGATGAAATGATAGGCTTGGAGTCCACACTACACATTCACGACACGTACAGATGATCAATAGGTTACAGAAGGAAAATACAGCCTCACACATGCTTGTATTAAATATCGTCTTTTTTTTTCTTTTTTTCTTCACAGAATCAATATTGTCACTCATACATTGCTCATTCCTATTATATTTGATACCCTGCTACACATTTCTCCAAAATTAAAAAGCAGTCCTTAAATGTGATGAGAGTTAGATTATTGGCATGTGAAGATTTCAAGCGGGAAATCTATTTATGGCGCAGCAGTTCTGTTTACGAACGTCATCACGCCATCACGCCAAAATTGACTAGAATCAACTGGTAGTCAGCTATTATTATGTTATGTTATGTTAATCTAGCATAGTTACTCTGCTATACATATATTGTAATTATTATGAGTGCTAGTCTAGTGTTTACCGCTCTTAGAACTACATCACCAGTCAGCTATTACCATCTTATGTTAATCTAGCATATGTAGGTCCTACTTTGTTATACTCTTTTCTATGTTATCTAGTCTAGTGATCACTGCTCTTACACATCAAGTTTTTACTGTCCTAGTCTAGTTTAATTGTTTGTCATACATGACTGATTCATGAAAATTTTCTGGTTTTATCATTACTGTTTTTCAGCCGTGACCTTTAAATACTTACAAAGATAAAAAAAACCATTAAAAATATATGCAATTCTCATCATATCAAAGGATAAAAGCTAAAATTAAATTAAGTGTAGCGCATTATATCATACTCACAGCATTATCCGCAGCCAAGTGAAGCTCAATGTTAGGTTTAACTAGAAGAGAGGGCACTTTCTTCAAATTTTGCAGCAACGTTTCCCTACCTTTGTTCACGTAAACAGTTAGCGAAACGGGTCCGGGCCAACCGTTTATGACATTCTGGAACATTTGCAATCGCTTCAGTTCACCTGAGACCTGTGCCATCAAGGTCACACCCTGGATAGTGGCACTTGACCACACACGTGGAATGAAAACACGTGGCAGATGACCTTCTTCATCGTAGATGGGGCAGTAGGCTCTTGAATTTGGTGGAAATCTTGATGGAGGAAACCTGTGAAAGAAATGATTGGATTCAATAATGTTGTCCAGCATGTGTATTGTGTATTTATAAATTTGTATGTATAAATAAATGCACGATGTTTTCGGATGATTGGACACGAGTTTATTCAACATCTGTGTGAAAATATATAATGCTAAATATTAAACATTCAAAATGCAAGCAGATAATTTTAACAACAGCTTGACAGAAATCTGTGTCTGAAACAACATATGTTTGCAAGGCCGTAGCCTGTGGGGGTGGGGGGCAACTGCCCTCCTCCCCCCCCCCCCCCAGATATTTTGCAAAATATAGTAAATTTATTGCTGAAAGTGAACATCAGAACATCAGAAGAGTGAATTTTGACCTGCCTGCCCCCCCCCCCCCCCACTTAAGACTTTTTCCCCAGGCTACGGCCCTGCATGATTTGTAGCATTTTGACTATAGATACAAGTTAGCAGGTTTGCTTTTCTGACCTCCAAGATAGAAATAGGCTAACTAAGTAAGCCATGTCGGATTTCCCCTTTAGCTATTCTTGACTAATTTTAAATATTTGTGCTCATTGCAAAGTCACTTTGCAGCACTGACATTCCAGAATTAAAACTCACTCTGACAGTCCAGGGTACACTAATTTTAAGAGAGGCATGTGCAACATAAGAGTTCTTATTGCCTTGTAGACCTACAAAATAATATTATATTGAGATATTCTACGTATTTATAAATATATTTGACATACAATGCAAGCAGGAAGCTCACTAAGTCCAATCATGTTTTTAAATCACTCTTAGCATTTGCTCGCTGTATTTACAATGATTAAAAGATGTTAGCGATTTGGCTAAACAAGAATTAATAAGCATCGATTTAGAATAATTATAAGCATAGATTTAGAATAATTAATTGATGTTTAATCATTACAGTATGTGCAGTCCTCCTTGCAGGTTCACCACAATAGAAAAATGGCACCAAATTAAATGAGATAGACCCCTGTGGTCTTTACAAGTTGAATTCGGCTGATTTTAACCAGAATTGAACATTCATATAAGATCAATCATGAAATCAGGCGAAAAACTTAAAGGAATTGATAGGCCTATCTTTTTATAGCTTTGTATGTAAGTAATATGAGCATTACAGAGCAATGGAGTCTTTTCACTGAACAGCCCTGAATTCAGCAGGACATAAGTCTTTCCTCTCCTCTTATTACTCATTTTGCTTTTCAGACACAGTTGGTAATAACTAACTGATTCCATAAATATAACCTTCTCAGAAAAATAACAAACATCAACTAAATGATAAAGTGTCAAATATACATTAAAATGCACTATAAATACTGCTGCTAGGATGCACTTTGCTTCAGCCAATCACAGCCTAGGGCGAGAACTTTTTCAGCCAATAGAATTGCAGTATTCTGTTTTAGCCACCTGGTGGAAATGCCGAGAACCTTCCGTGAAAATCCACTATTAGATTCTAGTCCAGTTAAAACTGTTCAGGCATTTAAAAATGAACTGAACCCAGAGGTCAATGCATGGGTTGAAGCTCAGTCAGCTTATATGAACAGCTGCCAGAGCAGATGTAATGATGAGACGATAAGCTTAGAGTCCATACTACAGTGTACCGTGTACGTTGCACATGTATGGGTGGGGTATTTTACTTGCTCCAGCATAGAACACTTGAGTACAAGGCACCACCAATTTAACTGCCCAGACTGGGATTTCAAACAGAAGCGCAGTCAAGGATCACCAAGGAGACGTTTTTCAGTTTAATTGATGTGAGCTTACAATTTTATTTTTATAACATATCTTACCTGGTAAAGTTATTATGCAACTCTTCAAGGGCTATTTTTAAACTTTTTAGTCTCTGAACTGTGCGGTTGAAGACGTCAGGATACATATGTCCATATTTTATCACAATGTCTCTTCGTAATAATTCCAAAGAAATAGCCACATTTCCTAACAGCTTAGTTTCTTTATCTGAAAATAAAATAAAGAAAACAAATCATGAAAGCAAACATTAAAGCTGCATTGTCACTCAATATGACAGTGACCAAAATCGTGGAGAAAGCAGTAAAACAACTGTTTCAAAGCTATTGAATTTGCTCAGCCAGCCTGGAGTTTTGACCAACAGAGAGATTATCCAAAATTTTTATTTACTGTGTTTTATAAACAGTCCGAGTTGGCTGGAGATCTACAAACCACCTTTTTGCTAGGCACTAAAACACTGTGTCGTCAACTCACAGCCGAGCAACCTAATTATGTACATGTTTTACTCGTTTACTTATCATAGGTAAATTAATAAATATTTCTTATAGTCTGTAGGCTGGCTTATGGTATTAAAGGTCTAACAATGAAATTACAGAATAATGAGATGTTCATGTGCGGAGTTTACTCAATTCTTGTTCTGACAAGCAGGCAATTCAGAAAAATTGCCTTAAACTCAAAAAATATGAATTCATTACTCTTATATTTTTAAGAGAAGATTTCTTAAGTCTATATACTCAGCCTATCGGCTACATAGTTTAACGAATCATTTTATTTAACTAGGTAAACTAGTAAATAATGTCCATAATTAGGTCGCTGGGCTGTGAGGTGACGACACACAGGGATAAGGAAGTTAGACGATCCTCCCGGCATTTTGGAGGTAATGGAGGTAATTTGACAATGACTCCGAAACTGACAATTGTTGTGAGCATGCAAAAATGAATGTGAGTTGGTGGATAAAAATATATAATGATGGAACAAATAAAATGATATCTTGCATGTCATTGACATTGTGTCATATGGGAAAACATCCCTTTGTAAAGTTCACCCCCCTAATTTGGTGCAAGTTAATAATTTAAGATCATTTATATGTAGGCCTTATATGCAACTAGGTTGTTTAGGTAGCTAGAAGCATGTCAGCTCCTCTCTACTATGGCCACCTCCTCTCAATGAGCACGCATGTTGGTTTATATTGTTTTGTATTGTTTTATTCATAATAATGATCTGTACTGAGTATTAATGCCATGAGTATTGTTTTATTCATGATAAAGATTTTGCTAAATATTAATGACTTGAATGTTTGAACCTGGCTTTGAATCTTATCTGAGCAGGCAGCTTTTGATTAACTTTTATCAATGTGATTAACTTTTAATCTATGTGCAGCTTTTATGAGCGGCATTTTTAAGCTATTATAGCACCTTAAACATCAGTGCTACCATGTAGATTGCACTCCATTGTCAGGCATTTAGGCCTTAACACATTATGTATATTCCACTTAATATCCCTTTGTAGTGAATATGTAGTGGAGTTATGTATCAGTTAAACATGAGTGCTTTATTGATATGCATTATTGAATAATAGGCTTATGTTAAATAGGATTGCTCATTGAGAGAGGGCTGGTCATCCATCGGTCAAGACTTGACCTTTGGGTCTCTAGAACTTGAACTGTGGAACTCTTGTGCTTGAACTTTGTGTCTCTTGAGAGATAGCTGATTGAGTTTTAATATATATAGTCTTGAATTGAAAATAAAGATTAGTTTTTACCTGACCAACTTTGGGAAAGGCACAAGGCACTTCTGAATTCATTGTTTTGATTTACTTGGACATGAGAAATATTGATGACTGATTGAGTCAGGATTGATTGGATGATTGATAATTGAGTGAGTCAGATTGACAAGAAGACAAGTCTGGTCTAGACTGGCCTAGCCAGTGTACATAGAGCTTGGGGCTGCTAAGAAGAAGATGAACTAGCCCCGAGACTTTATACCTTGTACCATAAGTATATGGTTTCGTATTGCAGTTTCAACCATGAGCTGCCAGGTCGAGCAGAAACAAAAAATCAATTTGAGTTCCAGTAAACAAAAAAATAACATGTGGTTTGAGGCACTGTCCAATTTGATTAAAAACCAGTTTCAACAGGTTTCACCAGATCAAACTGACCAAAGTGGCTCATCTGCAAGTTATTCATCAAATTTCCCAAGTTCCAATCTGACATCATGAAAAAAATGCATGATAAATACGTTGATATTCATCATTAATTTAATTTTATGAGTCATGTACATGTGTAGCATCATTAACGTTATGCTTTTAAAAAGTTTGGATAATTGCTGAAGTGGAGTCAACATTTTTCAGATCAACGCATACATTTCATTTCATAAATAACTGCTTATTCAACAGTCTGGCCATTAAACTTTTAATCTAAAAGTATACGTGTACCATTCAGAGCAGGTGTAATATATTCATATTTAATAATATATATTATGACATTTGTATAGCTGAACCTTGCGTGAACTGGAGAGTTCATCCAAGGCTTGACAGTAGGGCTTTCATCCACGGGATTTTGGCGAAATAGAATAGAATTAACATATGGAATTAAATCGACAAGATAAATTCTCACAATATACATGTAACCGAATGAACAGGGACCTGCAGCTGTTGATACGTTTTTAAATCAATAAAATTAATAATTAGAACCTAAGTTAGAGGCTACTTAAGAGAGAATACACAGTAGTTGCTAGTCTTGTGATGACGGATGAAGGACTTATATTACAGTAGCTAATTTTAAACAAAAAACACATTTTAGTAGTAATAGTACTGCTAGTAGTAGTAGTTGTAATAGTAGTAGTTGTTGTTTTAGTTGCAGTAGTTGCAGTAGTAGTAGTAGTAGTAGTAGTAGTAGTAGTAGTAGTAGTAGTAGTAGTAGTAGTAGTAGTAGTAGTAGTTGTTGTAGTAGTTGCAGTAGTAGTAGTAGAAGTAGTAGTAGTAGTTGTTGTAGAAGTAGTAGTAGTAGTAGTAGTAGTTGCAGTAGTAGTAGTAGAAGTAGTAGTAGTAGTAGTTGTAGTTGTAGTAGAAATTGTAGTTGTAACAGTTGTTGTAGTATTAAGAAATGACTTAAAAAGTTACCATTAATTAACTACAGCACCATATATGGGTCATGTGGTGGCACATGTACCTTTAGACTTTCTCAAATAAATGCGCTGTTGGTATTGTGATAACCCCGGTCGCTGACCTTACTAGGTCAGTGACCGACTTAATGTGGACTGGGTGACCCGGACCACGTGACCACGGGGTCTTGGCGGGAATGCACCCAGGCTGCATCAGTAGCTGGTGAGGCAAGCAGTAGGCAGGTTGTACGGCGAGGCAGGGCAAATAAACAATTAAAACTGGACTTTATGTTTCTTCGTCTTCACTCAGGAACCTTACAAATTGGCGCCCGATATGGGACCCGAATCGATTCGCTCATAAGGGACTTGAAGGAGACGAGAGTAACGACAAAACGTTGCCGAGCGTGCGGAACCACGTGGCTCGGCGCGGGCTGTCATGGCGGCTGATATCGCGCCAGATGGGAGAGCGGGATCATCCCGGTTCAGGCGAAGGAGGGAGGCCCTTCCTCCTCGGTATGATGGACAAGGTATGGCTTTTGTTGATTATCTAGACGAGTTTACTAGGGTAGCCACTTTTAATCAGTGGACAGATGAGGAAAAGTGCTTTCATCTTTGGACTAGTGTCACTGGTCAGGCCAAGTTGAAACTGAGGCCATTGACTTACAGGAACGATTGGAGAGAGATGGTAAGCCAGCTGAGGGCTCTGTTCTGCTCTAATCGTGCGCTGGATGCTTATAGGAATAAGTGGTTTAATGCAAAACGAGGTCCAGAGATTTTTGTTAGATTTATCTAGGAAAGCGAATCCCGCTTCAACAGCCGAGGAACAGGAACGCTTTGCAAAAGAGCAATTCATGGAAACGGCTGGGTCCACTAGCATGCGGTTTTGTTTAGCGGCTTTAAAGCCACCCACATTACAAGAGGCCATAGATTTAGCGGTGCAATACGAGGCGGCCTATGAAGCTACCAAGCCGAGCAAGCCAGAGGTCAGGCCGGCAGGCGCTGTCGCCTTGCCTGTGATGCAGCCCGAGGTTTGCATGGCTACTGCTTCAGCCCCTCTGCGTGCTGACCCGCTCCCTGAGAAGGAAGGAGCCATCACGAGGCAGGATCTTAAAGATCTGGTTTACTCCATATTAGGGGAGGTAATGACTAAAGAGCCCAAGGCTCAAGTGTACAGCAATAGTCGCCGCCAGGACCAGGGTTCTTCTCCTGAACTCCGGCGATGCTAAAAAGGCTGGCCACCTTCGCAGGAACTGTCCCAGGCGTGACACTGACGACCATCGCGATTCCAGGAACGCGACAGGTAGGGACAGGGACAGAGACAGGGATAGGGGCAGGAGCCGTAAGTCAGATAAGCCCAGTAGCCAGCACCCAAAAGGGCGTAGTGATCGAGGTAAGAAGGGAGGTCAGGATAAGAGAGACAGGAAGCAGTCGGAAAACGAGTGAGGGTGGAGGAAGTATCCGTCCCGGATCCTTCACCTGCTGAAACAGCAGCCCCTCCAGAATGTTGGCAAGACGTGGTACTTGAGTCCTTGCCCCAGGTGTGTCAGGATTTGCACATAATGTTACCTCGAGGGCTATTGACTTCACAATGCTCTGATGCTCGAGTGTGGATCGCCAACCCCACGACTGAAAGTGTGCATATAGCAAAAGGGCAGGTGGTAGGACAATTGAGCGAAGTCGAAAAAGTGAATCCGCCGAAAACGGTGAATGCTAGCCAGGTGAATAATGAACCTAAGCAAGGATACACTAGAACGCGACTTCCCGCTCATTTACAGCCTCTTTTGGACGAAACTGACAACCTGAGCGCAGATCAACTGTCAGAATTGAGGAAAGTCTGAACACTGTTTCGAGGGGGGCAAATACGGGCTGGGACGCACAAGCCAAGCCACGCACAAGATTGACACGGGTGACAGTCGGCCTTTCAAAGTGCCCGCAAGGAGATTAGGATGGGCACAAAGCAGGGCGCTGTCAGATGAAGTAGACAAGATGCTGAGACTCGGGAGTGATCGAGCCCAGTAATAGCCCCTGGTCTAGCCCTCCTGTGTTGGTCAGGAAGAAAGATGGAACTTTCAGATTCTGTGTAGACTATAGGAAATTGAATTCGTGCACCAAGAAGGATGCTTATCCTTTGCCACGCATAGACGACTGTTTAGATACCTTAACAGGGGCCAAATGGTTTTGCACATTGGACTTGTCGTCTGGCTACTGGCAGATAGCCATGGACAACATGGACAAGGAGAAGACGGCATTCACTGCACCACGAGGGCATTTTCACTTCACAGTGATGCCCTTCGGAGTCACCAATGGTCCAGCCACACTGGAACGCTTAATGGAGTTAGTGTTGGGAGGGCTAGACTTGTCTACTTGTCTGTGTTACATGGACGACATAGTAGTACAAGGCCCTACATTCCAGAAGTGTTTGGGAAACCTGATAGTGGTGCTAAAACGCATTAGTGGGGCTGGGTTGAGGTTGAAGGCCAGCAAATGCGAGTTATTTAAGAGTGAGGTCTCTTTCCTTGGCCATGTTATCTGCAGGGAAGGCGTCAAGCCTGATCCCAGGAAAATAAAGGCGGTGAGAGAATGGCCGGAACCTACCACGGTGCAGGAGGTGCGCTGCTTTGTAGGATTCGCATCGTACTATAGAAAGTATGTGCGTGATTTTGCTGGATTAGCAGCACCACTACATGCGCTTACCTCACACCAGGCTGTGTTTAAATGGGATGAAACGTGTAGCAACACATTTAAAAGGTTAATCAGGGCCCTCACGACAGCACCAATCCTGGTGCTACCCCGTGAAGGGTGCCCTGTCATCTTGGACACGGATGCCTCTGACCTTGTGATAGGGGGAGTACTGTCGCAAATCATTGAGGGAGAGGAGCGTGTAGTAGCCTACGCCTCGCAGTGTCTTTCGTCATCACAGAAGCACTATTGCACAACATACAAGGAACTGTTGGCTGTGGTCAGAATGGCGAAAATATTTCGACCCTACTTGTATGGACAGGATTCAGTGCGACTACGCACTGATCATCGTGCTTTAGTGTGGCTGCAGAACTTTAAAGATGCAGAAGGTATGTTGGCCAGGTGGATAGCTTCTTTGACTGAATACAACTTTGTGATAGAATACAGAGAGGGCAAGAAACACGCTAATGCAGACGGCTGCTCACGCATCCCAGTGAGAGCCTGTAAGCGCCAAGAATGTCCTGACCAAGGTCACGGCCAAAACAGTGACCTTGTGGCTTCCATCACTCAATGAAACCTAGTACAAGGCTTCTGCGGGGACGCGAGTGAGCAGCCACATCATGTGGCTGGGGAAGGTCAACTAGAAAGTGAGGGATCCCAGGTAAGAGTGTGTGTGACAATGGCGCAAAGTGGGGGGACAAGATCTCTGGATCCAAATTGGATAGAGTCTTTTACTTCGGAGGAATTACGGGATTCACAAGGCCAGGATCCGGCTATAGCAGCTGCCAAGGAGTGGTTAGCCGCTGGTCAGCGCCCGACTTATCATGACATTGTCATTCACTCAGCCCAGGTACGAAATATATGGGCCCAATTCTATTGTTTGAAATTGCAGCGAGGGCTAGTGTATCGAAGTCACAAGCTGCCAACAGGTGAGACAGTGAAGCAGATAGTGGCTCCGGCGGCTGTCAGGCGCAGCATCTTCAGTCAGCTCCATACTTCTCTTCTTGGTGGCCACATGGGGATCAGCAGCTTGATATCTAAGTTGAGACGGAGGTTCTACTGGCCTGGCTACAAGGAGGATGTGGTACGCTGGATAGGCTGGTGCGATGTGTGCCAGAGGCGGAACCAGAGTGGTCTGAAGAGGGCTCCCTTGCATCAAGTACCAGTAGGAATGCCAATGGAGAGAATGGCCATTGACATCATGGGACCATTGCCAGTCACCAAGTCCAATAACAAGTACATAGTAGTCGTGGCTGACTACTTCACTAAGTGGACAGAGGCCTTCGCCCTTCCTAACCAGGAAGCATACACAGTGGCCGACTGCTTGGTGACAAATGTGGTTTTACGATTTGGAGCGCCCTATCACTTGCATAGTGACCAAGGGACCAATTTCGAGTCGAAATTATTCCAGGAAATGTGTAAGATACTGGGGATTAATAAGACCAGGACCACGGCTTACCATCCCCAGAGTGATGGACTAGTAGAAAGATTCAACAAGTCATTGGGTGACATGCTGTCAAAGCTAGTCAATGACAGGAGAGATGACTGGGACGACATGCTTCCCTACGTGATGTGTGCTTATCGGGCTACGCCCCATAGATCCACAGATATCACGCCTAACAGAATGATGCTGGGAAGGGAGGCGATGCTTCCTGTAGACCGGATGTATGGCCACGCTCTCCAACATAAGCACCACTATCCAGTGGAATATGTGGAGTGGATTCGTGATGCCATGGAAGAATCCTTGAGAAGTGCAGGTCGCAGATGAAGAGAGCAGCACAGAAACAGGCGAAGCACTACAACAGGTTGGCGAGAGAACAGTCATTCCATATTGGAGACTGGGTTTTATTGTTTTATCTGCCCCTGGCTAAGCAGAAACTGGCATTGAAGTTTCTGGGCCCCTACAAAATCACTCGAAAGATGGGAGAGGTCAACTATGAGATTGAGGCCCCAGCCACTGGAAAGAAGCGCATCGTTCATATTAACCAGCTGAAGATGTACTTAGCTGAGGTGACTCAAGACGACATGATCCAGATCCCTGATATTCCATCAGACGATCCGTACTTAGACCCATCTTTGTATGAAAACGGTGCAAGTGCGACCCCCCTTGACAGGGGGCAGGATCCGCCCTTGCCCGGAGAATTCACTGGAGACGCAGCGCCGCCTTGGCCTGGACGGCCAGCGCAAGGCGTAGCTGCAGGGAAAGTGATGCCAGCAGGGGGCACGGCTTGCCAATGCGCGATTCCCTGGATACAGGAAGCCTGGCAGATTCGCGTTCGAATCTGGGAGCGGCTCCATTTCCAGATTTGGAGCTGCATTCAGCTCCTTCTCGGGAATTGGATCCGGAGGCGGTTCGTTTTATACCTGGAAGGCTGAGGAAGCCACCTGACAGGCTAGGTCACAATGTAGGATACCAGTAGCTTTAAAACTCTGGTACCTGCATTTCAGAAGGAAATAGCACTTATTGCTTGACTTCTGGCACTTTGTTTTTGAGAATCTAGTGTTAACATGATTATTCAATAAATTCCAATAGTAGTTCCATTTAGACAATATATAGATTGATTTTATTTAGTCCTTCCCCTGCCTATGACTTTTCATTTATTTTTACTATGGATTCTCTTAAACACTGGCAAAATGTCGACATTTTAAAGAGGCGCATTACAGCAGTCACTTTCTTTAGTGCCTGGACATTTCATGTACCTCAGACTCATGGACAGAACACGTGGCCGTGTCCTATTGAGTGGGGTTTTTATATGCGCCACCCAGACTGGAACAACAGAGGCAGTCCTAATGAAAAAAAAGGGGAGAAATACTGCAGAGGTAGAGTTGGGCACTGCGATTAAAAAGGGCAGGGAAAACATGAAATAAGGTAATAATGATGGGTAAACGCCGTATAATCACTGGAAATATCAGGAAAATTAATTAGCAAGAATTAATGTCTGAGGTGGTTATGAAATGTTTTATCCCAATAGGACGCTCTATATGATTGATGAGGCTAATCTGGATAAGTCAGAACGTGATAAAGTTGCTGACTATGGTTACAAGAATGAATGGTTATTCTCTCTGAGTATTGTTGGAGGGTGATAAGAATTCGCATTTGTTCATCATGAAACGTAAAACGTACCTGATGGTTTGTTTGGCTTGGCAGACAAGGGTTGCTAAATGACGCGTTTCTTTTCTCATTTTCTCACTTTCTGTATTTCCTTAATTGTGTCACTGGTTCTAGTGACCTGCATTATGGAAAATTCCTGCAGTTGAGACGAGGTCAACCGGGTTCGAAATTCGAACAGGCACCCCTTTGTACTAATTTTGTTGTTTTCAAGTGCAGTCCCCAATTAAGAAATATTATTGGGGGGGGGGGAAAGAAGGTGATTAGAGTCACATGACCGTAAAAGGGCGGCAAAACTGGACACAGTGAGGCGCCCTGCCTCATACCTTCTGCAGTCAGCATAGTCACAGGACGTATATGACAATTTGGGGACTTTTTGAGAAATCTAACCACGTGGACCAATACTATAAAGATGTCATCCGAGAGCCGAGCTATTGAGGAGGCTACTGCTGTTACAGCAGTGCCCCTGGGAGTAGAGGAACCGCAGTTGACCACTGAGCAGACGGACATGGTGTGGGCGGCTATGGAAGCAGCTGGCCTGGAGATCGGGGCCGAGCTGGAACTCTCTGCAAGTGAGGCCGAGGTGGCTGCCGTTTGCGGCATGTCACCCACCTCGGAGCTGAAACCAGCCCTAGCTCCGGATTATTGGAGCAAGCAGAGACTGGAGCTTCTCCACATTGACATGTGGACCTACATGTCCACGAGGGAATACGAGGACGAGGACCCAGCTGTAGAGCAATGCAAGTCGGCCACTTTGGCCGAGGCAGCCAAGATGCGGCGTAATCTTCGTCTCCGTCCTCGGAGAGAGGATATGCCAACACCAAGTGGTTGGATGTTGGGGGACCTGGGTGTAGCTACCACCCAGGAGGACATCCTCAAGGATCTTAAGAGGCGACCATGGTATGCCAAGGAGAAGAAGGACAGGCCGGACACCACGGCCAGTGTCCCCCTTCTCCCGGCAGCAGTGTCGCCTGCAAGGAGAGATGAGGCAGCCCCGCTTACGGAGGCCGCCATGGAGGCTACTACGTCGACACCGGAGAGAAAAGAGCGGGAAATGGAGATGGCAGAGGACTGGGAGGCTGAAAGCGACGCGTCCGTCGCTGACAGTGCCCCCAGGACGGATATGGCTAAGCCCCGAGACGTGATGGGACTAAACTACATGTGTGCCACGTGTGGGAAGAGGGTGAGAGACAGGAAATCCCTCACTCGCCACGTGAGCGTGGCCCACGCTGAGGCCTATGTAGGTTTTCAGTGCACGGACTGCCCGGCTGCCCTGCCGTCGGACAGGCAGACTAACTTCAGGAGGCACCTGAAAAGGACACATGGCTATACCAGACACAGGGCCGAGGAGGTCACAGCGGCCACCGGCCTAACTACAATTAAGGGGCCCAATTCTGATGGGTCCCTGCCAGCTACGCCCGAGACGCGGGCCCTGGCGAATAGGACGCCCCAAGCCACAGCAACTCGCCCAGGAGACACCAGGGTAGTGCAGGTGAGGGAGGCTGCAGCGACCTCCAGCCTGCCCCCCGTAGCCGCCTGGCTACGCCCAAGCGGCCACACTCCACGGAGCACTTGGAAGCACCAACAGACAGCAGTGTAGTGCCTCAGGCACAATACCAGGACATTGTGCTCGAGGTCCACCGGGCCAGGGCCCAAACGGCAGCAGCCTCGAGGGAGAACGCCAGGTAGCTGACTTCACAGATCTTTAAATTTGTGCTTCACAGCAGCTGCTGAAACGTTTTATTCTTGATTCTATGCACAAGGTTTAACACTAGGTGTACATAGTTGTACCTGTCATGTGAGGTACACTCATGAATCCTTAATAGTGAGGTGGTCCTAAAGCAGTATCAATCAACTTTTGGCCATTTTTAGTTATTTTTCGAAATCGTGAAATGGTACAACTAATAATCTCGCCTTGGAAGACCTTATTGCAATACAAATAAAAAGTTCTTTTTTTTTTTACATTCGGACATTATTTGTGACACTTTACATTGAAGAAAACAATTTACCAAAAAGTATTAGAAAATAATTGAAATTTAAAGCACTTACAAAGAAGCAATGTAGCTGCTATCCCAAAGAACACAACAGTGCAAAATAATAGTTTCCTCCTGCTCGTCATACTGGTCGTCATACTGGAGCAGTATTCCAGGGAGCATTGATTGCTGCAGAGCAACTTGGGGCGCCGATCTATAAGCCTGTATAAGCCACGCAATCTACTTATCCACAGTCATAATACACTGAAATATCACGCATTAGATGTACATACATCGCTACAGCTTGCTGATTAACATGGTGAACTGTGTGTTTAGTTCACCTGAGTGCACATTTGGGTTAAAAATCATTGGAGGGAAACATCAACCATGCATGTCCAAACATAGCACATTATACAGGTAAATGCCTTTTTTGTTGAGATTTTGCAGGCCAGTCTGAATGGAGCTTTCACCCGTAGCTATATTGCTTCTTTGTATTCATGAAATACTACACGCAAACATCTCTGACAAGTTGTAAGGTTTTAACAATTCGAGGCAATGTAAGTTATCTAGGGCCAGCACCAAGTCTTATAAGTAAAACGAGTATCAAAGTCTTTAACAAAGCGTTCAAAAATCAACTTTGCAATGTAGTTATGCATTATATGTCACTTTTGTGTTCTCAGTTGTCATAACTTTTCTTATTTTTCTCTTTTTTTTATTTACTTATTTATTTGTCACTGTATGAATTTAATTTCAATTGTATTTAAATATTTTCTTTTTGATTTTATAATATAAGGATTGTGTGCAATTTCACAGCTTTTAAGTAAGCTATTTCTCTTTCCTGGTGAAAGATTATCTTATTATATTACTTATATTAAAGGGGATGGCCAACACAGCCAGTGGCACCATTCCCCTTTCTGTGTAATAATATTGAAAGTTGTACATTGTGAATGAATGTGTTGATCCTGAATAAAACTTACCTGTACTGAACAACTACAAACTGTGTGGGGAAAAAAATCAAGTTGATATCAGGAATCTGATAATGTCGATATAATGAAAACATGTCAGTTGATATAAACATAACCAAAGCCAACAGTTCAGCTTTTACAGCTGTAAAGCTGTAATGATACAAAGGGATTGCTTTGCCAACCTTCGACCCCCCCCCCCCCCCCTAAGAAATAATAATAAAATGATGAACTTTATATGTATTAACATATGAAACACAAGTACACACGAATGTCACAAGTAAAATGTAATCAATTGGATACAATAGTATAGATTTTTTAATTTTTTGTTGTTAGAAACATGAAGCACAATAACTATCATGTTGAGCATTGCAATGGAAAATATGCACATGTGAACCAAAACCACCAAATTCGTTATACATATTTACTAGCTAATGTACATAAATATCAATAAATTAAACAAATAGGAATCTCACCTTGACAAATGTATAAACTAATTATGCCATGGCAACTCATGTGACTTTGTGACGTGGCATGAACATTCATTACGACCTTAAATCTTACGTTTATTAGGAGAGAATCTCCATAATACAGACTAGCTATAATTCTCAAGAGTCACTCCCTCAATACAAAAACAACAATAACCAATTTATCACAAATCACTTAATTCTGGTGAAAGGTGAAAGGGAAGCGATACTGGGAAAAATGTATATATGTATTGAAAGTAAGTATATAAATCACTAAACTATAAATGGTATGATAATATCAGAATAAGTACCTATATCAGTGACAATAGCAGCACCTGTACATGTTTTAAGTCCAGACATGTACAATTAAAAGCTATTTCCTTGCAAAATCAACATCTTGCTGGTATTCAATGAACCGATAATGCTGCCCTGAATTAGCATTTCTGTGGATTTTTCTTGGAAAATAAAAATGCTTGGAAAGATAAATATACATATATTAAATAAGTGGCATGATCTGCCAATCACCCATTACTTTGACAGGCATAATTTTGCAAAATTTACATCCGCTAATATTTGGTGGGCTGCTAATGCTGCCCTGAATGAGCATTTCTGTGGAATTTGCAAAAAAAGTTACACAATCAGCCAATCACCTACTCCTTTGACAAGCAAAATAATTTCTTGCTGTACAGGTGTCGCCATATGAACTAAGGTAATGATTTTTAACATAGAAAGACAAACTACTTCTGCCATGACTATAAATCTTATTGATGATAGATGGAGATGTATTGTTGAACATGAATGGTATTCTAAGAAAGACAGTTTTTAGCAAAAGAATGTTTAACCCGGGGAACTGAGGAGGGAGTTACCTAAAATTTTCGTTGGTTATTCAAGCTGAAAATTATTTGAGTGCCTTTTACTGTGATTTGAACTGTGTTTAATAAACATTGAACTAACTGCATATGCTGTTCACAATAAGCAATTGCATTGCTATAATGGTTAGCTATATAAGATAGATTATTAGTACAAAAAGGTCCATATGGTCAGTGCCAAAGGGATATATTTACATGTGTACCATACAAAAATATAACACAGTCTGTGCGCTTGCCCTGGGAAAATGGGCCTATATTTGTTTTCACAGTGCATGCAACCAGTTAAAACTGCCTTTCAGTAGACCCTGTGAAAACATTATATATACAAAGTTGGCAAAATAGACATTGTGATACATAATATATTATCTAAGAAGCAACTAAAAGCAGATATAAAGATCAAATAAAGAGTAGATGAATCACTTAAAATAAAATTACAACAATATCCTTAATTAAAGACAATGTTTCTTCTAACTTTTTGCCTAATGTCAACATTTGCACTCCAAATTTTTTGTTTACCAAGTAATCAGCTACAAATGAATTTTATTGACTGTATAGAGTCAGTTGACTCAGTTTTGATCCATTTGGCATTTATCTAAATATATTGTCAACATCACTAAGATGTAGTGACATGTTTTGACAAAGAATTTAGTCATTATATGGCCTTGTTAACTTGTTAGAAACATGGCTTTGGGAGTTCATTCTAGATACAGGCAATTGTATATTTAAGTATGGAGAACAAAGTATAGAAAATGTAGACACTTACAAATACCTTGCATGGCCACATCTTGAATGTACATAAGTCTACCCACAATAAAATGCCAGAATATTTATCTACGCAGGCCAATAAAGCAATCTTTGCACTACAAAGTAAAACTAAATCAGCCTTAGGATATATTCCACCAGCACTAGCATTAAAAATGTTTGACACTTACATCCTCCCTATACTTGAATACAATAACATGTTATGGGCCACAAATAAAGAAATCCAAATATTAGAAAAAATCCAATTAAGCTATCTTAAACGTATACTAGGAGTAAGAAAACAGACCCCAAAAATAGGAGTATTTGCTAAAACTGGTAGATTCTCTCTTCTAATTAGACAGAAAATAAGTACATTAAACTACTTGGCAAGGCTAGCAAAATTGCCCGATTATGACATTCTAAATAAATGCCTAAAGATACAAGAAATATTACACACACAAGGCCAAGATAATTATTACAGCAAAGTAAAACACCTAATTGACTACTCTGAAATCACAGACTGGTCAACGAAAGATCCAGAAAAATTTGTAAATGAGATGAGGTTAAAATTGTACAAAAAAGAGCAAAACAGAATCATAAATGCAATACATGACTCCGAAGTGAACCCCAACCTAAGGACTTATAAGATCTTTAAAACCAACTATAGTTTTGTAACCTACTTAAACCTCAACCTCCCAAAAAAGACTTACAGTAACATAGCTAGGTTTAGAATTAGTTCGCATAACCTCAAGCTAAGGTACGACTCAGTGAAAGAATCTGTGAGAATTGTAATAACAACAAAGTAGAAGATGAGTGTGTGTGTGTGATTAGGCTTTACGTCCTGTATTTCTGCACCAGTTGGGCTAATTAGGACAAGCAGAGACCATGGCAATGAGACGAAGGATGAAACAGCCATCCAACTTCGAACCCGGGACCCAGCGGTTGGAAGCCCAGAGCGAAGTAGAAGATGAATTTCACTTCCTCTTAAAATGCATTGCCAATAATGTGCCAAGAATAGAGCTAAATAAAGAACTTAGTAAATATATTTCTGACTTCAATAATCTAACCTCAACTGAACAGTTTCAAGCAATAATGTCCAGCAAAGAAGGTGTAATTAATGCTCTTGAAATATTTCTAAACCATGTCCTCTAAATTTATTTATTTTTATTTATTTTTTGTTCCCCTGGGCTCTGCATACTACTATTATTTAAGTCCATACATGGATAGCCAGATTGGTTAAAACCACTGGGATAAGCAGTATATATATATATATATATATATATATATATATATATATGTTTTTTTTTCTTTTATTATTTGTCTATATTGTAAAATTGTATTTTATTGTTAGTATTTTTACTAGTCATAACCGGGACCAACTTGCTGTAAAATACATAGAACTTTACAACATTTAATATAGACTGTTAGTTTAACACTTTTAGTATTATTATCTTATTACTGTAAAAGTACTGTATTTTTGTATGTTATTATTGTATGTTATTTTATGTTTGACAAATGTATCAATTATGATAACATCCTGTCAATAAAATTGTATATATATGTATAAACATGTAAACGGTTGGTTAAAATGTCTGAAAATTTAGCTGCTTTGACTGGCCTGGATGTTGACATTAAAATGGATAGGATATTTAGGATTTACCCATTTGACAATACTATTAAATACTATTTTAATGTATACATGGCTATGCATGTCATATTGTTAGAACGACTTTTCTCCCATTGCTGTTTTCATCTGACAGATTAGTCAGTCTTAATGGCTAACCTGTCTTACTTTGCTAATTAACATGTCAATATTCTATCATTCCTAAGTAGGCCTAAACTGTATCCAAACAAGAAGTTTTAAAGGATTCCATCATCACAGGGGTATATATATATAGGGTAGTTAATTACGTTTCTCAGGACTAAAAATACATTATATATTAATAGTCGATTTCTATTATTAACTGAGGTTTCACCCACTTTTGTTGGCTACTGTATATATGTCACGGGAGGATGAAATCTAGCATCTCTAGTCTATACTGAAAAGCCCTCTTTGTGTATTGTTTACAGTGTGACCTGGATCCAACAAATGTAGATAATTGCCTCTTAAAAGATGCCAAACATCTGGTCAAATAAAATGCAATTTCTCACACTGGCTACAAATCACAAAGGGCAAATATTTGTCATTTATTGCTATAGAGTATTTTTTTCTACAAATACATGTACCAGGTTTTTTCTATGATATACAGGTTTTTTTTCTATGAATACCTGTACCAGGTTGTTCTATGAATGCATGTACCAGGTGTTTTCTATGAATAGATATACCAGGTTTTTTTTGTTCCTATGAATACATATACCAGGTTTTTTTTCTATGAATAAATGTACCAGGTTTTTTTTCTTCTATGAATACATGCACCAGGTTTTTTCTTAGAATACATGTACCAATATTTTTTTAATCTATGAATACATGTACCACGTTTTTTCTATGAATACATGTACCAGTTTTTTTTTTCCCCATGAATAAATTACCAGGTTTTTTTTCTTCGATGAATACATGCACCAGGTTTCCCCCCCCCATGAATAAATTACCAGGTTTCTTCTTCTTCTATGAATAAATGTACCAGGTTTTTTTTCCCTATGAATAAATTACCAGGTTTTCCCCCCTTCTATGAATAAATGTACCAGGTTTTTTTTTCCCTATGAATAAATTACCAGGTTTTCCCCCCTTCTATGAATAAATGTACCAGGTTTTTTCTATGGATACATGCACCAGGTTTTTTCTTCGAAAACATGTACCAGGTTTTTTCTATGAATACAGGTTTTTTTTTTCCTTTTCAGACAAATACATGTACCAGGTTTTTTCTAAGTGATGGTTCAGTTCAATATCTCAATACTACTGGGTCTGAAGCTTAGTCAGTTTATATGACCAGATATCAGAGGCAGACTGTCATATCATTGTAAATATTACGGCCGTTCACGAACGTCGCCGAAGTGCCCCTGCTTATCTGTATGTAAACCCCGCGCATGCGCAATGCTAATAAATATACATGTGCTACAAACATGGCGTTTGTTATGACATGGTGGTCAGCGCCGGGATTCGAAAAACCATATATCTAAGGATATAAGGATGTCCGCAATGTGTCAGTTTGCGGAAGTGTAGTACGGAGGTTCCTGGACGATCGGAGACGAAAAAGGGGAACGGACAAGGCAAGATGGCGAAATTCAAGCCGCCGAAAGAGTTGGATTTTACCAAGCCTGAAAATTGGCAGCCATGGCGCCAACGATTCGAACGCTACAGTATAGCTTCAAAATTATCAGCCGAAGAAGGGACAATTCAAGTGAACACTCTTTTATATGCTATGGGAGCTGAATCTGAAACAATTTTTCAGTCGTTTGGGTTGTCAGCAGATGACGCCAAGGTAATTAAGACTGTTCTTGAGAAATTTGACAGCTACTTTGAGCCAAAGAGAAATGTGATTCATGAGCGGGCTATGTTTTATGAACGTTCACAAAAAGACGGTGAGAGTGTTGAGGCCTACATTAGAACTTTACACGAAATGGCCACACATTGTGAGTTCACCAAAAAGGCAGAACAAATTCGTGACAGACTTGTTGTTGGACTTAGAGACAAGGAGGTGTCACAAGAGTTGCAGTTGAAAGGAAATGATCTGACACTTGATCAAGCCTGCACATTGGCCCGAAACACAGAGTCTGTCAAGAGACAGTTGGCCGAACAGCATCCTAGAGCAGTAGCTGAAGTTAGGAGGTCCAGTCGTGGACGCGGTCGAGGACGTGGTCACGCCAGTCGTGGGCGTGGGAGAGGCTCTCATCAGTCGCAGTCGCAGAGCTCTCACAGCAGCAGTCAAAGACAAAGACCAGCAGCACAGTCGTCCAGTTCGTCAACAGAGGAGATTCTGTGTCGATACTGCAATCGGAGGCATGTTGCAGATAGGAACTTTTGTATGGCGAAGAATGCAAAGTGCCACAAGTGTAATCAGAGGGGCCATTATGCTAAATGTTGCCCACAAAATCGTCAAGTCCGGGAAGTCGTTGTGCCCGATGAATATGGTGACTATGAGTATGACGAAAACTGTGATTATTTTCTTGGTAGCGTTTCCAGTGGTTCTGACAGGCCATGGGAACTTGAGCTGTGTGTTGGTGGCAGGTCAGTTAAGTTCAAATTGGACTCTGGAGCGGATGTATGTGTGCTAAGTGATGTGGCTTACCGTTGCATGAGCAATATTCCCAAGCTTCAGAAATGCAACATTAACCTGAAGAGTGTCAGTGGCAAGCTGGAGTGCTTGGGTACTTTTAGTACCAAAGTCCTGTACAAGAACATTCGTTATTTGTTAACATTCTACGTCGTAGCTGGTGCTACTAACAACCTGCTGAGTCGAGCTGCTTGTTCAGCTATGAAGTTGCTGCAAGTCCATCTAGATGAGACTGTGCGAGATGATACTGTGTTCGGTGATTTGGGCAAGATGAATTGTGCCCCGGTGAAAATTCGCCTTAAACCAGATGCAGTGCCGTATTCCTTACACACTGCCCGAAGGATACCAATACCTTTAATGGAAAAGGTTAAGGCTGAACTCAACAGAATGGAGCGTGAGGGTGTAATCAAGAAAATTACAGAGGCCACTGAGTGGTGTGCCGCAATGGTGCCAGTCATTAAGAAGAATGGAAGTGTCCGCATATGTGTGGATTTGAAGCAGCTAAATAAAGCAGTTGTCAGGGAGCGTTACGTGTTACCGTCTCTGGATGATCTTCTGCCAAAGCTCGCTGGTGCCCAAGTGTTCACGTCTCTGGATTGCTCGAGTGGGTTCTGGGCGATTCCTCTAGACCCGGAAGCAGCAAAGTTGACGACGTTTATCACACCCTTCGGACGTTACCATTTTCAGCGACTTCCGTTCGGGATATCAAGCGCACCGGAAATATTTCAGCGTGTGATGGCTGATCTTCTGACCGAACAGGAAGGAACCGTGTTGTACATGGATGACATCTTGGTCTATGGTGTTTCCAAGGAACAGCACGATGAACGCCTCAAGAGAGTGCTAGAAACAATCAGACTGGCCGGACTTAAGCTAAACAAGGCCAAATGTGAATTTTCCAAGAGCAGTTTGGATTTCTTAGGTCATCGTGTGAGTGGGACAGGAGTCCAGCCTGCACCTAGTAAGGTCGATGCTGTGGTAAAGATGAAACCACCCCAGAATGTGTCAGAACTTAAGTCGGTGCTAGGATTGTTCAATTATTTGTGTCGTTATGTACCAAATCTGTCAAGTGTGTTAAGTCCAATGTCTAGTTTGCTACGCTCAAGCAGTGTTTGGAGCTGGGGTAAACCGCAAGACGATGCTTTTAAGAAAGCGAAAGATTTCATTGTACGTTCACCCACATTATCTTATTACGATCCAACAAAGCCCACTATTGTGAGTGCGGATGCCAGCAGCTATGGATTAGGGGCCTGCCTTCTGCAACTACATGGTGAGGACCGGAAACCAATTGCTTTCGCTTCACGTACATTGACGGACGCTGAGAAGAAGTACGCTCAGATTGAGAAAGAGTGCCTTGCATCAGTATGGGCTTGTGAACGATTTGCTCAGTATCTGTCTGGACTACGAACTTTCACTTTAGAGACTGATCACAAACCCTTAGTTCCTCTAATGATGACCCGCGACATTGACCAGGTGCCTATCCGTTGTCAGCGTTTGCTATTGAGAATGTTACGATTCAATCCGGAGGTGATTCACGTACCCGGAAAAAGCCTGGTGATTGCAGATTCTTTGTCTCGAAGACCTTTACCCCATAGTGTTGAGGATTTGGAATTGGCACAGGAAGTTGTTGCCTATGTCGAGAATGTTGAACGCGGTACCTTTAGCCCCGGAAAGTTGGAACAAGTCCGTTCTGCTACGGACAATGATGATGAACTACAAGTTGTAATGGACTATGTGTTGTCTGGATGGCCACAATACATAAGAGATGTCCCGCAACAGCTTCGTAAGTTCTTTGAGATTCGACACCATCTGTCGATTTCGGAACGACTCTTGCTTTACGATAGCCGGATCTACGTTCCTTCAGCTTTACGTGCCGATATATTGAGTCGTATCCATCAAGGGCATCAAGGTATTTCGAAATGCCTGGAGAGGGCCAGAGGTTCTGTCTACTGGTTAGGAATCTCTGCCCAGATCCAAAATGTCGTACAGTCATGTTCGTTCTGCCAGGAACATCAGAGGACCCAACGGAAGGAGCCGTTGATGCCAACTCCAATTCCGGAGAGGCCGTGGCAGCGTGTTGCTGCTGATTTGTGTGATGACAACGGTGTCATTTATATGGTAGTTGTTGACTATTATTCTCGTTACATTGAACTATGTAAATTGGCCAGAATCACCACCAGTGATATCGTTCGGGAGTTAAAATGCATTTTTGCAAGGTTTGGCATACCTGAAATATTTCAAAGTGACAATGGACCGCAGTTTGCATCGGCTGAATTCGCTAAATTCGCAAAAGAGTTTGATTTCGTCCACTCCACTAGCAGTCCACATTTCCCCCAATCTAACGGAGAAGTGGAACGAGCCGTTCAAACTGCCAAGTCTCTGCTAAGTCAAAGTGATCCCGAAATAGCCCTAATGGTGTATCGTTCGACCCCTGTGACCTCTACTGGATTTAGCCCAAGTCAACTTCTAATGGGTCGCCAGATTAGGACAACTCTACCAACAATCGCAAGAAATCTACAACCAGGTTGGCCTGATCAGAAAGCTGTTCAGGTTAATGATGATTATGCAAAGACCTTGCATAAGCAGTACTATGACCGACGACATGGAGTGAAATTGTTGTCTCCATTGTCCTCAGGTCAGCAAGTAGTGACTAAATTGGATAGTCAAAAGACCTGGACCGGGCAATCGACGGTCAGCACCCATGCTGACACCCCACGTTCGTTGATCATCAACAACGACAAGACGAGCCGCAGTGTCCGTAGAAATCGACGTCACCTTATGCCCGTGGACCCTCCCGCGTCCTTGTCTAACCCTGTGTGTGAAAGGCCAATCGTTGCCAATTCCCCTTCCCCTTCCCCCTCGCCCACTGCCGTGACAACCAGTCCCCTCGGAAGACCCCCTGACCCCCGAAAGAGTGTTACCCAGTCCGGCAGAATTTCTCGCCCCGTGCAACGATTGGACCTGTGACAGTGACACTTTGAAAACACATCAAAATCTTGTGAATTGACTTTTATTTCATAAATGAACATTTTGACATTTTATTTTGTGATTTATATGTGCCAATATTTGTTTCTCGCGATGTGCCAAAGTTATTTTGTATTTGTCTAACATTTTGATTTCGTATATGACATTTTATGCTACCATTCCATTTATATGAACAATCAATTTTATTTCCTCTCACATGAACTTTTATTTTCATATTAACAATCATTGATGTGTATTTCTATATTTCCACACTTTGAGATGTGATTTTCACTGTTCTCAACATAAAAGCTACAATATATTTTGTAGTCAGAACATTTTAAAATAATGCTCTGTTGTTTAGATTAAAGCTACAATATATTTTGTAGTCAGAACATTTTAAAATAATGCTCTGTTAATTAGATTTAAATTTAAAATCCGAATGCATTGTTGTCATTCGTAGTCAGTTCAGTTTTGAGCCATGTGTAAATTCATAAGATCTTAAAATTTCCAAAATAGGGGAGATGTATGATTTGTAAGATGTAAAAGGAAGTAACATATAAAAGAAATTTTATAATTATTACAAAAGAATGAATTTCAATTTTCTTAAATTTCAATTATCTTAAAAGGGGAGATGTCATATCATTGTAAATATTACGGCCGTTCACGAACGTCGCCGAAGTGCCCCTGCTTATCTGTATGTAAACCCCGCGCATGCGCAATGCTAATAAATATACATGTGCTACAAACATGGCGTTTGTTATGACACAGACGTAATGATGAGATGTGCCCTTGATATCAAAAAGTGCTTTGATGCTATTTAACCACAAGCTCTGACTTAGTAAACTCATGTGTTATGGTGACAACTCAAGTGCTGCAAATTGGTTCAAGTCATATTTACACAGTAGAGGTCACAAAGTAATATGCAATAATCAATATTCCAGAATTAAGTTTGTCAATATAGGGGTGCCGCAAGGGTCGATATTAGGCCATGTCCTTTTCCTACTGTATGTCAATGATTTGAGTGTTCATGTTAATCAAGGATATTGCAATATGTATGCAAATGATGTTTTACTGTACAGGTAAAAATATCAGTGACTTCAACAATAAACTGCAGATTACATTAGATGGGTAAAATGAATGGTACAACAAAAACAGACTTGTTGTTAATGCCTCTAAGTCCAACACTATGCTTGTATGTATTAGACAGAAAATGTATCATTTAGAAGATCAAGATTGTAATATTAAAGTTAGTGTTGGTGATAATGTTATTCAAAATGTTAATGTCATCGAATATTTGGGTTTGAAAATAGACCAACACTTCTTGTGGAATGAATAACTCAATAACTCAATGTATATGCATTCCGAAATTAAAGTGCTGCCTCCTGAAAATGTTTAACTGAATAAAACAAATAATAAACTTTCGTGTATCTCACAAGGTACAACCCATAGAAATATAT
Organism: Alitta virens; assembly: GCA_932294295.1. Classification (NCBI taxonomy): domain Eukaryota; kingdom Metazoa; phylum Annelida; class Polychaeta; order Phyllodocida; family Nereididae; genus Alitta; species Alitta virens. The sequence continues at coordinate 18,775,339 of OW028582.1, forward strand.
AGCCAATTTTAGAGACTTGGACACTAAACACCAGATGACGTCATGTGAATTCAGGACTCTTATTGGTGGAGGGATTGCCTTAACCAATGGAAATCCTGAATTCACGCGACGTCCTCTTGAGTTTAGTTCCAAGTCAATGCAATTGGCTGTAAATTGCAACATTTTCCACACGAATTACAAATTTGTTGCCAAGGAAACTGGTCTTAATATTGAAGTGCTTGTTATGTTGGAGGTATTAACTGATGGATTCCATGTATTGATATTTCCATTTATTGATATTAATAAGTCACTTTCACAACACTTCAGTTGTATGGTAGGATTTTGTTCTTTTAGTGAAACTGTATTTATATAATAGCTTTATTCATGCACATCTACATGTCGCAATTTGTTCCAGTCACCAGACATCACACAAATATTAAATAACACAATATATTTACATCATGAGCAGTAATTTTAGTTGAGTATTTTGTATTTTGGTCCAGTCTCTGGTTTGTAGACAGATGCCCACATGTCTGCCAGACAGACAGACACATGGAACCTGTAAAACAAGACAAGTGGTAAACTAGTGTTCATGATTATGGGCCAAGCTGTAGGGCCAAAAAAGTCCACAAAACGATGCAGAGAAACCTCCTTTATCTGAAATAGGCAAATTAAGCATTGATTAGCAGTGGAAAATTAGAGAAATTACTTTTCAATACAATAATTATCTTTCTGGCTAAATAACTACTGTATATTTTTAACCGTGTCCAGACCTGGGCCCACAACTAGACATTTTTGACAAGCTGGTCTGCCTTAATGGCTTAGTAAATATATAAAGTGACACGTTTTCAGCTCTGAAGTAAATCATTATGACTAATAAAAGAGAAAAAAAGCTATTGGGGTCAGTCATTCTAGATAAATTGGCAAATAAATTTAGTTTAGTCAAAAAGATTTTCAGTGCGCATGGGTAATCAGGATTGGAAAATCCTTTGGTTAGCAATGTGCTATAATACTTTGAAGAATATGTGTGTAATATGTATGTGTACATTTATGAGTACAGAGATAAAACGGTAGGCAGAGGTCGATGTAATAAACCGCTATGGTCATACAGCCGTGGCCAGAAGTGTTTGGACACTTTAAAACACTTAAATTTTGGTCTGGTTTCCTGCTTTACGTCATTTTTTCTTGAATTATCTTCATTAGGAATCAAATTTACTGTCTTTAAAAACACAATAGCCACGCCAACAATATATAATAAGATACAGATGGTTGGTCAGATGATAGATCCTCATTTTTCACATGTTTTGCTGGAGGGAGTTAAGTGAAGCGCCACAAGATTCTGGATGAATTTTACCCTTGTGGCCTAAAAACAGTCTAAGTCCATTATTAAATGTAGTTCTATCAGGTATATTACCTGTAGTTCCATGAGCTTAGAATAAATGGACCTGAAATTATCATGTCGATAAGGGTGGTTGACAGATAGACAGGGAGACAAATGATGAACAAACTGACCGACATGCAGGCCATCTCAATACCCCAGGCCATATACATGGCCAAGGATTATAAAAGCTGTGATGCAAGATCAAAAATGCACCATGGTCACCATCAATAGCAAGTGGCCAAAAACGTATGGCCACAGCGGTATCTGTACTTCGTAGTAAGACTAGTACGTGCAAATAAATAATAACATATTGTCATCCAAGTGGCCCTTCATTTTATCTAATTGAAAGTCCTGGGCCCAACCCCAGTGACCATGCAGTACAGGGCATTGCACGGTGCCCTGTATAAACGAGTGTTCACCTACATTTAAATAAGATATTATTTATCATTATATCGGCTTACAATGAAAGTTTTGAAGAACCAGAGAGCAAGATTGCCCATGATGAGGAGAGCGATGGAGCCTCGTCCTGGTTTGTTGGTGGATTGATCCGTTGTACAAGCACATAACTGCAGACCAGCAATGACAAACACTCCTTGTAATATACACTGTAAAAAGTAGAGCAATTGCTGTAATATGAATTTGTTTAAAACTTTAATTTAGTGTGTCAAACGGTATTTTAAATGTCATAATGTTAAGTTCAATGGTGTATAATTTGCAAAAGGTGAGTCCCTGTCAAAGGAATCTCTGGTGCCGGGACTAATTAATCAGCCTTACAGACCTAAAAAATCCAGAGCGTGTGAATCCAGAACTCCCATTGGCTGATGGACTGCCTTTGCCATGCGAGTTCAGGATTTACGTGACATCTGGAGTTTAGTTTTTACGTCTATCAAATCTGCTGTAAGGTTCCTTGTGCAAATTTGTTGATTTTGGAAAAAAGAAGTGCATTGTATTAAACTTGTATCTCCTGAGGGGTTTTATGAACTACATTTCTATGGCAACTATGGTAAACATACATTTCTACATCACATCACATGTAATAACTACCACCAAATGTGAATACCTTGACCGCAGTTTGCATAGACTTGGAAACTAACTCCAGATGATGTCAAGTGAACAGGACTCCCTTTGTTAAAGAAAACACTCAGCCTATGAGAGTCCTAGATTTACATGACATCCTTTCCAAGTCTTTGAGTTTGCTGTAAGGCAGTCACTCAGCTCTGAATTCACATGATGTCATCTGAAGTTATGTCTCAAAGTCAATGAAAACTGCTTGACACAAACCTAGGATTCATGACCTAAAATGATAAAACCAAACAATCTAATACATTTGTGCTTTGGCAACTTAGGTGTAGTATTTAAACCGAGAATAAAAGCCACTTTACTTGAATTATATTCAAAATGGCCCCAGCCAAATTGAGGTATGTGGCCTTTTTACTCGCCGCTGAGTCAAAACTGTCATATTCTTCATAGAAGAGTTCTCCGGAAACCGAAGTAAATGCAACAAATACATTGTAGAGGACCAGGCCCCCCATTGAGAAAACAAGGAGGAAGTCATCTATTGTGTTTCCTGAAATTAAAAAGCATGAGTACTAGACATGACTGATTGAAAAAGAGGGAGAGAAGAATAATCATGAACCTATCATAATAACTTATTATTGAGCTCAGTCCACACAAAATTGTTTACACATAATACTACAAATGAGATGGAATATGCGCCAACAAGACGTGACGAGTGAGTGCATATTTCTATGAATAATATTTTCTCTGTGTGATGTAGGAGTTTCTTTGATGCTATAAAAACTAGTGGGCTTAATCTGCATATTTCTATAACATGTGGGTCTACAATGTATATTGTACAAAGCAAGTTCCCTTTTGGAATTAAAACGTTCCTTTATGGAATTAAACAGCCCGCTTGCCTGGCACTTGATGAATCAAACTCTGCTATACAAACCATTTTGTATGAATATCTGTGATGAATTTACCATGGATATTCAAGCCTTTACAGTGGAAAAAGATGGAGCAATGAGATATCGCCTATTGGCTACTTACAGACTTTTAATAAATACAATTTAATATGGAATAATGGGGAGTGCATGCTATAAGTGGCTCTTACATACATACCTCTATTGTAAGTGAATTTGAATTTGGAGAATGTGATGCCACAGTATATGACAGGAGGAATGAGAAGAGCATGAAGTATAATGTCAGACCAATAATAAACCATGAGAGCCTTTAATTCGTTTTTATCAAAGGTGAGAGCAAAGTGGAACATGATGATGGCGACCAGGGCACCAGCAAGCAGAAGTATTCCTCCAAACATGCCTGGAAAATAAAAACGAAGATCATAAGATAAATGAGGTCTCTAAAAATGTGCTAGATCACAAGTTGACATGGTACGTTAGTTTGTCAGAAGTCTCAGTTTTCTCATCTTTCATAAAACCAGTCCGTAATCCTTAAATGTTTGTGACAGGTGAACATTATTCTTGAGGCACTTTCAAAGTCAACTTTAGCCTCCATCTGAATCACTCCCTCCCTATTGAAACTATTTTGACCAATAGGCCCCTATTGGTTGTTTCATTAAAGATCTGGAGAGGGTTCACTGCATCTTGGCTTGCACCACAGACCTGCATAGTTTTCATTGATATCACAATGGAGATTTCTATCAAACGGCAAAAACTATTTTTCTTTAAATACATTACTGTTTATCACACCTTAATTACCAAATTTCATGACATTTCCCAAAAATACTGCAATTAGCAGCAAAATATTTAGTGAATTCATTCCATGACATTCGTATTACTAAATTACACCGATTCCATCGGGAAATTTTATCAGTGTTACATACAGTGTATAATATAGCACAGTATCTGACCTTTGTGGGACTTCGAAAAGATCTCCTCATGCTCACTGTTGTAACCCGTCTCATGCCCATGATGTTTCTGCCAAACTACCTTCTTCACAGCCTGAAGGATGTCCTGTACAAAAAAGAAATTTATACAAGAGTAGAAAGATAGATAGTTAGATAGATAGATAGATAGTGCTCCCCTCCAAGGCAAATTCTTGCCATTCAAGAGGGCTGATTGATGAGGTGAGAGAGAGGAGTCCACCCATGTTACATTTACTCCATGGGTGGGGTCTTTTACTTGCCTCAGCATAGACACCAATTACAAGGGACCACCAATTTAACGTCTTATTAGGATGACATCCAGCTGGAATGTTGCTCACGAAGGGCGCCTGAGTCCTGGATTAAACCTGAGAGGAGCAGGCCTGCGTCTTACAAACACTACCCACATAGATAGATGGATAATAACTAGCTAAATAGCTAGATAGATAGATAGATATATTACCTGAGTTACTCTGACATTAAGTGACTGATACATCCCAGCCATAGTGGCAGCAGCAACCAAACTGTATTCCAGGACAAAAGGGAACAGGTATGGAGCCATGGCGGTGTATATTCCCTCCAAATGAATGCAGGATGTCTGATTTGGGTAGATTTCTAACAAAAATAAACATATTTCATATTCACGTTTGTTTACTTCATCCTCTATTAACCCAGGTGGCTCCCCAGTAGCGACACATTTTTGTCTTCGGGGAGTCTCCTAATTCATATAATTTTTAATTATTCTTTTAATATATACATGGCCAAATGTGCCACATGCGTTTTTATTTCCATGAGAAGGATAAACGCTTGGAAAACGCATGGTTTTTAGCTAATTATAATGAGGCACAAACCATACGTTTTCCATGCGATTATCCGGAACACATGGAAAACGCATGTGGCACATTTGGCCATTGTATGTATCATCTCATCTCATTTCATCCCACCAAAAATTGTATTATTTATATGAATGTAATAAAAACTACTTTTCTGTCTGTCTGTCTGTCTGTCTGTCTGTCTCAATGTATGTAGCAAATTCGATTTCTTGACATTAGTACAAACGTGCATTATGAAGAAATTTATTCAAATTCAATGAATAATAAGCGATTCCCTTCATATTCCATCTGTTTATAAGGAGCCAATAATACTTACTGTTGGTACTTACTAGGGTACGTTTTATTGTAGTTATCTTTTTTGGAGAGGCTTTTCTCTGTCTTGTAAACTCCCTCCATGACTTCGAAAACAAGAATCCTGAACCAGTTGCACATATTCGTTGCCAAGACATGAGCAAAACCGAATTGTGCAAAGTGTTTGTGACTTTTCAAATGAATCTACAAATTAAGAAGGTCGGAAAAAATACATCAATAATATACAAATTCCCATTAAAATGTCCACAAATGTTAAAAATAGCTAGAGGGTCAGAATGGCAAGGGTTGTTATATGGTAAAAGGTAGACAGTCTGACCTGTAGCCTATACTTGTAAAATGGATGCCTTATATGACTATTCTCGGTCATTTTGAATGTTGAATATGTTCAGTACAATGTCCTTGTAGCATGCTGACTTAACACTGTCTAAAGCTAATTAATCATAAAAAAAGCTACTCATGAAAGGAGTTTGGAAACTACTTAATATGCTGACTAAGGGAATAATCACTGTTGATGGATACTAAATGTTTAAATTAATGTTTTGACCGTTTATGAGTGGTTTCGTTTTTGAGTACGTTTCTATTATTGCTTCTGTATAAAGCAACTAAAAGGTTTGGGACAGCCAAGATTATGTGTGACAAACATGACCGGACTCAAACAACCTTGCTCATGATCAAGTGCAAATGCTTTGATCTGTTTCTAGTACTTTCAGTTGCCAAGTAAATTGATGGCAGGAAAACTAGTGGTCTTCGTTGTTAAGATGATCTGACGTACCATACAAACTAATTTAGTTTCGATATATCCTACATTTTCCATGCATTTGGATAAACGCATGGTTTTTGCCTCATTATAATTAGCTAAAAACCATTCGTTTTCCATGAGTTTATCCTTCACATGGAAATCGCACGTGGCACATTTGCCCATGTAGTATTTCGTTTCAAACATTTTATACCTTAGTGTTCTTGAAAATGTAGAATGTTTGGATGACAAGGAAGATCATATGGAAGAACATGGGGTACACTTCCGGAAGGTGAAGGCAACCGCTTTCCACTTGGCGGAAATGCTCATCAATTTGGACAATGACATAGATGAAATTTGCCATTCCGAAAACTGCAATGTATAAAGAGCTGAGATTTACATGGTTTTCCATATATTTACAATAAAACGATCTGTTCTCCTGAAAGAGTTATCTTATGGAACCATTAAACTTGACATTGGTTAACTGTAGGATGGCCTAATAGGTAGGCCTAAAGAAAAGGTAACTAAGTTCATTAACGTCTGGCTATGGCGTGGACATATAAGTCAATGAGCTAACTCCTCCACTCGGACAACATCCCAGATAGCATTCCAAATCGGGCCAGCGTCGTTTCTTTATACTTGGGCCACTGTCGGTACAACATCGTTCAACATCATGCCGACATTGATTCGATTTAGAATGCTATCTGGGATGCTATATGATATAATACCATAAAGTTTGTAATTGTCCAGACATGTAGAAATGTTATGGCATCATTTCATCACTACATCAACCTCTGACAGTATATCTGTTACTTACGTAGTGCCCCAAGCCTCAAGTAAAAGCTGGCCCCGGCGTGGCCCAAACTGGCCGTGCCTTGAAGAACCATGACTTCATCAAATATTTCATCTGTCAGTGGGTTATGGTTGGAGTCTGCAGCATTTGTCCCTTGGCTGTTTGTAGATGTGCGTCTCCTCACTCTGATGAACAATTTGAGATTGTCACGAACACTATACAATTGCATCTCACCATTAATTAACCCCTCACTTGGATCATAATCTATTGGTCTGAAAGGGGCGTGGTCTTTGTGTGAATTAATAGTTCATTAAGAAGTTTTTAGTATTCAGCCTTACCTCAACTCATTAGTTCCTAGGCATCCTTGCCAATTTTTATTATATTATGTATATACTTGTTTTGAAATTATGTACTCGACGTCTTTTGACAAATTAAAATTATCTATCTATCTATCTAAAATCTTGTGAGTTGTGGTAATCATGGTGAGGTAGGTATAAGTTCGCGTTTTATTGTATGCATGGTCAACCTATTCAAGATATTGGTTGAATTAATTTTGATGGTTTAACTCACGAATCAGATGGTAAGGTTATGACCTCTATGTCTTTGATGGCTTGATTTAACAAAAAATATTGTTGGGTCACATTTAAAAAAATAAGTTTCATACAAGCCAATTAAAAAATGACTTTGTTCACATAAATGGCAAATTTGCCAAGTGCGTTTTCCATGCATTTGGATAAATGGGTGGAAAATGCACCCGGCACAATTGGCCATTTATGTTTTATCTAAATCCCTGAAAGGTGTACATACACTTTTTATCTGTGCTCTTTTTTTACATATAAAGATTAGAATGCTGGGAAACGGTTGAATCGATCGGCCACGTTAAACAGATTCACCCTTTCTCATTTGTCACGTTTCCCTTTCTAATAATGAAACAAATAATTTTCACTCACCCATAATTGGCCTCACTTAAATTTTCACTGGCCAATGATTGTCCAGATTGATGTCGATTGTGCCCTCTTGAACTTACAGACATATTATCAGGCTGCTGGAAAGAAAAACCCATCAGGTATGTTCATTGACAGTGGTCAGTTGATTATCCACATTATTAGAAGAGAAGAGATCAACTCACCTGGGTTGCGTTTTGCCTGTCATAATTAGAAAATGGCATCTCTGTTCCAGAATCTGAAATGGAAGAGAATAAATTTAATTTAATTTGTAAAAAAAGTTAATCTCAGCCTTTACTAAAGCAGAGCTCCTTTCATCGGGATATACCTAAATAATCAATTCAAATCTCTCAATTAAGGGTAACAAATGGCTCATTTACAAGGGATGCTAGCTGGTGACATTTTAACCATACAGTTAGTTTCATAAAATACGGTCGACTCTAGCTGTCTGTAGTGACCTGTACCTGGCTGTGGTCTAAACATGCCAGCTGCTTCTGTCCACTTCTATAGCTCATAATCGGCTTACATCTATCACCAGATAAATAGAAACCTTGGTAAATGTAGGAAATTAATCTAATATATCATATATATGTACTTTTAGACCCGGTTTTGAGTAGCCAGCTATGACAGCTTTGTCTAGATTCAATTTGACGGGCCGTTTTTAATGAAACTAACTATAAATGTATAATCCCTTACTTTTAAACGGAATATTTCAAATCAAATTTAATTTCATCATAATTTTTTTTCTATTGTTGAGGGTCAGTACACATACTCTATATATTCATACTATCTCTGAGGGTATTTAATCATTATTTAAATGGAATTTTACATTTTTCATGGTTTCAATACACCTCAATTTTCAGCTTTCTTCAATACATTGGAATTTTTTCATTAAAGCCCTCTTAATGAGGAAAGTTTATTGACCTCAATGATGACGTAGTCTGAATAGTGAGGTAGGTATACTATTAAAAAGAATGTATAGGAGTCAATTAATTAGGGTGGTCCGGACAGGTAGCATAGTTAGCTGGTTAACACTCTTCAGTTAAGAGTTACTAAAAGAACTGAATCTGATTAAAATATTATGTTGCTTAAACTTAGGTTCTACCATTAAATTGCAGCAGTGTCAGAAAGTAGCACTTAATTGTATCATCCACTGTTAATATAAGTTAAATGAACTATGGAAAAATACATACTTTCACGAAAATCGATTTGAAAGTTAAAAGCATGATTCATCTTGCTGCAGACAATCAAACTAAATTACATGTCATTCAAGCAAGATATTATGCATATTATATGTCCAAAGAAATACAGGATTCCCAGCACACCATGCAAGCAAGAAATAGTGTCCTCTATAAAGACTTCAATGATGCAAAGGCATGTTACAGAGATATGTGTAAGAGTGAAGACTTCAGCTTTTTTGATAACTGAAACTTGGGCATGTTCCAATGTGTCCCATGTTAACTTGGTGACTCACAACTGTAATCATATCAAGATGATGACTCACCATAGGCCAGAAACAGCTGTCATAATCTTGATATAAGACCTGTATGGTTTTTTTTACACCAGGAGGCAGGTTGATCTGCCCACCGATGATACGCATCAGTGAATCTATGACCTTCATTCAGCTGATCAACCAATGATCATGTGCATTATGTGTTATGACACATCTTCAGTCGTTCTGCCTATCATGAGTCATCATATAGCAAACACATTAGCAATAGAAAAGATAGGGATATGGGTCACTGATGACTCATCATGCTCACATCTTACTCCCTAAAGCAGGAATATTCTTCTCTCTTACACATATCCCTGTAGAAGCATATGAAAAGGCTAGTCAGGTAAGCAGTTAATATACACAACCTGCTGATGTAGTAGAAAAGCATTGTTCGTAAACAATAGTTTGAGAACAATTTATGCTGTAAGTTGAGTTTAGTTCAGGAGAAGTCAGATTTTTTGGCTTGGCTATTTGTGAATCTCTTCATAAATTTGATCAATTATAAGTAAAATGTCTGAATATGCAAAGATTTGGTCCTCTGTACATACATTTTCTGACAGCATAAACAGTTTAAGCTTGGATAAATGACATTCTAGATTTACCATAACATCAAGATTAAACCATTCTTCTGATTTCATAAACTTGGAAACTAAATGCCAGAGGTTGTTATGTGAATCTAGGACTCCCATTGGCTAATGGTAAGACATTCCTTTAACCAATGGGAGCTTTGGATTCATATGAACTTGGGTGTTTAGTGTCCAGGTTTTTTACTTCTTTTTTAGAGATACAGAGTCTCAAGCTTTCCACAGGCAGCCACAGTTCCAACTGGCCGCTAAATATAAATAAGACCTTTGTTAAGATCTAGGACTGGCTTGGAAGCGTTTTCCAACACGATTTGGTGACCATCATGCAATGGGACTTTAACATCGGCTTATTCTTAAGCTACAATAAAGCGCGGGTGCCACAGCTTGAGATAGGCCTATGCAGTATGCATGGAACGTGGATGGCGACCAGAAAGAACATCATACCTCAAGAACAGACGACCATCATCATACAATAATGAATACAATGTTCTGAAAGGATGAAAATGCCAGGCTTCTTGTGTCATCACTAAGCTGAAATTGCATTTTTCTTTGGGGATTCCTTAGAAGCGTGTATTGCACTGTGCATTCGAATTTCTAGAATAGGCCTATACCTAGCTTCGGGGGATGCACTTACATTCTAATGTTGTTTCTTTCTTCTTTTTTTAGATAAGTATTAAGACCATGCAGTGCAACTTCTTACCTTTTTTCTTTCCTATATTTTTAACTGTAATAAATTGAATGTTCATTGGTGAATTTAGCCAATTGACTCGGTTTGATTTCATTCTCATATTTAGAATAAGTAAAGGACACATCATGAGAATGCACAGTACCAGAGGATGAACTATAAAAGAAGTATACGAGAATGAGAACTATACACTTAGTTAGCACACTATATTCCTGACAGCATGCCAAATTGGGCTAATCTTGCCAATAAACCAACAAAGCATTGAGCCAATACCCTCTAAATCAAACAACACTTAGCTGCAGCTTTCTATTGGAAAATATAACTAAAGCACACCTGCTGCCATCTGGTCTATCAACCCTGTTAATTTAAATTATTCAATCCCCATAAGCTGCAACGGGTGGGGGCCTAGCTCAGTGGTAGCGCTAGGACTTCCTACCACTGTGCCCCGGGTTCAATTCCCAGTCAAGCCAACATTGGATGGCTGTTTCATCCATCATCTCATTGCATTGGTCTCTGCCTGTCCCAATCAGCCCATCAGGCACAGAAAAACAGGATGTAAAGCCCTAATCCACCCACCCACCCACCACCCCATGAACTTTTATAATCATTTCATCATATGCTTGCCCAGACTATATTGCCCAAAACTAAAGATATACAACAGCTGACAGTCTCCACAAAAATTAGAACAGAGGGAGCCACCAGCATGGCGTTCCAAACCATTGTTCAATGATGTTATCAAACAATAAGGTCATTGAGTGGAATTGTGATGTCACACTCAGGTAAAGTCAAAAAATGGTTGGACTGTCTCCTATCCCTGTGTTAAGTACGGGATGACATAAGTAACAGTTATATCCCAAATAGGAGGGAGTTAACATTTTTGTTGGCTATACGGAGGGATATAAGCAAATGAAAATTATATAACTGACTTTTACTCCATGAGGCATATTTACTAATTTCTTTAATTGTTTGATTTGTATATATCCCGCAATAGACTATGAAACTCATAGAAAAACTATGAGGTTCATTGTTGTGAACCTCATAACATAAATTATCCCTTATACAGAAAACAGCCTGGCCAATCACAGGGCAGCATTTAGACTCAGTGAATGTCATGAACGTCATCAGTAGAACTAGATAACTCTTCACAAAGCCCATAAAATAAACAAATTATCTTTGCCTGGCACAAGAAACCCTTTAAACTTTTATATTCCTTCCATCTGAATACAATTTTGGCAAAGGAGAAGATTCAGAAAGTCTTTTGAGGCCGACAATGCTTCAGTTTGTTGACTGTCTGCTTGCTTAAATGTTTTGAAATGGTAATGTCATCACCATGGCAACTATTCAGAGTGAGGCAGAACAGATGGACAAACAAAAGATCCCTACTCAATGCTGCAAAATAGTTCCCACAAAAAAAAAATTAAAATAGAAGTGTTATTGCGGGATATAAATAAACCTAATAACTGTGTGGTTCAGAGCTTGAACTTCACTCGTGATGAGGTTGGGCTGGAGAAGTTCAAGGCTCTGAAACACACAGTTATTAGGTTTTATTATATTTAATTGCTGTTTTTAAGCAAGTAAAGTAGTTTGCACTCACGAGGAAAAACCAACGTTTCCATTGGTTATATCCCTCTCAGAACAATAGAAAAACCGTCTAAGTGGAGTACAACAAAAATTAAAACCTCCTTTGGGAACATAAGTTATATCGTTGGTATCGTGGAAGACTCAGGCAAACCGGTTTGTCTAAATATTGCATAACTGTGGATTCTGATTTTCAAGGACCTCAATCAACTTGGACAAGGTATTTTTCCCCTTGAATTTGAAGTCTTGTGGACTAAAATACTCCATGAAATTGAGATTTTTCACTAACATTCATCATAGCTAAGTCTTCTGCTATGATCTATCAGGTTTCCTGTGGTTTAACCACTTTGACCTAGTCTTCCATAGAACATCTCAACGGGACACTCATTCCAAAATGCTGTGTCCTAGTATTCCGCTCAAACTTAATCGGGTAGGTATAAAAGCACTCTTAGTCAAAGCAGCAGAACTGATAAGGAAATGAAAACTGAGCCTCTTTCAAGCAAGGTTAAAAGTTGGTTTCGCTTAGTCTTCTGCTATTAATGTGTGAAATAAGGTATTTAATATCCTTAATGATAAAATAGATCGAAAATATAGTCTCAGTTGTTATAAAAGAAGGTTAAAGTTTTTTCTACTTCAGTGTAATGATCCGTTATGGTAATAATTATAATAATTATAAAATATTCACATGTTATTGATATCATTTTTATTTATACAATTGTCATTCAGTTTATTGATGTTGTTTCTATAATATTTCTTTTTTTTTGTTTTTCTGTCTAATCATTATTATTTCCTTTGTTTCACCACCATTGTAATATAGATAATTATTAATTTTATTGTATGAGCTATATATGCCACTTGGCATCAGCTTATGTTTTTTTTTTTTTTTTCGTGTAACTGTAATTAACTGATGAATCAATGGTATGAATAAAGTGAACTCAATATTTCTATTTAAATTGTAAACAAAACTGATTGTACATTCTTTTTCCACACTGGCATATGAAGACTTTGGTGATATAAATGTTGCCAATATTCTGCACCTGAATATGAAACTATAGTGGCTTTGACTTTCACACCTTTGGATAAGTCTCTTGAGACTGCTGAATTTGCTTTGTCTGAGTCTTCCATGATACCAACGAATTACAGACAGGATGATATCACTCACCGGAATGGGCGTCTATGACGGCTCTCATATGTCTGATGTTTTCTGTTTGAGAAGATTGATTAGCATGTTAAGTCAAACTGGTTAGGCACACAAGCCCATTCGGTTAGTCGGTAAACATCTACAAACCATCCAGATACTGAAAATACTTATATTATCCCACAAAAGTGAGTACACCACTAACTGCCACCACCAAGGGTAAATTCCTCTAAAATTATGTGCAGTTATTACAGCCAATTTCATAGAGTTGGAAACTAAACTCCAGAGCAGAGAGAGCTGCGCCAGAAGATGTCATGTGAATGCAGGACTCCCTTTGGTTAAAGCAGTCCCTCAGCCAGTGGGAGTCCTGGATTCAAATGACGTCCTCTAGAGCTTAGTTTCCAAGTCGATGAAATCAGCTATAATTTAAATAGTGACCACTTTGACAAGTCATAAACACATTTATTTCAAATTTAAAGTCTTAATTATTTAATACATAGTAGTCTTAGTAAGGGGTGCACCCACCTTTGGTTACTGTAATTACTAATATTGGTTACTTGACATGTTTCCAGTAATTGGTTATCATGGTTAAAATGCCACACTGCAGGTTCAGTTACACTCCTTCATCGTTAGTTAAATCCCATGTTACTAATCTAAGTAGTTTCATTAACTGATACAAGACAATTAATCGTCCATTAATTGGTAACCTTCCATTAATTGATACATAACAACTAATCTTCCATTAATTGGTACAAGACAATTAGTCTTCATTAATTCATGGAGTCACTATTCGATACATTTGGTTTCATACAAACAGTTTTTACCAGAGGATGATTCATGCTCTTTCCCTGTAAGCAAGTTATAGGGTCATCAATGACTATATTGCAGCAGATTTCATAAACTTCGAAACTCAACTCCAGAGGACATCATGCGAATCCAGGACTCCCAATGGTTGAGGGACTGCTTTATCCAATTGGAGACCTGGATGCACATGATGTCCTCCAGAGTTAGGAATAACACACTCTAGAAAAAAGGTGCAATAAGGTTCCTAAGGAGTGGGAATACATTAGGGTGCTCTGAAGGGCATTATTCAATAGATGGACATACTGAAAACAAGTAAGGTGCTTAATGGGTTTTCTACATCAAAAAGGTCTTTCAGTTGTACCAAGTAGCACCTTAATTGTACCCTAAGGTTCTGTGTGAAATCATATCAAGGGATTTTCCAAAGAACCCCACCTACAAATACTTCAATGAACCAAATAAGGTACTTCATTTACAACATGCCAAGGAACCTTATTGGAGCACCTCTTCCCTGTTAAGTGTATATTTTAAACCAAAACGGTACAAAAAAATAAGATCGCGGACCAAGAAGATATTTATACCTGCTTGGGCGTTGCCTGTTGGTGGATTGACCATCCGAAGCATGACAACTCCTCCGGGCTCCTGGTTGGCTTGACCATCGTCTTCCCCAGTTTGGCCTTCTTTGTCTTTCTTGGCTGAGTGCTTCCTGTCAGATAACCACATGTAGATGGATACATAGACGAGAAAGGCGGAGGAAACCACATAGATGTACACATTGAAAGCCTGTAATAAGAAAAGCAAGTTGAAAGCAGTGAAAAAAAGGCATACATTTCTAGCAATGCATCACTGAAGATAAAAGTCACTTCTGGTGTTAACATCACATCAAACCCTGTAATCTCAATCTTGGTCATTTTGCACTAAACAAAAAAAACTTTATGGCATAGCGTTTCCCACACAGGCTCGTAAAAAATTCTAAGTGATCATAAATGAGATACAATTGTTTGACATAATGGTGAGGACACCAAGAAACATATGACAATAACTTTGCATATATTGATATACTCTTGATAAAACGGGACGACTGAAGGGGAATACCCAGATGACGTGCCGAGTCAGCCTGGGGTTCGGCCAATGTTGACCCATGTGGGTCACATCAGCCAACTGATTTGATGTGTTGTCAGCAGAGTGATTGTACAGGAGTGTGTGTGGGTGGTGTGGGTGGATTAGGGTTTTATGTCCTGTATTTCTGTACCTGATGGGCTAATTAGGACAGGCAGGGGCCATGGCAATGAGGGGATGGATGAAACATCCATCCAACTTAGGCTCATCCGGGAATTGAACCCAGGACGCAGCGGTTGGAAGCCCAGCAAGTTACCACTGAGCTAGGCCCCCACCCCGACAGTACAGAAGCAGATTGGGTCAACTACCTTCCAACATTGGCTGCCGTTAGCTGACATCGTAGTGATGTTGAGCCTATCTAGAATGTTAAAAAGTGTAAATATACCAGAAAGTAGACTGTTGAAAAGGCTGGTAAACAAAAACAAAACACACCCCAACTGTGGTAGTTGTCATCCATTCATCTCGAAGAGCTTCTGTGAGAGGAAACGCAAAGCCAATCAGGCTCAAGATGCCACCATACATGATACTCAAATCAGAAGTCAAGGCAAAGCTGAAAAATCATTGAATAAACATGAAGCATTATACTAATGTTCAGTGAGCCACCTCAATTTCATTTCTTCATTCAGTATACTCATTATTTTAGTTATAAATGGATGCATTCTTTGATTCTTGTATGCTAATGATTCAAGGGATTCCTGCCTTAATTTATTAAATGATTGGATGGCCTTTGGCCTTATAGGGATCTCTCTTAAGAATAGTTGCACTATATGTATAACTTTTTTTAAAGTAAACCAGTCCCTATAATATTTTTTGTATAACACTTTTTCATATATTATATTCTATATACATTATATACTTTACTGTAAATAAATGAGTTCTGAGTTCAGCTTACAAAAGGTCTCTCTTCCTCCTCCCTTCCCTAGCCATTTGCTTCTTCTTCAATTTCTCTTCTTGTCCAACGTCATCAATAACGAAAGAAACAATGGCCTTTGTCTTTGTGTTTCTTCGTGATTCAGTTGGAAAATCGTCTTCAGAGTCTGAGTAACCTATGTTGTCATAGTGACGTTTGCCATCCATATCATTGGAAAGATCAATGACATCTTGCAACGTCAGTCGTGTGTCTGTGACATCATTTGGAACATGTGATGTCTTCCTTATTATGACATCATCATCAATATTATCATTGTAGCCACTTCTTGATGACACAATGGATTCAGCATCAACATCATCGTCATTTTCACTTTGGCTCCTCCTTTTTGACCGTTTAGATGAATTACTCCTCTTTTCAAACTTTCCTTGCGATTGTGTCACTGCAACGTCATCCACAGCGCCACTAATGACGTCATCGCCGTCAGGACTGTCACGCGTTTCGTCTGGTATTCCATTCCTGTCCTCCATTTTGTTGACTGTTTTGAAATTTTCCTTGAATGGGTTTTTCTTCCAATAACCTGGATAGCCAATGGTCTGGAATAACAAGGGTAGCTGGTTCAATGTTTTACTTGTTATGTCCTTTTAGAAATGCTGTTACATAAGAAGTAAAGTTTTGTTTTCTTTGCCAAAAATATACAGTGTCACCCCACATTTAAAAACAACCCTTGACAATCACTGAAAGTTGCATAGATTACCATAATGGCGTTGGTCTAAGTTCTGGAACTTTGTCATTCCAATAACTGTTACAGTAATTGGTTAATGACCCACAAAGTGGTCATAAAATCTAATATAGGTGGTCTTGTTATTGGGTGTCCAAATAGCGGGGTTCTACTGTACTAATTCTTGTCACGCAATGTAAAAATCTAAAGCAAGGTTGCTGAATGTTTTGTGCCAATGTTTTATTGTGTTATAAATAGAGCGTATATAAATAGTAAGATATATGATGCATGGATAGCAGGCAAAGACTATTAACTCATTCAAAATAACAATCTTCTCGATAGGTTTTTGCTTAATCTATCTACATCTACATTTTTTAAATTGCAGAAAATGAAGTTTAAATAGGGTTGTTGCTATCAATGGGAAAAAATCCATCTCCGTCTGCGAGTGTGACACTTTCACGAAACTTGAAACACTAATGCACTAATGTGACTATAACTATAAAATTGGGGGGGGGGGGGGGAGAAAAAAAGGCAGATCTTGAACATCGAGGTATGAGACTTTTACCAGAATATACTAAATTAGTGCAGCTGTGCTTTTTGGGGTCTAAATAAGTGGAAAATATGCAAAATGCCTTTTTCAATTCTCCATATCAAAGACACTATTAATCCTTCATGAGTTATTTGCAAATAAAACAAATCTAAATCATAGTTTAACTCACTAAATAACTCCACTTTGACATCGATTATTAATTTTTTATTATTTTTTTTGGCATGAAATTACAAAAATAATAACCCCCCACCCTCAAATTTTTTCATATCTATAATTTAATATTTTTATCATCTTATTGCTATATCTTTGCATATAAGACATTCCATAAATATACCTAAACTACACGGAAATTGAGCCAAACTGTCATTGATCTGCTTAGTAGCACAGTAGTTTATGCTGTTTGGCATCAATCAAACCCCAAACTCCTCCATTGTCCTGCCAAAGGTGTTTCGTCACTTATTACTGTGCAGTCTGGCAGCGATGCAATTCAGACTCCTATCAAAACCATCAAATTTGTTCAGGTATGTTTGTATTCATTGAATATTTTACATCAGCAACGTGTTTATCATGGGGAAAAAATAGTTGCACCAAGTATGACATATTTCATAATTACAGTATGCATTTCACCAGAAACACACGGGGTTAAACATGAAGTGCATACACAAAATATAGTAGAATAGAATGCTGATATACTCCAGCAGTAGTTACACAGGTTTTCTTGAATGTATGTACGATATCTGTTGAGGGTTTTGTTGCAGCGCAGCCTATTTTTTCATCTTCTGATATAATTCCTAATTGCTGATTGATTTAAGATTCTAAAACTAAACCCATAGACAACGATTCGGGACTACATACTTTTATGAGTAATTGTTTTGTTTTGGTTTTTATTGTGGCTTACACAACATATCTCCAGCCTTTTAATATAATCTAAATGCGAATGGTGCTTACACACATACCATTACATCACCAATATCATACTGGAATTTACTATTTCAGAAAAAATAACAAACAATAGTGACAGTAAAAAAAAAATTGATGATACTGATTGTATAGAGTTGTACTCACTTTTTGGATGTGCTACATGTAGTTCACTTTCATTTATCACACATGCTTCAGTAAGTTTTATACAATACAACATTTGGTTGAACTCTAAATATTCCGATGCTGAACTATAAACCTAAATGTTTACATGACTTTAAGTGCAACAACATTGACCCCACATCCCCCTAAAGCTAAGAATTTCCACTGGCTGTGTGATCCGCATTGGTGTATAACCTATTTCCTTGTTTGTGTGTGAACAACTTTTCAAAACAATTTTATTTTTCCAAGCTATTTTTGGAAACAAAGTGGTGCCTTATTTGCACTTAGAGATCAAGAACAAAAGAACCTGACAAAATCTCATCAGGAAAACACACGGCGTACGCCTTTAAATTAACCCCTCCCGAATGAATGAATGAATAAATAAATAAATACTGAGTAATTACCTGAACTAATTAGAGATTACATTTAAAAGTACTGGTGTTATTACACTTGGCCAGTGAATCATTTTTCACAGCTTATTTTTATGAACAACGAACTTTACATGCTCTAATGTTTGTCTTTGTTCAAAACAATAACAAACACTTTATCGTTTGTAAAGAGGTGTCAAGCTTAGTGTCGTCCTGCCTATATCAATTAGCTCCAGGAAGCCTAACAGAAAAGACACAAATCAAATTGACAAGTTAATTATACATTGGCACAAAAGTTGATGTTCACTTGAAGTGTGATGTGAAAGCTGCATATGTGTTGTGAGTTTAATTTAATTCATATTTGTACTTTTGGTTATTATAATTCTTTCATAATGTGTATTTATTGCATATTCTAATGTACAAATTAAGTATCATATCAAATCATAGTTCTAAACATGTGTATTTACAGTTCTATTCAAAAGTATGGCTACAACTATAATTTACATGTAATTTATCTTAAGTCTATGAAATATACATGCGTAAGTTCAGTTACTATTTTTGTGTTATTTCTGTTTTGCAGATTCCCCTGGCGACGGTTAACCCATCAGAGTGAAATAAACTTGCATCTCTAAAAACTTGGATTGTCATCATTGACATACGGTTGACAAACTTCATTACTTTAGACTAACAATGATGAAGTATAGTATCAGTAAAAAGTTCAGTTATAGAATTGAATACTTTTCTATAACATTAAGTTAAATTGTATTTTTCTTTTTTGAGTGTTTCTTTTTTGCTACGTGTTTTGGATGTTACGCCTTATGTTTCTTTGTAATGTGACCAATTTAAAAACAGCTTTGGCTGAATATTGTGCTCATTATCAAACACATTGAACAACCGATTGACAAAGTTTGTAATATTGCAAGAGTGGATTGCATTACTGTGCATTGAAATGATCTTATTCTATATGACTATAGATATCTAGTCACAGTGACGATGCCAGAAACGAATACCTACCCCCTGCAGCATTTTTGACATACTTTAAAAAAAAAAAGACTTAGTATTAGTCATGCCCCTTGCAACAGCAGCTATATACTGACCAACAGGGTTGGTCAAACAGACAAGTATACTACCCAAATTAGTCTTATGACCTAACCAAGTGAAGAGTTTGAGCTCACTGTGAGATCAATGTGAGCTAAAAGTGTTACCATGCAAGGGTCTCACAGTAAGCTCACAGTGCGAATCTTCTGTGAACAAAAAACTCCAAGAACAGCCTTTATTCTTGATTGTCCCAAGCTGGGTTTGAACCAACCAACTAACTAACTGCTTACCTACCTACCTAAACAGTCCTACACCCTAACTACATCAGTTAGTCACATAGAAATTAGGTAGCCTCCGTCTTGGTATATTTAAACAAATGAATAAGGGATAGTGAAGCCACTTTTATCAAGTCATATAATTTAATTCAATGGATTCGTGGACTGGTGCAGTGAGACTCTCTGGATGTCTTGGTGTATGCTGTATCAATCATTAAATGATGACAGTTACTTATATATAAGTGGTATAAAATTAAAAATACAATCAACCTATTTTTGGCATGAGTTATTATGCTATCAGATATTAAAGAACTAAAGTAGAATTACTTTTTTCACTTGAGAGTAAAATGAGCGAGAATCAGACTGGCTACTCACACAGAAAGCACACAGAAAGCCGGCATGCTAGCCATTACACCACGGATGCCATTGCTCCTGGTGGTGATTCAAAGGTTCAGAATAAAGCTGCAGTTCTATTTACACACGGTCATTTTTAACAATCATGAAAACTCCTCATAATTTTCAAAAATACCTCAAGTTAGTTTAATAGGTATTTTGCTATGATTTCTATTTTCAGGCATATTTGAACATTTCTTAAAATGCCTCTTAAACAGATGCTGTTTTTCCCTCTTCTAACATGACTAACGGTAGGCCCAAATTGGGTTCTTTTTGTCAATCAAATTTTGTAAAAAATATATGCGTGACTGTACTGTAAGCCTACCTTTTCGCCGAATACCCTCCATATTAATCTCCTGGCCATTGGAGTCCCTTTTATCATATTTTGAGACTTAAAAAAATGTCTCTTTCCAATGTGTGAACTTGCCAGGCGTCCACATCAGATATGTTGCTTGCAGTATTTACGGAATTTCTAATCACTGCTGGCCATTTATACGTCCATATATGGCATATGCAGGGTAAATTCTTGGCACTGGGCAAGGTCAATGGGGGCACTTTTAGAAAATTACATAATTTAGCCCCAAAGTGTCCAGCCCCAGACAATAGATATGATTACGAAACTAAACCCCTTTTTCAATTTGTAACAATTTGCTTGGGTTAGAGATTATAATGACCATATTATGTCAACATGATCAGACAGGGCACCACCCAATTATGTAAGAAAAAACCATAATAAGCCTAATGAATCGATGTGCAATTTTTCAGTCACATTTGCCCCCCTTTTCTAGATGTATACTTCATCTCTTACGCTGCATGTGAGGTTCTGAAAAGCTCTGAAAGTCCTAAACCACACACATTCTGATAAATTTAACTCATAATGTTAGTTATACATAGCATCATGAGCGAATAAACACACAAAAAACACATTTTCATCCAAGTGCATTCATAATATGCGTGTCAGTTTGATGAGCGATGTGTATGCTGCTTCAGAGTGCCAAGTCTTGGGAGTGGTAAGAAAAACATGGCTTTGTGGATGCTTAGTTGAATGGAAAATCATTCCCCAGCTCCCAAATGGACAAGTATGTTCCCATGAAATGCAGAAATATGTAAAAATTTGACAGACAGGCAGAAAAATGAGCAGCAAGACTGATAAAAAAAAGACTCTCGTGGCATGCAATCGAATTAATATTTTACGCAGTTTAAATGATTGACACACCAGTTGATACAAGATAACCTCAATGGGCTCCCAAAACTACTAAGACCACCCTCCATGTAAAGACCATTTAATTCAGTCCAGGGATGGATCCAGGGGGGGGGGGGGGGTGGAGGGATGCATCCCCCACCAGCCAAAAAAAAGTAAAAAATAACAGTTAAAAAAAAGTAAATAAAAAGCACTGTACATATAGGCCTAGCAACCGGATTGATTCTGAAGAATCAGAACCCCCCCCCCCCCCCCACAAAAAATTTCTGGATCACCCCCTGATTCAGTCATTTCTATTTCCCAATGGTGGTTGTAATCGTTGTTCCACATCATGTCTAGGGAAAGGACATTTTTATAGCTATATATAATTGGCTTCATTCTGTGCGGATTTTATTAACAACAAAAAAATGAACCTACTACTCTTGACATCATAACCGAAAACGTAATTAGCTAGGTCAAGAACCATACTAAAATCACATAACTTTTTTGAAAGGCAATTTTGACTGCATAGAATCACCGAGTCTCAAAGGTGTTTTTTTCTTTCTCAATTTTCTTTAACTCTTTTATTCTATCTTATTTTCTTATTTAAAATTAGTTTACTACAGAAGCCATTTTAGGACATAAGAAAAAAAAATTAAATTGTATAAACGATTTAGTAAATTGTATATACGAAGTAAATCATGTATACTAAATACTAAATTTAATTTTTTATTTCTCATTTCTCAGTAAAACATATTGACTAGATCAGACTAACTTCATAGCTGAGATCAAGTTGGCAAACTTGATCATGATAGTCTTTTAGCCAGACTACTATACAGTCATCAGTTAAGAACAACTTAATATCATTCTGGGCCTGGCATGTGGAAAAAAGGACAGTTCAGAGGATGGTGCAATCGGACCAAATAGTATGCAGAAATTATCATTACTGAATTGCTCTTTAGAATATATATACATATAGGGACAGCCAATTGTCCGGCTGCAGTTCAATATATTTAATCTTTAATCACACACATAAATGGTGTACTTGATATGATACAATGTAGATAACGAAAAATCAATTATTATTTACATAGTATATAGTTGATTTAAATAAAAGATAGAAGAGTCTCTCATTATGAGAAATCTTCAGTCGCTTGAATTGTCACAAGGTCACTTTCGCTGCAATTGTAATATGACACTTTACATGAGCAATTTAACATGTCACTCTTTGAAATTCCAGTATTTCTCTGTATGTGGCTTAAGTTGCTGGAAATGATTGTGTTGGCACAGTTTATGCCATTTTGAGCCACATATCTAATTATGGCATTGTCTGAGTTCATCATTGACTTTAATAATGAGAGGAACCTATTTGAAGTCAGATCCCATGAATGGGCACAGTCCATAAGAGTAGGTCATAGGTCATAAAATCTACATGGGGGTGATGAATGTATCGAAAGTTTACATACCCTATCTCTCATTGAAATAGAATAGTGTAGGGGTATGTATGTTAACTTTTTGACACATCTATGTCCCCCATGTAAATAGGAATACTGTCGAGCAAATGCTGTTCCTAGCAGCAGACATACTACAATGTAATGCCCTGGTAGCCTGTTTTAATTACTTTGGATACATGTTGCTAAAAGCAATGACAAAATACTGAGAGGTATGTAAACATTTGGGTGCAAGTGTACAAAAGTAAAGTAAGTGAATGTCATATTTTCATAATTCTAAAACATTGCTGTTCTTTATGTACAGTTTAAACTTACTGTAGTTGCACTATAATATCATTTATCAGAGTTTTATAAAAATGAACCGTTTGAAAAAATAATTCAGTTACCTTTGAGCCTTACAGATAACACTGGCTAGTCCATAAATTGAAAGAAGAAGGAAAACAAAACACCCTGCCCTGACATGGCCTTAGGCTCATACGTCCGGGAGCCCTAGATAACTAAGATTGCTAACCCCCAGTTACAAGGACCATATAATGTTAAAACATACTTCTCTAGTGAAGTCACTGATGTGCATTACGCTGTGTGTTTTCTTTCAAAAACAAATATTTTTCAATAACCGTTTTCTTACTTTAAAGTTGCACTAAATTGCTTACACACTGTAACACAAACTAGACTGTTATGTAATGAAAGAGAAAGTTCAAGAACATGCATTTTTTAGGAAGAAATGTAAAGATTCTAAGATAAGACAAAGAAAATCGTAAGCATTTTTTGTCAAGTTTCAACTATAGGCATAGGTGGCCGAAAAATAGTAAAGTTATGTTCAAAAAGGACTAGATATAAATGGTATCTGTTATGTTTTAAAAGTGTCTTGAAACATTGAATTATTAAAAGTTACATAAAGTTACATAATGTAATAAATTTACTTACCTTTCTTGACTTCTTGAAGTTTTGTCCAACAGGTTGAAGTAATGTTCTTCCATCTACACTAGTCCTTAATTTTTGAGTCCGTTAATATGTAACATGTAACTTAAATTCCACTTTATTGATTGCGTAACCAAGAATGAACACTTGAAAATCATTCACAAGTTGTCAACACATTGTCACTCCAACCAAGTCACTGCTCCCCTAGGGGTAAATGGCCAGGGTGAATAGTTTGTGAAAGGGTAATCCTTTAGAATTCCCCGTTTGAGAAATGTCACTGAACCGAAGAAGAAGCATGGTCTGACACTCAAGCCTGGCTCTAAAGATCCAAAACATGGTCATTCGACTATCCACAGAACACGTACAGAGCTTTAGAGACATTCGTTGTGCCCTCAACCATGGGCAAAAGTATCAATTTGAAGTGCAAAAAAGGACAATGACCTACATAGTGGCAATTTAAGAGCACAATGTTATTGTTGACTATTTCTGTTTGTCAGCCTTTTTAACCCTCAACGAATGAAGTTTGAAGAGGGTTTTTGCTATAACTTGGAAAAATGCAAGTCCTTCCGCGGAATTTTTTTTAGGTTTCTGGAGCAGAACTCGCACACTACTGCACCTACATGCCTTAAACTCTGCCAGAATATGTCTGAAATAATTTAGTTGTATCTTTTGGTGGTCTCATGCCCAGAAATAACAAATTTGCATAATAAGGTGAAAATGTGAAAAATTCTGTTTTTTTTTTTAAACGTCCTTATCAAAGCCACTATATTGATCTCACATGAATGAAATTTTGCAAATAGCACATCTAAATTATAGTTCTTTTCACTTTATGAACTGCATTTTGACATCCATATAATTTTTTTTTCAAACTAATAGAAAATCCGGAAAAATGCTAAATGTTGTTAAATGCACACTACTGCACTTACCCTAATGACATTTCATACAGTATTACCCAGTTGTACCTTTTGGTAGTCACATTGAGATATCTTCGCTATATTTTACAAAATAAGAAAAAAAGTAAAATTAAGAGAATATGTCTAAAACAGTAGTTGTGCCTTTTGTGGGTCTCATAGCCATAAATAATACAGAATACTTATAATAAGGGGAAAATATGAAAAATTCTTGATTTCTCAAACCTCCATATCAAAGACACTATTTAGCCTCTTTCCAAAGTTAATTCTGACATTTACTCCAAGCTTTTGTAAAATCTTAATATAATGCTAAAAATAGTTTTTATTTCCTACATTTGCTAACCTAGCATGCCATATTTGACAATGAAAGCTATACTGATTGCTGTATTCTTTATATATTAGACATTACATATCACCTTAATAATAAGGGAAATGATCCACAACCACTATCTCCCTGACCAATACACTCTGTGACACCTGGGATTATGCAAGCCATTCCATTGTCTGTTATGTAACAACCACATGTGGCTATCAAGATTGGCAAGGTTGTTAATTAGACTCATTTGTTCAATCAAACTTTACCAGTTATGCATTTGTTGAGTAATTAACCTCAGAAACAAAATAGAAATTTGTAGTTAAGCATGACATCAGAAACGAATTTTTCATGCAAAACCATGACATACATATACATATTATTACTGTGGGTTGGTATAACACATATTAGATGAGTCAAAATGTAAGGGTCAGCGCAATGTTGCCTGGTACTTTTGTTCTCACATTGTGCCTGACAGCTCCACAATGTAAAAGTCCATCCATTAAAGACTCCAGTTTAATGGCATTGCAGTCCAAAATAGTCCAGTAAATAAATAGCAGAGGTTGGACAAAATTGCTTTATTTTGTTTCTCAACTGAATTTGGCAGGAAATTATGTCTTCTAGCCAGGATAAAAAATCTAGCATGATCTGCTCACTGCTAGAACCCTAAATCTGCCCTATTCCAAGATGGCCGCCCTAAGAAGTTCCAAATATAAAAAATCAGCATATCTTCCAGACTAATATCACTATGAATGCAAAAATTGTGTCTAATCCTATGTTTTCAGGGTCAGGGAATTCATTTATGGTATTTTTAAAAAGATCCAAATGTTTAAAGGACTCAATTATGAATAAAAACCCCTTGGAGCAGGTTATATATCAAGCCAATGTTTTAGCGATGAGCACCAATTCAGTTCACTGTGAAGAAATCATGCATTTGAAGTTAGAATTTTTATTTTCATGCCTTCATTTATCAACTTGGGAGTCTCAGAATTCAAAAACATTTGTTCATAATCAATGAAAACCTTCATAAATTTAGTAGTATTATGTTAAAGTATCTCTCAATACCACATGATATAATGTAATGTATTTTGAGTACACAAAGTTGGTAATTCAATAAGCATTAGAACTGTGTTCAAATCAATGAATAAGGAAGCATCCTTTCCACAAATCAAATATCATAGAGACTACAAAAGGAAAATTTTCAAAATTATGTACTAATATGTAGCAATTATTGTACATATAACCATTAAGTTGGGAGAAACACAACTTCAAACTTAAGTTCTATCTAAAAGTCAATGCATTTAAACCTTTAAAAAGTATAAATTCCACAAATTCACACCACCTAAAAATAACAGCTATTACACAATTTCAAATTTATGAAATAAACATTTCATTGCTATGGTCTAGTCTGAATGAACCCAGAGGTGTAAATCACATTTCACATGTCTAGTCATCTATTGGCTCTGCTTCAGTGTTCACTGTTGCATTAGTGCAGGTAATCCCCTTGCAGTGACCACAAGCCAAGGTGCACAACAGTCCATTTTTGCGACAGGAGCAGGTGTTTTTGTCACACTTGCCATGACAGTTACACTTAATGAGTTTCAGCAAGGATGCTGGAGCAGCATCCTTCTGCATCCTCACTGGCTTCAGCTTCTCCACATTCTGGCTTTTGTGGAGCTGCCAGCCCCACTTGGTTGGATCAAGATCATTGCCCAGCCAAGTCTGTACTTGGTGGTAAACTCGGTAGCTATGGTACCTGGCGGCATCTGTGGTGGGTGGGAGGGATTCAGGGGGTAGATATACTGATCTTGACGCCACTTTGCTGCTGAACCTTGCTGCTCTTTCAAAGTCAAGGCTGTTTCCAGGCATACAGCCATACAAGACTTCTAGAGCTGCCTGACCATGCTTACTGACTTCATCCTGCTTTTGATTTGGTTTCATGAACACACTGGCATGGTCCTTGAGCTGACGACATTTGCCCATTGCCATGACCTTCCCTATGCCATATGGCCTTGACACTGTATCACACCCAGTGATCGCATGTAGGAAGAGCAAAGTAGCAGTAAGGTCAGGGTCTAGATAATTTTGTAGGGTCTGAATGTTGATGGTTTTGGTGGCTGTTTGCAGGAATATGACATGATGTCTGGGACTGAAATGGTGCAGTAGCAAGACCAGCAGGTCCGTGTCCTCCCCGACTACTGTCACGGATCTCCTCATGGCCATGGTACATGCAGTTGATACAATGTCATAGTCGGCATCTCCAGAACTGTGGTGGACCTTAACTCCAGCTTTTTCCAGCTCACTGCCAATGAAGTACAGAAATTTCTGTTTGTTCCTTGGGTTTGCGAGGAATGCCTTCTTCTTCATGGTCAGCTGCATTGTTGGCTTAAAGTTGACCTCTGCGCCAATGCTGTGGGAGCTTGCACTTCTTTGGTGTGCTTCATCCTTGGTAGAGGGACCACTCTCATAGCCATCAAATACCAAAACAGCATGACTGTAGTGGCGATTTACATACTGCACATACAAGCTTGACAAGTTGGCATAGGTTGTCCGGCTGGGCCATGGTAGTCGTTGCAAGAGTGCACCACCATCAAGGATGTAGACTACATCAGCAGATAGACTTTCCACACAGGATGGCACCTTCTTCACCAGGCCTGTCTGAAGACTGGCCTTGTCTGGAAGACGCATGAGGAGACTTGTGTCGAACAATGCTGTTGGATAAGATGACAGTTCATATGAGAACAAGCTCTGCGTGTCAATGGTCCCTGTGCCAGCTACAACAAGCCGCTGGAACAACTGTTTAGGATCAATTTCCAGGCGTTCTCCCTCAACAGCAATGTAGGTGGAGGAGGCAAGTGTGGTGACCTGGTCCTTCTTGCAGAACTTGTATTCTGCTACTGATTTGCCAAGCATTGATTTCACAATGGCCTGACCAACTGAGTCTGCTCTGTCAGCATTCACAGATCTGTCACCTATGAGTCCAGATGGGAGACTTCGCAGTTCCCTTGAATCCCGGGAGAATGGTTTCCGTTCAGAGAAGTAATTCAGGATGGTCTGTAAATCCTTGGCATCTCTGGCCATCCGAGCAGCTGACCTGTCCTTGTGAACATCTGCATCATTGGTGTCTTGAACATCAGTTACCTCTCTCATTGCCTCGTTTACCTCTGCACATGCTGGAGTAGAGAGCAACCACATCAGACTAGTTGACTGCTCAAATCCCCGACCTCTTGGAAGACCACCCACCGCCTTAACATTCCTCATGAGCACTTGTTCTATAAACAGGTCACTGTAAATTCCTGCCCAGCAGCGGTCGGTTCTTCTCAAGACAAAGAAGCCATCAACAAACTTGTTGTATATGTGGGGATGAGCGTCCTTAAGCTTCTCCATCTTGTGCAAGTACAGGACAAGGGACTTTGTATAGTTATGGTGTCCTGATGCGGCAAGGTAGGGCAACATCTGCTGCAGAGCCTGAAGGTACAACGCCCAGTTTCCTGTGCGACCAGCTCTCATAAACGCACGGAGAATAGCAACTAGTGTCATGTACATGAGCCATAGCTTGGCTGTGTGGTGTTCACTTAGAGATTCACGCCATCCTGCAGAAGCTACTCTGAGTTGTGACACAGAAGCAGATGACAGAGCTTCATCCAGGGGGAGGATGTCTTCAGAAATTTGTTTGACAAGACGATCTATTGCTTTCAGAACTTCTGCACCACTCTGACAAGCTGAAAAATAACACCACAACCATATACCACCACCACAAGCACACTGCCCTACACATATGTGCATCACCATCACCATTAATTAGTGCATCACTGAAGCAATTTAATATACATGAAACTAAAGATACAACATACAGACACAAGCGGCAAACTCATCATCTTCATGCCCATCCATCATATCTTGCCCTTCATCATTCACCTTTACATCCTTGTCTGGTTCAACTACATCAGAAGCAGGAACAAGACTATCTGAAACTAACACAGCACCAGACTTTTCAAGCATCTGCTCTAGGGGACAACATGTTACTCAAAATAAACACTGCAAAAATACTGGCATCATGTGCAAACAACAAGAAAGGAGTATGCTACCTTCTATCTGATCATCAGAGCCTGAGTCCTCCTCACTGAAGATACATGGTACAGGGACATCAAGCATCTGTGCTGTGGCAATCGTGTTCAGAGCAGCATCCACCAGCAGATGAGCCCTAACAGCTCGTGCCACGGCCTTCCCAGACAGCATATGTTCAACACTGCCTTCAGCATAGACTTGAGCCATGGCCTCCTTCAAGCCAGAACCAGCCATCAGACTGCCAATGGATCCTAAGAAACTCATCTGTGAGTGGAAACCACCCAGTATGAGGATGATCTGGTACAGGGGACTCTGTCTTGGCTGTGACTCTATGACCATGTAGGCTATCCACCACAACTGCTGGTCGAAGGTGATGACTGGTGTAGTATTTTACCTGCTGGCATGGTCAACGACATACTCCAATGTGGAGCGGACACAGGTTGGGTCTGATGGCGTCAGGTCTATCATGGGGAGGAAGATGTCCAAGCTCTTTCCAGGATGTGGCAGGTTCTGATGCAGCATCTGCATGTAGCCTGACCACATAGGCTGTGGTTGTGGAAGGTGGAAAGCTACTGTCCACATGATATCCAGGCTGTCATTACAAATGTCATGCTGAAAGACCTCCACCTTTTCATATACAATCTGAGACAGGACTGCCTTGGGGTCTTTCTGTTCCACCAGGTTGACTTTGGCCAGACACTTAACGACCTCCATGTCCACCTTGAGCCGTGGGATCTTCCTAACACTCTTGATAGCTGGAGTAAATGTTGCCATTTGTCCCATGACATGAACTGACCCATAGCCATCAAGGGTTCTGGAGGCATGGTCCACATTATCTGCCTGATACTGCAAGAAGGACCCTGTGATGTCCTCTGGCAGATCTACTCCTTGGACTACTGCAGCATTGGTTCTGTATTTGTTGGCTTCCGAATATGAAGAGCAGAAGCCAAGTTTGCTGATCATGTCCACTAGGTCACGGTGACCATATTTGTGCTCCAAGGTTATGCTCAGACCAACTTGAAGGGGTGGGAGAAAAGATCTTGGGCACGTTGACTGCATGATAGATTGGCCTACAGAGGCCATGTGCAACTTCGCATTCTTGCTCTTGATTATGCTACCTAGGAGCAATTGCAGAGAATGAGGCAGGTAAGCAATTTTTGCATCGACAGAACGCATATCCTCTGAAGTAGGGTACTCGTCACCATGACGCTTCATGGACTTAATCTCTGTTCTTATAAATTTCCCAACAGTTTCAATAAGTTTGTCCATGTCAGAGAGCTCTTTCATTTCAGTTGCTCTGTCGTGTGCTTCTTGTATTATGGACTTCAAATTACATGTCAGAGTTACAATGTTAGGTCGTTGTCTGATGGTGGTTATTGAAACCCTTGCACCATAGTGCTTCTCCAGCTCTCGCTTCAGTTGCTTGGGAGTGTAGACTTCCTCCTCAGTCATGCCACTCTCTCTTAGCATAACTTGGTGCAGGTCTTGCAATGTGATGGTCTCATCATCATTCTCTTCCAGATAGTCAATCGCATATCTCAGAGCATTAGCTTTTGATGTGCTTTGTGGTCGACCAACCTTTCTTCTCTTGATGGAAGAATTTCCATCTTCAGATGCAAATTCGGGAGGTGACTTTCCCTTCATGAACAATTCCTTGCAGGTGTGGTGGTATAGGGCTTCCTCAGCTGGTAGGTCATTGACTGCAAATAAACGAGATTGGACCTTCAAGGCCCAGTCATCTTTCCTGGTATTACACTGAGTTATAACATTCTCCTGAAATCCTAGAGTCAGGACATGACTATATCTGTAACTTGCTTTTGTTGGGTTTTTCTGTGCAAGAGATATTTCAACAAACACCCCACAAAATAAGCAGTGAGTTTTAAAATCAAAAATATCTTGCTCAGCTGATCTCAAAGTAGCCCTGACCACTTGAGAAGAATCACGCTTTTTGGCAGATTTAATGGATATTGGATTTGTGTGCTTGCTGCGGCACACTTTGTGCACAAAGATGTCATGGTTTCTATCAAAGACCAAGTCTGGGACATCTAAGTCTCTCTCTTTGTTTGCTTTGTTAATACCAGCACACCCTTTCTCTGTCAATTTAACAAAGTCACTGGGATGGTCAAAGTCAATTGCTTCTCCACAGATGACACATGCCATGATCTCTATTTAAAATTACTGTGTCGTCAAGTTAGTTTTTTCACCCTCCACCACAATCATGCTGTTATTCCATGCACATGCAACTTGGAGAGAGAAATTAAAGTTAGTAATCTACAATTAACAGAATATGTCAAATAATGACAGAGAAGGCATGCTAGGATTTACAGAAAGACAAAATGAAGTACAACAGATTTTTTTCACAAAATTTACATTAGAATTGCAATTAACAGCAATTAGGGCAAATACACACAAAAAATTATATGGTAAATGCATTTCTGGACCTGAAAGACATAGGATTAGACATTTTATTTGCATTTATAGCAGTATTAGTTTGGAAAATATGACAGTTTTCAGTATTCAGGACTTGTTATGGTGGCCATCTTGGATTAGGGCAAATTAAGGGTATTAGCAGTGAGCAGATCATGCTAGATTTTTTATCCTGGCTAGTAGACATAATTTCCTGCCAAATTCAGTTGAGAAACAAAATAAAGCAATTTTGTCCAACCGGAGTGAATTTTTTTACTTTATTTACTGGACTAAAAGTGACTGTCCAATGTAGACTTTCATCTGAGTCTCATCTCAGCAAGAAACAAGTCAAGTTTATCCAGTTCCAATATGGGTAGAGTCCAAAGTGCAGTAGCACAATATGTGTAGAGTCCAAAGTGCACAAGTAATAACACAAGAGTAGTTTTGCTTCCTCAGCTGACAAAAAGAGACTGATATATTTATTGGTGCACAGGTATAAGTATTAAAATACAATTCATGAAGTTTTCCCCCCAGCAGGGCTGAGAGGGAATTATCAACCAATCACAGCACAGCAAATGCCACTGCTGCTGACCATTTGCTCATTGTGTGGGGTGATACCTCCCCCAAACAGGGTTGCTACCAGCATCTTTGGTTGAGATCTGGCAGGGATTAGTGAAGTTAAGACAATGGAGCAAAAGTGGACCCCCTGCAGTGCTCTGCATTGTGCTGAGGCTATTTATAGCTCAAGTCACAATGGGCTATTGTGCTGAGTGTCAACTTTGGCTTGGTCAGCAGTTTTGGAGGGAAAGTTAGCTAGCTCCCACAATTTAGGACTCAACAGTGAGGCATCTTAACAGGGCAATGCACTCACACAATACTGACAATAAATCAATATGAAAAACAAAATGAATAATACAATCTATCAATTGACAATTGGACACAGACAATCAATCAATTAATGACTTAATCAATCAATTAATGATATAGTCAATCAATTGATAATGTGATCAATATTATCAACTAGTGACTCAATCAATTAATTAATAATACAGTCAATCAATTGATAATGTAATCAATACTAATAATATAATCAATGTTAATAATATAATCAACATTCCTTGCAGCAGGCTAAACATGAGTAATGAGAAAATAACTGACACATGTGAGCAGAGCAGTGACTAGCACATGGAAATGATGGGAACACATAACAACTGCATTTAGGTCACACATGAGCAGAGGCCTGCATAGGGCAGGTGTAATGAAGAGCAAACAATATATTAAGCAATTGCTAGAGCAACAAAAACGCTCAAGGCAAGTGTAATGCAGAGTGCACACAATCAATGTACCTAACATAATTCTACTGACATGTATGCACATCCTTTGCCTAGGGCAAGTGTAATGAGGAGTGTACCTAATAATTGTGCCTGACATACAATTCTAACTGACATGCATGTACATCCTTTGCCTAGGGCAAGTGTAATGAGGAGTGTACAATAATGCACCTGTCATATAATTCTAACTGACATATAATAAGTGGTTGCCAGGGGCTGCACTTTACAACAAGAACACAGAGAATCTACAAATGCCAGGGTCAGCACAATGTTGCCTAGTATTTTCTCTCCCATATTCTTATGCAACCATGGACACTAAATATTTATACATCTGAAAATTTTTTTGGTGTGGAACTTATGTAAATATGTAAACTGTAAATTTGAATCTTATTGTGATATTATTATTAGTATTTGTTTATAATTATGTAAATTTTAATCTTGTATTGATATTGTGATCAGTATTTGTTATAATGCTTTGCAGTTTGCTGTGATTTATCTTTTATGTATATCTTATATAGAGCATGCGTATAATTACGCCAACCGGGACCTTGGATTTTTAGCTATACGCATATTATGTATAAAATAATGAAAACCTGTATATCATACTTCTGTAGGTATAGCTCTAGATAGACTTAGTGAGTAGAGCTATAGTTGTATCTGACATATATAGCTTTTCTGATTTGAACAAATGTCAATAAAAGCCATATATGATATAGAATTTATTTGTACTGTACATGTAGCTGAATGGTGACAACAATAGATAATTATTATATAGATATCTATATTATAAAGATCCCATACAGCTTTAAGAAACACAATCTGAGTTTGCCCTGCGTGCTTCCTATTGATTTGGAATTTGTTTAACATTAGGCCACGGTTTTTTGATCTTATGTTTCTCGGATCATTTTTCATGAGACGGTCAGTCAAAAACTAAAGAAAAATCCCCAGAAAGTTTTTTTTTTTCCATAAATTAACACAGGTGATGTGATACTTTGAGATGCAATACACATATTTGCCCAGACAATTGTTGATTCATTAATTGAGCAGCACTGCAAAAGTTTGGCCAGCGGTGTCGAGAAACGAAAGATCAAAAAACCGTCGCCTTATCAATTGTGATGGTCTTGGGTGAACAAGAATAACATTTAGCAGAAATACAGTGCGACAGGACATAGCAACATGGGTACACCAACAATTTTGTTGTAAATATTTATTCCACATTATATAACTACCTAATAAGACATTTGATACTAAACATCTGAGTTAAATTATTAACTCTATATCATTATGAGATTCATTGATTATATAATACTCTCTTCTTTGAAGTAGTTGGATATCAGCCAAATATGCATAAACTCTACACAATTTTACACATAGGACAAATACCATCCCTTTACTAAGACTTAACAATTCACAATCAAAACTGATGCTTAGATTCAGTCTATTCAACCATTCTCATTGCATTTGGCACCAAGGGTGGTCTTAATTGTGAGAATGTGCTATACAGTGCGACAGATTAGCTGCACCTAAACATTATGACCACATTATGTTGCATCTAATTCTATCTCTACCACTGTAATTTCCTTGACAGCAAACTATATCACTTTTACAAAAAGCAAAATTTGGGTCCCATGTACAATAGTCAACATGCTACAATGACACAGTAAGCATTCACAGTTACATGTTAGATAACTGAGCCGTTAGTTCCAGACCATTCAAAACACAATCCATTCTTCGTTTCCAACTTTAGAGATCCGCATCATAAGGAGGGTTGGGCGACTTGTAATTGTCAATGTATTTAATGTGAGTTTCAGGTGGAAAGAAGTTCTTCTTAACTGCAGGGTGTTCCTTTATCCTAGCCGCCCATCCTTGTAGTTTAGGGTGTCCCTCAAGGACATCCCCCAAGCCTTTCAGTTGGATGATTCCGAATCTCTCGAACCAGGGCCAGATGTGCACATCCAGCATGGACAGGTCAGAGCCTGACAAAAAAGGAACATAAATGACACATATAGGGTCCCTAAAATGCTATTTTTTTATCATCAAAATGTTGGATTATATATTGTAAACAAATTAACCTAGGTTTCGGGAAATTTGTATTTTAGGGTATATTCTTTCACATGACTCACAAAGCTAAGAAAGTGCACATTTCATTTAGGGCACCTCTAAACATGAAGGTCAAGATATCACAGAAAAAAAACGGATTAGGTTAACCCTACTAGGTGTGATTGGGTGGTTGGTCCCATATTTGTGCACCAGATATGGCTGGTCAGGACAGGCAGGTGTCAAGGCAATGAGGCGAAGGATGACGTAACCTTCCAACAACCCTACTAGTGGGTATAGGGTATAGGGTGTAGGGTATAGGGTAGTTGAAGCCAACAACAATTTTAATCATTAAAATCTGGCTATGTTATGGATATACTAGTATGGATAGCTAGTGTACAGGAGAATACTAGACATAGAAAGAACATCATAATTCTGTACCTGTGGATGAGGGAGTTTTTTCCATATCTTAGCAAGCTTTGAAGCAAGCTTTGAAGCCTTTGTCAAATATTACTCCAATAAAGAGTAAATTGCTGTGGTATTGAGAGTAAATTACCCTCTGTATGGGAGAAGACAACCTTTTGGAGGGTGTGTGTGTGTGTGAGTTATTGTTTAACGCCTCATCAGCACCTACGTGGGCTATGTAGAGGCTCTCTAGGTTAAGATTGATTAACTATATTTGGTAGTAGAAACCAGAAGTATATAAAAAATCTATAATTGTCTGGGTTGGATATCTGGTAAAGAGATGTTGTAAGGTATTAGCTTGAAACAAAGGTCTTCTAAAGCGTTGTAAGTGGCTGCAATCTAATAAAATATGTTTGATTGTTAGGGGGCACCGACAACTCTGGCATACCGGTGCCGGTTCATTGACTAAAAGGTGTAAATGTGTAAGTCTTGAATGTCCTATGAGGCATCTGTGATATATTCCTTGATCTTTGCGAGTATTGAACCTACTAGGTATTTTATTTTGAATGCAAGGTAAGATTGAATGCAACTTGTTGTTATTACATTCATTCCATTGTCTTTGCCAGCAAGACATGATAAAAGATTTTATAGTCATTTTAAAATCAGTGTATGGAATGGTAAAATCAGTTATCTCTTTTGTAAGAGCCCTTTTTGCTGCCAGGTCTGCTTTTTCATTCCCTTCAATGCCAGCGTGTCCAGGAATCCAGCAGAATACTATGTCTTTGTATTCGTGAAGATAGAAATACTTAATCAGAACATCTAAGATCCCAGGGTTATCAAGTTGTTTATTTTGGATTGCTTGAAGAGCAGATTTTGAATCAGAACAGATAACATAACGATCTGATTCTGAGTCCTCGATGTTCTTTAAGGCAAGGTAAATAGCTGTTAATTCTGCAGTGTATATTGAGCAGTGGTCTGGAAGACGACATTCAGCTATAACGGTTTTATAAGAAGTGACTGCACAGCCTACTCGTCTTTCCATTTTTGAGCCATCTGTGTATAGAAATTTGTACGATTCGTATTTAAACCTTATACTATAAAATAGGTTTTGATAGTCTACCGGATTGGTTTCGCTTTTCTTAAGCTCTGCCAAATCCAGTATAACTTTCGGGACTGGGAGAATCCATGGCGGAATGGGTGGTACTTCCGTCTCGGCAATGATTGTAGTATCAATTTTTGCAGCCTCAAGATAGAATTTCATGCGTAATCCCAGTGGTCGAATGGCGTTTGAACGAGATTCATAATGATGCATGTATTTTGGATGAAATATTACATCATATGTTGGATTTGTTGGAGTTGAAGCTACTTTTAGTATGTATTGCATGGATAACTTGATACGACGAAGGGAAAGTGGAGGTTCCCCTGCCAGTACATATAAGCTCTCTACAGGAGATGTACGAAAAGCTCTTAAGCTTAGTCGCAACCCTTGATGATGTACAGAATTCAGGCATTTTAGATAAGATGGTCTGGCGGAGCCATATACCACAGACCATAATCAAGTCGAGAACGAGTAATTGCTCGATAGAGACGAAGGAGGACCGTTGTGTCCCCACCCCAATTATATTTGCTCACTACTTTAAGGAGGTTCATTGATTTCAGGCACTTTGCTTTCAGTGCTTTGATATGCGGAATGAAAGACAATTTGGAGTCAAAGAGTACACCCAAAAATTTTGTTTCATTCACCACTTTTATTTGACAGTTGTCAATTATTAGTGATGGATCTGGATGGTTTGATCGTAAATAATAGAAAGGCAGACAAACTGTCTTCTGTTTAGAGAACTTGAAGCCATTTTCGAGTGACCATTTGTGAATCCTATTCAAATTTAATTGCAGTTGTCGTTCTATGGTTGGCATATATCTGGAACGATATGCAATGAGGAAATCGTCAACATATAGGGACGACATGAGATTTTCTGAGATGGAATTTACTATACTGTTGATTTTGACGTTAAAGAGGGTGGGCGAGAGAATACTACCCTGAGGGACTCCATTCTCCTGAGAGTAGGGGCTTGACATCGTTGATCCCACTCGGACCTTAAAGAAGCGATCCTGTAGGAAGGATCCGATGAAAACTGGAAGGCGACCTCGAAGCCCTAAGTCGTGGAGATCTTTCATTATTCCATATTTCCATGTAGTGTCATAAGCTTTTTCTAGGTCAAAGAATATGGCTACTACGTGTTCTCTGTTAATGAAAGCATCTCTAACATAAGTTTCCAGTCTGACTAAATGATCTAATGTGCTCCTGTGACGGCGAAATCCAGATTGGAACTCTGTAATAAGCTGGTTCGACTCCAGGAACCAAACCAGTCTATCAGTAACAATTCGCTCCATTGTCTTACATAGACAACTGGTTAAGGCTATTGGTCGATAATTCATAGGATCACTATGATCCTTCCCCGGCTTGGGAATTGGGATGACCATGGCTTGTTTCCACAGGGATGGAAGACATCCCTTCTCCCAAATTTGATTAAAGATATACAGTAATGTTTTTAAAGAGGATTGAGGTAGGTGTTTTAAGATTTGATAATGTATATTATCAGGGCCTGTTGCGTGTGTGTGTGTGTGAGTTATTGTTTAACGCCTCATCAGCACCTGAGTGGGCTATGTAGAGGCTCTCTAGGTTAAGATTGATTATCTATATTTGGTAGTAGAAACCAGAAGCATATAAAAAATCAATAATTGTCTGGGTTGGATATCTAGTAAAGAGATGTTGTAAGGTAGTAGCTTGAAACAGAGGTCTTCTAATGCGTTGTAAGTGGATGCAATCTAATAAAATATGTTTGATTGTTAGGGAGCGCCGACAACTCTGGCATACCGGTGCCGGTTCATTGACTAAAAGGTGTAAATGTGTAAGTCTTGAATGTCCTATGAGGCATCTGTGATATATTCCTTGATCTTTGCGAGTATTGAACCTACTCGGTATTTTATTTTGAATGCAAGGTAAGATTGAATGCAACTTGTTGTTATTACATTCATTCCATTGTCTTTGCCAGCAAGACATGATAAAAGATTTTATAGTCATTTTAAAATCAGTGTATGGAATGGTAAAATCAGTTATCTCTTTTGTAAGAGCCCTTTTTGCTGCCAGGTCTGCTTTTTCATTCCCTTCAATGCCAGCGTGTCCAGGAATCCAGCAGAATACTATGTCTTTGTATTCGTGAAGATAGAAATACCTAATAAGAACATCTAAGATCCCAGGGTTATCAAGTTGTTTATTTTGGATTGCTTGAAGAGCAGATTTGGAATCAGAACAGATAACATAACGATCTGATTCCGAGTCCTCGATGTTCTTTAAGGCAAGGTAAATAGCTGTTAATTCTGCAGTGT
Organism: Alitta virens; assembly: GCA_932294295.1. NCBI lineage: Eukaryota > Metazoa > Annelida > Polychaeta > Phyllodocida > Nereididae > Alitta > Alitta virens. Next base: position 18,814,304 of record OW028582.1, read on the forward strand.
ATATTGAGCAGTGGTCTGGAAGACGACATTCAGCTATAACGGTTTTATAAGAAGTGACAGCACAGCCTACTCGTCTTTCCATTTTTGAGCCATCTGTGTATAGAAATTTGTACGATTCGTATTTAAACCTTATACTATAAAATAGATTTTGATAGTCTACCGGATTGGTTTCGCTTTTCTTAAGCTCTGCCAAATCCAGTATAACTTTCGGGACTGGGAGAATCCATGGCGGAATGGGTGGTACTTCCGTCTCGGCAATGATTGTAGTATCAATTTTTGCAGCCTCAAGATAGAATTTCATGCGTAATCCCAGTGGTCGAATGGCGTTTGAACGAGATTCATAATGATGCATGTATTTTGGATGAAATATCACATCATATGTTGGATTTGTTGGAGTTGAAGCTACCTTTAGTATGTATTGCATGGATAACTTGATACGACGAAGGGAAAGTGGAGGTTCCCCTGCCAGTACATATAAGCTCTCTACAGGAGATGTACGAAAAGCTCTTAAGCTTAGTCGCAACCCTTGATGATGTACAGAATTCAGGCATTTTAGATAAGATGGTCTGGCGGAGCCATATACCACAGAACCATAATCAAGTCGAGAACGAGTAATTGCTCGATAGAGACGAAGGAGGACCGTTGTGTCCCCACCCCAATTATATTTGCTCACTACTTTAAGGAGGTTCATTGATTTCAGGCACTTTGCTTTCAGTGCTTTGATATGCGGAATGAAAGACAATTTGGAGTCAAAGAGTACACCCAAAAATTTTGTTTCATTCACCACTTTTATTTGACAGTTGTCAATTATTAGTGATGGATCTGGATGGTTTGATCGTAAGTAATAGAAAGGCAGACAAACTGTCTTCTGTTTAGAGAACTTGAAGCCATTTTCGAGTGACCATTTGTGAATCCTATTCAAATTTAATTGCAGTTGTCGTTCTATGGTTGGCATATATCTGGAACGATATGCAATGAGGAAATCGTCAACATATAGGGACGACATGAGATTTTCTGAGATGGAATTTACTATACTGTTGATTTTGACGTTAAAGAGGGTGGGCGAGAGAATACTACCCTGAGGGACTCCATTCTCCTGAGAGTAGGGGCTTGACATCGTTGATCCCACTCGGACCTTAAAGAAGCGATCCTGTAGGAAGGATCCGATGAAAACTGGAAGGCGACCTCGAAGCCCTAAGTCGTGGAGATCTTTCATTATTCCATATTTCCATGTAGTGTCATAAGCTTTTTCTAGGTCAAAGAATATGGCTACTACGTGTTCTCTGTTAATGAAAGCATCTCTAACATAAGTTTCCAGTCTGACTAAATGATCTAATGTGCTCCTGTGACGGCGAAATCCAGATTGGAACTCTGTAATAAGCTGGTTCGACTCCAGGAACCAAACCAGTCTATCAGTAACAATTCGCTCCATTGTCTTACATAGACAACTGGTTAAGGCTATTGGTCGATAATTCATAGGATCACTATGATCCTTCCCCGGCTTGGGAATTGGGATGACCGTGGCTTGTTTCCACAGGGATGGAAGACATCCCTTCTCCCAAATTTGATTAAAGATATACAGTAATGTTTTTAAAGAGGATTGAGGTAGGTGTTTTAAGATTTGATAATGTATATTATCAGGGCCTGTTGCAGAGTCAGTCGCTTTTAAGATGACCTTCTGAAGTTCTTCTAAGGTGATGTAGGAGTTATAATCTTCGCTGTTATCAGACTGTATATTTAGGGTTAATCTCTCAGCTTGAGCCTTATAACATTGAAATTCTCTCGTATAGTTCTCCGATGAGGAGTTGTATGCAAACTGTTCTCCTAACCCGTTTGATATTTGTTCTGGTGAGGAGAGATGTTCTCCATTCACTTCTAGAATGCTTACATGCGAAGCTAGGTTCTTTCCTTCAATCTTCTTAATCATTTTCCAGACTTTATTGCTAGGAGTTCTTTCAGTGAGTCTGGAGACATAGTCTCTCCAGCAACTACGTTTTTTTTGCCTGACAATTCTACGCGCTTTGGCTTTCAGGCACTTAAAATTATTCAGATTGTTGATGGTCGGCTGTGATTTAAAAATTCTGAGGGCTTTCTTACGGTTTTTAATAGCTTCTCTTACTTCGTCATCAAACCAAGGTCTTGCACTACGTTTAGAATTATTTTTTGTCATCGGTATAGTTTTATTGGCTATATCAGTAATATCATCAGTAAAATCTTCAACGAGATTATTACTATTCCTATAATTAGACATAGTAATTGTTTCTAAGCAGTGCTTTTCGAAGGAGGTCCAATCCGCTTTATGCAACTTCCATCGGAGTTGACCCACTTCTCTTGTACCTTCTACGTTTTGTAGGACAATAGGAAAGTGATCACTGCCGTGAGTGTCCTCTAATACTCTCCATTCAAATTCCAGAAATAACGCTGGATCACATATACTAAGGTCTATCGCTGAAAATGATCCATGACCTGGGTGAAGATATGTAGGTGAACCATCATTGAACAAGCAAAGGGTGTGGTCATTGAGAAAATCTTCAATGGTTTTTCCTTTGTTGTTGTGGGAAGTGCTTCCCCACAATTGGTTATGGCTGTTAAAATCTCCTAGGATAAGACGCGGTTCAGGCAGTTGATTGTAAAGGTTATGCAAATCACTGGCTGTAAGGTGAAAGGGTGGAGGAATATATATGGAACATATGGTGAATGTTTTATTCAGGTTCAGACGAACTGCTGTAGCCTGAAGGTTAGTGTTAAGAGCAATATGGGTATGAATGATGCCATTTTTAACTAAAATTGATGAGCCACCAGTGGCTCTATCGTGGGCAATATTGCCATATGTATTATACATATGATAGTTTCTCAGTTTAAAACTATTTGGAGGTTTCAGAAATGTTTCCTGTAGACAGAAAACACTAGGGTTTAAGTCTTGGACCATGCAACCTATTTCATCGAAGTTGGCTCTGAAACCTCGACAGTTCCACTGAATGATACTGTCCATGAATTAGTTAAAAGAGTTTAATATTATCATAGTAAAATCTGTAGTGCATGGTATGAATTTGTATGAATATTCACTTTTTCTTCAAAGTCGCTGCCTCTTTTGGTGTTAAGATCTTTTTGAGGGCCCCACCATGCTTAGATGGTGGTGTTATGAAGCTCAGTGCACTAGATTTTTCTAGTGTTTTTCTGATGAGGGGGGGTCTTTTGGGAACAATTGATCTTTTATCAATTGCCCCCTCCCGTTGAGGCCTAGGGATGGTGGTAGTCCCTGCCTCCTCTTCCATCGGCTGGTGTATCTCTTCCGACTCAACGCCGGAAGGTGCACCCTGTGAGGGTACACTAAGTTGTGACGCACTAACCGATGGAGCTACAAGATGTCCTTTTCCGACATCTATAGCATGCTGCTTTATTCTTGCGAGGTGATCGTCTGCCTGTGAAGTCTTAGATTCAGGTTTATGTTTCTGCAAGCTTTGCCCTGCCTTGGAATAATTATAATTAGGATCTAGGTCAATCCTTCGCCTGGGCGATGATCTGGGTGAAGGAGATCTAGGTCCAGCCATCTGAGACAGGACTGAGGCATAGCTTGCCCCAGCAGCCTGTTCAGCTATACGGCGTGCTTGGGGAAAGGAGATATCCTTGGTGGTCTTTAACTTCAGGATCTCTTTCTCTAGCTGCCATTTTGGACAGCCACGGTGATAGGCTGGCCCATCACCTCCACAATTAACACAATATGACTGTTTCTGACATGGTGAGTCACGGGAATGAACGTGTTCCCGTGACCCACAATTGGCGCAGGTTGCTTTGGCGCGGCAGGAGCCGCTAAAATGGCCAAATCGCTGGCAATTATAACATCGTTTTGGGTTCGGGATGTAGGGACGTACCCTACACCACTCGAACCCAATGCTGACCTTGTCAGGCAAAACTGTGCCATCAAAGGTCAGAGTCAGTAGCTGTCGTGAATATCTGGGGGGCTGGCGGTGAATGTGGATGACATTGTAGTCATTCAGCCAGTCCCTCAGTTCGTCATCGGAGCAGAGACTGCTCTCATGAGATGTTACAACCCCCTTGCAAGAGTTGAAGAACCGATGGGGATCCACCTTTACAGGGGTACCCGCAAAGGCCCTCAGCTCCAGCAATTTTAACGATTGGTCCTTGTGGGCAACCTGCACCAGCAAGGATGAACTCCTGAGCCTTCTCGTATTTTCAACGAAACCAATACTTTCTTTCAACATTCGACAAATTGTTATGGCTGAGAGACGGGAAAACCCATCGTCACTGCCAGTAACAACAAGAAACTTAGGCCATGGCGTAGATATAACATCATAAGTTGTACTTGGATTGGCATCATCTGTAGATGAGCGGAAACGTTTACTTTGTCTGGAACCAGAAGCCAATTTTTCGACCTCAGCCTGGTTTACCGCTGAGGGACGCGCACCTTGTTCACCCGGGCGACGTGCGAGCCGGTTTGGACTATTCTCTGAAGACATTTCCATTTTTGTTTCCCCTGTATGGTAGGGGACACACCCTCCTGTAAAGCTGGAGCAGCTTGTGCAATGCGCACGGTCCTGTTTTAGCCACTGGGGATAGAGGACTTCACCCCAAGTGTTTCCACCCTCGCCGCGTGGAGGCCCAGGACCTTCGAGGGCGAAAAACTTCCTCTAAATAATCATCACAAATTCCAGACTCATAAACCAGTGTCATTTCTCTCTACAATAGGGACCGTGCCCAGAGGATTTCTCTCCAAGAACCAGTCTGGCTTCTCCTTAAGATTGATGTTCACAGTTTCATGACTAAAAAAGAAAGTATATAATTTAACTTAATAGAACAAATTATGGGAGTTCATTTAATGACATTTCCACATAAATATAAAAAACAGTGACTCACGGAATGTTCTTGTGAGCCAGAACTAATCTTGTCCTCTGAGCAAAAGGACACAGCCTCATGCTGTAGAGTCTCCATGTGTCTGGTTTTGGGGTTGGAAGTGGCTCCCCTGAAGTCAATATAACATTACACAACATTCACCTCAACGAAGCGCTTGTGATATATACATAGTATCCATCAATAACCAATAGATAGCCAGCAGATAGCTTAGACTAAGTATCTAATTCCCACATTATGAAATGCAGTGACAAATATATAGGGGCAGAAATGACATGCTAGTGACTGTCCAGTTATGTGACAAATATGTAGAACACTACCCTGTGTGTGTGTGTGATTAGGGCTTTACGTCCTGTGTTTCTGCACCAGTTGGGCTAATTAGGACAGGCAGAGACCATGGCAATGAGACGAAGGAGGAAACAGCCATCCAACTTAGGTTCGACTGGGAATCAAACCCTGGACCCAGCGGTTGGAAGCCCAGAGCGCTACCTCTGAGCTAGGCCCCCGCCCTAGAACACTAACCTAGCCATAGACAAGTAACCTTTATATTTTAATGATACAAAATAATTGAACAACATTATTCAGATATAGGCTCACTTCAAATGCAGTTCAAATTTGTATTAGGAGCTGGAAAAAGTGATGTCTGCTATAATTTCAGAGGGATCAGAGAAATATAGTGATCAACTACATCGCGTACAACAAAGTGAACTATTTCACTAGGTTAAAATCCAGAATACCATGATTATTGATTGCCATATGCAACACTGACCCTAATTCAGGCATACCAAACAAAAGGTGGTCAAAATAACTGTATGACTTAAGCCCCGGGGCCTTCACACATAGCCGGATCAGACCACAGAGTGTCCCGGAGAAAAATTTCTTTCACTCCGGGGGGGTTCCGAGATCAAAGAGCTGAAAATGTCAACAAAAAATAAATGTTTGGCGGTGTGTACACGGGGGCAATACGGTGGCAACAAGGAGCAACACGAAGTTAACACGACTGTCCCGTGAGAGTGTGTAGTGAACCGGATTTTACATGGTTCCTTCACGGATATAACCGGTCTTTACACCGTGTTCATTTGTGTGGAACCGTGTTGGTCCTTGTACTCTCCGGCGTTAATGGCGGCGAAATATTCATGCCCGGTTGATGCCGGACGTAGCCTGAGATATACCGGAGTCAATACGGAGATTCCTGAAGATCTGCGGAGTCTACTTGGAGTCTAAATGGATCAACAAGGATTAAATACTCATGAAAAATTGAACATGTTTAATTTTTTTCCCGGAGTCCCAAGGTGGTCCCAGATCGCCCCGGACAATGATGGACACTGCCGGAAATAAACACGAGGTCTACACGCTATTACCGGAGTTTGCCGGAGTTATAATCCTGGACAAACCGGCGTCTGATTCTGCTATGTGTGAAGGGCCCTTAATGCCTTCATTTCACCTAAAGTAGTTAAAGAGTGTCATAAGACTACACTAAGTACCCTTTAGTGAATTTTAGACTTCAGAATGCACCCTCACCTTGTCTGAAAGCTGTAGCTGGTATGGTTGGCATTCTTGTTTGGATCTTCACTACGTAAAATCACACACAGATCTTGCAATCACTATCTGCAAGAGCATAACACTTAATTGCATTATATAGGTCTGTATACGTGATATAGGTCATTTATTAGTATGATACGAAGTTAGCGTAATGATGACAAGGCAGATCTTTGAGCCTGGCCATTGGATTTGTCATAAAATGGATCAGGGGGGAAGCTAATGGGTTATTAGCAATCAAATATGATTAAAGCAGAAAACTAACCAAATTTCACTCATTTTAACATGGGCTACAGACAAACAGTATATAGAATGTCGTCTTATCAAGTCTAACTTGTACAAAGAGGTAACTATTGAAGTTGAAATCCAGTTGCTTAACGTCAATTAAATAAAATTTATATCAATTTATACATATTCATATAAATACAATTTAGTTTTCTTGTGAAAGTGTCCTGTCTGACCTAAAAGTTTCTGGTTTGATCACAGGAAACCACCAGGATCACAATATATTATGACAGTGATTGATAAAATTATGGTAAGTTGGTCCATGAGATAGCAGCCGATAACAGGTTCATAATTAATTTTATTATTTATACTAAGCTCCTTTAAGACTTCGATGTTAAATAACATAATTCACTTAAAAGTCCACACACTAGTGATAGTTTGAAGCTATCGTTGTAAAAATTAACTAAAAGAGAACTGAATAAAATCTTTCTTAAATACTATTGGTAATAAAATAACTAAATATGATACTGGCCCTGTAAGATGCAACTCACATGCTATTTGTCCAGCATTTTCCATCACCAAAAGAATAAAGGTCCCTCAACCACTCAGCCATTGTACAGTGAGATATGTAGCTAAGATTTTCATGTACTAAATAATTATGAAATTCCTGCAGAAAATTACCTGTGTAGAGAAAACCATGTGTTAACCTCAGAGGTCATTCAAGTCTTGTGTTAGGTAAGGAAAGTTAGACAAGCATAACTGGAGTGTGCATTGTGGAGAGCCTTGTGTTGGAAGAACTCTGTGTTGGCCACTGAAGTTCGAGGACTTCACAGTGTTCCCATCCTTGCCATGAGGAGGCCCAGGACTTTCAAGGGATGCACACGTTATAGTTAGAACAATCTAAAAGTCCTGAACTTCCCAACAAAAACCTAGTGGATGTCGAACCGTAGGTAGCTCAAAAAAGAGCCCAAAAGTCAGGCATCTCATGTGCTGTTTCCCAAAGCTGGATGCTCCAATATCTGACATACAAGATTCAGATTCTTATTTTGCACAAGTATTTACAACAGAATTTTTTTCATTATATCAACAATTGTTACGCAAGGAAAGCTCACTAAGATAATTATATATGTTATCGCTAGCGTGAGGCCCCCTGGAGACAGTTAAATCATGTACAATAAAATCAACAACAATATGGAAATTACTCTCATCAGTGGTAATTTATCTGTATTACTCATCTTCAGTTAAAGAGTATTATAATATATATTTATACCCCACAATTTTCACTTTTAGTTGAGCTGCCTGGCTATGCATTCATGTAGTATAGAAAAAATTCATGAATATCAATTTTTGCCATTGACCAATCAGAGCATTGCATAACTGTCAACAACGTCATCACCTCAAAACTTTCTGGGACATTTTGAGGTTAATAAAAAAATTTACGAATGATATTTACAAACCAGTTGTTAAATATTTCTTGTCAGAATTGTTTTTTATACTAGATTTGGACAGAAAATGTTTTATTGTTCCATATTATTCGATTGTATTACCGAAGCGATGACGCTCCGGTGACGTTGCCCATAGCAACACAGCCACACAATGGCTTGCATCTCTGAACTGAACAGACCATTGACTTTCTGTTACGTTTTTTGGTCCTAGAATCGTTAATTCTTGTCCGATTTCAAAAATTCTAACCTTTTTAGAGAGCTGACAATTTTATCTTTTGAATAGTGCTTAGCTGCAAAAAGTGATTTTTTGTCATTGGCCTGCCATACATAGAAGTATGTGGTATACATTTCCCATCCTTGTAAGGTAAGCCATGTAGTATACACATGTATACCACATAGGCTATACCACATGGCTTTTCTATGTGGTATACAACTGATTGTGGGGTATATTGGTGAAATCTCAGCAATTTAAACAAATTCCTCATGAAAAAAAAAAACGTTTTAAAATGGAAACATTGCATACAGTAGTCAAAGCTGTCTAGCCTCAGGACTGCCAGGAATCTCTAAATTTAAAAGATGCGTATCTTCATGTACTAATTCATTCAGCAGTTTTCGCAAATACATATGGCTAAAACTCCCAACTCCAAACAACAAGCTTACCAGTTTTAAGTGGGTGGGTGGGTGATTAGGGCTTTACATCCTGTATTTCTGCACCAGTTGGGCTAATTAGGACAGGCAGAGACCATGGCAATGAGACGAAGGATGAAACAGCAATCCAACTTAGGCTCGACAGGGAATCGAACCCGGGACGTAGCGGTTGGAAGCCCAGAGCGCTACCTCTGAGCTAGGCCCCCGCCCTACCACCAGTTTTAAGTGCTGCCTTTTGGGCTCTCAGCAGCACTTAAAGTGTTTATAAAAGTACTTGCACCTTTGGGGGGCCTGGCCTGCTAATAGCCAATCAGCTGCGAAGGGTTTTGACTTGACCTAGAATGCAGCAAACATTAGTTTGCAACCACTCCATAATGGCTATTGAGGGGTTGTGACTCTGTCATGGGGTCCATCTCCGTGTGCAGCACATTATGCTGGCATCACAAGAAGGGGTTGTGATGCCATCGTATGTGATTCCTGTGTGCAATGGGCTTAACAAAGTTTCAAAATATTTCAGTTGGGAGTCTTGGTTCTAGCCCCAACCTTTCTCCAACTTTTGGGCACTATTCCATGATTCCTATAGTTCGCAACTGCTGAGATTTTGGTGCCCTCAGTCAAGGAACTTGAGAGTGCCTTATTCCCGTCTGCGAGCCCCTATTAGATCACCTTTAGTGGTGGTGTAAATTGGACAATGTTCTAATAGGGCTACCAATCAACCTTCCACATCACAAGGCAGTGTACCATCAAATGCCTTAACTTTGATGGGTTGGAGCAGCCATTACCTCAATATGAGTATCCGTGGAATGTGGGGCAATCACATCAAATTACTAGACCTAATTACTGCACACTCTACCCGAACTCAAGCAACAACACACAATCTCTTTAATGGTGCTCCCGGAGTAAATTACGCCGCTGACTGGCGAAGACCCTCCACATTTGTTAGACACTATGGCCTGGACCTTTTTTGCTTTCCACCTTGCCTAGGTCATGGACCCACCCACCTCCCTGAGGTGAGCAACACAGGTTGGGGGTTACTTCAATGATAGCCAAGATAGATAAATTACTATGCACCAAGTGTAGTTTGCTGAGCCTCCCTACACCGGGATGTCTTTTGCATATCAATATAGTAAACAGGGCTAAGGCAAGTACAGACAAGAAAGAATACACAATGAGCTCAGGTCTCTTCGCGAATTCCAACTTCCGGGTAATCTTGTATTTACTTGGACAGCTTACTGAATTGGCTGGCCATGAAAGGCATTGTAGTGGTTTTTACTTTTCATTACATCAACACCTTACATGAAAGTCACATGCCTAATAGTTGGCACTTTCGTTAGATCTTTAGGCACTTTCATTCGATCTTTAGCATTAGATCTTTGAGCTAAATCCCAGCCAGATGTCGATCACATGAGGCGTTAAATGTGAGGTGGGTGATTAGGGCTTTACGTCCTGTATTTCTGCACCAGTTGGGCTAATTAGGACAGGCAGAGACCATGGCAATTAGACGAAGGATGAAACAGCCATCCAACTTAGGCTTGACCGGGAATCGAACCCAGGACCCAGTGGTTGGAAGCCCAGAGCGCTACCTCTAAGCTAGGCCCCCGCCCGTTAAATGTGAGGTGCCTTGTATTCGATGTCTATGCTGAGGCAAGTGAAAGACCCCATCAGTGGGTAAATGTGTGACAAGGTATGGGATCCAAGCCTTAGCTCATCTTTACATCTGCCCTTGGCAGCTGGTGAGCTTCAGACCCAGTGGCATGCATTGATACACTGAACATTAAAGTTATTTAATTTAGCTCATGAATGATATCCAGCACTGTCCATGTAATAATTTTGTTGCCAATTATATTTATCACCTTTTGATGAAAATCACATACTTGTATCTAGCATTTTAACAATAAGAAAATCATATCTTCCCTCCCACACTTATCTGTGCTTTACAATTCAAAGTTCAACAAGACTGTTTAGTTAATTTGATGAAAATCACATGCTTTCAGCTAGCATTTTAACAATAAGAAAATCATATCTTCCCTCAAACATGAATGCTACCAGTCCTGTAAAAGTACTTAATTTCAACTAAAGTGGATTATCTTCACCCAAATACAAATGATAAGTCGAGAACAATTCACCTGGCATTTTTGTGTCTTTGATGAAAATCACATGCATGAAACAAGCACTTTGACAGAGAGAATGTATCCTATTTTTTGCAGTTTCATAACAATGAAATTTGCATGCCATTAGACCTCATTTTTAAAGAATTACATCACTGTAAATGTATCTTACACAAGCCCAAGAGCATTTACACATACATTACAGTGCAAAATCATTAAAAATGTCATAAACTGCAACTTGGCTCAATTTATGTGGTAATGTTCATTTAAGCAATGAGAAAATTTCATGCAAAATTTGATTGATAACAAAATCTAGCGGAACTTATGAACAAAATTTCATTAAAATTCCAGCTGTGTTTGGATAACAAACACGAGTCCAACATGAAAATACAATCAATAGTAGTTGAGGATACAAAGATTAAATTGCATTTGAAGCAAGGAGTTGGTGGTTCCTGATCCAAAATAATCGCAGTCAAATATACAGCAGGGTTAAATCTGGTGAGTAATAATCACAAAGTTATTAAGTTATCACAGTCGACAGCTATATTTAGTTTACAGTTAACATGGTGCTCTTTACATATCTATTGGAGGTGTTTATCTTATCTAATAACATCATCTGCAATATTGATTATATGTAGACTTATATTTCTTCTAAGATAATCAGAGACATATATACAATGCTCTTGTTGTGGATCTGATATTGATTAAACCAGAGTAGCACCGATTTTTCAAAATTATATCCAGTTCTATAAATACCAAGTAATAAAATATCTGTAATTTTGTTTGGATATTACATTTCAAAGGTACATTGAAATGCTGATCTGATTCTTCTGGCACAATATAAAAATAATCTTTATTGAAATTTTAATATGATTTGCATTTTTTTAAAGTTTTGAGGGTAATCCGATATCATAATCTGGTGACTTGTTAACAAACAATGAAATGAAGAATTTCTGGTGCATATCTGGAGGAAAATATGTTGCCTTGACAACAGGTTCTTGCAACATTCTTTGCACCCATCCCTGAAGTTTGGGTAATCCTTCTAGAAAATCCTGTCCATTCGCCTTGGGAACCTCGAATCTCTCAAACCATGGCCATATGCGCAAGTCTAGCATTCCTATTTGGGACTCTACAAAATATAAGCAGAAAATAAAACAGAACATTAATTTCGACTAATTCAGAGCTCATGCTACACCAACAGTAACTTGGGACTTAAGGGGGTTTCACACATAGCCGTATCAGACGCAGGAGCGTCCCGGAGGACAACTCCGGAATACTCCCGCATACTCCGGGGAAAGGCGTATAGACATCTTGTTCATGTCCGGGATTGTCCGGCATTGTCCGGCATTGTCCGGTAACACCGTGGGACTCCGGCAAAAAAATTAAACATGTTTAATTTTTCATGCCGGAGATCCCGGAATAGTTAAATCCGTGTTGGTCCGTGTAGATCCGTATAGACTCCCAATATACTCCGCCGATCTCCAGGAATCTCCGTATTGACTACGGCATATCTCCGGCTACATCCGGCGTCAACCGGGCATGAATATTTCGCCGCCATTAACGCCGGAGAGTACAAGGAGCAACACGGCTCCACACGAATGAACACGGTGTAAAGACCGGTGATATCCGCGAAGGCACCGTGAAAATCCGGTTCACTCCGCATTCTAAACAGGACAGTCGTGTTAGCTCCGTGTTGCTTCTTGTTGAGACCGTATTGACATCGTGTACACATCGTCAAACATTTATTTTTTGTTGACATTTAACAGCTCTTTGATCCCGAAACCCACCGGAGGTAATAAAATGTTACTCCGGGACGCTCCGGCGTCTGATCCGGCTATGTGTGAAACCCCCTTAAGGTGTTTGGCAACGACTTAGGGCTGTTCAATGGAAAAAAGGTGAGGTGGGGTGGACATGAACATTTTTAGACCCCCTCCCCTACCCCCGATATCTGGTTTTTGACAGACCCCACCCCCACTTTTTTCTACATTAAGATATTAGGCCGCAGGAGCGGCCCCGTAGGGGCCGCCCGTAGGGCTTTTATGACTAGAGATTGGCCAAAAACAAAATCTACTGTCATGCTATTCTCAGATGACCGGATCGGAACTATGTTGTCCTAGATATTCTGCGCGGCCATGATGCGCACAAAATAATAATGACCTACTTAGCTCAAATTACACAAAAATCGTTCTTTACTTTGGATTTTCCTGACAAACTTGAAGAAACTCACGTTAGAACTCCATTAATGACCATTTCTAGGTGATTCCAAGACTGGACAAGCAGTAGAACTATGGTTTTGAATGTTTCATGGGACTGGATGGGAGCCATGTCCATTGCCATGAGGCTTGTCAACTAAATGAACGTTCGACCAATCAGAGTAGAGCTTATTTCTTTGCAAGGCCATTTTGCAAGGCAACGAGCTCTAACAGACTCTGTGATTGGCTGTGGTGCTTAGGCCTTAGAAATTAATGCATAAGGCCTCATTGTTCATCAGTAAGACTACGCAAGCAACGAGCAGAAGGGAATGAAATAAAGCTTAATTGCAGAAGGAAATATGAACTAACAGTAATGCAAACAACATCAACCTGCAGTCCATTGATAAGATATCAGTAAAGAAAGAGGAGGCCGTTATTTTCGGGAAAAGCCCTAAAATAGCACCAGGCTATAAATAGATGTGGGCGTGGCCTAATGCAAGCACGTTCTTTTGTTTATAAACCAATCTGTGTGTTGACAACTCGGTTTTGACAGCTTGCTGATAACCCGATTTTGACAGCTGATTTGAGGGGAAAAAAACTGTATCTACAGTCAAATAGAAAGAGTTAGGTGCAGTCGATTTCTCTTGATAGTGTGACATGATAGTTGCTTGTTCAATTTGATATTTAAGCAAAAACTAACTCAGAGCATCTGACACATCTGTGTCACTGAGTAGACTATATAAAAAAAAAAACAGTGCATTACTGCCATTAGTTTTTTGTAATACTATTACAATACTAATAGTGTGATGTCATAGTAGTTTTTTCACGTTTTAAATCACATTCTAAACTGTTTAGAAAATTTGGAAAATGCTCCGTTTCCATAGCATGTAAATCTCATACAATTTCACTAATCAGTTCAGTTGGATAAGGGTTGTGATTCCTTAGAAATTTGAAAATGCTGTTTCATAACAATTTAGAGTATGGAGAAACCTTACACAATTTTATATTGAGAATTGTTCAGGAAAATTTTGTCGAGCAACAACATTTTGCTGCACAAGTTATCATAACTTGACAAAACCAGGCATAAATCCATGACAAAACTTTACTCCAATCCAGCATTACAACAACCGTTTCATTCAGTTTGGTGTTAACATTAAACTGTTTCATTATGACTTCTCAGGGGGTCTAGTCAAGTGGTCCGCCCGACAACTGGTCCTCTGACCAACTCGCCCGCCTGTACAGCTGGTCTGCCGGTCAGGTCAACTGGCCCGCCAGAAAGTCAACTGGCCCGCCAGAAAAGTCATCTGGTCCGCCACAAAAATTTGGAAAAAAAGAGGATTTTTTCGGAAATTACTAGGACCTTTAAATCGGATTATAAATGACCAAGTTATGCTTGATTAATGACGCAGAAGGTTACTCCCTTCATATTGGCTGGGGAGGCCGTTTCGGTGACGTGTTAATGGCGGACCGCTTGCCCTGCTAGAGGGGACGGGGCGGGCGACGGCCGTACTTGCACCCCCGCGAAGCCACTCGCGCCGACGGGCTGCTTCCCGGCGGACGGATTGACTTTGAGTTGGTTGGGCGGCGGACGGGCCGTCGGACAACGAAAATGTCGGCGGGCGAGTAGGTTTCGAAGGCGGGCCAGTCGTCCTCGGCATCGGGCCAGTGGGTCTCACGGCGGGCCAGTCGGTTGCGGACCAGTTGTCGGGCGGACCACTTGACTATACTCCCTTCTCAGTACCAGTACCTGTTATTGGTTTGGTATTGTAAATCACTACAAAAGTGGGTTTTTTTTCTACTTGCATTTAATTGGTAAAACTGATGTCAGTCATCTCCCTATTTGTTCCCTAACACTTATTACCTAAAGGCTTCATTGAATTATCAGTGGTCCTTACCAAATATTGACTACTGTACAATGTTAACAGTGAATTTGATTTGCTCTCACATACTATGCTGCTATGGCAGGTTAACTTTGTGAACTATTACTCATTCTAGATACCACTGTTTTACATGGATCATAACGGACTCCCATGGCCGTGGGTTGGCAGAATATGTTGACCAAAAAATTTAGTTGATGTTTGTATAGCAATCCAATGTAGAGCAAAATTGGAAGATTTGTTTTAAGTGATATGTAATGAAATAGTCACAATTCAAACAAAATCTAAAATTGATATTATCATTGCATTTGGTATACAATAATTCAATTTAATTTGCCACCATTCTGTCGTCCTCACTCAGAAAATTTTACCAACAGAAACAGCTTTTTAATCTAGTGGATAACATCAATGACTTCAATACAACATTCAACACCAGTACGACTGAATCAAAATTTCAAAGAATTAGGAGGGGCCAAAAACTATTAAATTGGCAAAAGATTCTTACAATCATTTGGTTGATGGGTGTTGCTTAAATATGTTTGGCTTTTTAAATGTCAAATTTCAAAATTTGAATAAATCACTTCAGTGAAATTGACTGCGACAGTGATGCTAATGAAACATCATGGGATTTTAAACATACAACAGATTATCTTACTAAGTTATTCTTTGTCAATGGTAAATATGCATTTTTCTGGATTTTGTTTAGACAATGAAATTTAATGTCACAAATTTTCATGCTATTTCCAATAAATGGCATGTGTTATGACAGTCGCTAACCATGTAGACCAAAATTGCTACTTAGGTATTTTCTGAAAACTGTTTGGTACAATAAATTTAAATACGTCTGAATTTCAGTCTTATACAATTTTCTGGTGTGACATGACAGTCGCTATCCAAACTAGTACCACAAATTAATTAATCAACCTTGCAAACATTATTTATTCATGTGGACTATATAACTATAACATTCACTTAAAAGTTAATATATTCAGGTTTATCATATATATATATATATATATATATTGTCATTTAGGTACATTTATATCTATCTATATAGATACACAATTCATTGCATCAACAATGCAATTTCATTTAATTTTGTTGTATAGAAGAACCCTTCAGGGGCAGATCCAAAATTGTTTGCAGTGTTCCCTCTAATTTCTTATGAACAGTGATGTATTAGGCCAAGAAGGGGAGGGGGGCTAAGAACCCCCTAATTCAGTTACTGGACTAAGAATCCCCACTAAACCCCCCCCCCCCCCCACCCCACCTTTGAATCTGCTACAGCTCTTAAGGGTATAAAAATATATGCCATGGTACATGTACATGACACAGGACTATCCCTGCGGCCCCTCATGCACATTGCATTATCATATTAAGAAAATACTGGTCAACCACCCCCTCTCCACCGATACTAATTTCCCCCTCCCCTCCCCCTCTCGGTATCTGAAAAATCTTCAGGTCCCACTCTTTTTTAAATGGAACAGCCCTTACACAGAACTACTCAGAATACAATAATGCGATGCACCACATCTGGCTACATGAGTTCTATCAAGTACCCAGGGGGAGGCTTCTGATAGGATAAAGATGGTTGCAGACCTTAGAGGAGACATTTGCAACCTTGTCATTATTAATTGGTATCTACATAGTTTGTGGTTAAAACCTCCAGCCGACACCTGTGCTGGGGATGATAAAATGTTTGTAGGAATCTACCGATTAAACCATTTCAATATAATATACACTCAGCAATACAACCAACATCGGGGCAAGCCTTGCCAGTTTTAATGGTGTTGTAGTCTTCTTTGACAGATAAAATACAATATAATAGCCACAACACAACTGGGTCCATGTACCGTGTATATAATGGTTAGGTATTACTAATACGAAGAACGTCTTTGCATGTGTTTCGAATGCATCATAAATTACAAATCAATTATATCCACCGCCACAATTTCATTTACATAAAAGAAACTGTTCCTACCAGAGTCACCTCCAAAATAGTTTCCGTTCAGCTCATTTTCAAAAACAGCGAGGCGTTCACGGATAGTTGCTAAAACTTCTAGAGGGTCTCCTTTCCTCCTCATAATGCCATAGAAAAGTGGAATCACCTGGAAATGAGCATCCCAGGAAAAAAGATAAAATACGGAAAGTAATGACAATATTACAAGATAAGTTGCAGTAATATTACATGGTAAGGTACTGATTACATTCTGCAGCAACACATCAGATTTCTTCTGAGAATGTTACCAGGTAACGGATAAATAATAGGCCGCAGGAGCGGCCCCGTAGGGGCCGCCCGTAGGGCTTTTATGACTAGAGATTGGCCAAAAACAAAATCTACTGTCATGCTATTCTCAGATGACCGGATCGGAACTATGTTGTCCTAGATATTCTGCGCGGCCATGATGCGCACAAAATAATAATGACCTACTTAGCTCAAATTACACAAAAATCGTTCTTTACTTTGGATTTTCCTGACAAACTTGAAGAAACTCACGTTAGAACTCCATTAATGACCATTTCTAGGTGATTCCAAGACTGGACAAGCAGTAGAACTATGGTTTTGAATGTTTCATGGGACTGGATGGGAGCCATGTCCATTGCCATGAGGCTTGTCAACTAAATGAACGTTCGACCAATCAGAGTAGAGCTTATTTCTTTGCAAGGCCATTTTGCAAGGCAACGAGCTCTAACAGACTCTGTGATTGGCTGTGGTGCTTAGGCCTTAGAAATTAATGCATAAGGCCTCATTGTTCATCAGTAAGACTACGCAAGCAACGAGCAGAAGGGAATGAAATAAAGCTTAATTGCAGAAGGAAATATGAACTAACAGTAATGCAAACAACATCAACCTGCAGTCCATTGATAAGATATCAGTAAAGAAAGAGGAGGCCGTTATTTTCGGGAAAAGCCCTAAAATAGCACCAGGCTATAAATAGATGTGGGCGTGGCCTAATGCAAGCACGTTCTTTTGTTTATAAACCAATCTGTGTGTTGACAACTCGGTTTTGACAGCTTGCTGATAACCCGATTTTGACAGCTGATTTGAGGGGAAAAAAACTGTATCTACAGTCAAATAGAAAGAGTTAGGTGCAGTCGATTTCTCTTGATAGTGTGACATGATAGTTGCTTGTTCAATTTGATATTTAAGCAAAAACTAACTCAGAGCATCTGACACATCTGTGTCACTGAGTAGACTATATAAAAAAAAAAACAGTGCATTACTGCCATTAGTTTTTTGTAATACTATTACAATACTAATAGTGTGATGTCATAGTAGTTTTTTCACGTTTTAAATCACATTCTAAACTGTTTAGAAAATTTGGAAAATGCTCCGTTTCCATAGCATGTAAATCTCATACAATTTCACTAATCAGTTCAGTTGGATAAGGGTTGTGATTCCTTAGAAATTTGAAAATGCTGTTTCATAACAATTTAGAGTATGGAGAAACCTTACACAATTTTATATTGAGAATTGTTCAGGAAAATTTTGTCGAGCAACAACATTTTGCTGCACAAGTTATCATAACTTGACAAAACCAGGCATAAATCCATGACAAAACTTTACTCCAATCCAGCATTACAACAACCGTTTCATTCAGTTTGGTGTTAACATTAAACTGTTTCATTATGACTTCTCAGGGGGTCTAGTCAAGTGGTCCGCCCGACAACTGGTCCTCTGACCAACTCGCCCGCCTGTACAGCTGGTCTGCCGGTCAGGTCAACTGGCCCGCCAGAAAGTCAACTGGCCCGCCAGAAAAGTCATCTGGTCCGCCACAAAAATTTGGAAAAAAAGAGGATTTTTTCGGAAATTACTAGGACCTTTAAATCGGATTATAAATGACCAAGTTATGCTTGATTAATGACGCAGAAGGTTACTCCCTTCATATTGGCTGGGGAGGCCGTTTCGGTGACGTGTTAATGGCGGACCGCTTGCCCTGCTAGAGGGGACGGGGCGGGCGACGGCCGTACTTGCACCCCCGCGAAGCCACTCGCGCCGACGGGCTGCTTCCCGGCGGACGGATTGACTTTGAGTTGGTTGGGCGGCGGACGGGCCGTCGGACAACGAAAATGTCGGCGGGCGAGTAGGTTTCGAAGGCGGGCCAGTCGTCCTCGGCATCGGGCCAGTGGGTCTCACGGCGGGCCAGTCGGTTGCGGACCAGTTGTCGGGCGGACCACTTGACTATACTCCCTTCTCAGTACCAGTACCTGTTATTGGTTTGGTATTGTAAATCACTACAAAAGTGGGTTTTTTTTCTACTTGCATTTAATTGGTAAAACTGATGTCAGTCATCTCCCTATTTGTTCCCTAACACTTATTACCTAAAGGCTTCATTGAATTATCAGTGGTCCTTACCAAATATTGACTACTGTACAATGTTAACAGTGAATTTGATTTGCTCTCACATACTATGCTGCTATGGCAGGTTAACTTTGTGAACTATTACTCATTCTAGATACCACTGTTTTACATGGATCATAACGGACTCCCATGGCCGTGGGTTGGCAGAATATGTTGACCAAAAAATTTAGTTGATGTTTGTATAGCAATCCAATGTAGAGCAAAATTGGAAGATTTGTTTTAAGTGATATGTAATGAAATAGTCACAATTCAAACAAAATCTAAAATTGATATTATCATTGCATTTGGTATACAATAATTCAATTTAATTTGCCACCATTCTGTCGTCCTCACTCAGAAAATTTTACCAACAGAAACAGCTTTTTAATCTAGTGGATAACATCAATGACTTCAATACAACATTCAACACCAGTACGACTGAATCAAAATTTCAAAGAATTAGGAGGGGCCAAAAACTATTAAATTGGCAAAAGATTCTTACAATCATTTGGTTGATGGGTGTTGCTTAAATATGTTTGGCTTTTTAAATGTCAAATTTCAAAATTTGAATAAATCACTTCAGTGAAATTGACTGCGACAGTGATGCTAATGAAACATCATGGGATTTTAAACATACAACAGATTATCTTACTAAGTTATTCTTTGTCAATGGTAAATATGCATTTTTCTGGATTTTGTTTAGACAATGAAATTTAATGTCACAAATTTTCATGCTATTTCCAATAAATGGCATGTGTTATGACAGTCGCTAACCATGTAGACCAAAATTGCTACTTAGGTATTTTCTGAAAACTGTTTGGTACAATAAATTTAAATACGTCTGAATTTCAGTCTTATACAATTTTCTGGTGTGACATGACAGTCGCTATCCAAACTAGTACCACAAATTAATTAATCAACCTTGCAAACATTATTTATTCATGTGGACTATATAACTATAACATTCACTTAAAAGTTAATATATTCAGGTTTATCATATATATATATATATATATATATTGTCATTTAGGTACATTTATATCTATCTATATAGATACACAATTCATTGCATCAACAATGCAATTTCATTTAATTTTGTTGTATAGAAGAACCCTTCAGGGGCAGATCCAAAATTGTTTGCAGTGTTCCCTCTAATTTCTTATGAACAGTGATGTATTAGGCCAAGAAGGGGAGGGGGGCTAAGAACCCCCTAATTCAGTTACTGGACTAAGAATCCCCACTAAACCCCCCCCCCCCCCCCACCCCACCTTTGAATCTGCTACAGCTCTTAAGGGTATAAAAATATATGCCATGGTACATGTACATGACACAGGACTATCCCTGCGGCCCCTCATGCACATTGCATTATCATATTATTACATATAAACATATAACCAGGTTTCATTACAGCTGTATCTGCATATCATTTGATAAGATTCATTATGCCTATTTCTGAAGAAAGCTGACGCTCCCGAAGAGCTTTCCTAACATTACCAGACTTAAATATCATGGTTGTGTATCACAAGTTCAACAAAATTTAACCAAGTTGAGTAAGGCATAAACGTGCACCATCAAGTTGCTCTAAAGAGTAGCTCTATCCTAGTCCTATTATATGATCACCATATCCATGATATCAGCAACGTATTCAGTCTTTATAATAGGTCACCGAATAATTTAACCTAGTTATTTTCACTAGAACTAGACACTCTTAAAGGGTACACAACAAAGAACCATAAACAGGAAACAAACGACTCACATGTAACACATGCCAATGCTCCAAACTACAAATATAATGAAATATTTACCTTGGCAAAGTGTTCCATTAGAATCTTGTGCCTGGCCTTCTTGTAAGCGTCTTTGGGGTAAAGAGGATTTTCTGGATATATTTCGTCGAGGTAGTCATCACAAACAGCTGATTCATAGATGACCTTATTATTTAATTCAAGTGTTGGAGCTAGGCCCCAAGGATTCCTCTTCAAAAACCAGTCAGGTTTGTACTTCAGGTTTACATTGACAGTTTCATGTCTGTAAGTACCAAGAAAATGTTGTGCTTTATGTGATTCTATCACCAAAGTGCAGTATACTTCAGCATTTCATGTAAATACCCTGTGTAAATCTGAGACCTGGCCTCAACATTGCATAGTGTCAACCAAATCAACCAATACAACTAAATTCACATTACTGACCACTATAATTATGGTACAATTAATGAACAACATACAATTTATAATGCTATAGTTCATGGAAACATAATTTCACATTACTTTTAAGAAATTAAGGTTTGTATCTTTATATATAATCATTGCTCTATCTATAAGGGCACTTATTCACAAAAAGTCCCTGAAGATAAAACGGTAAACCTAGCCTTGTGTGCAACTTGGTGCAAATGTCAACTAAACACTAAATTCAATTGCATATTTATCTGTTTCATCTATTTATAAAACATTGCATGTGTTGGTGGTCAACTTGTATTTGACTTTGGCAGGGTTAAAAATAGCATTTGAATTTCACAATCGCATAACCATGATAACTGAGAAAAAGGCTATAAAATTACCAAAAAGGTCTTACGGAATGTTTTTATGGAGGAGCACCATTCTGGTTCTCTGGGCATATGGACAGAATCTCATGCTGTAGAGCCTCCATGTGTCTGGCCGAAGTGCCGGGTACGGCTCCCCTTAACAACAATATTTAGAAAGTTACCAACTAATTAATCAGACATGTGACATTGTTTAAATGCTTCATAAATATGATGTAAATTAACTGATGACACACAAATATGCATGGTAGTGAGGTTTCATCATTAAGTATTTATGCTACACACTTCAGGTCTAATTTGGGTTACAGGTTTGGCCTTGTATTATAAACAGGGTTTAACCGCAAATAACTTAAAATTAGCACCAAACAAGCAGCAGAATCATTCATTCACCAACCACAAATACATTTACATGACAAATTAAATGCATGCTACCCATAAAAATTACCTGCAGCCAGTGCTCGTTCCGCAATATCACCCATAACCTTGGATCGAACCACTCCTGCCAGTTTTCCTCTCATTCTGTGTTCGTCAGTTGTTCAATATCTGCACATAAACAAGGTTTATCAGAATAATTTGTAACCATATTATGACCTGGTGCTTGAAAGTGTCCCTGATATGACTTGGCAAACTTGTGCATCAAGATTAATTAATTGAATTGTCAAAACATAATTAAACTGGCAAGGTACCCTGTAGGGCCAGCATGTACACTGCAAATCTGGGTGTTAGTTACACTTACAGGTGCAGGTAAATTCTCAAGAAATACAGGTTGACATTAATACATGTTTAGATGGCCTATTTAACACAGCATGACAGCGTTTTGGCCTATATATATAGTATGATATACAGTACACAAACATGCACATTAACTAGAACTTCACCCTTTAAACACAATCTTTAGTTATCATCAACAATCTTTCCCAAGTGCAGCTAAAACATCACATGGTGGCATTGCAGTTGCTGTAGTGCACGAATTACACGATACGTGGCGCTCAATTGACCTCAAACTGACCCAGTTGGGAAGTAACCTTTAACCTAGATTCATAGCCATGCCAACTTCATTCAATAGTCATTGGCACTCTTATGCTATAAAAGTTATTGGACACGTTATTATGGTGAGAGATAATGTAATTAGTGCGCTACTGCATGATCCATAGACACTCAATATATATCTTATTCATGCTCATACACATGGCATAATAATAAATCAAATAGTCATTGGAAAATATTAATAAATATATACATTGTGGGTGGATTTAGGTTAACATCATTTAGTACATAGAAAGTTTTGAAAGCATACTTCTCTGATACATTGAATGCCACAGTTAAACACAGCTAACTCTCTTATTTCATAATTGTAAACAAAACGCTTTTGAGTAAACAACAGTTTCTTTGAATGTGGTATAGCTTACACCCCTGTTTGCAATAAACTTGATTCTTTCATCTGAAGTCTTTGATTGCAGCAAATATTTTGTATGAGTCCTATATGGTAACCTTAACAGTCGTCGCACACAGCGATTCCACATAGTATGGAACCAAGAATTATCATGATTATTTGAAATCAGTAAGTATAGTTGCAGTCTAGGCAATCAATTGAACAATCTTTAGTAGTATTCTTTACACAATCAATTTGGTATCACAAGAAGATACATAATTGACTAATGGAAATTGTACGTCAATTTCTTACAGACAGTTAAAATAGCAATCATACATGTATCCTGAAATGACTTCTAATGATTATTTGATGTACAAACACTCATAATACGCTTTATCAATAATAAACATATGATGATAATCTTATTATCAAGCCCTGGAGCGAAAAAAATATTTATGCTGTTTTTGTACACAAGTCCAGCTGCTACCAGGTCGAGCAGTACAATTTGAAATAATGCAATTACCATAAAATTTTTATCACAGTCACATTATTTTATTAATGACCCCTATTAAGGTGATGTTGATGCCTTTTGTTTACATAGATTTCCTATATGCAAGGTATTAAATTGTAGTCTAATTTATATATTTATAGGTCTAAAGTTGGCTGTTTCATAATATGTAATTCTTTGAAAAATTGATTTGTTTAAACCGCTGTGTTTTCATAAATCTATCTAAACATGATAAATTAGTATCAAAATGTTATAAGTAGCAGCAGCATCTGCAGTTTATGCGTCATTATTATGTTATCAGGTAAGCTTAGTTTCACTGCAAGTTCATGACTTTCACTTGCTTTAAACTTTTTAGCCCAGGTGTATTATCTTGCTTCATTTATAAATAGATTAAATTTGACCATTATAGATCTGGGTTTGTGACCTCTCAGGATTTCATTTACAATGGATTGGACTGCATTTTATCTTTGAACATTGTTAACTACTGAAGTCTGAACTGCTTAACAGATAATGTATACTTAAAATATCACTCTGAAGAAAGTACAAATTAAAAACAAAAAGCCTCGGATTTTACATGATTCTTGTTCTTTTCAGGTTAAGCACACCAGGCTCAGAGATGCATGTCTACAAGTTCAACCCATATCCTAACAGACTGCTCAATGCAATAGACATATTTGCCCACATCTTGATGCGGCCATGGCGAGTCAGTGTGGATCAATGTCTCTCCTGCTTTGTTCCTACTACAAAAGAGCTCAAGACACCACACATTTTCATCGCAACAAGCCTTGTGACATTCCCAATGTATCTTTTCCTATTTCTTGTTATGACGGTGCCTGGGATCATTGGCGTCATTCTCTGGATCTGTGTGTGTCACAAAAGAAGTAACTTCAGAATCTCTGTGTCAGACCAGACACAACTATCAAAGGAATTCATTGAAAACAACGAAGATTATATGAAAAAAGGCAGGGTAAAAAAAACAGGCAGGTTTGAATCTTCACCTTACAATTTGTCAAAAACCACCTATACATTTGCAACATTAAATGTGTGCTTTTTACAAGAAGTTTTATCAAGATACAACAACCTCGGTCACACGGCTAAAAGAGCAGATCTCATTGGTCAAAGATTGGCCACCAACCAACTAAAGTTCCAACGGAGTGGTTTGGAACAAAATCACAATGCGACCAGAAATGGTTTATGTCATAATACTTTTCAGTCAGACTGTGATAATAGACAAAATAGCATTGTCTGTGATACAGCAAAAGGTCATAATACTGAGCAAAGGCAGACTTATCCAGTTACAGTCAACAATATTGAATCTATCATGGATGTTACAGTTTGTTCAGAATTCCCCGACGCAGACTTCTTGATATTTCAAGAAACTTGGGACATCAAATTAGCAGAATGCCTTAAATCTCACTTACATAATATCTATCCTTACATAGTTTACGATGTGGGAGAGATAGGACTGAGAGAGAATGGATATTGCAATAACAGTGCTCTGATGATTGCGTCTAAACTTCCGATCATTGAAGTGCGATTTAATCTTTATCCTCACCGTTACCTCCAAGATAAACTGAGCTCAAAAGGTCTGCTTCAGATCAAGGTAATTTCAATTGATCAAATTCAATATAGATTGCTCTAAAGGGATTTCTTTATGCATATCTTATAGCTATGACAAGTAAGAACTTGCCTCAGCTGGTTAGAGGGCTGCACTTTTCATCTATCTATCTATCTGTATATCTATCTATCTGTCTATCTATCTCTTCAGGCATACAAAGAAACCCTGCAATATGGAGCTCTGCTTGTTTAAAGACACAAGTTTATCTAAATATATTGCTCATAACAAAAACATTGTCCATTTCAGGTTGATCTGGGACACCAAGATGGCAAAAGAAAAGTTGGCTTGATACATACAACCCATCTACAAGTTTATCCAGGTTTGTACATGACATAACACATCTGAGGAAAAGGGTCCAAGTATACCATGTCATTTCCAACAAACGGTCAAAATTGTTTTGTCAAGTGTTTGGAACTTTGGATAAAATAACTGCAGACATGGCAATTTTTTTTACAAAAATGCAGGTATTTGGCAATTATATTAAAAAATTTTTTTTTAATTGCTGTGTACAAGTCGAACTATAGTGATTTTAATTAGCGGCGAGCAGCACGAGCGCTTATGTACAGATTCTCATCTAGAGAAACTCACCAAATGTCTCGCACAACTAACCCAGCCACTTTTGACCTGCTGTGGGAACTTATTTGGACAAAAGTTTGATTGATTATAATTTAACAAAAGAAATTTCAAACATACTCATACTCGCAAAATGTGCTTTGATATATGGACTAGACTACTGCAAAATGCATGAGACTTTGTAGTTCCGAAAACTATCCAATTCGTCATGATGTTATAATATTGAGTTATTTGGATGTTCCATTACAGGGAAGTTACCAGTGCGATTGCGCCAGTTAGATGACATTGTGAAATGGACTAAGGAGTTCAGGTCAGAGTCACAAGACGATGCCATCGTCTTTGACGTTGTCGCGGGTGATTTCAACTTCGACAACACATCTCCTGGTGAAGTTATTTCCTATCTCTCAATAAGAAATACTATAACAGATTTGAGTAATTCTGACTTGGTTTTGAATATATAGTTATTGCATACTGTACCTGCCACCTGGGATTACAAGTATGTTATGTTGGTTATGTTGTCACCAGGTACAGAAAATCAAAAAGTAAAATAGTTTCACAAGTGAATAGCATCCTGTATCAAGAAATTATCGTGTGTCATAAATTACAACTGGCAAGAAATAAAATGCATGTTGCACAAATTTATACTAATATCTAATGTACATGTCATTGATGTGAACTTTGTATAGAATGATGTTAGATTGTGCATGGACACAGTTACATCAAATTAAATGTTTTTGTGGCATTGTTCATAAACACCATGACTAAACATGTAAACCAGATACATGTTCTCTTTGCAGTTGACCACCCAGACTACTCTCACAGTCTCTTCACAGAATTTAAAGACATTTGTCGAGTACAACCAGGAAAGGACCATCCATTTGTTGTGGGTAATTATCACTCTTTTATGTATCACAAAAAAATTGGGAGAATTATATCATATCCTGTGTGTAATGTGTATTGAACTTATATGTCATGTAATGCGTGCAAGCTCAGAAGAAATCAACAAAAAATACGCTAACAATATTATTGAAACCATTGTCTGTAACTGAGATGCGTAACATTTTTTTTATCAACTTCACAGGAACAGACATGAGACACACGCCATTGTATGATGACCTAATTAGCACACCTGCAGGATTAAAAGCTGCCCTGGATGACCCAATTCTAAGGCAGTATTACATTGTGGATGGAAATTTGGAAGAAGAGGTCAATGCACATACATCCAGGGACCTTACGAAGCTTGACAAGGATGGTAATGTCATACCACATCCACTAGGGGGCAGGCGACGTCTAGATTACATCTTATTCAGAGAATGTGATAATTTGGTATGTTCAAAGAGCTCTGTGTTTAATTGTATTTATTTTTATTAACTGAAGTATTACAGCAGTTCTTTCCACAGCTTGGCTCTTGAAACTTTATGATAGTTTCTGATGAATGACCAAAATGTTTTGTGGTCAAAAGTATGCGGGGCAATAAACGGCTATGAGAACCTGCATCTGGCGGGTGATCTGATACTCACACAGGTTAGTCACACCCTAGATAAAAACATTTGTATTGTGAAAATCGTATTTACAGCTGTGTAATTTAATAATAGGAATTATGTATGATTTAGGTTACACTATGGACTATTTAGTTTTTAATCAGTTTTCTCCGATTCTACGTACATTGTTTGCCGTTTATTAAAGTAATTAAACTGATTAAAATGTATTTTCACTCATTAACATTTGAGTCCATCACACTGTTTACATCTCTGTTTGATACAATTTAACAGACAAGGTTTTATTACCCTGCATACTTTTGACCACAAAACCTTTCTGTAGCTCATCAGAAAGGGTTGAAAAGTTTCAAGAGCCAAGCCGTGAATAGAACCGCTGTATCATGATTAAGGTACACAGAGACCCACCTTGATTGTAAGACCACTCCATTCCCTGAAAAAAATTATTTACTGATCTTACATTAAAAGCTTGGGATCTGTGACATGGGGATAAATAATAGGGTTTGAATGTTTATAAATTTGTTACTTAAAGACAATTATATTGAAACTCAGTAACATATCATTGTTCTTTGAATTTGTGTAAGAATTTGAAAGGTTTCATAGAATGTATTCATAGAATGTAAGTGAAAGATAATTTATAATCTTTACTTGAAAGCCTTGTGATTTTAATGCACTAAATAACTCATGCAATATTAATATGAGTGCCTTTTGCTGAACCTCAATCAACCACTGCTAATAAAAGTCTTTTCTACTTCATCCACAGATACCAACGGCTTACAACAACGTGACACTTCTCGCTGGCCTAACAGATCACGTGTGTCTCAGCATGACTTTGAAAGTCGCACCATAATAATGCAAGTCACACTGTGGTAGAAATTGAACTTCATAAACTCTGTTACAGACAACTGTATGTGGGAGTGATGTAAGATTATGCAGTTACTTTAGTAACCGGGTATTT
Organism: Alitta virens; assembly: GCA_932294295.1. Taxonomy (NCBI): domain Eukaryota; kingdom Metazoa; phylum Annelida; class Polychaeta; order Phyllodocida; family Nereididae; genus Alitta; species Alitta virens. The sequence goes on from OW028582.1 coordinate 18,842,610, forward strand.
TGCTGTACACTAGTACATATCAAGTGAAACATGTAATGGGCTATTGGTCCAACATAGAAACGTTGAGTAGATGTCAAGCCAATGTTATGTGTTATCTGGGATGTTTTACATATTTTACCTGAGCAAAGAATACAGTAAACTCTACAATGTATTTATCTACTATGCAAAAAGTTTAAAGCTGGCTGCTTTTACATTGTATATATAGATACAAATAGGCTGGATTATTGTACAGAACGCATATTTACATCGCAGATATAAAAAAATACTCTACTTTATGTGTTACTATTATACTAGAATTATCTCAGGTCAGTCCACAAGCGCTTGAATTTACTCATTGCCAGCATATATAATATATATTGTATATGTGTATAGATACATGGCGGTGCCACGTGCAGAGAGTATGGCAAAGCTGGATCAGTGAATTCAAGCGCTCGTGGGTCAGTCCCTAGTCCTCTTTATGATCTTCGGTAAGAGCATGATATGTTTATCTTTACTTTTGGGTATATCGCAGTATAGCAGACCCAAATGTATGCCCATATTTGGCGTCCATGAAATATTAAAAAATATCACTATTTTTAGCCAAATTCTGTTCTAGCACAGAAGAGGAATAATATTTGCGTAGCACATTGGGGGTTTGAAAAAATAAAATAGTAAACTGAGTCTTGTTTCGAAAATGAAAAGAGCGGTCGTTTTTTGTGATGTCATTCATTGAATTCAGTGATATGATGTCATAGGTATGACAAAAAGGCTCGCTAAATAAGGTCATAAATTTGGGTCCGCCATACTGTACTTTTTCCTTACTTTTTGTTAGTTTTACATTATTGGTATAATTATATTAAATATGTGTGCATGTATTTATCAATGAATTTATTTATGTTAGACTTTGCCTTCTCAAGGGTGAGTTTTTTGTTGTTGTTTTTTTTTCCTTTTCTTGTGTATGTTAAGATTATTCAGTGGACCTAAGTTGTCAAAATTTTAAATTTATTAAGACATCAACCACTTATTTGATTTTAAGAACCAGTGTAATCTGGCTCCATGCATTTAGAGATATGACTGCGCTGGCATAACATATACAGTTAGTTTCATAAAAAAACGGTTGACTCTAGACGGCTGAGGCGAGCTGTACCTGGCTGTGGTCTAAATATGCTAAAGCCAGCTGCTTCTGTCCATTTCTATAGCTAAAAGTCGGCTTACATTTATCACCAGAAAAGTGTAAACATTGGCAAATGTAAGAAATTAATGTAATATATCATAAATATGTACTTTTACTCAGATTTTTTAGATTTTGAGTAGCAAGCAATGACAGCTTTGACTAGGTTCAATTTGACGGGCCGTTTTTTAATGAAACTAACTGTACAGCACATTATTCAAGTTGTGGTTATGAAATTTGTACATGCAATTGGTAGTTTGTCTTGGACAACTGGATAAAAACTATCATGCTGTCTGCACACTTATTGTATCCTACAATGATCTGTAAGTTTCTGTCACTGAAATATTGCATGGTTTTAGTGTGATGTTTTATAAATCTGTTATGTTTTATTATTGTAATATTGTTTGTTGCACTTTAAAGATGTATCATTATTGGACCATATGGTTCAATTTAAAACTGGGCTACATTTAAGACGGAATATGTTAATATCTGACTTTTTATCATATTATACTACCATAAGAACTAGTAATGAAATGTGAATTAATTGTTGGCTGCTTCAACCAGATTATTGCTCAAGTAACTGTACACGTGATTGTGTCGCAAAAGAATGTGATAGGCTTTTATGCATTTGCTGTCGAGCTGTTTTATACAAGTACATTTTTAATATTGATACTATTTTTGCACTGCTGTTGTGGGATTTGGGATATTAATATATTGATACATATATTATATGTATTCAATACTGTTCAAGGACTGAAAATCTATGTATGATCAAGCAAATTAAGTTATCACAATAAACTACAACATGTACATGTGCTGCTTGTCAATTTTGTTTCTCCTCTACTTGTTTCTCCTCTACGTTGAAGTTAGCACTGGAACCGCAGTCTCCTATGCACTTGTGCTGAAGGAGGGGACCAACTTACGTTGAAGTATACTATAGAGAGGAGGCGCCACTGAGAAGAGTATACAGCAGCGCACTCTGGTTGCACCGAAGGGGGTTTCCTCGGGGATTCCCGTGGCTATTTGAAGCTCCACATAAATTAGTACGCACCTGAAAATCGATCTCCTATCTCGTATAATTTAACGTTTTAGTTTCATCTGAACAGCATATTGAGTTTGGATTACAAGAAGTAGTACGATAATATAATTTTCTAGAACTGTCATGGAATTTTTTTACAGCTAACACCACAGAATTCACGATCTATTTGATGGACTGCGCCGTCATTTGCAGATGCAATTCGGCCACCGAGATCGAGAGAAATGTCAAAATTCTTACTGCAAACTAATTTCCTCGTTTATGCGGTTACCGTCTGTTAATATGTTAATTTGAGGGGCTGTGAAGGGACATTTTAGTCAGAATGAAAGCACTGTATATTTTGTTACGCGATCAGATCGCGAATAGGAGGGAGAGAGGGCTTCTGGCCCGTCAGAAGAGTGACAACATTTTGGTCCTGGCTGGAAGTCTATGGGAGACTGTGACTGATATCCCAGCTCATGCTGAGTGTGATGGATCTGCATCACTGAATTTGACATCCCTGGAATTTGAGGGAGTGGTGTTGCAGTGCAAGGGTAAAGATGCTCGTCTCATCTCCGAGAAAGAATTTCAACTTCTCGTTGCCATGAACAGTTGCGCTGAACGTCTGAGGATTGTCAACATCCCGGAGTGGTTACGAGAGGGTATCGACATTGATGTAGACTCTCATGTGTATATCATTAAATTCCACGACCTTCCGGAGATGGTGCCTGGACGCGTCAAGTATAAAGGAGCTTTGCCGAGTCACAATGGTATCTGGTTTGGTGTAGAATTCTCTGCGGTAAGTGTTGTGAATCGTGTCAGTCTTGCGTGTATTTGGATCATAGCGATGAATGATGAAATTATAATGGTCCAGCAAAGCCAAATGCCACTTTGGAGCTTAATGCATTAACTGATGAACATTTCTTTTCAGGAATATCATGGGAAGGGTACATCTGACGGAACATTCAGGAAGAAATCTTTCTTTCGCTCGCCTCCAGATTCTGCCATATTCGTTGCCATTAATCGTATCAGAAAATGTGATGACCCTGGTCGCTTTGTGGATTTTCGATCTTCGTAAGTTGGGGAATTGAATTCACTTGTACTGACCTTTTTTCCTGGAATTCAGTACACACTCTTACAAGTTTATCATCTGGAGTTTTTATTTTATTCGCAACTTGTGTTCTTTCTTTCAGTGATTATAGTGTGCCACAAAGACCCAATACACGAGGCTATGAAGAAGAAGCAAACAAACCTCCAATTAAGCTTAGTGAGCGAATTATCTGGATGAGTGACTCGGGTCCTGAACATGGAACAGTTCGCTGGGTCGGATTCTTGAAAGACAGCAGAGAGAGGGAATGGACTGTGGGTGTGGAGTTTGTAAGTACAATACTTTATGATGTATGTAAAAGGCGATGTTATGAAAGATATTATAAAATTGTGATTCTCTATTTATAACAATTACTTTTTTTGAAAATCCAGGATCGACCAGTTGGCACAGGAACTGGAAAGTACAAAGATGAGCAGTTGTTTCGTGCGAAGCAAAACCATGCATCTCTCATTCCAATCCTGGGTTTGATGAGAGAAGAAGAATTTTACGATGCTGAACCTGGAGCTTCTGGTGGCAAACCAAGTAAGATATGCCCACGTTTTTTTTACTCCTAATGCGAATGATTATTGAGAGGGTTGCCACTCTTTACTCATATCAGAATTCCTTGACATTTCCCTGACGAAATAAATACATAAAAATTCAAACGTTTGTAGGCCATTGTCATCGCAGTGTCATCTTGTGATGAAATAATGCAGAACTACACAGAAATTTGCAAAATGTAACTGTGATTAACATCTGCCGAATAAAGGAAGAGTGCTGTATTTTTGTCAGCACTCAGCAGAAGTGTTGCAAGTATTCAGTGTACGTAAATGTCAATTTTCCCTGACTGTGGTACCCTTTTTCCTAAACTTCAGTGACTTTTTCCAGATTTCCAAATTTCACTGACCACTTTCAGAAATTCCCTGACTTTTCCCTGACCAGCGGCAACCTGGAGGGACTATCCTTTATTGTCCGTTTTGACGTTGTTTTTCTTTTCTTTTCTTTTTTAACATCCGTATGGCCTGCTAGACAAAATCTGTTCATTCATGAAATCCATTTCAGTAAAAAATGACGCACTGCATGTTCACCTACCCGAAAACATCTCACCAGCAAGCAGCACCCTGTTTAAACCATCGAGGGGTCTCCCTGACTCTAATTCATCATCATCCTCCACTCCAAGCCCAACACAACGACTGCTCGGAAGAAACACTCCTTCAGGTAATAAACAGGACTTGCTATGCTAATCCCTGATTTATTCAGGGATTATCTGGAGTGGTCAATTGCTTATCACTTACTTTATATCATCTAATTTACAGAAGCAAGTTATGGAGGCACTGGAAGTCAGGCTGCCTTGAATTTGGTGGCAGCAGAAAGCGGGAGGAACCAAGACGAACTTATGCGGGAACAAGAATATTTACTGGAACAAGCCAAACGGAAGAGAGGACCTATGTCGGAACCTGTTCAACATTCAGGTATTGCAATTTCAGATTTGTATTGTAACTTAATGTATCAGTTTACGTCTGTTTTGCCTTCTGTTTTCACTGCTCCAATCAGTCTCAACCGAATTTACAAAGACACCCTTGGCAGGCCTGTTCAAGCGTGATGAGCCTTTCTCAACTCCCTGGGGTTAAGGGATCACCATGAAGAATCAGTATTGGACCAGTTAATATTCTTACTGATGATATCCACCTTTTGCTTTTCCCAATGCTATATATAATACACCATTTATCAGATTTATATTGTATCATACCCCACTACTGTATTAATACCCACTCATTCAATGCACTCTTCCCGTGCAGATCTCAACTTGTCTATCCATGCAACAGTGATCCAACAAGTATCACACTGATCCCACAAGTATCAATGTAGAACTACTAGAGTGTATATGTATGCAATCAAAACCGAATATAATGTTGAACCTACCTTAATGTTCTTTTCTTCAAGATCCCTCTGCAGCATCTGGAGAGGACCGTTCAATTTACGACAATGCGGCACCAGAGGAAGATTTCCCAAGTTCTCCACCAGAGGGCATGATTTTGGACCTTCCATCGGACAATGAACGTGGAACACTGGACCGTGCAATGGAGGTTGAGGAAGCCCTGCCACCGTATCATGAGTCTGGCCATGGTCCAGCTGGTGAGTCAAAGATGGACAATGTATTATGTATATATGTCATAAAAATACCATCTAACATCAGAATTACGTAGTTGTGAAATAAATTCATAAAATACAGAAGAAATGTGGTTTGTGTAATGGCTTTCTCATACTGACAATCATGGTGATTACTGGTTCCGAACCGTGTCATTTTATGAACAAGGCAAGCTTTATTGTTTTGGATATAAGCATTGATACAATATACCTATAGTGCATCAAATATTTCAATACTATTGCAAAATTAACTCACTTTCATACATTTCTTAGCTGGGAGAGATTATGACTACCCTGATGACAAGAATTACATTCCAATGACGGTGGAACAAACAGACGGTGACCATTTCCCTCCTCCACCACCAGGGATCGCCACCAGTCGTCATGGACCTGTTCTTGGGCACAGCCGATCTCACAGTGGTTCTAGTCAGAGCGACGCTGGTGTGTGTTTGAAATCTCTCTGGAAAATCTCTGCTACTTTTCCTGAAACACCATATTCAGTATTTATAGCAGTATTACTTGTGCATACTATAGATTACACTAGTCACCTTTTTGATTTACAGGTTCAACACACACTGCCGGTTCTAACCACACTGTTGGTTCTACGCATTCCGCAGCCTCTAACCCTGGCGGCAGCCAAAAGGGGGCAGCACCACCACCTCCACTTTCAGCGGCCGGTGCATCTACTGTCTCGCCAAGTCCGACAGACATGACCCGCCACAAACTCGAAGTAGTGGAAGAGACGGAGTATGAACCAATCTCGCTAGACCCAGTGACCTTGAAAACCGATATTGATGTGGGTCACATGGTAGAAGTAGTAGGGTATCCTCCTGAGTTGCGTTATGGTGTCGTCAGGTGGATTGGTTATTACAAGGACATCAGCAAACCAATTGTGGGACTAGAAATGGTGCGTGATCTATGTTAATGTACTAAAATTTTATCTCTAGACGGCAGCTTCATTCCCAATCATCCTATTTTTGCAAAGCACCTATAGATATTACTTGTTACCTTTTGTCTGTTGTTTCACTAACACTGCTCCTTGTAAAGTGCAAGTGCTTGATCATTCAAAGGCGGCAGCAGAGCTGCCGACTTTGTATGCATCGGTCTTCAGAAAATCGGAATGCGGAGGTGTTGTATCCGCTTTTACAACTAGGTCGGCGGCAAATTTGAAAACGTATGTTGAGTCAATGAGCACGAAAACACCCTGCGTGTGTGACACGATTCAGGCCAGAGAAATGACACTACACACTTGCCGTTTCGTCAGCTGCCACACAACTTCTTTCTTCAGAGCTGTATACTTTTTGGTAGCATTTTGTCGAGTGGAACTTGATGCAAATCGCCGGTAAAAAGATGCATTTTTCACGCTGTGCCTCTCCGATGAACAAGATGGCGAACTCCAACGGAAATGACCGAAGTTCGTTGTATGGCTTCGTGCATGTTCGGGCGAGAGGCCCCTGGCGGGGAATTCTTGCCGCCTTTGTTGCACATCTTATGTGCTCTAGTTATATACTAAAACATGTGCACTTAGAATGCTAAATTTGTACAGTATGGGCCCATAATGCAGAACTGCTAAGTTTTGTATAAACATTTTGGAGTTTTATCATTGTTTGCTATTTTTTCTGTTGATATATTTTCCATATTTTCTGGGTTGACCAGGCCCAACAAGGTCAATTGGCAGGCCCAATAATGCATTGAGTAAATTATCACTTGTTCACTAATTGCAAATTTTTGTGTTTGTCTCAGGAGGAAGAAAGTAAATCATGTTCAGATGGAACTTTCCAAGGCAAGAAACTCTTTGACTGCCCAAGCAGAAAAGCATTTTTTGTTTACCTGAAAAACGTGAGACGGGACCCGAGATTTAATGAGAGCAGCAGATTCGTGGAAAGAAGTGACAGCCAAGGTGGGTTTTCTAATGACTTAATGCAATCTAGTTCATGTCTGTGACATGCAATTTACATTTTGTTGGCAGCAAGTTTGCCATTTCTAGCAATCATTATACACAACATCAAGTTTAAAAAGAAAATGGTGAAAGAGGATTGCTGAATATAGTTTTTAGCACATAACAATATGATTTCAATCATTTGCAATTTACCAACATTCATACATTGGTGTCTCTCATTGAACTTGCAAGTCTTGAGTGGTGTAGATATTTCAAAGGTGATCATCTCATTCCTTTTGAATTCCAAGGCCTTTTCATGTAGTATCAGTGTGGGCAAAAACATGCAAGTTTGAGACTTTTTGTGTTTTCTCTTACAATAAGTGGGTGATGTGATAGCACAAGCTCTACCTCTCATTTCCAGCCTTTGGCAGCTTAGAATGCCCGGATGTAGGAGGGACCATTCCGCCTGCTGTGGATCTTTCCGATGTGAAGACGCTATGTGGCAAGCAGAAGGGCATCCAGGGTCACCACAACTCTTGCTATTTGGACGCAACTTTATTCTCCATGTTCTCCTTTACTGTCGTTTTTGACTCGCTCCTCTATCGGCCAAAAACTGAGGGCGACATGGATGGGTACGAAGAAGTGCAGCTTGTGTTACGAGAGAGCATCGTCAATCCTCTTCGCAAGTATGTTCATTTTTCGTATTTGGCTGCAATTACAATTCTTGTGATATCTCCTTTGTTTAATGAAGGAGAAATAGGTAGGTAGGAGTGTGTACAGAGATCAGAACTTAGTTAAATGTTGGAGGGCAGCTTCCATTGACGGCACCATGAATAATGGAACTTTGTGTTAATTAGAGGTGCGATGTAGCGTGGTCAGACCGCATCTTCTTTGTTTGAGCTGTCATCGTGTTTTTGTACAGCATTCTTACAATGCTATGAGTTGGATGGTTAGCAAGTGATGTGAATAGCTACCAAAGGCAGATGTAGTGAGATGGTTAATTTGGGGTCCATATAAAATTAGTCTTCATGACTTGGTTATAACGATACTTACAGTGTAATTAACAACTGAGGAAAGAGTACATGTATAGTTCTATTCAAATTTCATTATTTGAAGTAGCAAATTAGTTTCAGCATGCACTGAAATAAATTTTATACTCACTTTGCCATTACATGTTATATTGAGCAATATCTCTTGTTTTGAAGGAATTTTTATGTGAGAGCTGACAAAGTCATGAAACTGCGTCAACTTTTGGATAAAATGGGATCTGTGAAAGGTCTAGTCAGTGAGGAAAAAGGTTAGTGTTTGTGTCCTTTCTGTAACATTTTAAATTTTAAATTCGACTGAGGACCTGTTTATTTGAGGAATTTCACTTTCTTTCAGATCCTGAAGAATTCTTGAACTCTTTGCTGCAGCAAATTATGAGGGTAGATCCCTTCTTAAAACTCAGGTACGTATTGTTAATCTTTTCAATTTTACAAATTTGTTTTACTGTATGGTCTCAATGTCGCTGGTCGAAGGCTTAGTCGGCTGATAGAGAGTGCTGCCAATAAAATTATAGCCTCATTTACTACTAAACAATGACAATTTTATTTACTCCAAAAATGACATATAACACTGTACAGTAATTTCATATTACATAAATTAATAAATTTATGTTGATGTGGCGCAAGGAGACTCCCTCTAATGCAATGAGTTTGCCGCTGCCGAGGGAGCCACCTTGAAAGCCCATTATAATGCATGCACTTGAATTTTATTGACACCATGGATTCTATTACAGCAACGGACAAGAGTCCTACTTTTACCAGCTGTTCCTTGAGAAGTCGGACCACCTGATGCTTCCAACTACCCAGCAGCTTCTGTCACTGTCATTTTTGCAATCTGATCTCAAACTTGCTGAGGTAAGTGCAGTATAAATACAGTCAAACCAGCCCTTATGGCCACCTGTATGGAAGAGTCACCTCCGGTAAACGGCCACTACATTCCTCTATTAAATGACCAAATTGATCTTTTCCCGCTGAACACAGCTTTGACTGTACGTCATAAAAAATTGTGCAATATCTTGATGAAAATTATGTGTGTAAGTGATCCTTAAAGTTACTTTGTCTCCAGATTTAGCATAGGCAAAAATTATATAAACCAATACTACCTTCTTGTCTCATGATATTTTTACCATTACATGCTCATTATGCACAGGAATTTAACTTTAAGGTATAACAAATAATATAAAGAGTTTTTCATGACATCAAAAATTCAATATGTAAACAAACCTAATGATGACGTCACAATACTGAACAATGGGTGATGATGCCATTTCGATTGTATTTCCAATGTTTTGGTCTAGATTTCTTTCAATGTATCATTTATTTTTTGTAATTAATGCCTGTTAGATTCATTAGCTTACACATATTTAGTGTGCCTTGATCAAATAAGGTGATTTTCAATCATTTGATGAAGTTGTAGAAAATAATTTTAATTTATTTCAGGCCCCTGCATGCCTCATAGTGCAGATGCCAAGGTTTGGCAAGAACTACAAGATGTACCAAAGAGTCGTTCCTAGTCTAGAGATTGATATCACTGATATTCTTGAGCATGGTAAGTTTGATATCGTTTAATTTAATATCTAAATTTAAGTTTAAGTGAGTCATCAATGTATTCATAATGACTCTGCTGTGTTAAAATCTTATATTCAGGAAAGGTAATGCAATTATACTACTTTTCAGGACCACGAGAATGCTGTATATGTGGCCAACTTGCTACTCATGAATGTAAAGAATGCTTCAACAATTATGAAGAAGGACTGGAGCAGATCGCTTTTTGCCAAAATTGCCTGGAAAAGGTACAGCTTTAAGTTTTGACATGAATACAGCTACATCTAGAAATATTGATGTTGCAGCTCCCTCCTTTGTTTTCATAAAATATTTCAGTCATGACTCATGATCAACAGACATACAGTCAAATGAATTTGCGATGCAACACTGGCAAGAAAGTGTCTGAAAAAAATTATATTTTAGAGTTATTAAGAGTGAGAATGGCTAAACTGCCAGAAAATCTCCGAGGTTTACTTGAATTGACCCTAACATCAACTGTAATAAAGCTTTGTGATAGATAGATTTGGAAGTGCAGCCCTCTATGGCAATTGCTTGGGGTTGATTGATGAGGTAATCAGAGGAGGAGTTCACCCACATTACACATTTACTCCATTTGTGAAAATCTTAGGTGTCATGCAGCTTAATACAATATCATGTAAGGCGAGCCTTAAACAAATATTTCTGTTGCGGGTAACATGAGACTTGATAAACCCATCAGGTAGATAGGTTTTTTTATTTTTTTTACCATATCAGAAAAATATTTTACAAAATATTTAACTAACCGGCTAGGCCCCGTGAGAAAATAGACTCGGAAACAATTTGAGACCTTAAAAAAAGAAGAAGAAAAAAATAATAATATTAAAAAAAAAATTCTAAAATTTAAAAAAAAGCAAGGGAAAAAATTGTCATATGCAATGATATGTTCTATGCAGTCACGTAACCCGCAACCGAAATATTTTTAAGAATGGCCTAATAATATACGGAGCACTCAGTATGGATTTCTACTTGTTTCAGAGTCACAGCCACACAAAGCGAGCAACACATCGGCCTCAAGAACTCAAAGTCCACCAGGGATACTTGGACTTCATACATAGTGAGCCAACGAAAAAAGGACGGAGGGTACCAAGAGAGATGATGGAGTTATTTGCTGTTGTCTGCATTCAAACTAGTCATTATGTGGCGTTCGTCAGATGTGGGTCTGGCCCTGAAGCTCCTTGGCTGTTTTTCGACAGCATGGCTGATCGTATGGGTAAGAATGTGCTGTATTGTCAATCAATGCTGTAATATTGTAATTTGGAATAACACTGCGGAGGACCCAAATCCCAAAACTCTTTATACAGTGCAAGAAATTGAAAGTTCTGTAATTATGACCACCTCCATGTGAACCCCACTTCAGCAATTTTCAGTGACGATTGTTATTGGGGTTCTACTGTATTATCAATTTTTAGATGCTGTAGAACACGATTAATCTTGCCAGATTAATTATAAAGTTGTCAATTAATCATAAATTGAAAACTTGGAAAATCGTCTTAACACAAATGATTCACGCAAACTTCCACATTTGGGAACACTGCAGATAGAGAATTATTTTTCTTTTGTCTTTACTGCTTGATAATTATTTTTCTTTTGTCTTTACTGCTTGATAAGTCCTGTTAGTTCAAATGGGATGGTATCTCAGCTTCACCCAAAATTGAACCCAGGACCCTTAGTGTAAGGCACTTAATCACCAGCACGACAGGTGGATATGCTACCTACCAACTGGCAAGACTCGCTGAACAGTTGGGAGAAAAGAAAATAACTTGTCTATTACCTATCAAAAATTTAGCACAGAGTAACAATGTTTTTCATCATCTTATCTTTCAGGAGAGCAACATGGCTACAATGTACCAGAGGTCCGTGAATGTTCAGACATCAAAACGTGGCTGTCAGATAATGGAAAGAATGAAATCCTTAACTTAAAAGAAGACAAAATGTTGCCGGAATTAATGCGAAGGCTTCTGTGCGATAGTTACATGTGCTTCTACCAAAACCCAGAGACGATGATGTATAAATGAAAGCGGGACGTTTTAGTGCATTTAGGAAAACATTGTAAATAGGCACTCTACTAATGCAAGTGTCATGAACATAGGAGGGATTATGATCTACAATACCTGCTGCCGGCTCATTGACCATTATGATATTATTGTGGAGTCCAGCTTAGCCTTGTATAACGACAAAAATGTTATCATCAACAGCACAAATACTTGTTTCTTCAAGTTTCAATGGTTGTCATCATTATGCAACACTGTCACAGCTTGTTAAAGGTTTTATACTTGATTAATAGTATTGTTGTAATTACTATGATCAGCATGACATCGAATGACATTGATGTTGATTGGTAATCTTTGTGAAAAATCACCAGATCATCTGATAATAAGAAATCAGTCTGACAGGCAACAAGAATTTGTCTTTGAGGGCTGCACTTTTGGTGAACTAATTCTCATCAAGATTTACCACAATTACCTACTGAAGTTTCAAAATTGGTTTCGCGAAAAGTCTAGTGACAATTGATAGGCATTTGCGAGCAACTTGAGTTATTTCACAAAGACTGCTAATCAGCTCTATTGTTGCAGAGTAATCGTAATATAATTGAAGGTTGTATGTTGTATTTGCTAATTAAGAGTTGATTAACACCTCATAAGATGCTATGACCTCATCACCAAGTTAATGTAAATAACATGAGGTTTGTCATTTTAATTATCCTAAAGTAATACATGCATAATTGCCATTAATTACACCCACTGAGGAATATTACCACAGACTTGCAACCGATAACTTGAAGAGTGTAATAACTGAATTTAATTCTCATACACGCATATAATAATACAATGTGGAGTTGTGCTATGAGAATCTTCTTCACAATTTGCTTCAGTGAAGTGTTTTAGTATTTTGATATTAGTTGTAACACACATAATATTGTTAAATTGTTCAACAACCCAGTAAACCTTTCTCATAATTGCATTAACCTGTATCCTTACCAAGTTCACACCCTACTTCCAACATCTAATTGTTTAATAGAGGTTTTTGTAACGTGATCTAATTCATTATGAAGTGGTTAAACTTGGTATCTATGCTACAAAACCTGACTGTACTTTGTCCAGCTTATGGTCAGTCATTCATTTGCAAAAGTTTTTCCTGCAGTGATGATCTGAGATTGTCAATTGACAATGATAAAGATTAGCCATGAAAAACTTCTATTGGATATTAATATTGGGACTAATTGCGATTTTTGCAAAATGCTTCGATGCAACAAAATACACAGATTAAATATGGGCAGGAAGACCACCTGAGGGCAATGCCACCTGAGCAGATAAAGCTTAATTAGATGAAGTCATCATTTAGTGTACCTAAGAATGACCAAGCTGCTTGCAGCGCCTCCCCTCCGCCGTCAGGAGGGACATGTGGAGCAGAGGTGATGCAAGCAGCTTGAAGAATGACATCACTAAAAAGATGACATCATCGTGTGTGTGCTTAAGGAGGACTTGTGTTCAATTCAAGTCATTAGACATTTTAAATAATGATTTGGACTGCATATTTTCACAACATAAACTTTTGTATTGCTTAAATTCTTTATGTATTAATTAATCTTGTATATATTCTTTAATTCATGATAAACCTTGTATACCACAAGTGTATGAAATGAATTTATATATTATGGTTATCGTCTTGTGTGGCAATGACCTCTGCTGATACGTTTCCTCCCCATGACATCATTACGGCAGTGGCACCCTCCTCACTGATCTATTGCTGAGTCATGAAGAATATGTGTTCACATAATTTTTTCTGAACAACCATCTTAATTATAATTATGTCATCATGCGATGTTTTAGTTCACTGTTAACTTTTATGGACGTGCGAGAAACCATTGTACGGTTGTTATGTTTGCTTTAAATAATTGTGTTGAAGCAATTATGATTTATTTACCTCATGTAAAATATTGTGGTTTTGTGCATATGTGATTAAAATACTGTTTTATTCAGGTGCTTAGAGTGCCTAGCGTATTAGTGGTTACACAGTGAGTTGGTCATACACTACAAATAACTTTGCTCACGTCCTCAAGTGATGTAATCAATGCTTTGTTTTGTTTCAAAATACTGAAAACAACTGATCAAAGTCATTGAATTTGCTCAACTAGCCAGGAGTTTTGACCAACAGAGAGATTATCCTAAGACGTTGATTGCTGTGTTTTGTAAACACTCAGGGGTATTCCAAAGAATTAACAGCTTAAATCTACAAACAATAACAACAACATATGACGTGGCAGAGGCACTTTGAAAGACTGAAAGTTAGCATTATTGGCTGATGCAACCACTTTTCTGCTAGGCACTATAATACAAATTAGCCAAGCGAGCATGACCCTCAAGCGCGCCGAGTTCGCAGAATGAGGGCCATGCAGCATTCTTTGTATTTTTTCGTGGGATTCTAGGTGCATTGGTTTTACAGCTTTCCTACCTACCATCCATTTTATACTGAAAAATAATGAGTGCACACACTATTCATAATCTTGACATGCTGTTATTTTTCCACCATCATCATTTTTATGCAGTGAATCAGCAATTTCAATCCTGCTTCTTTAAATTTTTTATGTTATTACTGAATGACTCAGTCACCGCCAATAAAAACATAATTATTTATTTTTTAAATGATGTGAATTGGTGATAGTTGGCATAAATGTGTCTATATTGTCCAAACTGAATATATACCTGTTGCAAAATACCACGAAAAATGACAGGACTGCTGCCAGGCTAAATATAAAAGTATAGCTGTAACACTTCCACCAGTGTGTTGAGTTCATTTGATTGTTGTAACTGAATAATAATTATTCATATGGCAATGATGTTGTAATGATATTGCTAGACAATCTTAATTTGTTGTATTTATATGAGTTTTTAATTGGAATGGTTGCGCTTAATTCTTACTTATTTCACAAAATTATTTCCACCACAATGTCAAAGCAAGTGGTATGGAACTGCATCATTTATTTGAAGTCTGTGACTTAATGAATGTATCTATGGTACTTAAAACATAGTTCTAGTCATTGGTGATTTAATATATTACATACATATTTGTGTCTTTGATGTACATACGATGTATACACCTCTAGCCTTTGCCCACATACTGTTATTGTTCATTACTACAGTTATTGTTGCCAGTTACATGTACATTTTAATGTTGTATTTGTATCATACTGTGTGTGTTAATACACCGCAAATATCTTAATGCCTTCACGCTTATTCTCTCATATGTATGTTATACTCGATCCGCAATTTAAAAAATGAACCATTAATTAAAGATATTGTATAGTAACATATCAAATATCTTGAAGTTAAACTTAACATAGATTTAGCTTTGCCTAGTATGTGTGTCATATATTCGTAATTTGTTAATACACCAATCAGTGTTTTTGCAAATTCAATTAGATTTTTCAATATTTGCAACTGAACAGTGTATTGAATTAACGATGTTGCGAATATATCGGACTAACAGAACAACATTAGCTTGAACTGATAATTAATTAAATGACACCCGTTTTAAATGCGCAGTATAAATGTGAATGCGAGATACAGGTGTATGGAATATATTTACTGTATCTTTCTATGTGAAATTTCTAAAATCGGTAAATATTTCATTATCATCAACAGTGATCAACCATCATACATAACTGGACTAAACAGTTGTGGACGAGTGGTCTTCATCAAGTTAGCTATGATACAAAGGTACAGGACACAGTCCAACAGTGTAATACATCACTTCATGCGAACAAGACGCAAAAATTGATCTCATAAACTAAGTTGTGACTTTGTGATTTAATATATTTAATCGGTAGATCTATTTAAACTTAGCATCTTTCCAGTGTATTGCTTTGTAATTCATTACTCAGACACAGCTTCATCCTTAACTGTCTTTGTTTGGATCCGAGGTGCCATGAGCAAAGTAATATATAATCAAGACTATAAACAATAAAAGGGAACTTGGCTGAGACAAGGCAACAAGTACTGAGATAAAACACAATCAATGAAGATTTTGTTCATATTGGATGGAAACTTATGTTGTCATATTGATGTAATCACAAAGTTTTTATCCAAGTTGGTGTCAGTGACACCAGATGGCGCTCAACTGCCACATTACTAAAACTTCTATATAGAACTAAGCTTCAAGTCAATGAAATTTGCAACTAACAATTTACTGCAATTATAGTCATGAGTCATTAAACTGATGATAAATTTTCAAGTATTAGTATGAAAGGTTTTATATTTGAAAAGTAGGCCCTTTTGTCATTGTGAAGTACCTGTAGATACCTACAAAGTAATATGGTAACTTTGTTTAATACATTGTAATACTTTCCTTCATCGTTTTCTTCTTATAAATTCTGAGAACTCCTGCATTTTTAAAAAGTACTTTACATATTAGCTGGGCTTGCACTTATAAAAGACATTTGCTTGTTTTAAATCATTCCATTATTACCAGTCAGTCTCTTTTTCTGTACAACGGCTTTCTAATACTTCCTAGAAATGTTATTTCTTGAATTGTGATTTTTGCATTGAACATCACTGTATTAACCATTTGTTATGTTTTAGAAGTATTAAAACTCGGTCTTGTAAAATGAAAATATTTTGCTTTTTCATTATAAAGATGCATGATATATGAGAATTTTGCTACATCAGGAGCTATGCAAATCGGTACTATTGAGTTTTTGTTCACGTTTGGTGTAAGATGCTCGAAAGTTGTGGCCAACATCATGAAAAGCGTCTTTTTACAACTCTCAAGTAATCTTAGTATAGGATAAGTCATAAGCTTTCATTACAAGTTTTCAGATCGACAATAGACCAAATATCAAGTAAGATACCAATCGCAGAAGTCAGAGAGGCACTTTCTCAAGTGTTTTTGTCAACCTTATGAAGAGCGTTGCCCGATTCATAACTTTTAAGAATGATCTGATGTAACAGAAAGCCATCGTCCAGAACAGTTCATAAGCTTTCATTACATGTTTCAGATCAATAATAGACCAAATATTAAGCAAGATACGCATTGGTATATGCAGAGAAGCAGACTGCTGCATTAAAGCAATGATAGTGGATCGAGCAGAATGTGTTTGGTGCTAATGACATCCATGCCTGCTCTATATAATTGATCTGCACTAATGTCTTTTCATTTGCACTGAGCTGTGAACCTGTTGACATCGCCTCGGCAAGAATGCTCATGCATTAACATTATTAATGACAAAAAAACTCCTGTCTTTTATGTTTCAACCTTACAATTCCAAGGCTTGGCAAGCGA
This sequence comes from Alitta virens, assembly GCA_932294295.1. Lineage (NCBI taxonomy): Eukaryota > Metazoa > Annelida > Polychaeta > Phyllodocida > Nereididae > Alitta > Alitta virens. Next base: position 18,859,797 of record OW028582.1, read on the forward strand.
ATGTTCTATTTTCAGCCAAGCTGGCTCCAATTATAAAGATTATTCTAATTTATGAAGTCTAACGCAAGACAAAATATATGTTGTTTAATGACATTTATTTTGGAACAAATGATTCAAGCTCTGATAAATTATAGACAAAGTGATTTAGAAACATAACAGACGCAAACAATGCATTCAAGTGATTTGTACATTTTGAAACAAAAACCATGCAACATTTAGTGCAAGTGATCATCATTCACACAATATTCTGTTAAGGATGTAAGATCCAAATCTCTCTAGCTTCAGAGCATCACACAATTTCACAGCAATAATTCCATGAAAGAACATATTGACACTACTAATTTGCATAATTCTCGCCATTGCCATTGCAATGATAGATTGATCAATACATATACATCCACTTCAAACGTCAACATGACAAACATATCTAATAAAATTACAAACATGCATGAAATCACATTTCAGTCATTTTTCATCACATATGCTTCTGGACTACATATGTTAACAATAATTACAATTCAGCAGTGTAATATTTAATTAGTTTTAAAATGAAGTACGATTTGGATATAACTGGCCTTTTGAATTGGGTTCCCAGTATGGTATACATTTAACAATACAAAAATATTAAATATCTGTTGTTGAAGGTAATGAGAAAGTATGTGAAACCTAATTCTCACATGTACAATGGTATATCCATGGAATTATGCACACAACACACAACAGTTTTAGTTTGAAAATGTCAATGTGATAAAGTGAATTACTTATCTTAATTGAAATATGCTAATCAAAGAAGTACACGTTTTTTCAGGACAGCATAGTGCTCGTAGTATTTTTCTGATCTAACAGATATATCATACACAATTTCCATAATGAGTGCCCTTCAGCATGGAAGTAGTGATCCAAAATTTAGCACCCGCATAGCCATTCATTTAACATTAGAAATTTTGAAATTTAGTGCTGTATTCAGACTTCAGTAGAAGAAGATCATTGGCCATAATTTTATTTTAATAGTATATCTTTAATATTCTTCCATACATTTTACATGGCAATTAAACAGCACTCTTCCAGGTGGGAATGGATTGCTTACTATCACAGATTGAGCAACATTGTTAAATTGATGATTCGATATACACTGTACATAGTAAAATTATCATGACAGACCATTAGAAAAAAATTGCATTTTTACAGATATCACCCTCATTTTACAGCTAGATGGACTCATCAACTGTTGTCACTCGAACAAGCAGACATGCACAAATATCTCAGAAACTATAACATGTATAAGGTATACAGAAACAAATTGACAGCTCATTTTGCTTCATAACTAAACTGCAATTGTAAGTAATTGTGTTTTCTATTGTCATTGTAATTAGTTCATTCTTCACAAGTTTTCAGATAATAATCCTTAGGATCCATAGGATTTATCTGCCTCCTCGTTTCATGATGCATCTAGCAATTATGTTCGATTGCAACATCACAAGATCAAGACAGTCCCTAGTGGATTGTGTAGGGGCCCCACCAGTTTTGTGTACACATGGATCAATTAACAAAAAATATTATATTCATTCTTAATTTCCATGTAAAATTGCTTTTACAACCAACCGCACCTGGCTTGTTTTTTTTTTAAATATAAACAAGGCCCTGAAAAACATTGGGGTTGTTTTTTAAACAGTCTGGCCTTATTTGAAGTACAAACTTTAGGCTGACTTAAAAAAAATGTTTGTTTCAGATTTCTGACTGACCTGACTTCACAAGGTCGACCTGAATATTTTTTAAAGGTATTTAGCAAAAAATTGACATTCGAAACTCAATTAATTTTTGCTTTTGAACCTTGATACTCACGGGGAAACAAACATTTTTTTAGCAGTTGTACATCTTTGGTTTTTTTTATCTGTCTTACAATCCTTATCACTCTCACACAAAGCAATTCCCTGATGATTTGATTCTCCAAGTGCAGACAACATTCTTCCACCAGTGGCGTAGTATACAATGATTTAGAGTACTGTCATGCGTTAGTCATCTTTTGACTTGCCTGTATTATCAGCTTTTCCATCAGTCTTATTCTGAGTATCTTCTGGTTTTTTACGTATGAAAAATCCCTTTATCTTTGCTAATAGTCCTTTCTTTTTCTTGGGATCTTGGACAGTAAAACGATGAGTGGTCAAATTATGAATGGACCCAAAAGCAATTGCTACCACAGTGCACGCAAGACAGATCACATTATATGGCATACTGAAGTCTGGAGTGGGTAGAGATACAAGCAGACTCTCAGTGTGTAGTCGAAGAAAAACTTCGCTAGGCTGCGCTGAAATTCTGAAAGGCAAAAAAACGCATCGTAAATTATTTAAGATAGAATAACACAATTTGTCAACCGGGAGTTCTTTTGTTAATTTTAATTTACATTTTCAGTCCACATTAAAAAAGACAAAATGACCACTATAATGAGCCCTATATACTACTGATTACAAAGAAATCTCCAAATAAATTCCAGCAACAAATTAACGCCAACAGGTTGGTGATGCTAAGATAAAAAATTATTAAAAATTGTAAATGCAAGACATAGACGAATGCCTTGAATGGTAATATGGTATAGAATGATTGTACTTACATGGTATAAAGACTTCTTGACGTATCCATGGCAACAGTTTGAGTAATTTGAGTTGGCAGCTGGGCACTTACCACAGCTGAACTGACATAGAACCCATGATTCGCATCCGGTGGGTACTCCGTCCATTTTAATAGAGCTCGTTTGAAATTGAAGCTAATTTTTGTTAACGACGCCGCTGGAAGGCGAAGCACTATTTCCAAGTGATAAGGTTTTTCCCGGTCTCGTCCTGGTTGGTAGTTGAGTTTCACTGTAGGAACAAGCACCCCATTTCAGTTGTGTCAGCAACCACACTCTTGGAACTATATAAAGCTGATACTTTCCATCTCTTTGAAGATTGTTTTGTTTCAATGATAATTTTCATTTTTCATGAGTCAAGTACCTGGTCTGCTTACTCAATAAGAGTGCTATGTTAACCCACTACTGTGACCTTTTTTTTTCATAACATTTCGCATGTTATTTCAGCGATATTAAATCGATTATGTTTAACAAAATTATGCACCAGTATAGACTTAGTGGTGCTGATACCATTACATTATGTGGTAAAAAGCAATGTTAGTATGACAATAACTTAACAACTTAAGTTAATAAAAACTTGAACTTCCAACAGGTTATAAGATATTCTATAAGGAATTACCTGGTTTTATAGTTGTCCCATTTGCAGTTGGTTCGGCCAGGGGAGTGTACTTAATGTCAAGTGAATGTAGTGAAACGCGTAAAAACCATGGAATGGTTTCCATATAAATAACCATCACATCTTCCGATAACGAGTTGCTGATTAAGCATGATATTCCTCCTTCATCCTGGCCATAACCTTAAATAAACAAGAATATCTATTCCTGTTAAAAAATAATTTAGGTTATTATTCCAAAACAAACTTCTTTTTTTTTCCATCATGTTCTGTTGGACAATTTCAGGAATGCTGAGCAGATAAAATAAACCCAAGCTTTTTCTCACAATTAAGCAAATATGACCTTCCCAAGATTTTGACCTCATTATTTATGAGCATCGTCACTAGGATTTTCTTAATATTTTTACAAGAATTTCAATGAAGCCAAAAAATTAAATAGGGACCTAAAGTTTACATATTTCACTAATCTGTTGAGCCACTTAGGTTGCTTTCAGCATTAACCCTGCCAAATAATGACTGAAAGAGTGATGTAAAAAAGTGAGTTCAAGATCACAATAATTACCTGTTAAATATCTGTGAGCATACAATGGCGGAGGGTAGGGTGCTTTTGCTTCATATGGGTGATTATAAGTTGCCCCTAAATTAAGAATAGTAGCCTCAGAGAGATACTTTGGGATGTCATACACAGCATAGCTCCTTTTGAAGAATCCTGTGCCAATTTTCACAACATCATGAGGTGCTGGGTCCAGTTTGAAGTAATATTCCAGTGTCTGAAAAACATGTGATAAAATTCACTACAACGTTTACCAAATGTTATCAATGGGATTCTCCTAACTGACACAGGGAGACGGTCCAACCACTGTTTGATGATGTCATCTCAATGTGACATCAACTGCACTCAATGACCTGATTGTATGATGACATCATTACACAATGGTTTGGTCCTGATTTGGACCGTCTTGCTAGTGGCTCCCTCTATTAGCAACAAGCCTCCCATTGATAAACCCGTTTATTTCTTTGATAGCTATAAAATAATAACACTACAGGCCATTACCAAGTTTTATTACAAATATAATGTAAATCGCTCTAAAATAAACTAACCTTATTGCTTGAGGTATCCACGTATATCTTGCTTGATGAAGCCAGGGGGCATGAAGTGGTTAGATATCGCTCAAATAGCTTTTTGAGATTCCAGTCTAGAAATCAAAAAAGTTTAACAGTATAGCTTAAATAAGACATGGACAATAGTGGATTTTCACCAAAGTTTTCTGATATTTACACCAGGTGGCTATGACAGAAAACTGCAATTCTATTGGATGAAAAAATTCCCGTCCTAGGCTGTGATTGGCTAAAGAAAAGTGCATTCGAGCAGTAGTATTTTTAGTGCATTTTAATGTATATTTAGTTTTCTGATATTTAACCCAGGTGGCTATGACAGAATACTGCAATTCTATTGGATGAAAAAATTCCCGCCCTAGGCTGTGATTGGCTGAAGAAAAGTGCATCCGAGCAGCAGCATTTTTAGTGCATTTTAATGTATTTGACATCTTATCGTTCATTGATTTCTGTTATTTCCATGAGAAAGTTATATTTATGGAATCAGTTAGTTATGATCTGCTATATCTGGAAAGCAAAATGAGTAATAAGAGGAGAAGAAAGACTTGTCTCGCTAAATTCAAGGCTGCTCAGTGAAAAGACTTCATTAGCCAATTATTTTTCATTTATGCAGACTTGTGACATCATGTGACACTTACCTTGCTTGCCTTTGTTGAAAACTGTTGGCTCTAAAACGGTTGACACAGTTTGTAGCAGCTCACCAGACAATTTTGTACAATTTTCATCCTAATAGAGAATATGCATTATTTCACAAGAGAAATGGAAAGATAGATTTCATGAAAGAATTTTTTTTACAAACAGTCAGTAAATTCAATTTTTACAATGAATATTCTTACTCTGCACACTGGTCGATAATGCACTCCGAGGGAATGAAAACTGGAGTCATACAACTTCAAGGCGTTCAACAGTGATGACAAACCAGCCTGAAAAATTGTAACGAGTGGCTCTGCTCAGCAAGAATTTCTAACAAAGTACAGTTTTCTAAAAGTTCCAAAGGATTTCAGTTGAGAAGGAATACATGGCGCAAAAACATAAGAAATATTGCAAAACACCTTTTCAAGAAACTAAAACAAGCATCTTTTCATAAGCTTCTTGAAAATACAAACCTTGGATGAACATGGTAGAAGCTTTTTCCAAGGAGTTAGATTTTCTGTGCAAACCATTTCTCCTGCTAAAGATGCATATCTCAAAAGCCCTCCTGATCTGTGAGCATATTTAGGTGTGGCGACACCTAGTGGTCTGAAGGAGAACTTGGGATTCACAGTGGCCTTGGTGTCCATGAAGTTCAATGAGGCACAAAACATTCCTGATAAGACATTGATGAGAGAAATCCAAGTCTCGTCAACTCTATAAAGAAAGAGTTAGAATTGTTCTTACAAATAAGCAAAACAGGCGAACATGTCCTTCACAAATAATTTTTAAGCTACCCAACTATATTGAATGAAAGACACATACACTGACAGGTCTTTCACACAAGCATTTATATAGGATACTAAGTATCCAACTAATTACAAAAAAAATAGTGAGAAAATGCACTTAATATATTACAGATGTTCAGTTAAAAAAAGTTCGGAGTTATTATAATAGCAGTGACAGTAGATATCAGATAAAATTGTAAATTTATGTTGAGAGTTACCAGAAGGTATACTCAAAAGTTACGCATCAGTACTAACTTTGTGACACCATCTTGAAACCAGACCCAAAGCTGAGCTCCAGGAGGTGAATCGTAAATTGGATAGCCCCACTTCGAGTGTCGCCACATTCCTTGTGTTAAAGTCAAATGCAATTCCTGGACAGAAAATTTCGCCAGAACTTCCCCAAGAGACATTGGTAAAAGATGATAATGTTGGTCTGAAAACGAAAAAGAAAATACATTCTATTATGTATGATGTCATAACTACCTGATACTTGAGCAGGATGCCTACCAAGTGAGATTTGTCTACATTCCACTTGTCATTTCGTCTGATCATTTTAGGTCCTTCATAGGACTTTAGATTGTAATGCTGCAGGTGCAACGCCCAAGCAGTCATTCAGGCTGTTGGTGTCGAGTCACTTAGTCGACACACAAATCGTCGACATGCAAAATCGTTGACAGCAAAACCATTGACAACCAACCTGTCGACATAAAGACATCCAACTCACTGACAAAGAAAGCACTCAGCACGATCATTTGGTTGACAAACGCTTGTGGCTATACCAACTCGTTGACATGTCGAGATGGTTTTGGCCAACTCGTTGACACTAGTAAAATAAAAAGACGCAGCAACTGAATGCAACATGTTGTTTAAAGTTAAGCTAGGATAGGTATATATCTAGTGTCATATTGCCTAACAGACATACTGAAAAATTTGTTTATAGTGTTTATCTTAATTTTTTTCTTCCTTTTCCCACCTATTGACCCTCTTTATTAGGGGATACAGAGTTTACTGGTGTGTCAACAGAATGGTAAGCGGGCAGATTAGTTGTCGACGAATTGCCATAAAAATGTCAATGACTTGGTAATGACCTATCAATGAATTGGTAATAGTGTGTCATAAGTTTTGGTCGTAAGTTTGTATCACCCCAATTTAGACAAGTTGGTTTGTCAACGAATTTGTACCAGGCCCACTAAAGTGTCAACGACTTGGTAAGTCGACCATTTTGCATGTCGAATTGACGGTATCGAGTCACTTCGTAGACACGCAAAATCGTCGACTCGCAAAATCGTCGACAACCAACCCATCGACAGGAGGTGGACAAACTCGTTGACAAATTATTTCCTGGGACAACCATCTCATTGACAGAAAAACGTGGCTTTACAAACTCGTTGACATGTCAACGAGTTGGTTGTGCTGCCACCTTACAAATTAATTTCATATTGCATGTTTAGCTATTTTATATTTTTGAAGTCGAAACAAATAACCTAAAAACCAGTCAGTTTTTTTTTATAAATATAAATCAATAAGGTGTGTCAATTGCAAGTTTGAAAAAATATAACTGTTACTTTCTTCCTGCCCAGCGCTCTCCACAATCCCTGTTGTTGCACTACAAGTCACGCCCTCTGGAGTTTACCGACTTGTCGACGAAATGGTATATGGCCAAATTGGCGTCAACGAATTTGCATTAAATTGTTAACGAGTTGGTCATGACCTGTCAACGAGTTGGTTACAGTGGTTTTAAGTTTGTCAACGACTTTCGAAATTTATTTCAGAGTAGAGCTACCCAGAAACCCGGGATATACCAGCACAAATTAAGAAGAAGACTTCGTCACTCACAAATTTACATGAGTAAAAAAAGTGTCAACGACTTGACATGTCTACGAGATTGCGTGTTGACGAAATAACCTGTATTCGAATTGACCTGTATTAAGGCTGTTACTTTATACAGTAATAAAAGCGGTGATAAATACTACCTGTACAGTACTACTACTAGGCTGTAGCTAAGTTTTATTTTAAAAAAACAATTAAAAAAAAAGTTCTGCATAATGTCTTAAGAGTACCCTGCAGTTGTTGGATGTACAGCTTGCAGAAGTGAATGTTCAAATACTCAAACATTAAATAATTTATCAGATCTATGGTACAGCACTGCTGACTGACAAATCTTGGAACCGGTCACTCACAAGAGGATTTAGCCGTTGGATCCGCATTCCACGTTGTTGTAAACTGAAAATGGCCATACAGATGTCCACTCTCCAACGGTTTTAGCAATAATTCTTCTGTGAATTCATCGTCACCGGCCGATACACCCAATAAAACGACAAAAATTAGGGCGAAAAAGCCCCATTTCGAGCTTTTTGCAGCCATGTTGGAAAATGAATGCTAGCGCCACCGAGCGGGAATTGAGAAAACCAAAAATTTCGACCAATCAGCTTCATTTTCTATCATAAACCCGTAAAGTCACAACAGATCGCATGCAGCTTTGGCTTTGTCTGGGAACATTGGAAATTCGTCAATTAATTAATCAAGATGCGATGATCCAGTGATTGACATCAAGTAGGTTTGTTGTTCTTGGGTTACTTAAGCTTCGAATATGTGTTTTCGCGGTTTATTATGTGGTTTAATGCACTTTTTTGGGGAGCCAAGGGTTCGGACACTCGGCCAGGGTCAGTTTAAAGCCCCCTTCCGCTGGCTGGGGTATCAGGCTGACCCTCTTTTTCATGGGTGCAGAGTGCTACCAATAGACTACATGAAAACAACGCCAGTGATGTAATCTAGTTAGACATCCCCGGTCCCTATAGTAATGTCTAGTTATTGAAGTTATTTTAATGTCAGTTCTGCCTATAAACATTCTAAGTGATTTAGTAAACAATGGCCTGAAGGGTTTATCTAGAGCAGAAAAATCAACTTCTTGTTGATCTTCACTGTTAAAACATTGATTGGCAGTGGCTTTGTGACAGATGTGATAATTGCTTGCTTAGTGCCATTGTCCTGAGTGTTAACATGTGATTTGTGTTTTGACTTTCTGTGCTGATTTAAGGCTTAAGCTGAAGGTAATTAAGTGATTCACAAAAGCTTTAATTGGATTGTAATATTCAATAGACAATGTAGGGATCCATACTGCTTATCAATAACGTATATATGTGAATTTCATTCGTTGTGTTACTGATTTCATATTCTTGTTATATCCCTGCCATGGCAAATTTGCAACAAAACATTAAGACATTTATGTGTATAAATTTTGTATAATCTAGTTATATTACGCTAAATGAGTGTGCTCATGTGTTGGTCATGTAAAATTTGTATAATTTACAGACTGAAGACAGAAGTATATGTTTGGAAAATACAGCTAACAACACAAAGATGAAAGAAAAGAGTTCTGAAGATGGCAAGGAAGGCAAGATGTTGCGGAGTGTTTCATCTCCAAATATGGCAAATGGGGAGAGGTCTTCAAGAAGACTGAAAAGACGAGCATCCCTCGGTAGCACAGATGATGTGGATGAAGAGGAGGAAGAAAGTGGGACAAGCAGCAACCCCGACACTCAACCCGCAAGCCGACCCAAGAGAAACATCACTTCTAAGAACCTGGTGAGAATTACTTCTTTCATTTCACTATTCAGTTACTGTTGATCATCTTCCTTCCTTCTGATAATAACTTTTTTTCCATTTCACTATTCAGCTATTGTTGACAATTTTCCTTCCTTCCTTGAATTAATTCTTTTATTTCACTATTCAGCTGCTGTTGACCATCTTCCTTTACTTTCTTTGAGGAGTGTGCTTGCATTGCATTGTAATTACACCATGTGAAATGGTGAACATCAGCATTTTCATTATCTAAACAGACTATTAAATCAATAGGTCTGGCTTTGGAATGAGCAAGGAAACTCATCAATGCATGTGTGTAGTGATAACTTGATATGCTTAAGTCATGGTGCAAGGCCTGGTTATAACTCCTACCTGTTTATATAACGTGTCAGTGAAGATTTGCATGGGATTTTACAAAATTAGTCTTATGCCCAGTTTGAGATAAAATTAAAGTGATAACATCGGTAGCTTGAGTTCTTATGCAGGTCCTTCCATTTATGGATTCTTTATTTCTCAAACCATGTGCCTTATTTTGCATTGCTTGTGTTTCTTCAGGATTTTGCATCTGGTTTGTCATGGAAGGAGCAGAACGATTTGAAGAAAGCGCTTTATGCTTCTCTTCAAGAGAGCAAGAGAAGAGACGCAGGAGTTCTTCAACCCCCTATGGTAGCCAATGCAACGATGATGGGAAAATCGGGGTTGAAAAGATCACATTCTTGGACACCAAAAGGAACTGATGAAAGTAGTCAGGACTCGTTAATTGGTTATCCAAACTATGAAAACAATCCCGAGAAAGAGTAAGTTAATTTTGTTTTAAATTGTTCATTTGTACTCAGGGTTTGTCTGTCAATGGGACAAGATATTTAACATGACAAATATTGGTAGACTGTTCTGACAAATATGGAATTTAAATTGCTATAGATTTGATTCAATTGAGGTTACCTACTGGGATATGATGTTACATTAGGTATTGCTCTCTATGCTACTAGTTGATCAATGTTTGTGATAATGTATCATATGCCTACTGAATGAAGATATTGCTGGGTTGTTTAGTTTGATGTGGAATATCTTTTTGAGAGAATTATTAGTAGCTAGCATGTTTTGGTTCTTTTTCCAGCCCCTTATATAAATCCAAGGTTCATGCTCAAAGGAAGTTCGCACAGGGATCACGACCTAATAGCCCGAATGTGACTCCAATTAAGGTCAAACCAAACACCCCCAAGAAATTCTTCACGACTAAGAAAGCCAAGACTGAGGACTTCTTGACTTTCCTTTGTCTGAGAGGTAAGTGTGAAAAGAAGTTGTTAGTTTAGAGCATGGTAATGGGACAGATAATGATGGGAAGTGCCATTGAACAGAGAGATGGCCCTCCAAATGGAAATACTATGTGTTTGACACTGTCTGATTATGCGAGAACTGGAGAATATTAAGCTGAAAGACATTTCTTAGCATAACTGTGGTAAAGCTTCAACAGATTTTTTATATTGGTCAGGGATTGTTAGATTGCATTCATATAGCTTCTCAAAGAGAGGTTGGTTGGTGTGGTTTTGTACTTGTAGGATAATTTTCCAAGTTTAAGACTAAACCATAAATTCTCTGAAAATGTCTACCCAATTTAATTGACCACTACAGTGTACAATGAAATTCCAACAACCCTGACAATGTTCTGGGAAAAATTCGATTTACGTCAGAAACCACTTCTCTCAAACTTGAATGAGGAAATTTATTTAGATAAACTGATATGCAGCATCATACAATTATTTACAAACTCAATTTAATTCCAGGATCTCATTTGCTGCCTCCGCACATGGACTTCTACAATATGGAGGATTCAGATGAAAATGGCTCCAGTGCCCCTGGTACCCCTCGACTCTCTGTCCCTAGTAGTCGCCCTGGAACGCCTGGTTTGCTTGGACGCATCGTTAGTTGCGGACCAGTCGCATCCCGACAAAGCAGTCCTGACAGAGACATCTCGTCGTTCAGTCAAGAACTTGGTGTAAGCCATTTGGTAAGTAGAATACTTGAAGTTTACAAACTATAAAATGTAATCTGGTAGATTAGTTAGCTCATAGCTTTATTTGGTCTGTAGCAGCCCTGCATGCAACGTAACACCTTACTTCAGTTAGTCCTTACTTCAATTGAAGTCCTACTTCCTTAATTTCATTGTTTAAATTTACAAAATTTGAAATTCTCATTCTGGACATGGATAAACCTTCTGTAACATTGCATCTTCTCTTGAATCTGAATGTGACTAGTCCTTTAGCTATGTAATGCTTAGTTATTCCTGTTCAACTTTAGAATCATAATTATCTTGCCGCTTTTATTTTTGGATGGTGATAGATTGTATATTTTGCTGTCTATCAACTTAATACACTTGATTCAAGTTGCTTGAATATGTGTACATATGTTCTGTTTGTGAAAAGGGGTGTGTGAGTGAAGGAAAGCCAAATAGAGCCCCAATGAAAAGAAGTAGAGGTAGAAGGAACAAAAAGGTCACAGAGACGAGCTTTAATCAAAAGCCACGGAGGATAACTTGTCCGTTTCAAATCAATAGGGTTGTGACTGTTGACGGAAAGGATAAAAAGCCTAATTTAGCCCCATATGAGCAAGTTTTGCCAAAGCAAAGGAATTTAGTGAGAAGAGACAAGACCAAAATGCAAAATGAAACCAAAAAGAACAAAAGGAAGGCTAGGATTACAAAGAAATGTTCAAAGACTTCAGCTGAGATAAGTAAACGTGGTATGAATACACGGAAGAACAATAGTGAGTCACTATTGCCAGAGAGTCCTGATGGTAATGGGAAGGTTGCGAAGAAGAGGGAAATCGATAAGAATGCCAATTCTCAGAGATCTAATGTCAATAATACAGCGGCAAAAAAAAGACAGACTGTCGCAAGTTGCAGTAAAACAACTGTAGTTCAGAACTCGTCAGAACTGAAACCTGAATCTGATGGAAAAGAGCTGGAAATTGCAATCCCCAAGGTGCAAAATGATGACGCACCTGTCACAAAAAAACAAAAATGTACACACGAAGACAAAATTATTACGAAGATGACTCCAACTGAAGGATCAGCATCTGTAAACAACCAGAAATCCTCAGCTAGTTCTTCGGCTGAAGTGAAAAAATCACGCTTCAGTAAACCTGGCCTTTTGAACATGGGGTGTCAGTTGTTATAGGAACTTTGTGTTTATGTCCGTTTTTTTTGGACCAATCATTGTACTTATGTTAAAGTATTGCTAGGGTGGCTGTTCTAACATATATGCATTATTCAAGGTCGTTAGTTCTTCTGTAACAGTTCTAGAAGTTAATTTGTTAAGAGTTCAATTGTCATGTATTAATGTTAACTTCCGTGTGTAAATATGTAATTAAGGTGTTAGTCTTTCATACATGTTTATACTTTCATTGTGGTATTAAGATATATGATACCATTGTTTAATGCTGACTGTTAGTAAAAATGGGACAAATGGGGAGTTTTTCTCAATAAAAAAAGAAGAAAGGAAAAGAAAAGAGAAGTTACAATACAGCATGGACATTTTTCCAATCCTGCCTTAACTGATGACTTGCCAGAGTTCTGCATGTCCTTCTTGTGAGTTTACACAGTGAAGAACCACAGAGAATCGTAGGCATTGACCTCTTCAGTTGAATAGTTGGCGAAGAGTTGGTTGTTGAGAGTACTTTGGAAAAGTGAGCATGGTGACATTTGGTGTTAACGTTTTGTTGAATTTTCTCAATCTGTTTTTGGCCACTGAGAGTTATTCAGTTGGTGTTGGGTTTTTATTGCAAACTAAGGCCAAATGAAAAAAAATGTTTGGTTCTGATTTCATAGCCCTCAAATATGTCAAAATGGGTTGGTAGGTTGGCCAAATAATCTTTTTTTTTTAAATTATTATTAACATGTATAGTAACTTATTTGGAAACTGTTCGAAAAAGCTTGAAAAGTTCACAAAAAGCTAAGGGGGGGGGGGGGGGGGGGGTTTACATAGGATCGGTAGTAAATTAGAACAAAACAATTTTTTTTCATGCGGCCTCCTGTGAATTCCTGTTTTGATTTAGTGAAAAGCATGTTTTAATTTAAATAACCGAATTCTATTTTGCAATGTTTTGTGTTTGTTGATGTTGCCATAGTGCGAAATTGGGTAACAGGAAACACTTATTAATTACTTTCTTTAATGTGCTTCACAAATATATTATGACTATTTCTAGCACAGGAATATCTTAAGGTCTAAAGGAAGTCTTTGACTGTTAAGAAATATATCGAGTATGGATATAACTGATTATATTTATGACTGTTTAGGTATTCTCACTTGATGTCATGTCTTGTTAGTGTACACAATGAAGAATCGATGAGTTGCATTTGCAGATAAATTGTTAGGACAGCTTGAGAAGAGACAATTATTTTGAGGGAAGTTCTTGAAGACACAATTTCATCATGTTTTTGTTTCTGCAGTTTCAGCCACCAGACGATTTTAAGAAGAGGAAAGACAATTCCAGATCATTTAATCCAGTTGTTCCTCTTAAACGAGTCAAGAATGAGAGTTCTACAGAAAAGGCTTCAAAGACCAAGGTATTGAGTTGTGTAACTTGTAAATATAAGAAGTATTCTGGAATAAAAAAAGAAAAGAGAGCAATTTCAGTGTCAAGAATTATTGAAATGCAAGAAAATCATTTTTTGTTGAATTCCAGGAAATTTCTAAATCTGAGAAGAAAAAGAAAAAGAAGTTAGAAAAAGGTCTTCTGAAAAAGAAGCTCAAGTTACAGAAACGCTATGCAGCAAAAGAGATGGGGTTAATGCTGATTAAACATGCGAAGAACACGGCAAATAAGGCAGACAAAAAGAAGAAACAGGTGAGGGCGATTGAATCCAGGCACTGCTATTGTACCTGTTATCTACTGAAGTATTCTCACACTGTACAAACAATTCCTCTAGGGTAGAAAAATACAGAATTAGTCTGGTTTACCGCATAATAAGGCAGGAAGCAGGAATGTAAAGCAATAGGAAACATTTGTACTGTGAACTTATTTTGCATAAAATGCCAGACTATAGCAGCAAGGTAACTGCATTGGTTCAATGAAGATATTAAATGTTACATAAGTTAAAATCACGTCACAGTAGCGCTGATGTATCAAATGTTCCAAAAATTAATGTATCACAGTCTCAAAGGTGATGCAATTGAAAGCAACTTAACTGGGCTTACCATCACTGAATCGATGCACAGGTATTTCCAATGCAGCATGTCGTTTGATGCAACTCCAATTTTGTGAAGATATGCTTTCTATACTTTATAATAGCGATTTTGCAGGGTTGTTTACATTCTGGAAAACCAGGAAAGTTACTCGTTCCCCACCCTGTTATGAGGTTACCAACCCTAGAGGCGTTGTGTTCGTATAGCGTGATTCTATAGATTGGCAAAGTGTGACAGATTTGGGGTTATCATTCTGCAAATGTGCATTTCATGAGATCATTTTTGTGTTTCTGAAAATTTTAGGGAGTTGAGAGAGGGTTTGTTGGTAGTCTCCAGGAAAACCTGGACATATAAAGAAATACAATATAGGGCAGCATACTGTCAAAGGAGGTTCATGACCTGGTCTATGCTGTGACTACACACTACTAGTGCACAGTGTGGAGTGATATTATTGCAACCAACATGAGATATAACAATGTACAATTGCTGTTCGGACTTACCCCAGACGGGACTCGATATCCAGGAAAAAAGTTTTGTGTTATAGTTTCACTAACATGACCAGACTCACTGTCCCGGTTTCATGCAAAAAGATTTGGTGACCACAGACCATTTGCGGACTCACAGAATTGTATTGCACTTGCAATCAAACCCCTGAAAACCTGATTGCAATTAACACTGCACGTGGCAGCACAATGTCATTCTTATTGTTGTTTTTGAAGTGTTGTTAATTGTAATAGAATTGCCATCAACATAATAGCCATCAACATAATAGTGTACTTAAGTGTTCAGAAGCAAATGCTGCCATAATTACGGTAGTTGACGTAGGGACCCTATGGAACTTTGGCACAACATGGAACAGATGCGTCCGGTGCTTACTGTTTCTTCCTAACAGAACTCATTCTAGGATTTACCTGGAATATCAAAAATGCCTACACTGACTATCTATGAGATACAGTGACAATGATTTTGTTAAGATTGTTGTTGTGAGGAGGTCTGAGCTGTTCATGGATACCATTATTGCTGCAAATATCGGTATTATCTAATGTGCAATCTCTGTGATTGGGACGTATGTAACCTTCCAAGTGCAGAACTAAGCAAAGTTGAAGTGATGAGAAAACCGGTAATCATGGACAATTCCAATGTATTGAATTAATCAATTTGCTTTGTACAGAGTAATTAAACTGTAATATGTACATATATACTTGTGTTTCTAGATATATGTATGCTTGATTTTGTTTCCATGTATGCCTGTAAAATGCATGATTAAAAAATATATATAATTATATAATATATTGATTTCATGTTCACACGATTCCTTAGATTTCTAACTCACTAGGGAGTTTTCGACTGCTGCTCACAGTCTTTATTTTTTGTAAGCAGTACTGATGAGTTTATCATGTTAATTGTGTCAATTTTGAAGATATATACAAAATATTTTCAGATACTAACGAGGAGTGCTGCGGCTGCTGCTATTAGAGCTGGGAAGACAGTAGAGACGGTTCAACTGCCGGTTCCTAAAGCAACAAAATCATCCAGTAAACCTTCTACACCAACGAGTAAATTGCGGTTAAAGTCATTGACAAAATCGTCAAGGTTTGAGAAGACTTCTATGGATATTAAGAGAGAAAATAAACCAGATAGTAAAAAGGTTAATGAAGAACAGAAATCTAAACAAACCGATGAATTGACAAAGAAACACGCAGACAAAGAGAAGAAGAAAGATACTCCTGTGAAAGATGCCCCGGTTAAAAAGCAACGGGGAAGACCGCCGAAGAGCAAGTCATATGGTTTATTGAAAGTCAAATTGCCAGTGACGAAGAAATCGCCAGAGAAAGCAGCAAAAGTCAAAGAATCTAAAAAAGATGCTACTGGTTCCAGTCAGAAAGCGGAGATCCGAGAAACTCGGCAGCACAAAATGAGGTCTCGATCGGCTCCTGTTCATTATGCAGAGTCAGACATTGATGACCAAGAAGTGTCCTTCAAAGCAGAACTAGACTTTCTGTCCAGTGATGAGGAAGTGGAGGACACCCGGTCAGTCAGAAGTAGTTTGAGCATCAAAAGCAGCGGAAGTGTGAGGAGTAACATGGGTAAAAGTAGTCCTAAAGTTGACGCCAAGAAACAAGCCACTAAGAAATCTACTCCTGCTAAAACATTACCAGAACCTGCTGTCACTACCAAGAGAAAATTAGAGCCACAAGTGCCTCAAAAGACTGTTGCAACCCTGCCACCCAAGAGTAAACATGACAAAGACAAAGAAACCTCTAAGAAGGAGAAAGACAGAGATGCATCATCTACCAAGAAAGATACTAGCATTCCAACGGGCAAAAACGTCACTGTACCGTATGACAAGGTTCGTGAACTCTTAGCTGCTCGGAAGTCAGCTAGCATCATTCCACCGCCTTCTCCTGTTGCAGTTAACAAATTAAACAAGACAGTGACGAGACCAATGTCTCCTGTGGTCATTAAACAAGAACCTGGCATTGCTAAACCTGTGACACGCATGGGCTGTGGTGAGTTGCTGTTTTCTATTTTTTCTGCGTAATGATCATATTATGTGGTTTTGATTATTATGATTTTTGTTACATTGTTGTTGCATATCTATTGAATAACTGAAGCATACAGGCATGGAAATAGCATGCATGAAAATGCAGGTGTATGAGACTAACTTAAATATACATTGCCGGAATTGGTGTAATGTTGCGTGCTGCTAATTATGTCAGATTTCCCGTGGAATGATAAAGATATTTCACATTATTGACTCATAAGTCTGTAATAAAATATCATCTTGTGTGAGTTTGGTTCAAGTAATGGCGGTGAGCTAACTGTACAAGGTGAATGAACCATAGACATACCACACATCCATCAATAAACCTCGAACAGTAGTCACACGCGATAGCACAGTAGACAACACCATATTAATTTATAGTTGTAGGTATCGATGACATGCCAAAGAGAGTAACGAGTCCTACGCCAGTGCTCCGAGCGACACTCCGAGAATCATTTCCAAACCCATCTGACAAAGCTCGTATCGTAGATGTACCAACGTATCATCCCTCTGCTGAGAGCTTCAGTGATCCAATCGGATACATCGATACGATACGTATGGATGCGGAACCATTTGGCATGTGCCGCATCATTCCTCCTGATGGCTGGAAGGTAAAATTCAAACTTATGCATTTTGTGAACTAATATTGAATTAATAGAACTTGCAGTATCAATGTCTATATTTATATAGTGCAGAATCTTGTTTGAATATCTCAAGTGTGCCTTTTCTACAAAAGGTAAACGATGGTACTGTACAGTTGTCTCAGAATTAATGATGTGTAAAAGAAATGTCGAATCATGGATATTTTTTATAAAAAATCTGGATTTTTAAAAAAGTTTAGGCAAGACTGCAAAACTATTGAAAATGAGACTCAACTCTTCAGAAGACGTGCAAGCCACACCTTGGATACATTTTTATCTCTTATGATTCCGTTATAAATGATAGATATCTTTTCATTACAGCCAGAGTGCCGCATTAATGATGATCTCAAGTTCTTCACTCATGTGCAATACATTCACAGAATGCAAAACAGGTACGTGGCTTAGACATTGAAGTGAAATTACAGTATTTCAGGGTTTCAAATGGTCCTGCGCATAAAAGTAAAGTGCTCTCAATTTTCATTTGCAGATGGGGTCCTAATTCCTTACAGATGGAATGCATCAAACGACATTTAGAATCTCAGGGAGCTAAACTAGAACCTCCAATTGTAAGTCACTTGCGGGTAAAATTTATGATGGTTAAGTTCAGTAATGCAGATGATATTTTAAGTCATGATGTGTCACTCGTCTGAAATTTTGTCAGCTTATATGACCAACTGCTGGAGGCAGATGTAATGCTGAGCTGATAAGACTTGGAGTCTACACCATGTTAAACATTACCTCATCGTTGGGTCTTTTACTTACCCCAGCTTAGACACCGAGTAAGACACCTTTTGACTTGCAACATCTACAATACAGTGTTTTGAGCATCAAGTTATCAATGCTACTATTGACACAATAAAAAGAAAGTTTTATTAATTCTTCCAGGTTGGAGGAGTGGAGCTTGATTTGGCATTCCTCTATGAGACAGTTCAGAAACTTGGAGGTGTCCAGTATATCATCAACAAGAACAAGTGGTCGAAAGTCGCTGATATTCTGAAAATTCCGAAAGGGGTAAGGTTAAAATAGCGTCTTAAGTGCATTATTAACAAAAATATCATTTATATATTTCCTTTTATTTTTGCCAGGAAAGGCAAATTGCTGAGAAAATTTCACAATTTTTCTTTGCTTATCTTAACTTATAAATTGACCATTATCTCGGTCTCAATTAAGTTTGTCTTTGATTTCTATAAGGCCCAAGAGCGACACACTAGGCTATATGACATCTACTGCAAGCTTTTGCTGTCATATGACGCCTTAGACGAGGACGCCAAGCTTAAATTAGAGCAACAGGTTCAGGCGCAAATGGCACGCAGTGCATCCAAGGCCGATTGTGTTTGCAAAGGTCGACGAAGGTCGCGGCAGCTGGGAGAGTTCTTCAAGCTGTCCAGGAACTTGCAAACCATGTGGTTTAAGGATGATCCTTCAGCTAAGCAAGTTGAGGTAAGCTTCATGAAATGGCTTAGTTTAGGTCTTGTCTATAATTTAGAAGAGTGTTCAAATTGTTATGCCGCTGAAAACTGCTAGTTCCCTTTCCATATGCTGTGTTTTAGAGCTGAAATTTAGTTCATAGCTTCGGCAACTTATATCAAGCTATCAAGATGTCATGTGGAAAAAACCAATACAGCAAAATCAGTGTGATATAATTGCAGCTTTGATTTGAATGTACCCATTGAAAATTGGTTAATAATTAAATGAGCCTAATTTTAAGTGAAACTTCGTAATTCTGAACATTTTTGACAGGTTGAGTACTGGAGAATCGTGAAGGAGGCAAAGTATCATGTTGCTGCTCAAGGAGCGCAAGTTGACACCAAAATTTGTGGCAGTGGCTTCCCAACGAAGAAAGACTGCCCTTCTAATGTCAGCCCTTACTCAAGGTGAGTCACAAAAATATTTATCGTATTCATCTTCAGTCAGTTTGTTGTTTTTGTGACATGAAATTTACTAAATGAAATAATGAGTCAATGACTTAATTGTGAAGCAGGTTTTTCATGCATTTTCCACATTTTCCATTAACCAGGCATGGCTGGAATTTCAACATTCTGCAACACAACAATGCATCGATCTTAAAGAATCTCGGACAAATCTCCGGTAAGATGAATCATGAAACTAGATAGATGATACAACCAAGAATAGTTTGTAGCTGTCATGATAATGAGATATTCATTGTCACCTATGCAATGAGGTGGTCTCAATAACTTTTACTGACTTTTCTGTATTCTGGTTGCAGGAGTGACATGTCCCACCTTGCACATCGGTATGATGTTCACAACGTCATGTTGGTCCCGGAACCAACACCGGCTTCCTTGTATTGTGTACAACCACACTGGTGCTGATATTCTGTGGTGAGATATTTGTTTTCTTTGGTGTTAGTGTACTCTTTGGGCCTATTGTTGCTGAGGGTCAAATGCTATAATTGTTGATAATTGAATTAGAAAATTTCTTTTGAAATTCCAGGTACAGTATTCCTGGCAGTGAGGAAGAGAAGTTTGCTGCAACTCTCAAGACTTTGACTCCAAATCTAATTGAAAATGGTAAACTGTGGCTGCCTGAGGAATCCATTATGGTAGGTTTGAGACAGGCATTGGAGAGTTGATATAAACCTTTATTGTACATATATATCTCCATACAATGTGCATTTGTAGGTACAAATATATGTGACTGATAAATTTGTATTTGCAGGTTTCACCTCAGCAATTACTTGAACATCAAGTCAGCAGTGGTCAGGTGGTCCTGAGGCAGGGAGAGTTCCTGGTTATCTTTCCAGGGACGTTCACATCGTCAGTCAGCTGTGGATACAACATTAGTGAATCGCTACACTTTGCCACTGCTCGCTGGCTACCTCATGGGATCAAAGCTGCAAAGGTAGGTGTCAGGGCCTTCTTAATATATGTTGAAAACATATTTCTGGTATGTGGATCGATATAAAACTTGAGTATTTACTTCTATATATGGGTATATTTTTATGTCTGTTAACACCCTGGATACAAACGAAAGTGTTGTAAAATTAATTTTGAGGGCAGACATGTTCTTTGGTGTTGAGTTTACATGTCTACAAGTTCTGCTCTTTGATATTATCAAGTGAAGGAAATAAACTTTAAAGGTTTCCAATTAAATCACCTCCAATTGATCGAAATTTGATGATACACATGAGTAGATCATCAGAAAATGGTTACATTCGATTGCATTTGATCTATTCCAGGAGTGCTTTGACAGCTTTACACCTGAAAAATTCTCTATCGAGCGTTTACTTTTCCGTATGGCTTATAACGAAAAGACGCCTGGAGAAACTCTTCATTACCTTCTACCTCATCTGGAACATATCATGTAAGTTGATCTTGCTGGAATAGGTGCTAAAATTGCACCTGAACGACTGTTTGAATATGTATAAGAAACCCACGTTAACATGATAGCCTCACTATTAAGACCACCTGGCACTTGAGACCATATTTGTAACCAAGTTTTTGTTGTTGAATTTAACGTGACATATCAAATGCAGTTCTGATATAGATACACTCACAGAAATATGTTTGGCAATAAAAGATAACACCATAAACTGATTCAATAATGACATTCTTTGTAAAGTTGAAATGGTTCATATTATGTCAAAATGTTCAGTTACTATTCTCATGTTGATACAAACATTTCATATAGTTACAATCTCTGTAATGAGATCGGTAGTTTTAGAAGGACTTAAATTACATTTTGAGCAACGTTGTGTGTTTTTAATTATCTAGTAAAGAAGAGATCAGGCAACGAAAACTTTTGTGTGAGGCCGGCCTAAAAAAGACCCAACGAATGCCTTGCACAGACACGGGCAATGCAAAGCGCAGTCGCCAGGCGGCTGATTCAATTCGGGATGAAGAAAATGTCTGCGACATATCAGGAAAAATCTGCTACCTCTCAATGGTGAGTTTTGCTTTATATATCTCCTATCATAAGAGCTGTCACTGAAAATGTCAAATGAAGAAGGTTGCAAGAGATATGATTGGTACTTCCAATTAAAAAGCATGTGTGGAAATCCCCCATTTGATATTCACCTCTTACAGTTTATTTTTTGCTGGAGTACTTACACAGTTCACAGAATTGACATGATTTTGTCTTATTTTTAAACGTCTTTATGTGATTGAATTGCAGGTCGTAAATGAAGCTGAGGACACCACGTATTCACTTACGCACGGACTGACGCACGTACAACGTCGGAAGAATTTGCGGAACTGTTATCTTAGTTACCGCTTCAGTGACGACGAGATGGAAAGCTTACTTGATCACATACGACAAAGACTGAGCAGTGGATGTTCTCCTGCTAAGAAGAAGAAAATTAAAGTGCAAAGCTCATGCTCGTCTGGTGAATTATAGTCCCTTTATGATTTGAAGTCAAAAAATACTTTTAATGTGTTATGGTTGTGTGTAAGTTTGTATTTAACTTATTTATTGTGTTATGGTTTGTGAGAGTTCAGAAGCTATTTGGTTAAGTTATAAATCAAACTTCCAACATTTCCTTAGATATAAAAAAAGTGCCATCAGCTTTCAATAAAAATATCTTACGTGAAAGGGTGGAAGCTGACATGAATAAAAAAGTGTTATTTAGAGTTCATGATGATTCGAAATAATTACTGTAAATATTGCATCGATAGGAGACTTGCAGAACTTAAGTATGTTGTGTTTGTTATTATTAGTTGATAGGCAACTACTTATGCCACGAGTATTAAAAAGAAATTCCTTGTAGTGTTAGCAGAAACAGAAACAAATTGAAAGAGGTTGAAAATATCTTTGTTGATTTGTTGATGTTAATTACTCCTTTTGATTTGAGAATATTTATCAATGTTGTGTTCATTTGCATCAAATCGTATGTGCTCATGTATTTATATCATTTATATACAGGATAGTTTTTACAGTCGAAGGCCTTGTATATCAGCTTATCGATTTATCATATTATAATTATTGTTTTCGTAGCCTTTTTATTTTATGATTGTATAGTCCCGTCAACTTTTATGTAAATCTGTTGATAGCACAAATTCCAAAGGTTTATTTTGTACATATTTTGACTCACAAAAAAATACCTCTCTTTTTTTTTATATGATGCACTGCAGTATTGCAAAATATTGTAATTTTTATATCTACATTGATATGTTGTCTATGTGCCTAAAGCTTTTCAAACAATTTGATAAAAATTGTGTGATCTCAGGATGATTATAAATTTTCTCAAGTGCTAAATGAGATGTATCACACTGAAAAATATTAACAAGTAAATGGAGTCATAGATGCTGATGTAAAAACCATACGACGACGTTAAGTATCTTTTATGCTGGAAATGTGTGTTTAACTCCGATATGAGTGATACTGAATGTTTTGTTTTGTCTAGAAAGTATGTTTATGAGTTGCACTTCATAATGCAAGGATGATTTAGGGTGTTTATGCACAAAATAATGATTCGGCTATTGGGTGTACAATAATTGATTCCACAAGTAATACCATAATTATTTAACAGTTGTAAGTAACCAAAGATTGCTTTATATTGTTTGAAATACGTATATTTATGATATTCGGGTTGCTATAAGGTTAAACAATTGTAATGATAAATTTTTACATGGACTTATTTAAACAATACAGATCTTTTACAGTATTTATTTCAAAATGTAGATCCGGAGTCCTTAGGACTATTTCCAATGTCATCTTATTTTAATGATGTGATTTGGTTTGAAATCGTCAAATTCTGTCGTGAAGAATAAGCAATAAAAATTTCATTTTATTTTATTTCCTCTGACGTAGCACATCAGTTTTTCTTATGGTGTACTATTGCAATAATAGTATTATGAAAAAAAGATCACCATTGGATGAAAAAATAAAAGTTGAGGTTCATCTTACAAATTAACCTATCTTTAGAATAATAGGGTCCGCATACCAGATCTGATATATATATTAATTCCTGCATTACCTTTTAATTGATTTGAACTTTATTTTATGGTTGTGTTTCTTGTGGTGGCCATTGTTTCCATTTTCTTTCTTATACAAAAATTTTTGTTAGGTTTTTGCAGTATTGCAGTGCCTTATTGATCGCCTTATTTCCATATTAATTTCTCAGGTCTAATTGCTGAGGTATGGCTCAGGGATAATTTCCTGTATTGTACTTTCTTTTATGATTTCATGTTGTAATATTCGTTTCTGTGTGTCTATACAGTCAGTGTATTATATGGTTGCATTTATTTTGTTTTGCATTTACTACTCAAATTCCTATGCTGTAATTTCACTTAGTCCCTACTATTTATTATTTAATTATTTTGTTATTGTAATTTAATATTTGCTATGCCAAGACAAATATGACATCACGATGGACTCGCACAATCAAACTAATGTTTACATACTAGGTGTTAGAACATTATACGTATAGGGATCAAATTTCAAAAGAGACATGAAGTATAAAGAATATGTCTAGGCAATTCTTCTTAGGTTGTGTAACCGAGCTGGTGGAAGAGCGACGTGTATGAATGTTTATTTTCTAATAAACATCTGTAGTTTTGACCTTATGGTATTCTGTTGTTTTCTATCAATGTCAATATGGTGTATGTGAATGATGTAAATGCTTGATAACTTGATGATGTGAGAAATGAACAAACAAAATTAAAATAATTCATTTCTTTCATAATAATTTATTTCATTTATACATACAAGCATCAACATTTTATGGTTTCTCTCAGGAACTTGTTCATTTTGGCGGGATAAAGAAAAAAAAAGGAGCAAAAGAAAGAAAATATAAATAGTATATTTTGGTAAACAGTCCTTGTAGACCCTGACTATGGGCAATTTGTTCTGTCTAAATGTTTTGATTCTGGCTTAGTTGACTTTTCGTCGCAAGGTGGGGTTGCGTCGCAATTAGGTGAAACAAATACTGATGCTTTCGTTTTCAGTTGCATATATCCATAACTAAATAGTGGTGGCTCTGCTAGGGATAAGTCCACAAACCAGTCTGGTATGATTTCTAGGGACACTGAAAGAAGATTAATTCGATAGCTATGAAAACTAGAGAAACAGCCTTTTTGTGATCATAATTGATATCATAATTGCTCAATCGAGCACTTGGGATATTCTAAGGATTTTACTATAATTTATGCACTTTGTGATATATTATTAACTTACAGTATTCTTGTATCATTCCTCCTACATCTGCCAATGCGTAAGTGGTACCATTGCATATCTGCAATATGAAATGTACATTGTAATTATGGCTATAAAACTCCATGGAAAGGCGTAAATCGTTGATGTTTTTATCATCAGCATAATTCCTAAAATTTTGTGAAAAGGTTGCATTTATGGACTTGCGCGCTGAGTCTTACCTCTGTGCTCATTTGATCAATTATATTTTCCGCAATTTGTTCGCTAAACATGTTTGTAAACCACTGGTGTGTTTCGACGATGACTTCTTGCACTGTACTTGAACAGCTTACCATTGAAGCATTTAGCTGGCCTTCACTGTTGCTCTCTACAAATTAAAATTGAGACACTGCATTTTAAGAACACTCGTACCCTGAAGTAAAACTCTTGAAGTGCATTACAAGCAACAGTGTATTATACATATGAACCATGAATATTATTTGTCTTTTGATGATTTATTACAATATTCACAGGTGTATTATGACAAGGAATGCCAGGTTAGAAGAACGGTACATGATTTTTTAAGATAGATTGCTTTCACTGAAAATTATGTTTTTATTGAAAAATTGCATGTTCAGAGTCTCAAAATGTAAATGATAATCAATGAGAATCTAACTTAACATGAAATTCCAAAATGGACTTACCTAATGTGAATGTAAAAGTAATATCTACTCCTGAAATATTAACTTGAAAGTGACCATCTCCACCAAGCCTGTGGAACAAAACATGCAGTAAGATTGAAATGCTGTATGGGCAAATGTAATGCTGAGATGCTATGGCATTATCTATTTATGCCATGGGCACTTCCCAACAAAGAGCTACATTTTGGAGCTCAGACTGAAGTGTCCAAGATTTAAATCAAAACTAAAGCTCTATAGGAGCCAACAAGTGTAATAACCACTGGGCCACACGATTGCATATTATTTAATGTGTATATCTGCCAATTCAATTTAATATAGAAAAAACTCATAAATTAATGATATGATATAAGTTTGATGTAGCAACGGTTGATTCAGATTATTATATAAATATCTTTGTGTTGATAGTGAGAGCTTAATTCTGATTTATTTTTCATTTACAGTAATAACCAAATGAGGGAAAAAAGAAAAATGTACATGCCAGTTACATGTTTAATATATGCTTAACAGTAAAGGAATTTTTATTACAATAAAAGCCCGGGCTTCAATAAAAGCGCAAGGGAGTATAGCGGTGCATCAATGCATATGCATGATATGTGCACGTGTGAATTGTGAAACTCGTGTTAATTTTACACTCACCCTAAAAGTGTTTCATATGACCAATTGCCACATATGGACAAGTGAAGACTATTCATTGAAGCTCTTACACCTACTCCTGGGATGATGTCCATGGATGTGTGGGGTATTCCAAATGAGAGCATTCTCATACTGAAAGAAACAAGACACACTTCGGTTCAAATTCTTACAATATGGTAATATAATCAGCAAGCTTTGAGGCAGAAATAGCAGATTTATGGATATCTATAGCACTGCATTGTAGTTGCTGTGAATATCTATGACAAAAGTGTGTGTTCATATGCAGAAAATTGATTTTACTACAGAGGTTTCTGTACTGTTACAGATTGTATGTGGAAACATTGTTGCCACATACTACCTGTAACCATACAATGAAATATTTAACAGTGTACAGCTGGGACCAATTCAATTTCATTCACTGGGAAACACAATTCTACAGCATTATATATGTAGCATGCAATGACACAAACATGTGTCAAAAAGTAAATATTACTCTAATGTCTATGTCTAATGTCTACATATGTATGTATTTGTATTTGTATAGCGCCTGTTTCAAAATTGAATTCTGCTCACCGGCGCTTGCCATTGAGTATGTGGTAATTCTGAGTTGGTATCTTGGTATTTGTTATCAGTTTTTGGTATCAGAGTTTGGCTTGGTAGCAGAGTTTGGTATCTCATTTGAGCCAGATAGGGTTAAATATATTGGTCTATATATAATTGAATGGTCAATTAAGAATATATATGCACATTACCCGCTTAAATGGTAAAAAAGGTATCCAACTGAGAGATCAGCTTCTCCATCCATATCTGGGAATTCTGTGTCGGACAGATAGGTCTCCAAACTTTTTGTAACTTTTTCTCCATCTGGAAAAAGAAATAGATTGTTAGGATAATTTTATTTATTAAAATGTGTTTGTTAATTGCAACTTACACCAGTTCGTTTTTTTTTTTTTTTTAGATTGTACTGGAAAATTAAAGATACTGTATCAATTACTGAATAATTGACTGAATGAATATGATCCTAAACTTCAAAACAAAACAAAACTTTTATATATATATATATATATATCTATTTCAGTGCATTTTAGTGTACTTTTCTGTTTGTCTTATCTGTTTCAGTGCTTGCTATTGTTACTGTGTTATCTGTGTTAGATAAGTTATAGAAAAAGCAAATGTGCATGGGATCATTCAGTTCACTTTTAATAGTGTACCGAAAAGACAGGATTAAACTTTTTTTACTTTTTCGTAGAAAATTTATGAAATATGTTTATCACGGCTATTGAAATGTGATGTTCGCACTGAGGAATTTATCAGCTGAATTAAGCAAATATTAGACAAATATTACTCCACATATGTCCATATTTGCAATAAAAATTAAGTTTTGAAATTTGATATATTAATTTATCAATCTATATAACATGTTTATATACAAAAACATATTTAGAATTGAAAACAGTTCTCATCAGAACTGCGTATGTATAGCCTAATGAGAGCATATGTATGTATTATGCAAAGGCCAAGTCCATGCAATATAAATTCATTTACCTTGAAAATGGTGTCTTGTATTTGCTTTAGCACTGGCATTAAGTACAAAGCACCAACATTACCATCATATAGACATATAGACATGCTTTTAATTTTTTCCTATCTATACTATTCGCACTTTAATATTTATTTCGATACTTATAACTAACTGACCCATGGACTATCGTGTACATTACTAACATTAGTGCACATATTCATCACTTAATTCTATTATTACCAGTGATGGAAGTGGGGGGAGGGACTTGGTGGAACTGAGTCCCCCTGACCAAAAAACAGGAGGAGCTCTGCAATGCTACAGCTCCCCAATGGCATTGCTATAGAATTCTTCATTTTGGATTTTACTCATATTTCGCTTTTCAAAGGTATAGCATTAATTAGTTGGTCCTAGGTTAAGGTAGTCCAAAGTGTACCCAGTGAACTAAGGTTAAGGTTAAGTGTACATAGATAAATTGGGCAACTGACGCTGTAGATATAGTAGTAACAACAGTGTGGCTATACTGGCATAATATTGAACATGCTGCATGTGGCTAAACACAATATTGGCTATGACACTGTGGATGAAAAGACACCCATTGCTGAAGTGACCATCATAAATTGACCATGGCCAACCTTTCATGGTGTGGGTACCAGAATGCTGCATTCCTCAACCTGGGGCTATATCTTCCTGAGCAAATCTCTCTGGTGAAGGGGCTAACTTCCTTTCTTGGGCCAACCTTCCAAATTTGGCTTAAAAGGGCAAGCTAACCTTCGAGGGTTGGGGTCATGTGTCCAGGTGAATTGCCTGCCAACCCATGGCCCTGCCACCGAATTATGGCCATTTACTAGAGTTTGCATCATCCAATTATATGCAGCGCCAATATCCAAAATATTGGTTATGAGTTTCAGAATGCCCTTTATTAAATACTGTTTAGTCAAAAACAATATAGAAAAAAGTGTATCATACCATAGAATAAATTAAAGATACTTAATGTTCATGTTATTGAATATTTAATAGCTCAGCTTTTGTTACTTACTTGACTGTAGAAGACTAGCTGGTATTTGAATGGTAATTCCATCATTCGTAGAGGCTGTGCTTATGAATAACTCTGTGAGGAAGAAAGTCACTGCAACATGTCGCAACATTGTAACAAATAAAATTGTTGTCCTGTAGGAACCTATAGATATGTTATGTACGTCCTGTTTCTAAGTGATGAATATGTTGTAACTAATCCTGATCTCTCATGGATATGTCACTGTGTACTTTATCTTATGGTTTTGTCACTTAATATCTTGATCGATCTGTGACTTTCAACATATTCTGTTTATCTAACCAGCTAGCTCATAGATTAAGCTTTTACTTCTAAACTGGAATGATATCAACATCCGAAGTTCATCTTTTGTTCCAGGTGATCTTTGAACCCAGTATATATATGTCAGTCAAAGGATCAAAGTGCACGTACTACGTACACCGTTATGCGGTTGATCAGTGCAGTGCATTGGGGGTACTCACATGATCACATGCAATACAAATTTAGCTTCGATATGAGAAATGTGCCAATAAAATAAAAGACGTGCCTTTAATATTTGAAATATTATTTTTGCATTTCGACCGACCACTAAAATATGCAGGATATCTGATTGAGGAGAGCTAGATATCAAAACAAATGTAGACTACCTTTAAAGCGCTTTAATTAAGTTGTTCACTTAAATGGCCAGATGACAGTAATGAGCGTTTAGAGCAGAGCCACGCCTCCAGAAAACCCAGCACGTGCTAATGTTTACACCACGTGACCAGCGACCCAGTGACCTTTGTTCTAGTTCGGTGTGTGTGTAATGACCTACTTTGGGCAAATACTTTGGATTGAGGGCAGGCGCTGACTATGCATTTGGTGACTAAGTTCAGAGCTTATCAACGCAGAATCTTGTGACCTCTTTCAAAAACGACAACGATAAAAACGTTGTGAAGAAGCAGGTTGGTCTTTTACGAGTTTTCTGAGCATATTTTGTACGAGCAAATCCCATTTGTGTATTCGAGAGTTCTGATGTTGAACACTTCCAAATTCTTGTTCATTTGTTATAGAGTCCTTTGTTTATCAATTGTTATAATCATTAACTTTCAACCTTGACTTTATGATTGGATAGTATCCCCTTGTGTTGTTACATGTACAATGTATATTTTTAGGATGTGACTAATTAGCCTGTGTGTACATATGTTATCTTATTGTGCCTTTATGGAGAACATTCTAATTAATCAATCCCAAAACAGAATTCAATAGCCTGAAGGTGATTATTGTTTAATTCCAAGTTTAATACACTAAAATTGATTCGCAATGTATCAGATATGATAGCTATGGGATTACATTAAATGTAGGTTGCAAATTATTTACTATATGTGCCAGAGACGCCAAGTTCTTAAGTGGTGAATGGCTCTTTCCAAACAGTTTACATTAAAATGTTAAAGATTTATTCTGGTCCTCATTGTTTGAGTAACATTAAAATATGAAGAAAATACTGAAGTCCACAGACGCGAGACAGCAACCAAATGCATGAGACTTGGCATGTCTGTATGTGCCTGTTGTCATCATGGTCATTAACCACTGTTAACTATTTATTTTGAGTAATCAGTGGTAATTTAGGTTTATTTTTTTTTTATTGAAATTGTTTGTGTTTTGTACACACTTTTGATGTGAAGCCACTACTGTAGTCTGTACACCAATTTGATACACTTGTTGTTTGAAACTGTAGGCCTACAATTAAAAAAATTAAAATAAATAAATAAATATATCTGAAATTAAATTCCCATAGACCTCATCATATTACACATACTAGATGTACATAAATAGTGAACTCAAAAAATTAGATTTTCATGATAAAATAAGAGCTCTTGATTTTGAAATAAACTTCAACAAGTTACTGGGTACCCATTAAATAAAATTTGTGATTAAAATGTGAAAGAAGTTTAAAAATTGCTAAATTATTAAGTCTGACTTAATATTAAGACCATTTCTTCAATGCCAAATGGTATTTTTGTGAGGTTTAATGTATGTGCTTTATTTAAATCCACTGCCATTGACATTCTAAAACAAAACACCATTCTTGTTTCAGCTTATTCTACTCATAGAAGGACAAGAATGGAGAAGCTTTTAGCCCTTGTCTGTCTGCTCAGTGCCTCCATGTTTACTTCTGGTCTGCAGAATTGCCAAAGTCTGGAGCAGGAAGTGCAGACTAATTGTGAATGCAATTCAGGTTTTATGCAGTGCAGCAATTTGAAAAAAATACCATTACTTTCATCACTGCTGCCAGAAGCAACTGAAATCAAGCAAATATTGATCAGAGAAAGTTCACTTGGGGCTCTGGAAGAGAACAGTTTCGACATCGACTATGATACGGTGGAAACTTTACAACTTCAGAAGTGTGAGGTCACAAATATCGGCAACAATGCCTTCTTGAACTTGAAACGGCTGGAGAGACTCAATCTCAATGATAATCGCCTTGTGAATATCACAAGTGTAATGTTAACCTCTCTGCCTGAATTACAATGGTTGGATTTATCTGTTAATCAACTGGAAAAAGTCCCAGGCGATCTGTTGAAAATGGTTCCTGACCTTGTAGGACTTGATCTTTCCTTCAATAAGGGTCTCAATTTGGAGGAAGAGTTCTTTGCTGACTCAAATATCGAGAAGTTGAGTCTCCACCACATAGGACTTACAAGTATTCCTTCAACAGTAAGTCATGGTGAATTTTGCATGGCTAAGATTAGGTCCAACAGCTTTATGTCGTATTTATTAGCAATGCCATTGACCTTGGGTAAATTCAAGAATTTTAGTAACTGTACTGGTCATTTACCATTTGTACAATGTATTTAAATAGTGAAATTCTGATAACTGGTTTTAGTCCATATGACACTCAAAACCAAATGTTGTATAGGCCTATCATCCATGTTTAATGTTACTTTGGAAAAAACCTGGACAAGCAGCTGTACATGTACTTCATTACAGAAATCCTTGAAATTGTACATTTGTAACCATTTGAAGTATATAGCCAGTAGTTATTTCATTCATTGCCTTAATTCATGCTTGACTGAAATTCAACCGATGTATTAAAATGCAAATAATTTTATATTCAGATGTTGTCTTATGCGACCAATTTAAAACAAATTGGACTAGATGGAAATGAAATCAAATCAATCCCAGCACATGCGTTTGTGGGATTACCAAAGCTTGAAGTGATTGCTCTGGATGCCAATGGCATTTCTGAGATTGAGGATGGAGCATTTGAGGTGAGGTTGAGGAATATGCAGCTTTTAATCCTGTATCATTACCCTAAAATGTACAGATTGACAGACTCATTGTCCACAACATAACTTTTACTTCTTTATTGATGTCATTGTCCGTATCTTTATAAATATATTGGACATCAGGTGGCAATTTTAAATACGGTATCTATAGATATTTTAGAATAATCTACATATTTGACAAATTACACCTCCAACTATAAATCAAGTTCTATCTTCTCTTATCTCAAATCTTACAATGTTGTGTATATACTGAATGTGGCACTTTTTTGTTTGAGGTGTTTCATAAAGTGTGAATGGCGGTCGTTTTTTTGGTTTTTGGCAGGGTTTACCCAATTTGAAATTACTCAACTTGAGAAACAATAAAATAACTGAACTGACGCCAGAGGTAATGGAGCCAATAGGAGACACTTTGGAGACAATCTATTTGGAACACAATCTCCTAAAGACCCTGCACACAGACGTCATAAGGCATGACAAGATCCAAGCAGTGCGTCTTGGCTTCAATCCTTGGGTATGTGACTGCAAAATTAAATGGATGAAGGACCTGGATCTGAAGCATCGAGACCCTGGGAATGTGACGTAAGTTACAAGCAATTTTTTTGGAGTTTGTGGTTGTATTATTTATACCATTATTGTTATTTCAGTTATGAATTACGATTCGTCAAAATGGAGCTTTAAAGATTATTAAGGAGAAATACTGCCGTGGCCATAAGTTGTCGGGCACTTGCTATAGATGGTTACTGTGGCACATTTTTAATCTTGCATCACAGCTTTTATAACCCTTGCCCATGTAAATGGCTTCTAGAAGAGGTATTGTGATGGCCTGCTTGACGGTCAGTTTGTCCCTGCCTGTCAACGATGCAAAGTTCATGAAACTACAGGTAATATTTTAGGTCACAAGGGACAAGCTCATCCAGAATCTTGTGGCTCTTAATTCACTCAACTCCCATTAGCAAAACATATGGAAAACAAGGCTGTTCCTTTTGACCAACCATCCATAACTTTATTTATATGTTGGCGTGCAAATGTATTTTAAGAACAGAAAATGTGATCCCTTAAAAAAAATAATAATTCAAGGAACAGTTCTGTAAAGCAAACAACCAGACCAAAATTAAAGTTTAAGGTGTCCGAAAACCTTTGACAATGGCTGTATTCTTTGTATTGAAAGGAAAGAATTCCTTTATAGATTATTCACTTGATGGTCAACGTTACGGATAGTCATCTTCTTTGCAAATTTCTCCAACTAATCATGCCACCAACGGATTAGGTTACTCACTGTGACCATTGATTCAGAAGTGGTTGCATTATTTTTCCTTGCTAGTGTGTGAGAATTTAAAAACAATATTTGTCGAGGTTAAATTTAGCAGGGTATTTTTTAGAAGGGGGAACAGTTCCACCTGCCCCCAAAAATTAGCCTAATTCGAGTTTTGAGGAACCAACACCTGTGAGAAACATTGAAAAACGCTGATTCAGTCTTTTATCAGAATACTGTCTTCAACCAATGCATCAAATTAAAAAAAATACACAACACTTTTTTATTTGGCATTTTTCAGGTGTGATCAACCAGTTGAATGGCAGGGCCACTCAATTAGCGATGTTACGGAGGATATGCTCTGCTCTTGGTGTGATGGCTGCAACAAGTCCAAACTGGCTTATGCTATTGGTATTCCCATCCTCATCATTAGTGCTTGTCTCATGGGATACTACATCTACCGACTTATCCAGAGCCGCAGGCAGCACTCGGAAATGAGAAAAGTTTACAAGTACAGCAATGTGTACCGGGACACCGTCGAACCTGTTCGATCGCATGTACCTCCATCTCAAAGAGTTTAAAATAGTAAAATTAGAAAAAAACAAGACATTCAATGAGGAGGATAAGTACCACTAGAGGTCACTGACACTGTAGTAGTTAAGTATTGTTAGATGACATCTATTTCATGACGTCATCCATGTGACAGTTGATGCAGTGATGTCATCCTATTGTCTTTTATCTGCAATGGTGGCATTGCCCTCTGGTACTTTTTCTCCTCATCTGTTTTGTTATTTTCAGGTCACTTTAACACAAATATCTATTGCTTTTGCAGTCCTTCAAGTAGATCTAAGCATGGCTTTTATTGAAAAATCATATCATTGGAGTATAATATGGCAAGCTAAGGTGAAATATCCTTTGTGAAATAGTCAGTATAGGCGCACAGTACAGTCATTGAATGATGCTGATATAGCTTGTCCACTCGCATGAGTTTTAAGTTTTTAGTGCATTTTAAAATATTGTTACGAATGAATTAGGAATAGTGGTTTTATGACTTTGTTGTGTGTGTTGGTTTACAAAATTATAAACCAGGTAAATTTTGAAACTGGACCTTTTGATATCAGCATCTGTTTTTGCAAAATTCATTCCAGTGGAGGCCAATTATATTTATCTTGTTTTTTTGCCCTTTGAAATGTTACTTAAACCAGCCAGAAATGTGACAATTACTATTCCATGCAGTGTGTAAACCACATTATTAATAAGTTACATGATTTTATCGTATTTTATAAACTCAGTGTTTGCGAATGAGTTACATTTATTTACTCTTGTAATGCTTTGGCTTGTTAAGATTTTTATATGCTGAAAAATAGTGACGTTTAAAGACAATGGTTATTGTTCTATTTAGTGCCTATAATCATACAAGATTTCATGATTGTTGTACCCCTGCCTAAGGTTATTTTACACTGAATATTGAGAATACGATTTGTCTTTAGATGTCTTTGTATGCCATTCCTGCTATTTGCTTAAACTGCAAATTATTAGGATAATCATTCGACTTGATCCGTCTTTTATCAAAGTGATTAAGCTATGTATCCCATTGTATACACTCAACTGTATTTGTATAAATTTAATGGAATTTTGTATGAGTTTGAAGTGAAAATGACTGTGGTTGATCTCACATATATTTGTAGATATCAAATCTCAAATGCTCGTGATTTTAAATGAGAAATGCAGACATCATTTAGTTTTCTTATGCGGAAAGATATTTGTGTACTTAGTGAAGGAAAAAACTAATTTTGACATTTTTAACAAAGCATGATGGAAATCACTAAGGCTATTTCTGTCTGTCGTGCAGTAAAAACACATGTATCTATTTTGATGTGTTGTGTTGGGATGAATTTTTGTGTTTTGGGATGTTATTTGAGAGATTTTTGTATGTAGTTATATACCTAGGGGGCACCACATTCTCAGTCTTAGAAGCGATTGCAAATGTTAGTCTCAGTGAAAATAAGCAAGTGCCTAATTACACACAGTTTAGATTTTAGATTTGTAAACAGTAATGATTCACAATGTGTCTTTTTCAAAAAGTGTCTTCGTCACTTTATGACTCTTATATTATGAGTGGTATTTGTGATTACAGATTTAACTGCAGAGGTCCTCAATGTGTCTTATATATTGATTGGGAATTGTAAAATTAATGGCTGGTACCAGAAATTTGATGTTCTCGTCCTTTCAACATTCCAAAGATAAAAAATCTTGCCTGGATTAAGATACTTATAAATATAGAGCGTCTGATACTTGTTTTTGTTTCATAAAATCAAGTCTTTCATCATTCCATGTCATATTGTTTTCTAAAGTCCATTCCAGTCTGTAATTCAATAGACACTAAATTATTTGGTATGTGCTTTGTTGCAGTCTTTGAATGTGTGTTATACACTCGGAATCAGCAAAAATTGCAACAATCAGTGAAAATCACCTCCCCAATAACAAGCTACAATGTATATGTAGCAATTTGAAATCGGAATTTTTGCTGTGTAACTGAACAAATATACTTTACTGTTTGGTATATGACAATCCCTTAAACAGTACATTTTGAAGTAGTTTTTTGGGGTGTGGCAAATTTTTCTGATTGGCATAGAATCTAGAATTTCTCTGCAGCTGTTTTATCCTTTGTGCTTAGACCAAATTAAACTTGAAGTTTGCAAATGTGATGGGAGTGGGAAAATTGTGTCATATACCTAAGTTATAAGAGTGTGCCATGTGGAGTTTTTCCTTGCTCTTTTTCCTCTTTTGTAAATTCAAATTGTGTCAACAAACTGTTCTAATACAGGAGGCCTTTATCAGTATTGCGAAGGGGGATTTGTGATCTGTTGCTTAATTAAATGAATTGTTAGGCTATCCTGTCACAGAGCTTCGTATACTGATCAGATGAATCTGTCCAGAAACACTTCTCCATGTTATTGTGTCTTGTGTTAGGCTTACAGGTGAATTTTTAGAGTAATGATAATCATTGTATGAATGATTTTATGCCGTGTTGAAGTGATTGTGCAATTATAAATGTCCTGTTTTTTTTTTTTTGTGATTGTCAGGTCAGAAATATGGGTTGTCATATGAAATTTCAGAATTTTAGATGAAAAACAGTAAATACGTTTGATAAAAAAGCATTTGATATTGGCTTAAATGCTGTGTGCCTTTTTTAAAGATTGCTCTTGTATTTGTATTGTCCTCTGGAAGTTGAATTTCATCCTTCTTTCTGACCGAATGTATGTACACTCATAATCAAAATATGTTTCTAGTTTTACACGTTTCTAATGTAATTTGTAATTACTGCCTTATACATACTTGTGATTATTGTTAAATTATTTACACTTATTATCAATAAAATAGTGCTGGTTTAACTCTGGCTTTGGTTTTTGTCAACCTTTTTGGGTGGGTGCTGTGGTCAAGAAGGTGTTGGACTCATACGCGCATGGTCGTGGGTTCTAACCCAGCCATGCCATAGAGGAACTAAGCAGGACCTCCTTGAACCACTGCTTCACTCCACCTAGGTGTAAATGGGTACTTAGCAGTGATGGCAAAATGTAAAGCTCTCGACCAGTGGCTCCACACTGGGTGTATACGCCTCAGGGAGTTGAGAAAGACTCTAGTTAGAACAAGCCTGCCAAAAGTATAAATTGCTGGCAGAGCTCGTTGGGATAGCAGACATAAAACCCAATAACATAACATTTGCTTGCAGAATATGCAATGTAGTATTCAGCCACTTTGTGGTATTTCTACAGGGTGGGGAGGCAAAACTTTCAAAAATTGTTGCATCTCTGAAACTAGCTTATTATGCATGAATTTTTTTTTATTATTCAATGCAGCCTAAATTATTTGCAATTAGATTTAACATGGCCCCAAAACAGTTGCGCAACTCTTTACATAAAGTCCTTGGACATCTTGATCTACCCCTTTTTGAGCTGAACAGCACATGCTGACATGTCACTGCTACATGCTGCCATGTGACTGCCACATGTTATTTGGTAGCACCTTTTGCATTTCATGCACAACTTATATTTAATGTATTATCACAATTGATATGTCGAATATTTGTGGTCAAGAATTATTACTGTTGTTTAATGCTAGTTTAGGCTATTCCCACTTTACAATTGTATCAGTGGAAATGTCAAATTGTCACTTTGTAATTAAAATGTCACTTTGCTACAATACAGCTTGTGCAAAAGTAAAGCCACATGTGTAACACAGTAGTTCCCTACATATGTCACTCTGTTATTTATTTGCTAGATATCTCACACAGTGAGAGTCCAAGGAAGACAGACTACAGGACACCGGACTACGAGACACCGGACTACGAGACACCGGACTACAGGACACCAATCCATGGTGCAACAGTCCATGGTGAAACAACCATCCTTGGTGTACAGGATAACAAGTCCATGGGGACATCTGTAGCGGTCCATGGGGACATCTGTAGCGGTCCATGGGGACATCTGTAGCGGTCCATGGGGACATCTGTAGCGGTCCATGGGGACAGCAGTAGCAGTCCATGGGGACAGCAGTAACAGTCCATGGGGACAGCAGTAACAACAATCCATAGTGACATTGAACATTAATGACTTAATACGTTATTTGCCAGACAGTATTGACTTTACCACTTTAATCTTCTTTTTCTTCTTTATTAAATTGCCGGCTTTTGTGTATGTATTTATGAAATTAAATAGTTAAAATGTATGATGGGTTGGTGTTTTCTCAAAGAGTTCTCTGCAAAACGTCCTATACCTAAATCCTTAAGTCTCACGTCCATTGGTTCGTGACACTCTAAAATGTCCCACACAGCATAGTCCAGCGGGTTCAGGTCCGGGGTGGAGGAGGGCCAGAAATCTGCCAGGCTGAAGTCAGGAAAGTCGGCTTGGCAGAATTACTGCACCTTCTTGGTCGTGTGCCAGGGAGCCCCATCCTGGATACCCACATAGTTACTCTCTGGGCAATTGGCCTTCAGCCATGAAAAGACGTGGTACCTCAGGACCTTGCAGTAAGCATCTGCACCAACTCCTTCTCCAGGCTTGAAGAAGGGCAGCATCTTCTTGCCGTCAGAGGCCACTACACCCAAGACCATGACCTGGGCTGGATGCTTGGTCCTGAAGGTGTCCTTAACATCAGCTGTCAACTGTGCAAGGAATCAGTCATTTTGGTAGTTCAAAACAGCATCTACTGTTGTTGGGAATGCTTTTAGGATTTAATTTAGCACAGAACAAGTTTGCCACCCTTTGTCTTTTGTTCATCTGAGTGGCAATTTTACGCTCTAGGTCCATAACATTGACTCATTTTACAGCTGACTGGCTACAGTTTGTTATAATATTAGTTTCACAACATTTAGTCAAGTGGTTGTTGGTTTATTTGACTTAGGTTCATTGCAAGTTTTGCCTCCCCACCCTGTAATTAACTGGACTATGAGCCTGAGAATGAGGTTATTGTTTTATTATTGTTATATGTCAAATTTCTACAATAGTATGATGATTTTCAAATATAAAATACTGTCTCTTTCTAGACATATGGACCGTTTCAGAAAATGTATTTCCATAAATGGGTCATTGCACCCCCCCCCCCAATCCCTCAACTTTCAAATGTGATTAAAACAAGCAAAA
The DNA here is from genome assembly GCA_932294295.1 of Alitta virens. NCBI lineage: Eukaryota > Metazoa > Annelida > Polychaeta > Phyllodocida > Nereididae > Alitta > Alitta virens. Next base: position 18,898,656 of record OW028582.1, read on the forward strand.
ATGGCTTTAATCAGTTATAGTATGAATGTGATATGAGGATGGACAGACCAATGTTAGGATATTAATACAAGACATTTTTGCAGGATTTTTTTTGCTCTTTTTGCTGTATAAGTCAACAAAATGACATGTTCCACGCCTCATTTTATATATCTCTTTACCTTACTCAGTGAATCTAGTAAAAGATTCCACCCATGGGGTAAATACATGGTTGGACTCCTCTCTCTCACACCATCAATCAACCCTCGATTGTGGCAAGAACTTGCCTTAGAGGGCTGCACTTCCCATATCTATCTTATCTATTTATTTATCTATCTAGATTAAAAATCATTTATAATATTCACATAGATGTAATCAGGAGAAGTTGAATTTTCAACTGGTGAAAAATTGGGAAATATTTGCAGTTCCAGTAATATTATCCATTTGTTACGTTTGTCCACAGAATCAATGTCCCTCCTGTTACCATGGTAATACCGGAGGCTTTTATCAGTAGACCAAAATAAATATCTGCATCTAAAGCATAATCCATGTAAGTTGCATGATTCTAGTATTGATTGGCACTAATCACTCATTAAGTTCATTAGTCCAAATCCGGGATCTTTCAGCAGGTGACCGAAGTCTTATCAGGAGTATGACAATTCTAGACATGGCCGAAAGCCTAATCTGTCAATATTCTTGATTTTAAATTGTATAAGAGCAAAGCACTCTAATGATATATTGTAATCAAGCTTTGGAGCAATTGCTCAGCTTTGCATATGTCTTTGCTTTTAATATTTTCAGATTGTATCCAGTCTTTCCATTATAGGTCACTAGATTCTGAGCATATAAATGAACTCTAACACTAGAATAATTAAATTTCAAACACTTTAATCTATTTTAAAGAAACACACTAGACAAATAATGCAATTTGTATATATGAACACTTTCAAACAATAAGCAAAATCACATACCTGCAATTCATTTGGACAACATTCCTTGGTCATACACTTGTCATATAACCTGACAATTCTATTTAGACTTTAAGCTATCCCAATTTCTCTCTAATCCTATATTGCTCTCTTTCTCTCTTCTCTCTCTCTAGGCCTCAATTCTTCCACTCTGAGAGCCCAGTTCCTTCCAACTGGCTGCTCTATGCTTCTCTCCCTCTCTTCTAGGCCTCTACCCCAGTTTATATACCTACTACCTGTCCCCCCCCCCTTTACATTCTGTTCAGGCTGGATGATGTAGAAGTGCCTGCATCTTGCAGCAGCTTGCAGGTAAGGGGGTGTATAATCTTAGTTTTACCCCTCTGTGAATTACTGACCAAGGAATGTGTAGTTTAACTCTTTTATATTAAACAAAGTTTTCACAGTATACCTGTCATGCACATGTCATTTATATAGAGATACATTATCCTATTAATAAAACATTATTTACCTATCTATTCATATTTTTCAGTAGACATTTATCATTAATACAGTAAAACTCCTACATTGGGCTAGTACAGATTCCATGTAAGTAACCGTCACACAGCACATTAATAGAATATTTAGTAAACATTTATTAGTTAGACATTAATATTAATCACTACATGACCTCATAGGGGCCACTTACTAGACACAGCAAACAAAGTATGTAATAATGATTATTAATTCCAAAGTTTGTATGCTGAGTAATACATAATATTTACATAAACAATATGAGGTATCTAACACATTATAAGTGATAAATGAAGTAATCTAGTCAACTACACATAAGCGCTCTAATTATGAAAATTGATAACATACGCTGTAAATGGTTTTAAAGTTATGTCTTTCACTTATATCTATGAGTTCGGAAGATGCTACTCCCAGCATCATACGACACTAGCATCAACATCACTGAAGTTATCATTGAACCATTCCGAATCATGTACAAAGATTTCTTGTATTACTTAAAATGTTGCTAGACGAAAAATGGTGTTAGGTTTGTGCAATTTTCAAGAGATGAATGTACTGATATGGAGGACTTCAGGATGTATGCTTATCTTACATAATTAGAAAATGTGTGTCCAGTATTTAAGAAAAGGGTTTGTAATGGCATGGGGTGACTTTTTGTCCTTGTTACCAAGTTAATGAGACTATTTATAATAGAAAAAAGCTTCAAAGCAATTCTGAATGTACTCCATGATTACAAAATGGAATGGACTTCCTGTTACCATAATGGCTGACAGCCTGACATAACAGGTCACATGACCAACCAATTTAAATATATTCAAAGGTAAAAGATGAAAAATGTCATGTTACAACACTGAAATGAATGATGGATTTTTGAAAGATTAAATTTTCATTTTTTTTGCACTTGAAATGCCAAAAGTGCACCGTTTCTGTGGAATGAGTCAAAATAACCCATATTGGTTTAATTAACAACATATTTGTCTTTTGTTGAAAAATTAACAAGCTGCATTAGTTTTTAGTAGACAGAATGTCACATAATTAAACAGAAAGTAATTTTTTGCTATAATCTAGATCGTTAAGGAACAGCATAAGTTCTTTAGAAACTCTTCAATCAATTGTGGTTTGCAATTGATTGACCAATGTCCATTCTTTTAAGATGAATTTCCACTCTCCATGATAGCTGAAAATTAGAACATTTCATGAACTAATTTTACATGCAAGAATCTGTACAAGGCTTATTGAAGTATCAACTGAGTATTAAATATATTTTAATTGTGCAAAACAATATTTAAATTTTTTAAATATACTATGTGAACATATTAATGCACACGCTTGTGATAGCAATCATTTTTCTTTACCTGTAGCCACTGATTCAAGGACTATTGGATCATCATAGTCCAGATGAACTAATTTCTCTGCAAGGATTTTGGCTCGTCTGTGAACTTCAGCAGTTATACCAGGACCAATGTCAGCTAGAAAGTGATAAAATACTGAAGATCAGAAATCTCATGAAATTTGAATTCCACAAGTGTAAAGTGAGTTAACTCTTATACATCATTTTAACATTTTCAACTGAGAATATTTTTATATCATATTAAATGATGCTGGGATCATGCAACCAACAGGCATTTTGCTTTAGGGGTTTTCTTCAGCTGAGTTCGAAGATGGGTCACCTTGAACTACTTTTGAGATCACAGGGGTCAGAACCATTCCGAATCTTGTAGAAATGATAACTTCAGCTATGTTGATGCTAGGATGGTGCAACCAACATGGATTATGCTTTAGATGCAGATATTTATTTTTGTTCACAAGGTAAGACCCTTAATGAATTCGAAGGTGAGTGACCTTGACCTAGTTTTGGGTCACTTCAGTCAATTCATCCTCAATCTTGTAGAAACAATGACTTCAAAAATCATACAAAAACTGTTTCGGTAAACATTTTAGTATGGTGACTGGTGCAAGAATCACTGAAACATTGACAGCACCTGTGGTGTGTATTGATTCTATTGGAGCATGTACATGGAAAAGATAGAAATCTCGCGTTTTCATATAAATTTGGTAGTTGTGTAAGTCACATGAAGTTTGCTTGAATTTTCATGTTATAATTAACAAAGAGCCTCAGTTTCACATTTTTTTAGTGAATGATCTTTGGTATAAGTACTAACTGTGTGAGACTAGCACAGCCTGAGAGCCTCAGAATTAATTTCAAATATACTTCATGGGCGATTTTGGTATAACAGCAATGATATATGATTATTGTTTTTTTAATACTTCTCGAGTTAATAGAATCTTTTGTATTCAATGAACAGCTCCAGGCTGAAGTAGCTAAAGAACATTATGCACTATTGCACGGTAAATGTCGTTGCATACTCACTGTTAAATCTGCCTATCTCAGCTGGCACTGCAGCACCTTTGAACACGTTGTTCCACCAGTCGTACCTTGCAATGACTTCATCACTGACTGTCTCTGACGTCATCTCCAATGATTGTCTTAATTGCATTTTGTTTTCAACATCATATTGAGACCATTCTGTTGGCACTGCATGAGGTCCTTCATTAGGATTTCTGAAAAAAGTTGCAGAAAGACGTGTGGAATTTTGTAGTTTTTCCCATTGCAAAAATCTAAACCAAGCATACTATAACACTGATGCCTTCATCAGATCCGTTTTATCATTTTCTGCCAAAACTAATATATATAAGAACTTGGCAATACTTGTTAAAAATTTTACAATGTTTTTGTACAGCAAAATGAACAGTGAACACTGTCGCTAAACTTCACTTTGAGATTCAATAGATGTAATTGATTTAGTGTTACAACTCGAAGGCTGCTATTGCAATGGCATCTACTGTATTATACTCGTATTCATACATTTTTAACACTAACTATGCCCCTGTCTGTTATTGTTGAATACACTCACCCAGAGTAAGCGAAATTGCAGTAGTAAGACTGAATATTTCTGCTTACGATGTTGTCCTCTTCATCAAAAGTAAATACGGGACTGTAGTCACCAAAGAACATGACCACATCCTCTGTGTGCATTCCTGATATCCAGGAATCTTTGAAAAAGTATGAGTAGTCAAATTCATAAAAGTAGGTGCTTTTGCCAGTTGATCCTGCATTCCTGCAAAGGGAATGAATAAATTTGTACAACTGAAATAATCTATTAATTTCATTGCAATGGTTTGTAACGATCACAAAAGAGTACAAAGGTGTCCACTAGTTTAAAAAATTAGATGTCAAGGCACAAATTAAATTTTTGACAATTTGTCAGCTATGGATTGTATTATCCATAGACTAAACATTTGGAGTTCAGTTGAAATTGCAGCATAATTTTATATCAGAAGTCTACCACTAACAAAAATTTAATTATTATTTAAAGATTAAATGTTAACATACTCAGAATGATAACCAACTTCTTGATAAATGGCACAGCCATAACGGAAGTCTGTGATTACTTGTGAACCTGCTTGGTCTCGTAGTTCATGATCCTCACTGGACAAGTCAGGGTATTGTTCAAAGACCATATCCACCAGTTCCTCACCATTTGCCCAAACACTAAACATATCAAGGAGATAATTACGAAATGATTCGACGGAACCAGAGTTTGGAAGTGAAAACATGGAACCGTCGTCATGGGAACGACCTGCTAGGAGATCATAGTTAGCATTCAGTCCCTGTTCCATAGCTTCAAGAGGATCCATTCTTATAAGTTCATGGTCAATAGTAGGAATGTAGTAAGGTCGGTAGCCATTCCGTGTAGGAACAATGAGGCCATTTAAATTTATAGCAGCAGCACTAACATTCCTGAGGCAATCCATCATTTGCTCATCATTATCATCTGGGCACTGGTAATGTTGAGCAAGAATCATAGCAGTTATTCTGTGTCGTGTGGTACGCTCAAAGAAAGTTGCAGCGCTACCACTAAGAGCAATCACTCTATGGAACAAACCTTGAGCTTCTGGAGACAATGCAAGGTGACTGACGCTCATACCTCCTGCTGATTGACCAATGATGGTGACACAGTCAGAATCACCACCAAATGAGGCAATATTTTCTTGCACCCATCTCAGTGCTGCCATCTGGTCCCAGAGACCATAATTACCAGGTGCAGCCTCACTTTGAGTAGACAGGAAACCAGTAGCACCAACTCGATAATTGATGGAAACCACAACAACCCGCCCTCTTGTAGACACAAGTTGTGCATTGTATGTCCTTCCCGAACCAATTAGAAATGCTCCTCCATAGATCCACACCATAACTGGTAGGGGGTCATCACTAGAATGAAGCAATTAGGTTATCTTTTAGTTAAGTTTATTACAGAAAAGCAAGAATTGGTCTCAGGTAACAAATGTTATAGCTACTCTTTAATACTACAATATGGAGAATTTTATCTGTGTGATAACATTAGACTTCATCTTTATTTTGGGTGACAGACCTTTGCATCTTAAAACCACTCTTGGTACAACTGGCTTTACAGCCAATTTCTTAGACTTGGAAATAAAACTCCAGATGATATCATATGAATCCAGGACTCATTGACTGAGGGACTGCCTTAGCCAATGGGAGTCCTGGATTCAAATGACAGTCAGCCAAGGCCTCTTCAGTTTTGATTCCAAATCTGTGAAATTGGCTGTAACAGTGGGTTGAGATAAAAGGCGTGTAAACCACCAAGTGAGATGCTTTTAATTGCAATGTTGATTACAAGGGTGGCAATATTCTTGGGTTGATATTCACCGTTTGTAATGATGAGGTAGTCTTAATATAGTGAGGTCGTTTTACTGGGTCTACATCCATGGTGTTTGAATGAAATTCTGTCAAAATCTTATCAAACATCAATTTCCTTTTTTTTAAACTTATATTACCGTTATTTCTGCATCTGTTAATGTTTCACGCAAAGTGCAAAGTATGTACAAGTTGAACAGGTAGAACATTGAGGGTAATGAGCAGGTGTTGACTGAAACAGTTAACTTAAATGCATTACACACTGTACTGATTTGTGTAGGAAATGTGTCATGTACAAGTGTGACAGCCTTACATTATATAAATGATTATTTCTTGGTCAAATCTGTTTACTCTTAACATAGTTACATTCTATGACATAAAAAACTATCAGAACTTGAATTTACATATGTTTCTCAACACTGTCAGGCACATAGACATTGAGGTGGAGACAGTCTTCTCTGGTCCATGGCAGTCCTAATTGAGCACACGTCCTGCCATACTCCTTCACTGGCAATATACCATCCCATGGAGCTGGTTCAAGCGGTTTTTCCCACCTTAAATTTCCCTCAGGTGGTGCTCCAAAAGGAATACCTCTGAACTCGTCATAGGTATTTCCCTCTTAAATGGAACAAGTAGCTGTGAAGTACAGTGTATATAGAGAGACAATATAGAGAGACATTACTGGCACACGAATCTCCTCCAAAATATTTCTGCACTTGTTGATCGTATTTATCAAGTGATCTATGATGAGGGATGATTACTACATTGCCAAGCAGTTTAGACTGAATTCACATTTCTAATAGTCTGAAAGTTGGCAAACAGACTGAGTAAATTTCAGTCATAGGTTTAGAAGTAAAGAAACTAGATTGCATCCTACCTGCTGTCTCCTTGGACATTCCTTCCACTTGACCATATTTAGTGGACACAACTGGACCTTCCTGGGTGACCACTAGGGGTAGGACAACCCCTTGAAGTAGAACTAAGTTGAGCAATCGAGACATTGCTTGCTACAGATTTGATAAATGTTTGAGATCAAATGTAGAAATTTTTGTACATAAAATGCCTGGTTTATCAAAATTGTGTTATGATAGATAGCAGAGATAGTGAGAAGTTCACTATGGGTATAGTAATATGAAACTTTGTATTGCATTTATAAATGTGTATGCATTCTATATATATATAAGGATAAAAACTTGGTTTGGCCTATAGATGTATTATCTTATCTGAGAGCTATGAGTATGAATAGTGTGTCAGCCTAGTTACTGCCCATACCAGTTAAGTGATCTGGTGTTCACAGATTTTGATTCTTTGTTTTTTTCAGGGGCTGAAATTGTTGCTGATTGATGGAAATCGATATCATCCCCGCTTATTTGTGTTGTCCCTCCAAGCCTTTTGATATCATCACTCTCAGAACAATATCGCCCAGGGCAAAAACATGCTCAGTCATGGAATAGGTATTTAGTTATATCCCGAATAGGACGGAGTTAACTAACATGTTTGTTGGTTATATCCCGATGCCGAATTCACTTTTAGGGTTAACCATCAGCAGATAATTTGAGCTGAATATTTTGCTTTCAGTCTCTGTACTGAGGTCCATTTTATGAGGTTCCATTCTGTTTGTTGGACAAATCTAAAAAACTATGTGGCAAATCATTCTGAATCTTAACATAATAGGTGGATGATGTTATCAGTGCCTTTTAGACTAAACAGCATCAAAATGTCCTATTCTTACGCCATTAGCAATTAGAGCCATTAAATTTCTAGATGTTTCAATTATTCATGCAATTTCAAGCAGTGCTTGTTTAAATGATTTTGAGTAGAAGCATTGCATTTGAAGTGCATGTAATATGTAAAGAATAAAAACTTCACAGAGAGTTTATTACCCAATCATTTTATTTGTCCTTTCACATTTAATTGTTTTAAAATTCCAGCGATCCAATGGTCTTCGAAGTTATACTTCTTTTTAGAATGTCTTTGCTGTCTCCATGATAGCTGAAAATGTATCGAAAATTTGTATTTAAAAAGTGATAGCAGTAAGCTTATAATTAAATGACACCCAGGAAATGTAACTGTGTGCATTACCTTTAATTACTGACTGAAGGACCAGTGGATTATCAAAGTCCAGATGAGCAAATTTCTCAGCAAGTAGTGCTGCTCTTCTGTGGACTTCAGCAACATCACTTCTGTGGCTGTCTTTTCCTAGAATCGGGAGAAGAAAAAAAAAGATGGCTGATAAAGCACAGGATATACTTAGTTTTAATATTTTTCGGTCATTTACAGTAACAAAAAGCCAAAATATAGCCAAAAAGATAGTTTCAGTGGCTATCGATCAAATGAGCAAAGAATAAAAACAATAGTTTAGTTTTACAGTACTTAATTTAACCTTACATTACAAGCCAAGTCTATGTAGGTCTAAATTGGCATATATTTTTTAATTCTGCATTAGAATGCTGTATATAGTAATTATTAAACTCCATTTGAGTAGAATAAGTCAACTATTTTTCATACTTACTCTCTGAGCCATTGTCAGCAGGCACTGCAGCACCGTAGAACACGTTGTTCCACCAGTCGTACCTTGCAATAACTTCATCACTGACTGTCTCTGACGTCATCTCCAATGATTGTCTTAATTGCATTTTGTTTTCAACATCATATTGAGACCATTCTGTTGGCACTGCATGAGGCCCTTCATTTGGATTGCTGCCAATTAAGCCAAGATATGGTTCAACAAATAATGAATTAATGCCACATTCAGTTTGCAGTGGGCTCCCTATTTGTTTCTTTCTGACTGGGAACTAATTCATGTCACCCAATGCTTTAGTTTAAAAGAAGTTGAATTTTAAATCTTATACGCTTTGTCAAAATGTTTGAAGTTTTTGGTTGTATGTTGTTAAATTAGTCCAGAATCGGGAGTGTTAAAAAACATGGTTATGAAATAGCATCTGCCAAACTAAGTTATCTTATCAAGCATGTTGAAAATGTACTTCTCAATACAGTGTACTCAACTTATTGTAATAATGGAAATGTACATGATGGTAACTCACCCAGTGTAAGCAAAATTGCAGTAGTAAGACTGAATATTTCTGCTTACTATGTCATCCTCTTCATCAAAAGTAAATATGGGACTGAAGTCACCAAAGAACAGGACCACATCCTCTACGTGCATTCCTGATATCCAAGAATCTTTGAAAAAGTATGAGTAGTCAAATTCATAGAAGTAGGTGCTTTTGCCAGTAGATGCTGTATTCCTAGGCGACAAAGAAGTTCCATACTATTACTAACAATTGTTTTGTTACATAGAAAGGTAGATTCTTAAATATTTTAATCAGCTGTGTAATACAGGTTTTGAGATCTGTAACAGTCAGGGTACATTTATTGGTTTATGTAATTTTTCACAATTCCTGCTTGCACAACAGGAAACCACAGGGTCACAACATGATTGCATCAGAGGTATGCCTGTAAGTGATTGTAATATTAGGTTGACAAAATCTTACTCTTAACATTTCTTATTTTGCAAAATGAAAATCAAAGCTGTGTGGCAGGGCGTAAACCACCTATACCCTGGGAACCTTACCAATGAGCACTTCGTTATAGAGCATTTTACCAAGCACCACTACCAATTGAGCTAAAGGGGATCTTCCCAGCCATGTGCTAGGAGATGGGGTTGCTGCTACTGCCTGAGTTTGCTATCTACACTTGAATACATGCACATACAATATATTACATCCTGTTTATGCTGAGTAATACTTACTGTGAGTGATAGCCAACTTCCTGATACACTCCACAGCCAAAGAGTAGGTCAGTCATTACTTGTGAACCCGCCATGTCCCTCACTTCAGGATCATCACTGGATAAGTCAGGATATTGCTCGAAAACCATGTCAGCCAATTCCTCGCTATTCTCCCAAACATCAAACATAATAACAAGTAGAATTCGGAATGTTTCAGAAGAGCCAGAGAAAAGAAGAGAAAACATAGAACCATCGTCTCGGGTACGACCTGCTAGAAGGTCATAGTTTGCATTCAGTCCCTGTTCCATAGCATCAAGAGGCAGCATGCTAACCAATTCATTGTCAACAGCAGGAAGAAAGTTTGGCATGTAGCCATAATCAAGGGGAACCAGCAATCCATTTATGTTCAAAGATAAGGAACTGACACCTCGTAAGCATTCCACCATTTCTTCATCATTGCTATCTGGGCAGTCGTAATTCTGAGCAAGATATTTGGCAGTCATGCTGTGTCTAGTAGAGCGGGCAGCATAACTTGCAGCACTGCCACTAATAGCAATGACTCTTTGAAACAGACCTTGAGCTTCTGGAGACAATGCAAGGTGACTCACACTCATACCTCCTGCTGACTGACCAATGATGGTGACACGGTCAGAATTACCACCAAATGAGGCAATATTTTCTTGGACCCATCTCAGTGCTGCCACCTGGTCCCAGAGACCATAATTACCAGGTGCAGCCTCACTTTGAGTAGAAAGGAAACCAGTAGCACCAACTCGATAGTTGAAAGTAACCACAACGACACGTCCTCTGGTGGACACAAGTTGTCCATTGTATGTCCTTCCAGAACCAAGCAAGAATGCTCCTCCATAGACCCACACCATAACTGGAAGGGGATCATCTCTGAAATCAAATGTTCCTGTTTGTAAATTTTCTTTCATTGTAAGATATTTATTAGTTGTTCGTTGCATGTTTAAATTGTGACTTTTTTAATCTTTAAAATGACAGTGCATGCCTGGGCAAATATTCCCCTTAGTTAAAATACTATAGATTTCATAAGAAATATATCTCTCACATGAATTTTCTGATTTAATGATATAGAATTTATCAGAATATGTTTTCTTGTCGAATCTTATCTGCAGTGATTTCACTCAGTTTGTGTTCATGTGATAAAAAACAGCTGTTCCAACTTAAATGTAGAACTGTTGTGCAAGCGGATGTTGGAAATAATTGCATTAATAGACATAATCTAGACAAAGATGTCTAGAGTAATTGAGTGAAATTACACTTATGCAGTGGCTGAAAAATTATGTAGAATCAATGTTTTAGGACTTCTTTCAGTCTCTGTTCTGAGGTCCACTTGGTTGCCTCACATATTGGTAAAGTTAAATATATGTTTCAAACTAATTACACATGTTCCTCAACGCTGTCAGGAACATAGATATTGACATAGAGACAGTCTTCTCTGGCCGTTGGCAGTCCTAGTTGGGCACATGTCCTGCCATATTCTTTGGCTGGCAATACATCATCCCATGGAGCTGGCTCTAGTGGTTTTTCCCATCTCAAACTTCCCTGAGGTGGTGCTCCAAAAGGAATACCTCTGAATTCGTCATATGCATTTCCCTCTACAATTAAAAAATAAAGGAATGGGAGATATGAAGCCCAGATAGCATATACCCCGACAATGGTCCAACATCAATCTGACATGGGCGACACTGGCTCGACATGGAGCTGATGTTATTTGGGAGAAAGGTTGTAACAAATATTGTACCACTTATAAGAGAAAATGCTCTTTTAGGAATTCATCATCTTCCTAAAGCAAGGACTGCTCTGCATAGCTATGCTATGTGGCCTATCTAGAAATGGGCTTAATTTGCTGGTTTATTCATACTTCTCTGATTGGTCGCAAAGATCTGTAGAGCGCCAAATCAGCGTTAATGTTTACGAAGTGTATCTATATTTAGCGCAACAACGTGCACCCCCATGACGGTTGAGTGTTTTGCACAGTGCAATGCTTGCATTGGCTGACTAATTAGTCACACGGGTTTTTATCGCTTAGAGGGCTACAGCGATAAAAATCATAGAAATGGCTCCAAATCAGACAGGGAATTGTTCGTAAGCTCACGATGAGAGTAATTTGCTGCCGTTGGGAAGATCGGAATTCATCTAGTTGAAAGTTTTGCTAAACTAAGTCACAGCTGGATGTATAAACTACCTTTTTTTATGGAGAAAAAATGACCCTATGTTAATGATTAGTCTGGCTCATCCAGTCAGATAAAGTTATTCAGACTCAACTTGAATTATTTATTTGAGATGAATATAACATTTAAAAAAAGACTTGCCACCACTTTTCCAAAGACAGAACCTATGAAGAGTCACCTCCCAAGTTTATAATACAGGAGTAAGGGTTGAACAAAGGAACCATTGCAAAGGTGTGCTGTCTGGTGTTAATAACCCTTGTAACCAAAGAAAGATTCTATTTTTAGAAACAATTTCCAACAGCTACAAAACCTTTCAATCTAAATAAGGTCACGTCATAACACCCACAAAGTATTTATAACAAATTCTAAACTATCCATATTCGTTAAAGCTAAGAATAAAATCTTATATGCTTACTGTATTAAACAGGTGCAGAATTTGTATGCCCTTGAAAACTCGGAACCTATTTTGTTTCCCTTGGCAAACAGATGCCAGTTTTATGTCCTTTTTTTCTTATGAAATACCCAAATTAGATTTTTCAATAAATAATACTAAAAGTATTTTGTTATCTGAAGTGACATTTTCTTTATCTGTAGCTCACAAAATCAGCACAAATACATAAATATCTGAACTGTTATAGGGTGTTAGCATCATGTTATAACATATGATAATTTACAACAGCCCCAGAGATGTTCCTTCTTAAACAGATATGCTTTTATATGCATATTTTGCAAATAGGCAACACTTCCTGCAACCCTCTGCCTATAATGTTTGTTTAATAACTAGACTCTTTCATAGTTAGGGGATCTCTACTGCCACAGATGCAAATAATGTTTTTTTTTTGGTAATGAATAAGTTGGTTAGTTAGTGTTAGTTAGTGTTATTGTTTAACGCCTCATCAGCACCTGAGTGGGCTATGTAGAGGCTCTCTAGGGTAAGATTGATTATCTATAGTTGGTAGTAGAAACCAGAAGCATGTAAAAAATCAATAATTGTCTGCGTTGGATAGCTGGAGCAGCTTGTGCATGCGCACTATCCTGTTTTAGCCACTGGGGATAGAGGACTTCACCCCAAGTGTTTCCACCCTCGCCACGATGAATAAGTTGGATGGTTTAAATTTGTTATATTGTACCAGTATCTTCACCTTAATTGAAGTCATTTCACTTCTCTGCTACATTTCGGTTAGCTTGTCTTTGTTTAAGTAAACTGGAAACTACAGTAAATCCTACCTGCTGTTTCCATGGACATTCCTTCCACTTTCCCATATTTAGTGGACACAACTGGACCTTCCTGAGTGACCACTAGGGGTAGGACAACCCCTTGAAGTAGAACTAAGTGGAGCAATGGTGACATTGTTGGTGACAGACAGACTGATTGTTTGACACAGAATTATGAATATAATTAGTATATGCTGCTTATCACAATTATGTTGATAACCTGATAAGTTAGCAGCTAGTGTTGTGCAGCCTGTTAACTTCCTCTCTTTGTAACAGAAAGGAGGAGGGGGGGGGGGCCTTGGGAAAACTACAGTTTTTCCAAAGATATACTTAACACCCTAAGCTCCGGATAAAAAAAAAAGTTTACCCACCATAAAAATTGAGTTTTACTCCAACAAGCACTGAACTTCTAGTCCTATTGAGAGTTAAATATGGCACTATGAAAACCCAGAGTTATTTCTGATGTGCTGTTCAAGTTTTTAGTTAGTTGTTAATATCAAAGAACCAGCGGTCCCCTTGATTAATTGGTCATACACTAGAAGTAATAATAACTGAATCATAGCAAAACAAAACTACTATCAACTGGTCATGCTGTTGTGCAATAATAATGTGTATACTGTAACTGAAGGGCATGCCAAAGCTTTAAAGCATGCTGCTGTTAGTTTAGTAATAAAAAAAATAAAAAATCTGTCTAGCTTGTCTCAATTGATGACCATATTGAATAGGTTTGGTCAGTGCATATCAAATAAAGCAGTACTTATGAAAAAGAGACATGGGAAAGCAACAGGGTTGCAACTATAAGTAGTCCAAGTAACATCGCATCTGGTGTTTTCCTAGCCCGAACAATCTGATGGTCTCTCTTAGGCACTTTGTTATCTGACATTTCTTGTGAGCACAGCCTATGGCGGCTGACTATAAATGTCATAATATTATGAACAAGAGCCGACAGTGGCTTGCGGTCAAGAAGAGTTTCTCGGGCAATTGTTTTCCCAACTTTTCGATGGGACAATAATGACATCAGTGAGAAAACAGCTTCTTGGCAGGGGAGTATCTACTGCATAAATGATGTCTGCTCATGATCAGTCACTTCTTGATAAGAAAGGGTTTTGCGATGTGCCTTATCATTTCAAAAGTTCAATCATGTTCTTCCGAAAGACAGCTTCTTTGAATGTTTGTATTTTCAAAATTTAAAAGATTCAGCAGTGAAGAAGATAGTCAAGGTGCATCCATTTTTTGGCAGTCATCTCATGGGTTTTCTCCTGAGATTCATACACATTTGTCGTCAAGGGCTCTGCATCTGCCAAGCATCCTGGAAATGCTTCATGTAAATTATGCTGGCTATTTCACCACGTACTAGAATAAAATAGAAGCATACTGAAGTTCTCAAACAAGAAATTAAGAACATGGAGCCTATAGTCTAGACAAATACTGTTACACCTCCATAGCCAAGATTCCATCAACATTCCAAAAACTGGCAACCAAAGTTTTCAAAATATAAGGAAAGAGTCCACAAGGGAGCCACTGTAATCAGTCAGTGGAGAAATATTTGCAATGTGGCTTCACTTCAATAAGGAGGGCAGTGTTGCCATTTCCCGTGCAGAATGGAGCAACCAAGATGAAACTCCTCTTCAGTGCCAGAACCATCAAGTCATCAAGATGACGCTAACACAAGGCTGCTTCACACACAGCATTCATCCAATACAGGGTACAACACAGTCATTCTGTAAAGCTGTCATGCTGATGTTGAGATTTTGCTTTGTATTTCCACTAAAAATAATTGCAGCTCTTCTATATTTGCTCACAGAACCAGTTCCAAAGCTGGCCGTGATTGATATCAGGCTGTGACAGTGTTAGCTCTTCAGTGGCAAATGCTGGACTCAAAAATCATTGCTCAAACTAAGGTAATTTGTTAGTTGTACGATCACCTTGCATTTGTGTATAATCAAAGACTTAGCGTCATTCAATGAAGCAAGAACTGTTTTGTTCTGGCAGAAATCATTGAGGTCACAGCAGTTGCCATGCAGTTAAAGTGCATCTACAATGGGTGCACTCATAGAAAATGCACTTAAACTGCACATTCAAAGAGAAAATTACCAAACTTTAATTTGAAGGAATATTCTTCACCAAAATTCCAAGATTCCAGATCCAGATCTTCAAGGTTGGAAAGCAGTAAAAGAACATTTCTCAATTTGCTGGACTTCCCAACATGTGTTATGTATAAAATTTGAGTTAATGTAGATATCTCGATATCAAATGAAAGCTAGTGATTAATACAATGTGTCTGTGACAATTTTAGAAATTGTAATGCCTTACTTTGCTTAATATTTTTGGACTATTAAATTGTTACTCCTAATAACATCCATCAGAAACATGATACAAGTATGATATATCTTTAATCTGATATGTCACATTGTTAATTTGATTAAGATTTAGGGGAGAAGTGTTCATTTACAAAGTGATAATAACATTGTTTTTGGCAAAAACACCAATTTCCGACACCAAAACGTGTCATACAATGCATAATTAAACATGTTTCAGGTAATTTGTCAGCTTGACAACAAAGAGTTCTGTAAACTAGAACATTTTTGCTATAAAATGGTACCAAAGTGTTAGATCAGGGGTGCAGCAAACTCACAAATCAAGGTCCTCGGGCAAGGGACTACCTGCTTGGTCTCGTAATTGAGGATCCTCACTGGACAAATCAGGGTATTGTTCAAAGACCATATCCACCAGTTCCTCACTATTTGCCCAAACTAACCATATCAAGGAGATAATTACGCAATGATTTGACAGAACAAGAATTTGGAGGTTAAAACATGGAACCCTCGTCATGGGTACAACCTGTTCCATAGC
Source organism: Alitta virens (assembly GCA_932294295.1). Lineage (NCBI taxonomy): Eukaryota > Metazoa > Annelida > Polychaeta > Phyllodocida > Nereididae > Alitta > Alitta virens. The sequence continues at coordinate 18,914,787 of OW028582.1, forward strand.
TTCAAGAGGTTCCATTCTGATAAGTTCATGGTCAATAATAGAAATGTAGTATGGTCGGTAGCCATTCAGTATAGGAACAATGAGGCTAATTTTAATTTATAGTGAGTGAGTGAGTGAGTGAGTTATTGTTTAACGCCTCATCAGCACCTGAGTGGGCTATGTAGAGGCTCTCTAGGTTAAGATTGATTATCTATATTTGGTAGTAGAAACCAGAAGCATATAAAAAATCAATAATTGTCTGGGTTGGATATCTAGTAAAGAGATGTTGTAAGGTAGTAGCTTGAAACAGAGGTCTTCTAATGCGTTGTAAGTGGATGCAATCTAATAAAATATGTTTGATTGTTAGGGGGCGCCGACAACTCTGGCATACCGGTGCCGGTTCATTGACTAAAAGGTGTAAATGTGTAAGTCTTGAATGTCCTATGAGGCATCTGTGATATATTCCTTGATCTTTGCGAGTATTGAACCTACTCGGTATTTTATTTTGAATGCAAGGTAAGATTGAATGCAACTTGTTGTTATTACATTCATTCCATTGTCTTTGCCAGCAAGACATGATAAAAGATTTTATAGTCATTTTAAAATCAGTGTATGGAATGGTAAAATCAGTTATCTCTTTTGTAAGAGCCCTTTTTGCTGCCAGGTCTGCTTTTTCATTCCCTTCAATGCCAGCGTGTCCAGGAATCCAGCAGAATACTATGTCTTTGTATTCGTGAAGATAGAAATACTTAATAAGAACATCTAAGATCCCAGGGTTATCAAGTTGTTTATTTTGGATTGCTTGAAGAGCAGATTTGGAATCAGAACAGATAACATAACGATCTGATTCTGAGTCCTCGATGTTCTTTAAGGCAAGGTAAATAGCTGTTAATTCTGCAGTGTATATTGAGCAGTGGTCTGGAAGACGACATTCAGCTATAACGGTTTTATAAGAAGTGACAGCACAGCCTACTCGTCTTTCCATTTTTGAGCCATCTGTGTATAGAAATTTGTACGATTCGTATTTAAACCTTATACTATAAAATAGGTTTTGATAGTCTACCGGATTGGTTTCGCTTTTCTTAAGCTCTGCCAAATCCAGTATAACTTTCGGGACTGGGAGAATCCATGGCGGAATGGGTGGTACTTCCGTCTCGGCAATGATTGTAGTATCAATTTTTCCAGCCTCAAGATAGAATTTCATGCGTAATCCCAGTGGTCGAATGGTGTTTGAACGAGATTCATAATGATGCATGTATTTTGGATGAAATATTACATCATATGTTGGATTTGTTGGAGTTGAAGCTACCTTTAGTATGTATTGCATGGATAACTTGATACGACGAAGGGAAAGTGGAGGTTCCCCTGCCAGTACATATAAGCTCTCTACAGGAGATGTACGAAAAGCTCTTAAGCTTAGTCGCAACCCTTGATGATGTACAGAATTCAGGCATTTTAGATAAGATGGTCTGGCGGAGCCATATACCACAGAACCATAATCAAGGCGAGAACGAGTAATTGCTCGATAGAGACGAAGGAGGACCGTTGTGTCCCCACCCCAATTATATTTGCTCACTACTTTAAGGAGGTTCATTGATTTCAGGCACTTTGCTTTCAGTGCTTTGATATGCGGAATGAAAGACAATTTGGAGTCAAAGAGTACACCCAAAAATTTTGTTTCATTCACCACTTTTATTTGACAGTTGTCAATTATTAGTGATGGATCTGGATGATTTGATCGTAAGTAATAGAAAGGCAGACAAACTGTCTTCTGTTTAGAGAACTTGAAGCCATTTTCGAGTGACCATTTGTGAATCCTATTCAAATTTAATTGCAGTTGTCGTTCTATGGTTGGCATATATCTGGAACGATATGCAATGAGGAAATCGTCAACATATAGGGACGACATGAGATTTTCTGAGATGGAATTTACTATACTGTTGATTTTGACGTTAAAGAGGGTGGGCGAGAGAATACTACCCTGAGGGACTCCATTCTCCTGAGAGTAGGGGCTTGACATCGTTGATCCCACTCGGACCTTAAAGAAGCGATCCTGTAGGAAGGATCCGATGAAAACTGGAAGGCGACCTCGAAGCCCTAAGTCGTGGAGATCTTTCATTATTCCATATTTCCATGTAGTGTCATAAGCTTTTTCTAGGTCAAAGAATATGGCTACTACGTGTTCTCTGTTAATGAAAGCATCTCTAACATAAGTTTCCAGTCTGACTAAATGATCTAATGTGCTCCTGTGACAGCGAAATCCAGATTGGAACTCTGTAATAAGCTGGTTCGACTCCAGGAACCAAACCAGTCTATCAGTAACAATTCGCTCCATTGTCTTACATAGACAACTGGTTAAGGCTATTGGTCGATAATTCATAGGATCACTATGATCCTTCCCCGGCTTGGGAATTGGGATGACCGTGGCTTGTTTCCACAGGGATGGAAGACATCCCTTCTCCCAAATTTGATTAAAGATATACAGTAATGTTTTTAAAGAGGATTGAGGTAGGTGTTTTAAGATTTGATAATGTATATTATCAGGGCCTGTTGCAGAGTCAGTCGCTTTTAAGATGACCTTCTGAAGTTCTTCTAAGGTGATGTAGGAGTTATAATCTTCGCTGTTATCAGACTGTATATTTAGGGTTAATCTCTCAGCTTGAGCCTTATAACATTGAAATTCTCTCGTATAGTTCTCCGATGAGGAGTTGTATGCAAACTGTTCTCCTAACCCGTTTGATATTTGTTCTGGTGAGGAGAGATGTTCTCCATTCACTTCTAGAATGCTTACATGCGAAGCTAGGTTCTTTCCTTCAATCTTCTTAATCATTTTCCAGACTTTATTGCTAGGAGTTCTTTCAGTGAGTCTGGAGACATAGTCTCTCCAGCAACTACGTTTTTTTTGCCTGACAATTCTACGCGCTTTGGCTTTCAGGCACTTAAAATTATTCAGATTGTTGATGGTCGGCTGTGATTTAAAAATTCTGAGGGCTTTCTTACGGTTTTTAATAGCTTCTCTTACTTCGTCATCAAACCAAGGTCTTGCACTACGTTTAGAATTATTTTTTGTCATCGGTATTGTTTTATTGGCTATATCAGTAATATCATCAGTAAAATCTTCAACGAGATTATTACAATTCCTATAATGAGACATAGTAATTGTTTCTAAGCAGTGCTTTTCGAAGGAGGTCCAATCCGCTTGATGCAACTTCCATCGGAGTTGACCCACTTCTCTTGTACCTTCTTCGTTTTGTAGGACAATAGGAAAGTGATCACTGCCGTGAGTGTCCTCTAATACTCTCCATTCAAATTCCAGAAATAACGCTGGATCACATATACTAAGGTCTATCGCTGAAAATGTTCCATGACCTGGGTGAAGATATGTAGGTGAACCATCATTGAACAAGCAAAGGGTGTGGTCATTGAGAAAATCTTCAATGGTTTTTCCTTTGTTGTTGTGGGAAGTGCTTCCCCACAATTGGTTATGGCTGTTAAAATCTCCTAGGATAAGACGCGGTTCAGGCAGTTGATTGTAAAGGTTATGCAAATCACTGGCTGTAAGGTGAAAGGGTGGAGGAATATATAAGGAACATATGGTGAATGTTTTATTCAGGTTCAGACGAACTGCTGTAGCCTGAAGGTTAGTGTTAAGAGCAATATGGGTATGAATGATGCCATTTTTAACTAAAATTGATGAGCCACCAGTGGCTCATTTTAATTTATAGAAGCTGCACTAACATTCCTGAGGCAATCCATGGTGGTTGTTTGTTTGTGATTAGGGCTTTACGTCCTGTATTTTTGCACCAGTTGGGCTAATTAGGACAGGCAGGGACCATGGCAATGAGATGAAGGAGGAAACAGCCATCCAACTTAGGCTCGACCAGGAAACGAACCCGGGACCCAGCGGTTGGAAGCCCAGAGTGCTACCTGTGAGCTAGGCCCCCGCCTGCAATCCATGGTGGTGGATTAGGGCTTTACTTCCTGTATTTCTGCACCTGATGGGCTAATTAGGACAGGTAGGGACCATGGCAATGAGACGAAGGATGAAACAGCCATCTAACATAGGCTCGACCGGGAATTGAACCCGGGACCCAGTGGTTGGAAGCCCAGCGCGCTACCACTGAGTCACCCCATAATGAGGCAATCCATCATTTGCTCATCATTATCATCTGGGCACTGGTAATGCTGAGCAAGAATCATAGCAGTTATTCTGTGTCATGTGGTACGCTTAAAGAAAGTTGCAGCGCTACCGCTAACAGCGATCACTCTATGGAACAAACCTTGAGCTTCTGGAGACAATGCAAGGTGACTGACGCTCATACCTCCTGCTGATTGACCAATGATGGTGACACAGTCAGAATCACCACCAAATGAGGCAATATTTTCTTGCACCCATCTCAGTGCTGCCATCTGGTCCCAGAGACCATAATTACCAGGTGCAGCCTCACTTTGAGTAGACAGGAAACCAGTAGCACCAACTCGATAATTGATGGAAACCACAACAACCCGCCCTCTTGTAGACACAAGTTGTGCATTGTATGTCCTTCCTGAACCAATTAGAAATGCTCCTCCATAGATCCACACCATAACTGGTAGGGGGTCATCACTAGAATGAAGCAATTAGATTATCTTTTGGTTAAGTTTATTACTGAAAAGCAAGAATTGGTCTCAGGAAACAAATGTTATGGCTACTTTTTAATACCACAACATGGTGAATTTTATGTGTGATAACATTAGACTTTATCACATTTTGGGTGACAGACCTTTGTATCTTAAAACAAATCTTGGTACAAACTGGCTTTACAGCCAATTTCTGCGACTTGGAAACAAAACTCCAGATATCATATGAATCCAGGATAATCGGCTGAGGGACTGCCTTAGCTAATGGGAGTCCTGGATTCAAATGACGGCCAGGCAAGGCCTCTGGAGTTTTGATTTCAATCTGTGAAATTGGCTGTAACAGTAGGTTGAGATAAACGACGTGTAAACCACCAATGTAATGATGAGGTAGTCTTAATATAGTGAGGTCGTTTTACTGGGTCTGTTTCCATAGTGTTTGAATGAGATTCTGTCAAAATCTTATCAAACATCAATTTCCTTTTTTTTTTAAACTTATATTACAGTTATTTCTGTATCTGTTAATCTTTTCATGCAAAGTGCAAGTATGCACAATGAGTTGAATAGGAAGAACATGGTGCAAAATATTATTATTTTTATAGTGAGGGTAATGAGCAGGTGTTGACTATAAGGACTGAAACCATAAACTTAGAGGCATGACACACTTTACAGATTTGCGTAGGAAATGTTTCATGTAAAGTGTGATAGCCTTACATTATATAAATATTATTTCTTGGTCAAATCTGTTTGCTCTTAACATAGTTACATTCTACGGCATAAAAAACTATCAGAACCTGAATTTACATATGTTCCTCAACACTGTCAGGCACATAGATATTGAGGTAGAGACAGTCTTCTCTGGTCCATGTTAGTCCTAATTGAGCACAAGTCCTGCCATACTCCTTCACTGGAAATATACCATCCCATGGAGCTGGTTCAAGCTGTTTCTCCCACCTTAAATTTCCCTCGGGTGGTGCTCCAAAAGAAATACCTCTCAACTCGTCATAGGCATTTCTCCCTTAAATGGAACAAGTAGGTGTGAAGTACAATGCATAGTGAGAGACAATAGAGAGAGACATAACAGCGAATTTCATCGACTTGAAACCTCAACTTCAGAACAGAGAGAGCTCTCTGTGCTCTGGAGTTTAATTTCCAAGTCTATAAAATTGACTGTAAAACTGGTGCCATTTAATGAGCAATGATGCTTTATTGGTGTTATGCCTTACATGATGTGCTGGCACATGAGTCTCCTCCAAAATATTTCTGCACTTGTTGATCATCTTTATCAAGTGATCAATGATGAGGGATGATTATTACTACATTGCCAAACAGTAGTCTGAAAGTTGGCAAACAGACTGAGTTAATTTTAGTCATATAAATGACAAGTGAGAGATAACCTTTTCGTCTTTGGTTTAGAAGTAAAAGAAACTAGATTGCATCCTACCTGCTGTTTCCTTGGCATTCCTTCCACTTGACTATATTTAGTGGACACAACTGGACCTTCCTGGGTGACCACTAGGGGTAGGACAACCCCTTGAAGTAGAACTAAGTGGAGCAATGGCGACATCACTGGTTAGAGATTTGATAACTTTTGAGATCAAATTTATAAAGCCTTGTTCATAAAATGCCTGGTTTATCAAAATTGTGTTATGACAGATAGCAGAGATAATTAGAAGTTAACTATGGATATAATATTATGAAACTATATATTTCATTTATAAGTGTGTATTATAATAAGACCCAATGGTTATGTGGTATATTTTTATTACCCCACGAGTTGACAGATTGGCCAGGATTCACGAGTGGTGTTAGCCACGAGTGAATTCTGAAGCCAATCTGTCCACGAGTGGTAAAATTGTGACTCGGAATACTGTTTTAAAGCGGCGGCGCTAGTTTAAACGGCGAAGCGCTTAGCTGCAAAAGTGATTTTTTTTTTGTCAGTGGCCTGCCATACATAGAAGTATGTGGTATACATTTCCCATCCTTGTAAAGTAAGCCATGCAGTATACACCAGTATACCACATAGGCTATACCGCATGGCTTTTCTATGTGGTATACAACTAATTGTGAGGAATACATTCTATCTATCTATATATATATATATATATCTATAAGGATTCAAACTGGGTTTGGCCTATAGATGTTCATTCTTTGCCTAACATATGGAATCAGTTTCTACCATGAATATTGCAGCTTACTACTATTACTGTAAAATATGTAATCTCTCTTCTTCTTTGGAATCTTGAGTATGAACAGTGTGTCAGCCTAGTTACTGCCCATACCAGTTAAGTGATCTAGTGTTCACGGATTTTGATTTTTTTCTTTTTTTCAGTTGCTGTATACACTACATATCCTATACCCCAAATTTCTGAGGAAAAGTTAAATATATGTTTGTAACGATAATATACTGTCTTCAGCAAAACAATGGAATCTCATATAGCAACTCAAAAACCAATGCTCTAACCAACCTGAGCAAAAGGGAATTTCCCGCTAGCCAGGTGGCTAGTAGGCAAGGTGGTGCTGTAGGGATCATTACATACAAGTTTCATTGTCAGCTTAGAGGTGACATGATGAAAAATGTACAGACAGAAATTAAAATAACATGTCCCAATGTTATTTTAAAAGGAATTTTTTTTTTTTGGCCTTTTCGACCAACTGACCAATTACAAGTTGCCTTGAGAGGATCTGAGAAGCTAAAGATCAAATAAGTGTGGCCCTAGGAAGTTGGGGTATGACTTATCATTGCTCATTGCTGACATTTCTGTCGATTTTCTGAAGTTTCATGCTGTTTGTTGGACAAATCTAAAAATATATGTTGGAATTCGTTCTGAATCCTAATATTATAGGTATTGAAGTTAGCAGTGCATTTTAGAATAAACAGCATCAAAATGCCCTAGTCTTACGCCATTAGAGCCATTGTATTTATAAATGTTTCAATTATTCATGCAATTTCAGGCAGTGCGTGTTCAAATAAATTTGAGTATAAGTGCGTTGCGTTTTGAAGTGCATGTAATATGTAAAGAATAAAAACTTCACCGAATTCTTTACAAAATGCTTTTATTTCTTTTTTAACATTTAATTGTTTTAAAATTTCAACGATCCAATGGTCTTCGAATTTATACTTCTTTTTAGAATGTCTTTGCTGTCTCCATGATAGCTGAAAATGTATTGAAAATGTGTATTTCATGACTGTTAGCAGTAAGCTTATATTAAATTGACACCCAGGAAATGTAACTGTGTGCGTTACCTTTAATTACTGACTGAAAGACCAGTGGATCATCGAAGTCCAGATGAGCAAATTTCTCAGCAAGTAGTGCTGCTCTTCTGTGGACTTCAGCAACATCACTTCTGTGGCTGTCTTTTCCTAGAACTGGGAAAAGAAAAAAGGAGATTGCTCATAAAGCACTTGATATATTTAGTGTTAATATTTTGATCATTTACAGTAACAAAGAGCCAAAATTTGTGATACTCATGGTTAGTGCAACCAGATACTCTGATTCAACTGAAAATTGTTTCATTGGGTTTTGGTCAAATGAGCAAACAATTAAAACAATAGTTTTATTTACCATACTTAATTTAACCTTACACTGCAAGTCTATGTAGATCTAAATTGGCATATAATTTGTTTTGTGCCTTAGAATGCTATATTTAGTAATTAGTACTCCCAATTTGAGTAGAATGAGCCCACTTTTTTCCATACTTACACTTTGAGCCATTACCAGCAGGCACTGCAGCACTGTAGAACACATTGTTCCACCAGTCGTACCTTGCAATAACTTCATCACTGACTGTCTCTGATGTCATCTCTAATGATTGTCTTAATTGCATTTTGTTTTCAACATCATATTGAGACCATTCTGTTGGCACTGCATGAGGCCCTTCATTTGGATTGCTGCCGATAAAGCCAAGATATGGTTCAACAAATAATGAATTAATGCTCATTCAGTTTGCAGTGGCCTATTTGTTTCTTTCTGACTGGGAACTGATTCATGTCACCCAATGCTTTAGTTTAAAAGAAGTTGAATTTCAAATGTTATACGCTTTGTCAAAATGTGACAGTTTTCGGTTGTTTGTTGTTTAATTAGTCCAGCATCAGGAGTGTTAAAAAACATGGTTGTGAAATTGCAACTAAGTTTTTTTCAATACAGTGTACTCAACTTATTGTATCAATGGAAATGTACATGATGGTAACTCACCCAGTGTAAGCAAAATTGCAGTAGTAAGACTGAATATTTCTGCTTACGATATCATCCTCTTCATCAAAATTAAATATGAAACTGTAGTCACCAAAGAACATGACCACATCCTCTGCGTGTATTCCTGATATCCAAGAACCTTTGAAAAAGTATGAGTAGTCAAATTCATAGAAGTAGGTGCTTTTGCCAGTAGATGCTGTATTCCTAGATAAAAAAAAGTGCTGTACCATTACCAACAATTGTTTTGTAAGGTAGATTCTTAAATATTTTAATCAGGACTGTATTTCAATTTTTTTAGTTCTGCAGTTGTGTTAAAGGTTCTTTAATGTTAAACAATAAGGGTATATTTATTGGTTTATGTAATTTTTCACAATTCCTGCTTGTACCACAGGAAACCACAGGGTTACAACATGATTACATGAGAGGTATGGCTAGTAAGTGATTGTAATATCAGGTTGACGAAATCTTACTAACATTTTTTATTTTGCAAATTAAAAATTAAAGCTGTGTGGCAGGGCTTGAACCACCTATACCCTGGGAACCCCACGTGAAATGCAGGTCGCAGCTCCTGACCAATGAGCACCTCATTATAGAGCAGTTTACCCAGCACCACTACCAATTGAGTTAAAGGGGATCTTCCCAGCCATATGCTAGAAGATGGGGTTGCTGCTGCTACTTGGGTTTGCTATCTACCTACACTTGAATACATGTACATACAATATATTACATCCTGTTTATGCTGAGTAACACTTACTGTGAGTGATAGCCAACTTCCTGATACACTCCACAGCCAAAGAGTAGGTCAGTCATTACTTGAGAAGCCGCCATGTCCCTCACTTCAGGATCATCACTGGATAAGTCAGGATACTGCTCGAAAACCATGTCAACCAATTCCTCACTATTCTCCCACACATCAAACATAATAACAAGTAGGTTTCGGAATGTTTCAGGGGAGCCAGAGAAAAGAAGAGAAAACAAAGAACCGTCCTCTCGGGCACGACCTGCCAGAAGGTCATAGTTTGCATTCAGTCCCTGTTCCATAGCATCAAGAGGCAGCATGCTAACCAATTCATTGTCAACAGCAGGAAGAAAGTTTGGCATGTAGCCATAATCAAGGGGAACCATCAATCCATTTAAGTTCAAAGATAAGGAACTGACACCTTGTAAGCATTCCACCATTTCTTCATCATTGCTATCTGGGCAGTCGTAATTCTGTGCAAGATATTTGGCAGTCATGCTGTGTCTAGTAGAGCGGGCAATATTACTTAAAGCACTGCCACTAATAGCAATGACTCTTTGAAACAGACCTTGAGCTTCTGGAGACAATGCAAGGTGACTCACGCTCATACCTCCTGCTGATTGACCAATGATGGTGACACGGTCAGAATCACCACCAAATGAGGCAATATTTTCTTGGACCCATCTCAGTGCTGCCACCTGGTCCCAGAGACCATAATTACCAGGTGCAGCCTCACTTTGAGTAGAAAGGAAACCAGTAACGCCAACTCGATAATTGAAAGTAACCACAACGACACGTCCTCTGGTGGACACAAGTTGTCCATTGTATGTCCTTGCAGAACCAAGCAAGAATGCTCCTCCATAGACCCACACCATAACCGGGAGGGGATCATTTCTAAAATAAAATGATCCTGTTAGTGAATTTTTTTTTTCATTGTAAGATATTTATTTGTTGTTTTTTGGATGTCCACTGTGTCATCACCTCACAGCCCAGCGACTTAATTATGTACATGTTTTGCTCGTTTACTCATCTAAAGTAAAATTAATTTTCTGTTATAGTCTATTGGCTGACTTATGGTATTAAAGGTCCAACAATGAAATTACAGAATAATTAGATGCTGAGTTTATGCAATTCTTATTCTGACAAGCAGGCAATTGAGAAAAATTGCCTAACTAAAAAAATATGAATCCATTTTTCTTGTATTTTTAAGAGAATATTTCTGAAGTCTACACTCAGCTTATCAGCTACATAGTTTCACCAATCATTTTGTTTAACTAGGCAAACTAGCAATGAATGTCCATAATTAGGTCGCTTGGCTGTGAGGAGACAACCCACAGTGTGTCTAAATTGTGGCATTTTAACAGAGAAAGACACTTAAAACAGTAATAATTTCAACATTTGTGGGTGTTTGTGAAACAAGCCTTTTTTCAGACTTAAAAATTACAGTGCTTGACTGGACAATTAGTCCTCTTAGTTCAAATATAAATTTGTAAAAATTACTTTTTGTAAAATATATCTCGCACATGAATGTTCTGATTTAATGATATAGAATTTATCAGAACATTTTTTCTTGTCAAATCTTATTTGCAGTGATTTCATTCAGTTTGTGTTCATGTGATAAAAAACAACTATTTGAGTTAAAATGTAGAACTGTTGTGCAAGTGAATGTTTTTTGGGTGGGTGATTAGGGCTTTACATGCTGTATTTCTGCACCAGTTGGGCTAATTAGGACAGGCAGAGACCATGGCAATGAGACAGCCATCCAACTTAGGCTCGACCGGGATTCGAACCCGGGACCCAGCGGTTGGAAGCCCAGAGCGCTACCTCTGAGCTAGGCCCCCGCCTCAAGTGAATGTTGGAAATTATTGTATTTACAAAATGTACTTTCCACTTGAGTGAAATTACGCTAATGCAGTAGCTGAAAACTTAATGTAGAAATCAATGTTTTGGGACTGCTTTTAGTCTCTGTTCTGAGGTCCACTTGGTTGCTTCACATATTGGTAAAGTTAAATATATGATTCAAACTAATTACACATGTTTCTCAACGCTGTCAGGAACATAGACATTGACATAGAGACAGTCTTCTCTGGCCCAGGGCAGTCCTAGTTGGGCACATGTCCTGCCATATTCTTTGGCTTGCAATACATCATCCCATGGAGCTGGCTCTAGTGGTTTTTCCCATCTCAAACTTCCCTGAGGTGGTGTTCCAAAAGGAATACCTCTGAATTCATCATATGCATTTCCCTCTACAATTAATATGAAAGAAATGTGAGATATAAAGCCCAGATAGCACGTCTGGTTATTAGTTACCCCCGAAATTGGTCCAACATCAATCTGACATGGGCGACACTGGCTCGACATGGAGCCGATGTTATCTGAGAGAAGGTTGTAACAAATATTGTACCACTTATAAGAGAAAATAAGAATTCATCATCTTCCTAAAGCAAGGACTCCTTCTCTGCATAGCTTTACTATGTGGCCTATCTAGAAATGGGCTTAATTTGCTGGTTTATTCATACTTATCTGACGGTTGAGTGTTTTGAAACGCTAGTGTGTCGCTTGCATTGGCTGACCAACTTAGTCACATGGCTATTTACCGCTTAGAGGGCTAGAGCGATAAAAATCATAGAAATGGCTCCAAATCAGGCAAGGCATCACTCGCAAGCTAATGATGGGGAGTGATCTGCCGCCGTTGGTAAGATGGGAATTCACCTGGTTCAAATTTTTGATAAACTAAGTTACAGCTGGATGTATTAACTAGCTTTTTTATGGAGAAAATATGACCCTATGGCAATGATTAGTCTGGTTCATCCAGTCAGATAGAGTTATTCAGACTCAGACTCAACTTAAATTATTTATTCGGGATGAGTATAGTATTTCAACACAGGCTGCGCTGCAGCTAAACCCTCAGCGAATCCCACACAGCACACAGGCTTCATTAAAATTGCTAAGTGTTCGTCTGAAAAACAGGATGGCGGGCTTACACTTTCATTTGCAGAGCTCTCTAACCCACACTTTCATTTCTAGAGCTGAACTCTAACACTAATGCACTTACCCTCGTGAAATTGTATACAGTATCACTCCATATGGCCAAGTGGTGCCTTGTGATAGCCACACTGACATACCTTGGCTATTTTTTACAAAATTCGGAAAATTTTTATTTCTTGAGTGTTTATATAGTGTGTGCAATGAACCAAAACAATTGCCACTTGGCCTACATAGCCTGTTACGCAATGCAAATTAGAATCCAAGATGTCTTATTTTTTGAACTCTTGAATTTCTTCATTTGTTAATTATATTCTGTTAAGTGTGAAATAATACAGTGTTCTTGCGGGTTATTACATAATCTGATTAAGTCTTACTTTATTTTGTAAAAAGTAAGGCCTGTATTAAGTCTTACTTTTGTCCACTAAGTCTTACATTGTCTTATTTTGATGCAAATATATTTGGTTGCATTTTTTTCTGATTTTCCATTATTATGTAATCAACATCAAATGAATATCAAAATGCAGTTCAAAAAGTGAAAATACTATAATTTAGATATGTTATTGATATAATTTCATTCATGTGAGACGGACACTGATGATGTGTGTGTGTGTGTTATTGTTTAACGCCTCATCAGCACCTGAGTGGGCTATGTAGAGGCTCTCTAGGTTAAGATTGATTATCTATATTTGGTAGTAGAAACCAGAAGCATATAAAAAACAATAATTGTCTGGGTTGGATATCTAGTAAAGAGATGTTGTAAGGTAGTAGCTTGAAACAGAGGTCTTCTAATGCGTTGTAAGTGGGTGCAATCTAATAAAATATGTTTGATTGTTAGGGGGCACCGACAACTCTGGCATACTGGTGCCAGTTCATTGACTAAAAGGTGTAAATGCGTAAGTCTTGAATGTCCTATGAGGCATCTGTGATATATTCCTTGACCTTTGCGAGTATTGAACCTACTAGGTATTTTATTTTTAATGCAAGGTAAGATTGAATGCAACTTGTTATTACATTCATTCCATTGTCTTTGCCAGCAAGACATAATAAAAGATTTTATAGTCATTTTAAAATCAGTGTATGGAATGGTAAAATCAGTTATCTCTTTTGTAAGAGCCCTTTTTGCTGCCAGGTCTGCTTTTTCATTCCCTTCAATGCCAGCGTGTCCAGGAATCCAGCAGAATACTTGGACACTGATGATAACAAAAACCCTTATCGAACATTGTTCGCTGAGGGTTAAAAATAAACTTGCCACCCCTTTTCCTTTTCCAAAGACAGAACCTATGAAGAGTCACCTCCCAAGTTTATAATACAGGAGTAAGGGTTGAACAAAGGAACCATTGCAAAGGTGTGCTGTATGGTGTTAATAACCCTTGTAACCAAAGAAAGATTCTATTTTTAGAAACAACTTCCAACACCTACAAAACAGTATTAATAACAAATTCTAAATAATCTGTTAAACCAAAATGAAGCTAAAAATAAAATATCATACGGATGTTTACTATATAAAATAGGTGCAGAATTTTTGTGCTGTTGAAAACAAAGACCTGTTAATCTAGAGATTTGAGAACAAATACAGCTGAATCCTGAAGTTTTTTTTCCCTTGGCAAACAGATGCCAGTTTTATGTCCATTTTTCTCTTGACATACCCAATTAGATTTTTCAATAAATAATACTGATGGCATTTTGTTATCTGAAGTGACATTTTCTTTATCTGTAGCTCACAAAATCAGCACAAATACATAAATATCTGAACTGTTATAGGGTGTTAGCATTATGTTATAACATATGATAATTTACAACAGCCCCAGAGATGTTCCTTCTCAAACAGATATGCTTTTATGCATACTTTGCAAATAGGCAAAATCCAACACTTCCTGTAACCCTCTGCCTGTAATGTTTTTGTTTAATAACTAGACTCTTTCATAGTTAGGGGATCTGTACTGCCACAGATGCAAATAATTTTTTTTTTTTGGTAATGAATAAGTTGAATGGTTAAAATTTGTTATATTGTACCAGTATCTTCACCTTAATTGAAGTCATTTCACTTCTCTGCTACATTTCAGTTAGCTTGTCTTTGTTTAAGTAAACTGGAAACTAGAGTAAATCCTACCTGCTGTTTCCATGGACATTCCTTCCACTTTCCCATATTTAGTGGACACAACTGGACCTTCCTGAGTGACCACTAGGGGTAGGACAACCACTTGAAGTAGAACTAAGTGGACCAATGGTGACATCGTTGGTGACTGACTGATTGTTTGACACAAAATTATGAATATGATTAATGAAATGCACTGCTTATCACTATTAAGTTGAGGCAGATAACAGTGATAATTGCAAGTTAGCAGCTAGTGTTGTGCAGCCTGTTAACTTCCTCTCTTTGTAACAGAAAGGAGGAGGGGTCTTGGGAAAACTGAAGTTGAAGATAAGCTACATATATATACGTATACATATTAATATTTTTTATTTTGACCATTACCTGAGGAATTCATTGGAAATTATTCATTGGTAAAATTTTTAAAAAAATCTGACGTTTCAGACATTTTTTGGACATTTCGGGAATCTGACGTTTAAATTTTTCGGATGCATCGGAAAAGTTTTGGACGCTATGGCCTCAGACGTTTCAGTTTTCGGACTCCTTATCTAAGTTTTGGTCTGTCCCTCTCCTTATCTAAGTTTAGTCTGTCTTTATATATGTATTGTGGCGAGTTAAACCTTGTCAAAAACCTACTCTGAGATTAAAAAAAAGAGTTAAAAATGACTCCCTGGAAAGTTGCTCTCAACTTTAGTGGAGAGTAACCTTATTCACCACGGAGGGTACATTTCATTCTCAAACTGCATACGTTTCTTTTGTGAAAATTAGCAGTCATTTGTGACAAAGGTGCTCTACTTCACTTTTAGGAGTGGGTGGGGTGGGTGATTAGGGCTTTATGTCCTGTACTTCTGCACCTGATGGGCTAATTAGGACAGGCAGGGACCATGGCAATGAGATGAAGGATGAAACAGCCATCCAACTTAAGCTCGACCGGGAATTGAACCCGACTTCACTTATAGGGTTAACCATCAGAAGATAATTTGAGCTGAATATTTTGGTAGAACAAATTAATGACTTTATGCAAATAGTGGTAGTAACCTTTGGACAGTGGTAGTGTCATTAACAATCGAAGTCATCAGTAGTTATAGTAGTTGAAAAACTTTAATACAATGTATATTACACACTGATGTTGCTGGTTTATCAGCAAATAATATCAACATACAAACTGTAGAATATTAATAAGTGACATTGCAAATACACATATACTAATATTGGAGAATGGTGTATAGTGAATTCTCAGAAATTTAAGCAAAACAAAACATCTACCCACAAAGTTCATCTTGCACCATTGGAATACACAACCTGTTTATTCCACCATGTCTAACTCTTTGAAAAAAAAAGTAGCTTTCAAAATTAAATTCATAATACAGCTGGAACAATATGTGAGTATAAGGATATATGCGAGTGCAAGATTACAAAACGTGACATTGGATTACAAAGTCGTACTACTTACAATTACATAGTATAATTGACAACTCTCATTACTACTCAAGAGCAGATCACACAATTTGTGTACAATCTCTTATTAATGCTATCAACCTTGAAGCGAGATGGATCAAGCTGCACTCCACCATACAAATTATCATGGGGCAGGTTTATTTTTATTTTTCAGTAAACAGATGTCAAAGCGGATAGGGGGTCTGCTTCTGTTCTTGGATTTTCAAGAATCATCTCAACCACATCTAGGTACGTTTCACCTGTAGAAGGATCTTTGTAAAAACATGATCTTTCTACTTTAGAACCTGTCAAAGCATTGAAGAATCTCTTCAGTGGTTCTATTAACTTTTTAAAGGCTGCAGCACATTTGTAACATTTGCCGCTTCTCATTTTAGCACTAACACAGTTGTGAATCTTCCCTAGCAACTTGCTATGCCAAGACAACAAGGGTGAATTCTGTCTCAGAGTGGCATATAGAATAATAGACAGTTTCTCCAGTGCAACAAGGTCATCAAGGACTTTTCCAAGGGTTGATATTTTGTTTGTCATAATAGCAATTAACAGATTCATCAGAATAACATTAAAGATGAGAACCAGGAGTAAGAATAAAATAGTGAGGAGAGATGACACAGCACTGCCTTTAAAGAAAACATCAGGCGGTGCCATTACTGAAAAGGCGTACATTAAGGATGTGTACAGACTGGATACGAAGTTGTTCATGTTGTTGCCATCGTCAGCTGGGTGAGGTGAGGTCTGATTACAGCTACTGGGAGGTTGTGCGGCATAACCCACAAAAAAGGCAAAAGAAAATGCGAAGAAAAGGACAAAGTTCATTGCAAGGAATATGAAGGTATCCCACAACATCTTTTCGATAATGACCATTATTTTGCTGACTCCAGAATGAAACTGCATAAACATTAAAACAGACAAGATGCCCAAGAACACTATGATGACCAGCATTGTTGAAACAAATCCCTCATTTGCACAGTAAATTCCATCACTGAACCCACTTGGGGCATTTATCAGAATGAAGATACAGAAAAGGTTTTGTAGCATACGATAACCAAATGTGAAGGTAACCGGGTTAAGGCCGTGGATCCAACCCAACCAAAATGCATTCCACATTTCTTTTGTGACCACTCGAAACAAACTAATTTCTACAAGAAGGTTGTAACCCGCCATGCACATAGTTATTAGGTGTATCAGCTCATTGGAACCATGGTAGAGGTAGAGTAGAATTTGAAGTAAGTAGACAGAGAGAAAAATCATCCAAAAGACAAAGAATTTGAAAAGGTATTTTTGCTTTGTCTTTGTGGTGCAGCTGATCCATGATTTGATTGGTTCACTCGTCAAAAGACCACAATCTTTTGCACGGAAGAGACCTTCCTCCTTGAACTCAGTTAAGTAGTATAACAAAGAACACTCAGTCTTAATTGTAGGTCCTTCATAATGTCTAATATCATAACGCACATGACGGTAGAACATACATTCAGTTACGAGGTGACGATAAATGCCATCCAAGTTCAGAATATGAACGATAACCTCAGGAACACATCTTTTGAAGGCCAGTTCGAGGGGACGAAATCCTTTCCTGTTAACGCTCTGAAGCAATATCATTCTCGTTTCTGTGTCCTGCACACATTCCAGTGCAATGTCCAGGAAAACAGTTGCCTTACTTGGAGTGAGGTATCCTAGCTCAACAACATCATGAAAGATGTTATTCTGTTGCTGGTCCATATCTCTAACATCAAGTCCAGATTCTTTCAAGTAGCATACTATTTCTTGATTGGCACAAGCTAATGCCAGCATTCGAAGGGACCTAAAGTAAGTTTTGTGACCATCATCACACTGAAACACGGTGGTGTAATTGGCTATGGGGGACTTCATTGGCTGTGCTTCCAAAATAAACAACTCTTCTTTCACCAAATGCCTTTCAATTTTATCCAAGTAGGCAGATTCCGTTGGTCTTTGGCTTTTAGTGATGGTAAGTTCTTTTACACCTGCAATTCTGGCGTTTAGGAAGAACAGCAAAGCTTTTGTGTTGGTGATACAGTTGACCACTTTCTTCATAAACTCTAGATTGCCTTTGACAACTGCTGTATGAAACGGAAGCACATGGACCCATAGCTGGTCCTTGACCACATGGAGATGGTGGACTTCCTCAATGTAGGCCACAGAGGCTTTCACCAATAAGTCATCATATGAAAGCCTAAAAAATTTAATAGGTAAATACTGTGGTGTGACTTTCAAACTTCATTCTACAATTAGTCACTTAAATAACACATGAATCTAATAATTAAAAAAAAATAAACCAATGCACATTTTAATACTTACTTTTTCATATCCATGATTCTACCTGTATGGTTTGTCCTGTTCTGTGTTGAGAGTTAAAAGCATGGCTGGTACCAGTAATGACACTTGGCAAATACACTTAGTGCTTCGATTCACATTACTGCATAATGAATGCCACAATAAATTTTGTTGTATGACAGGAACCACCAATGTGAGACTCAATCCCAGTGACAATTTAACAATTAGGGTTTGAATTCTTTAAATTAAGGTTTGAATTCTTGCCTAGGCACTTCCTATTGGCCAAAGCTTGTCTTGAAGTCATTCACACTAGACATAAAAGTGCAGTGGCCTTACAGGCCCTTGCGGTTTGTATTTTTATTTTAATATGTGGTGAAATGATACACATGGATAATTGGATATGTATCAATATATAAAGCAAAATAAATGTATTTTCGAGTCGGAGTCCGGTACATGGACTCAAGTGTTTGTGCAAAGGCAATTTAATTACTTGTGGGAGAAACTGTGTAGTATGGTGGTGACACCAAATCTTATCATTACATCAGCCTCTGACAACTATATATCTTGTAGTTATATAGGATGACTAGTAACCACGCTTCAGGCTAGTAGTGAGCCAATACCATTCCAACACTTTTGCATTGATTCTAATTAGCAATGATCTCAAAGCTTCTATGGTGATCATTGCTTAAAGGTGCACCGTCTGTCAAATTTTCACATTAAAATAATGATATAAATCAATTCTGCCTTCTTGTCTCATGATATTTTTCACCATTACATACCCACTTATGCACAACAATTTAGTTCTAATTTACAATAAATAATATAAATATTATTTTTTCATGCCATCAAAAACTCAATATGTTAACAAACGCAGTGATGATTTCACAATACTAAACAATGGTGATGATGTCATTTCCATTGTGTTTCCAATGTTTTGGTCTGGATTTTCTCTCAATGTATAATTTATTTTTAAGTAATGTCTTATAATATCATTAATTCACACAAATTTAGTGTGCCTTGATTAATAAAGGTAATTTCTAACTGTTTGATAGCATCTTAGAAAAACTGCAAATTTGACAGACAGTGCAACTTTAAAGGTAAGACCAATATACAACAAGGTCATTTTAACCAAATCAACCTCTAGTAGGTAAATATTAGAATGGTTGCGCTTGACCCACGCTGTTGAAAACGATAGTTTTGGTTGACATGGTGTGTGTGTGTGATTAGAGCTTTACGTGCTGTATTTCTGCACCAGTTGGGCTATTTAGGACAGGCAGAGACCATGGCAATGAGATGAAGGATGAAACAGCCATCCAACTTAGGCTTGACCAGGAATCAAACCCGGGACCCAGCAGTTGGAAGCCCAAATCGCTACCTCTGAGCTAGGCCACCGCCCGGTTGACATGGTGATAAAAGTGTTTGTCATCACTTGCGTTGGATATATTTGTTCTCCATTTCAGGTATTTGTCAGTAATGAATGCCTAATGTTAGTGATTATTGTTTTACAGTCAATGATTGGGAGATATGCATTACTTGTGTTTTCCCCAGATTTTTTTATTTAAGTGATCTGTAATTGCACTCTAGCTACCATGTCAGTTGTAAATAAAACATTTTAGTGTCATTACACATGTATTGCTTCCTGCACCTGTAGAAAAACCTTGTAGAAAATAGGATTGAAAATAGGATTTACAATGAAACTTATTTTTTCTTAGATATGTAAGACTCAGTCAAACAGGCTTGTCTGAGATTTGCATTATTGTCAATTTTTATTTTCGAGGACCTTTTTCCACTTTACCTCGTGAATTTAAACTACAATGTATAGTACCAAAACGACCCATGAAAGTTTTTCATGAAAGTTTTTCAAGGGTACGACCACCTAGCCCTACTGTTAAACATGTTAAACTATAATGTCGAACACTAAGATTTGTATATTGTGATTTTGAGTCCACTTATGAAGAACTACCAAATAAGAGCAGTCAACGTTCTTTATCAGATGTATAAACTTGCTGTCGAAGTGTACAAATGTATGAATTGTTTATGTACTGATTACTTATTTTCTGTTTTTGAAGTTAATGATCATCATTAATTGCTGTGTCGGAATCTTCCATGATACCCACAACTTGCTGCCATCAGAATGCCTATTGATAATAAGTGAAGAAGCTACATTTAAATTCCACAAACGCTGGCAAAGTTCATCCATACTTGTGACTAGAAGAGAACAAAATGCATTATAATGTAATTAGCATTTCTTTGAATTTGTATAACTTTGCAAAGTACTCCCCCTTGCTTTCGAGTATGTGTGTGTTTCCTTTGTGTACTTTACACCAGATGTGTTACATACATTTAAGTATATCAGATGTCAATAGTGCCTTATAAGCCCTATAGTTATAAGTAATTGTTGCAAACAAGTTGTTTACTTTAAAGAGAATTTTCTTGTTTAAGTGTAGTTTTTTTCTAGCAGTTTCAGGCTCTTGAGAAGTACAGGTCAGGGCGTGGGCACTTCGGATTCTAACCAAATTGCATTATGTTGTCTCAGTGCCACTGGGGTGAAGCTTAGTCAGCTTATGCTACCAGCTGCCAGAGGCAGACATAATGAAATGATAAGGGTTGGTGTCCACACCATGTTACATACCACATTCGCCTCCATGAGTGGTCTTCTACCTGTCTCAAAATAAACACCCCATACAAGACACCAACAAATTCAATGTCAGAAACGCCCAGTATAAGACGCCACCAATTCAATGTCTGAAACGCCCAGTACAAGACGCCACCAATTCAATGTCTGAAACACCCAGTATAAGACGCCACCGATTCAATGTCTGAAACGCCCAGTACAAGACGCCACCAATACAATGTCTGAAACACCCAGTGTAAGACGCCACCAATTCAATGTCTGAAACGCCCAGTACAAGACGCCACCAATTCAATGTCTGAAACGCCCAGTATAAGACGCCACCAATTCAATGTCTGAAACGCCTAGTACAAGACGCCACCAATTCAATGTCTGAAACACCCAGTGTGTGTGTGTGTGATTAGGGCTTTATGTCCTGTATTTCTGCACCAGTTGGGCTAATTAGGACAGGCAGAGACCATGGCAATGAGACGAAGGATGAAACAGCCATCCAACATAGGTTTGACCGGGAATTGAACCCGGGACCTAGTGGTTGGAAGCCGAAACACCCAGTACAAGACGCCACCAATTCAATGTCTGAAATGCCCAGTACAAGACGCCACCAATTCAATGTCTGAAATGCCCAGTACAAGACGCCACAAATTCAATGTCTGAAATGCCCAGTACAAGACGCCACCAATTCAATTTCTCATGCAATCAACATCGCAACTCGCGAGTTCCTCTGCCAGATAGCTCACTCTTGGGTTTCAAAGAGCTGATCCACCATTGTGGCTGGGTTTTATTATAATACCAAGCAGCCATGTTATGTTGCTGATACATCTACTGGCCTCTGGCATTAATTTATTTCAAATTCAGTTACTGATTTGTGTGTAGCATATCAATAGTAATCGATTGAGGAAACCTTTTTAATAATTACTGGTATGGATGCATGTAGGCCCTCTGCTGCAAAATAACATTATTTTCTTGGTTAATACAAAGGAATGTTTTTGAAAACCCTAACACAAACAATGACAAAGCACCGATGCTGTTATCGTCATCCAGCTACCTTGGTGATTAAGAGTGATTGCTAAAAACTTATTTAAATTTGTGTAAGCATGCATTTGTTTCCTGACTTAATGGAAGGGGATGTTTTTCAGACACCGCAATGCCCATTTAATGACGTTACATTAACGTGGGTCTTATCTGTGCTTTTTTGTTTTCATATTTACATTCCACTTGACTGATCAATTTATCAAGGGTCTTGTAATTGCTTGAGTGCCATTTGTCAGCATAGTCTTTGTCAGTGTTATCTATCCTATTTTCATGATGCATTTTACAGGCATTTGTCAGGATTCTAACTGCACACGAGTCTTGCGTGCTTTTTGAGCAAACATCTTTTGCTTAAGCAGTGACAGTCAAATTAAAGTCATTGACAAGGTAAAGAAAGATATCGTTTCATTACTGGTACGGTAACATGTCAAGTAGGTGATCTTGGAATCCCCCTGCCTCACCTAAGCCATAATGGCTCCTCCCATTT
The DNA here is from genome assembly GCA_932294295.1 of Alitta virens. Classification (NCBI taxonomy): domain Eukaryota; kingdom Metazoa; phylum Annelida; class Polychaeta; order Phyllodocida; family Nereididae; genus Alitta; species Alitta virens. The sequence goes on from OW028582.1 coordinate 18,937,293, forward strand.
TAGGTTATTAGAGCCACAGTTCTGTTCAATTGCAAAGTGTATTTACACAATTCTGGAGCAAGCAATATTATCATTCAATTTGGACTGGCAGCAGAGAGCAAGCAGACAATGGAGACAGACAAGTAAGTGTTGTGAGCTGTATTTCATGGAAATTAACATTAAATAATCCATTAGTGTCTGCATTTCCGCCACAAACTTGTTCGTAAAATGTTAAAGTTATACTTATGATGTCTCACAGAAATTTAATTTATTTCAATCTTCTCTTTGGACAAAGAAAGTTATAAGGTTTATAAGCACACAATTCAATAAGATATTGTTTATAGTTGTTTCACGTGAGTAAACATAAATTAGTGAGATCAGTTATAGTCTTAGTTTTATCCCTTTCAGGCTATTCCAAGATCAGCTGCTTGTAAAAGCCTGTTCGGCTTACATAGAAGAAGCCTACCACCACCACATAGTAAAGGACCAGCTTTGGGCACATGTGCTTCCGTTTCATACGGCAGTTGTAAAAGGCAATCTGGAGTTTGTGAAGAAAGTGGTTGATGGTGTTACAAACGAAAAGGCTTTGCTGTTCTTCCTCAATGCAAGAATTGCAAGTGGCAAAGAAGAGTGCATCATGAGGAGTCGAAGACAAATAGAAAGCGCCTACCTGGATATAATACAGAAAGGACTCAACAAGAAGGAGTTAGAAATTCTGGATTATGAGACAACATCTAGCACAGTTGGCACTTACACACATAAACTGCAGTGTGCTGATGGTCATAACATTGATTTTGGCCTGTTACGCATCTTGGCTTTGGCAAGTGGCAATCAGGAATTGGTACACTACTTAGTAGACAAAGGACTCAATGTCACCGACTTAGACCTACAGCAGAACAACATCTTTCATGATGTTGTAGAGCTGGGATACCTCACTCCAACGCAGGCAACCGTCTTTCTGGACATTGCACTGGAATGTGTGCAGGACACAGAGACGAGAAAAACATTGCTTCACAGCGTAAACAGAAAGGGATTTCGTCCGGTTGAACTAGCTTTCAAAAGATGTGTCCCAGAGATCATTGTTCGTATACTGAACTTGGATGGTGTGTATCGTCACCTTGTAAGTGAGTGTATGTTCTACCGCCGCGTGCGTTATGATGTCAGCCACTACGAGGGCACCTCTCTTATGACTCAGAAATCTTTGCTTTACTACTTAACTGAGTTCACTGAGGAGGGCCTCTTTCGTGCAAAAGATTGCGGTCTCTTGACCAATGAACCTGTTAAGTCATGGATCTTCTGCACAACCAACAAAAACAAGGGTCACCTTTTCCACTTTTTCATTTTCTGGATGGTTTTTTTGTCTGCCTATTTGATTCAGCTGATGATTTACCTAAAAGATGGTTCCTCGGTTTTTCTTTACATTCAGATAATGACCATGGCATGTTACAACCTTGTTGCTGAACTAAGTCTCTTGCGAGTGGTCCTTAAAGAGATATGGGATGCCATATGGCTGGGTTGGTTCCATGGTCATGTCCCTGTCACTTTTACTTTTGGCTACCGTGTTATACAAACCTTGTTCTGCGTATTCATTCTGATCAATGTTGCTGGTGGGATGGATGTCAGAGTATTCTGCCAAAGCAGGAGTTTCGTGGCGACAATGCTTGTCATCACGGTCTTTCTCGGCTTTTTGTCTGTTCTCTTCTTCATGCAGTTCTATTCTGGAGTCAGCCAGATATTGGTTATTGTTCAAAAGATGTTATGGGACACTTGCATATTCCTCTCCATGATTTTTGTCCTGTATTTTGCTTTTGCTTTTGCATTTTACCTAGGTTATACAGCAAAGCCGCCTCTCAAATGTCCTAGGAACTTCACCATTCCAGACCACGATGGGAACAACATGGATAACTTCTTTGGCAGTCTGTATACCACTTTATTGTATGGCTTTTCGGTCATGGCACCACCTAACGTATTCTTTGCTGGGAGTGCTGTTCCTGGTTTCCTTATTGTTCTTTATATCCTCTTAGTTTTGATCTTTAATGTTATTATGATGAACTTATTGATTGCTGTCATGACTAACAAAATTTCTTCTTTTGGGAAAGTGATCGATGAGCTGGTTGCACTGGAGAAACTGTCCATCATTCTTTATGTCACAATGCGACGGAATTCTTTCGTATTGTTCCACACTTACAGGCTATTCAATAAGATGTATGACCTTACTTGCGCCAAGATAAAGATAAAAAATCCTCCTGAAAAATCTTCAAAATGCATGGTAGGTCTGAACAACTGCATGCGGCCCTTTAAGAGATTATATAGAGCATTGATGGGTCCTAAAGTGGAAAGGTCTAATTTCTACGAAGATCCTACAACTGGTGAGATCTACTTGGATGTCGTTGAAATCACCCTGGAGAGTCAAAGAACAGAATCGAGTGCATTTGGTTTGACATCACTCTCCATGACTTGAGGTACCCTGCTAGATGGTGCCATTGATGGTCTTCTTACTTTGCCAGGTTGGATTATAATTATTACTCTCATGAGGTTATGGGAGGATTTCATGAATTTTACAGTATTTTGCAAGTACTTGATGTACCAACTCCTTTGAGTGCCTTCTGTATTCTTCTAGTCTTTTGTTGTCAAACATCTGAGGTCGGGCGTCAGCTCCTCAATAAATTCATGTATCTTTATAATAACAAATATGGTGAATATATACATATTTAAAAAAAATGTTTACTTGTATATTCAAGCTGTGCTATGCAGCTTTAATTAGTGGAATGTGTTGTTCTCCACTTTCGTGTTGGCTTTTTCAGTTGTACTATGAATAACTGAAGTACAATTACTTAATTTGTTCTATAATGTATACTATACAAATTAATTTTGTGTGAAATCTGTTGAATCGCATTACATAAATTAAAAGCTTCTACCAAGTTCTATGGGTATCGAATCTTGTCGTGGTCTACCATATTGCCGGCATCTTGTACACACTTCAGAATTCTTCGAGTAGTAGGTTGATATTAATGACGCGTTAACCACCAAGGGTCATTCACCAGTCTGACCCAAGACTTGGAGCTAAATTATCAGCCCTCATGCAGTACAAATGAGACCGTGAGAGGGACGCATAGAAATCCCAGAAATGTGAGCCAGTAGTCAAGTTAACATGGACCGGGACTGCGCAGCACAGCCACATGACAATAAATCTTCTCTTGACATCTTATCATTTAGTTGATTTTTGTTATTTCCCAGAGAAAATTATGTTTATGTAATCAGTTAGTTATGACCAACTATGCCTGAAAAGCAAAATGAGTAATAAGAGGAGCGGAAAGACTTATGTCTTGCTGAATTCAGGGCTGCTCAGTGAAAAGAATCTATTAATGAATAACAAACAGACAAATCCTCAATATTTAAATCAAAATGACATGAACCTTAACCAAAATCAGCGGATACTTTTAACCATGTGCAGTTAAATCTGTTTAGCCCAGGAACATGACTCCCGAGATGTATGGAAACACCACAACCAAGGTCATCTTAATAAAAGTCACTGGATATCATTTGCAGGTAATTTTCCCAGTTTAATCCAATAATTTATCATTCTAATCATTTGGCGTACATTTAGCAAATATTAAGCAAACCTGCCTATGTAAATGAAATTCACATGCTATTTAAGCCAAGCATTTTCTGATAGCAACCTATGGGGAGTAAGAAGTTTATCATAGCACGTGAATGTCATCAAATGGTAAACACTATATCAGAACTGAGCATTTTAAAGTGGTCATTGATCAGGATTCAATATTCCCTATTCCACAACTGTGTTAAGAGTACATCAACATTTTCTAGGATCATTTTACACGTGATATTAAGCAAACCATGGCTATGTGAATGAAATTCACATGTTATTTGAGATGAGTATTTTCTGATGGCCACTTATGTAGATTGTTTACATTTTATCAGAATTCAGCATTTTAAAGTGCTCATTGCCCAGGAATCATTCGTCCTTTCCCAAACCTGTGTTAGAGTACATCAAACTTTTTTGCACACTTTTATACAAAAAAACAGGCCATTAATGAAACTCGCATACTATTTAAGCTTTGCACTTTATGATGGCCACCTAAGGGGAGTAATTTGATGACATTCACATGCTTTATCAGAACTGAGCATTTTAAAGCGGCTATCGATAGGGAGTCAATATAGTCTCTTTTCAACAGCTGTGTTCAAGTATATCACATTTTCTGGTATCGTTTAATCAGTGACCTTGAGCAAATTGGCCATGAAAATGACATCCAGCATATACTGTTGACAAAACACATTTATTAATTTTGTGCAAAATAAATACATAAAATTTCATCTTTAACAGTTTATTAATCATGGAGATACAGATGCGCCAGTGAACTATGTATCAGGACGCCCACAGGACAATACATTCCACTAGAGGTCAATGACAATATATTCCATTAAAGGTCAATGAAACCATTTGAGTTGAAAAGTATGCCGGAAAATCCAACTAAATTGGTACATATGTATAAAAATCGAAGAGCAAAATACAACATTTGCCAAAAGCACTTAAAGAACAACACCTCAATAAGAATGTATACCAGTTTATTTGTTTTCATTGGCCAATAAATAAGAAATAGCCATTGTAACAAAGACACTGTTATTAGCCAGCAGATGCAACAAACAATACAACAAGATGCGGCACTAATTCTGTATAAATGTAATCATAAGACAAGTTTTTTCAAGTAAAGAGTGGAACATGGTTAATTATACTGTAGAACTGAGAAGACGATGTCACAATACCCTGAATGAAGTGGAACGATGTAATAATCAACAAGTATACAAATTTGCTTAAATCAACAAGTGTTTTCTTAGTAAATCTCTGCAAACAGTAAATAAAACTCAAAGTTAAGCTATAGATAATATATATGATATATTGGTTAACATGTAACATTTGGACCAGTTAAGATTCTCTGCCAGACCCAATTCATTAATTAAATTCTAACCATTTCTCTCGAAATTTGGATCTTCATTCAATGACTTGCGAATCCAATGCCCTACGAATTAAATTGCCCTAGATTCTCTCAGACTAGCTCTTATTGAGTCTTCGAATACACCAATAATTTAATGCAAATTATCAATGGGCAAGCTGTCATTTTAACACAAAGTTTCTGGTGAACCTGCAACAAAGAGCCAAACTGCACAAAAAGTTCATCCTGCAGTAATTAGAGACCACTTCTAAACAGTCACTTGTATAAAATTCTGTATTTAATAAATTATCCACCTTAACCATTTACTGCAGTTCTCATTTTATGCATTACCTTCATAAAATAGTCCATTGACTGCATCAGGTTTCACAAACTGTAACAATGACAAAATTAGCAGTACAGATGTAGGTTTCCAATTACCCTTAATATTTATGCAAAACTGTGTGTCAGGAAGACCCTAATTACCAATTAATGCTATTTATTTCATGCGTAATTATTTTCAATCAGCCTATCATGTCTATTGGGTGTCCCAGACATTATCATACATACGACCATTGAAAAAGAAAACTAGGTAAGATGAAAAATTTAAACATTTTAATACAAACTAGTAAAAATGCAATGCAACAGTATACAAAAGTCAACAAAAGGAAGATAGAAAGAATAACAAATTTCACTGCAACAGGAATATAACTCACAGCAAATTAGGTCAGTGGAAGTATATAATGAGCATTTAAAAATAACTCAAGGAAGACAACAAAATGGCACTTTGCATAAATGCAGAAATTCATGTGATCATTGATCAGTCGCAGAAAAAAAATATTTTAAGGAAAAGCTAGAGCATAAAAGAGTCATATCCAATCAGCTTAAATTCTAAGATTATAAGAGTTACTTCTTGGCTGACACATATACATACCAGAAAATTCTAAGATTATAAGAGTTACTTCTTGGCTGACACATATACATACCAGAAAATTCTAAGATTATAAGAGTTACTTCTTGGCTGACACATATACATACCAGAAAATTCTAAGATTATAAGAGTTACTTCTTGGCTGACACATATACATACCAGAAAATTCTAAGATTATAAGAGTTACTTCTTGGCTGACACATATACATACCAGAGCACCATAAAACAAGCGAAAAATAATTTATATAATTAAACACCAATGCTATGACGCTAAGGAAGCACTAGTACAGCTGTAGCATGCATCTTGAAGTATTACCAGTCTCACCGATGTTAGTATTATGAACATTGCCATGGAAAGAGTACAACTAAACAACATTGCTGAGTGTACCAATATGCACAAAATATGTGGACAGTCTACATTCAAGCTGTGCATTAATGGAAAATATAATTTTATAACACCCTGTCATTTGGTGTTAATCTATGAATAATACCTTCACAACCTGTTCAAATATATCTTGTACACATTGGATGGAAATAGCAGTTTGTCATTTATACGAAATGTTTATTTAATACAAACATTTACCACTGTACCTATTATTGTATTACATGCATAATGCTGCTGTGGACGATGAAATTGTGGCACTTATTCAACAGCTATATGCAAGTCCATTTAACGAAAATACAGCAGAAGTAATTTGTATATATTAGTATATAGACGGCAGTCCCAGAGGTAAGCGGAGTAAATTTGTATATAGTCCTACGTGTGTATATAAAATAACATCTAATATCTAGACGTGTGTGTGTAAAATACAGACTCATCTGACTCGTGTATATAATCATAAATTCATATCTCAGTTATCTTATTGAGCTGTTATACGTACATCTGTATAATGAATACATACCCTCTATATGCTCTGCAGTCGGTAATGGAATGAGATGGTAAACCGTTAAACTAAGACAAATTCAACACCACATAATCTAAGTATATCCAGGTGTAACTTAATAAATACATAATGAAAGTATGGTATAATGTAGCCAATTACCGGCAAAAGTGAAAATTCAATAACTCGTGCTATACATATAAAGAAAATGAACACAAAAACATAACATAACATATATAAACTGAATATTACTGTACATCATTACAGACACAAACAAGAACTTCCCTGTAATTCATATGTATACAAACATCCAGTAAAATATTTTCAAAACTATGTTGCTACGATCGAACTACATGTAGCACAAAATATGCCCAATACAGCGGTATTTAGTTCTGACTTACTCCTCTAGTAACAAACTTAATGATACATCAATTTACGATGAAACAATATAATATGAACTACTACAGCCAATATAGTTTACATAAAAAGACATCTAAAAAAAAAGTTTTTCCTATTTCCACTAGTTAAGGCCATTGCAAGCAATTTTAGCATTCAGCTGTCAAAATGTACTTTTGCCATTTGTATCATCATAAGGTCAATAGAATTTTCAATTTAACTGAATGCTTTTTATTTCACCGAGTGGGAGTAAGTGAGTGGGAACTCAAATCCCTACTGTCATTGTCACTAGTACTATCTTGGCAGTAAATTGACCTTAGTATCAAACTATCAATGCTACTGTACTGAACATTACTGAAAGAACATTAGCTATCAAATGAAATCCCTAGTCACGGAGTTCAGCCAATAGAAGCTTCAGCTCAGTGTACTATAAGATTTGTGTTACTTCACAAGAGGCAGTCCGACCCTTCAAATAAATACATGCTGCCATGGTGTATAGATACAATGCTTACCTAAATACTGCTCAACTCTCTCTATGAAACCATTTTACAAAATTCTAGGCTTGGAAAAATATAAAACTCAAAATATAAATTCGAAACTTACTGAACTTAATTAATCCTGGACAGCAAAATAATTCATAATAGGAATTGTTAAAGTACTTGAGCTTTCAGTGGAAGTTGCACCTTGCGAGGAAATTTTGTTCATGAAAATTACAATCACAGTTAATTTTTACTCTCGTATGATTGAGAAAATTACATTTGAGGTACTACTTTCTTCTTCCAACTCCTTCAGTTTCTAGAAAAAAAGAAAATTAAAATCAGTCAATATTTGAATATCATGTATTGTTATTTAATTATCAACTATATTATTACCCCATTTTCAAAGAATTTCATAATATGACATTATGAAATTTTCTTGTTCAGTATTAAAAATGTATGAAAGCATAAATAAACTGACCCATTCATAAGACTCAAGACGTTTATTATTAATTTAACATAACAAGTTACAAGGAATGAGCCTGTTACTAAGAGTGATGTACACAAAGTATTCTAAGAGTGATGTTCACAAAGTAATACGTAGTAGAAATTTTTTTATTGATACGGTGCTACTAAACACACAAAATTAATACAGAAATATTATAATAAAAGACATCTTCCTGAAGCAAGTCCGTCTTTCCTGCTCAGCTCCTGAGAGGCCTTGCTAGATTTCACGGCAATGCCGTGGCTTTTTTCGCCGTAGCCCTCTAGTGGTAAATAGGCACATGACTAAGTACGTCAGCCAATGCCAGTGGCGCACTAGCGTTCAAAAGTCGCAACAGTCACAGCATGTGCACGTTGCTGCGCTAAATATACATTTACATATACATTACGTAACATTACCGCTGATTTGGTGCTCCACTGATCATCGCGCCCAATCAGATGAGTATGAATAAACCAGCTAATTAAGCCCCCATTTCTAGCAAGGCCGCATAGCGTAGCTACGCGAAGATGGTGGGCTTGCTTTAGGAAGATGCATAAAAGAAGGATTTTTTTTACTTATTACCTCAGGAGTAATGCATATAATGCGCCCATCAACTTTAGGAGCTAGACAAGATCCCAAGACATCCTCTTCCAGATGATGGACACTTTCTCTCCGTACCAAGATGGACTGGGACCGAAGGCGAGGTGGACGGGATAGTAAACAAGGATTAGAAGAGTTTTCATCTTGGGAGCGAGTTGCCCCAACAGGATTTGTAGTCACAGGTGAAACAACATCAGGTGTGGGTTCGTAATCATCAATTTGAAGACTCATTTGCCTGACCATCGAACGACGCCTGTAATTGAATGTTGCAAACATTGAAGCACATCGCTTTCGTGTGTTTGTTTTGTTTTGATAACAAGCAATAACTCATGTGTAACCATTTTTAACAACTCAAGATATACAGACCAACATGCATCAGGAATCTAATGCAAAAAAGCACCTTACATGGTGTATTTGATTCAAAAAATAAAATAAAAAAGTCCGGAAGTGGATGCCAAACAAAACACTACAAAGGCATTGGAATGAAAACCGTCTATAAACCAGCATTTGATGTAAATGTAAATGGAGTTTATAAATGGGTCCTAAAGCTGTTAGAGCTCACAAACTATTTGATTACCTAAAGCTCCACTGTCTGTCAAAATAATATTTTCTAAAACTTTGTCAAATTATTGAAAATCACCTTATTTGAGGAAGGCACATTAAACATGTATAAGCTAATAATCTATCAGGCATTAATTACAAAAAATAAATGATAAATTGAAAGAAATCAAGACCATATATTGGAAATACAATGGAAATGGCATCATCATCCATTGTAGAGCATTGTGACGTCATCACTTGGTTTGTTAACATTTTGGTGTTTTGATGGCATGAAAAATGTCATAATAGGTGAAGTTTATTTATTTTACAGATGGTGAACCAAGCAAGGCTCTTGATGGTAGGTAATCATTATTAAGAAGACAATGAGGTGAATGCAATAGATTTTGGCCACTGTCAAATTGAGTGACAATCCAGCTTTAAACTATCCAAAGTTGGACAGCCTGAAATGTGATTAAACTATTCACTGATGAATACAATACTTTGGTCCAAATATATTGTTAAGGCCTATGCAGTGTATTACACCAAAGAGGGAAATTAAAATCCTTCTAAATTTAACAGTTTTATCATTGTCTCACCTGCAGAGAGACACGACACTCTGTCGATGATGCGAGTGCATTTTCGGCTTCTTTTCTCCCCTCAAAGCCCTCACGGCACGAAAGTGATTTTGAACTACTGTGGATAACCTTGGTCCCTCTTCATCATTCACCTGGCAAAAACACGAATACATTTTCAGAACACCGATCATATACACAAAAAATCTAACGGCTCTGAGATCCACATCCACATGGACATTCCGCTTATGAAGAAATTAATGCTTTGGATTTCAGTGATCAGTTACTATAGGCTTTCAAAATCAAAAAGACCGTTTATAATCTTGTTAAGCTGAGACATGGAATGCATTCAACACTTCGAACTTCTGCTGTCATGAAACTGCAAACAGACCATTTTTGTTATCCACAATATTGCACTTACCACAATTTCACAATTTTTTAGAACATCGTAGCCATCCTTGCCATCACTTAAGTAGCTCTTCACTGCTAGTCTGTAGTACTGAAATTAGAGATAATTACAGTTTGATAATGTTTCACTTTCATATTTACTAGATTTAGCAATTCATTTGAAGTTTGAAGTTAGATGGAGTTTTAAAATCATGCTTTAATATTCACCCTTTTTTTACTCATGGAATTTAGTTATATAAACTGCTATTTTTCTTGTTATGACATCATGTGCTAGCGAGTGTCAGCAAATTGCTCACTGCAACAATTTATACATTGCGTATAAGGCCACGGTTTTTGATCTTATGTTTCTTGGAACTTTCTCAGACCATTTTTCATGAGACGGTCGGTCGGAAAATAAAATAAAAAATCACAAGGAAGTGTATTTTTCCATAAATTAACATAGGTGATGTGATACTTTGAGATGCAATACACATATTTGCCCAGACAATTGTTGATTTATTAATTGTGCGGCACTGCGCCGGCAGTGTCGAAAAAAGAAAGATAAAAAAACCGTGGCCCAACTAAACATCATCCAAACCCCTTGAAAATTCCATGCCAAAAACTCTGAATAGTCATAAAATAAAGGTAACTCACAGCATCAGGATTAACGTAAGCTCCCTGGATCTTGACAAATTTAGAGAGGATCCTCTCCCCCGCTGGTTTGTTGGGATCAAATGCAAATGTCACTCCACCCACTTGCGCAAACCGCCCTTCCAGTTTGGGGTATTGAGAAACAGCATTTTCTAGTGCCTTTATTACATCAGAACCTGCAATGTACAATAACAATCAAGCTGAAGACTGACTCCATTAATTATCATAATACAATATTAAATTTTCCTTGATCTCTAAGAAATGCAATATTGATTAGGAGTCATATTATTTTTAAGGCCTTGGTCAGTGGCATTGTTTGTTTTTTATCTCGGATATATGCATATATTTAATTCCACACAGTTATAATAGGGGGGAAAATTCTTTAATTAACTACCAGTATGTGAGCGCACCAATAAGAGAAGTATTACAAAAATATAAACTTACATTTACCAGTAACATATAATATAATATAAGGTAATAAAACTTATGTAAAACATTACATGACCAGCATCAAAAATCTGTATTTTACTATAAAATCACAGGAACTGACGCCTTGTAATCACCCATGCCCACTACCTTTAAATAGGTCATTCAGACTGTTTAATCGAGCAAAAATATCGATCTCTCGTGATGATACTATGCTTGCAGTATTACTTACCCTTTATCTTCAGTACAACAATTGGATCTATCATGGGCAGAATGGCGAATAAATCCCTCATTTTGAAAGGTCCCTTGGGGTGAATCATGTCTGATCGTAGAGTCCCTGAGTTGAGTAGAGCAATGTCAGCTTCTGAAGCTTCTAGCATCATATCACAGATGAAGTTGCCTGAAAATAACAGAGAGCATTGACTTATTAAGGAGCTCAAACGATACCACGACAGGGCAGATTAGTCTAGTGGTTTTGGACATTGGCAAACTCTACTAAAAGTCCAAGATTTCCCATTCTGATCCCAGGTTAAATTCCAAGCCCGGGCACCTTCAATTGTTGTTGTCTTGCACTCGGTGTCGATGTCAACTAAGCTTCAGACAAGTTGACCAGTAGATGTATGCCTGCCCCAAGTTAAACCAGTGTCACGAGAGTTTCTATATCGAATTCGCTCCAGGACACAGACTATTGCAATGTACTAACCTGTGGTGCCATCTTGTGGTTGTTACTACAAGATGATAGAAAGTATAGAAATTCTAATTTCTACTGTGGTGAATCAAAACTCAATCAGAGATCCTATAATGTTAATTTCTAACGAGTTACATGTCACATCGCACCTGAAAACCAACAAAGGTTGCAGAGATTACAGTCCAGTTTTCTTGCACCAACACTGAATATTCACAGGCACTTGCCAATTGGCGGCAGTCTCAAATGCAGTAGAAGAAATATTTAGCAGTGGGTGGTTTGTAATATTAGGTTAAGGTGTTCACCAATTTCACATTGGCCAGCTCTGCTGAAGGGCCCGGGTTTGATCCCCAGCCCGAGCACTCTTCATGAGCTACATCCCAGGTGGATGTTGACTACATAAGCCTTATCATCTCATCAGTATGTCTGCCTCTGACTGCTGGTCACATAAGCTTAGCTTCAGACCCAGTAGCATTGAGACATAATAAACAACATTAGCCAAGTGACAGTTACTTTATGGAGTGAGACTGATGTCTTGAATGACGCATCTTGTCTAGTTATTACTAATTACTGAACATACTGTTTGTTCACATCGTAAAAGTACGGGTGATTTGCTATACATTTGTATTACATTTGTATATAAAAAATGAATGCTGAGATTAAATGGACTCAATGCATTTAAATTATGTTATATCACCAATCCATGAATACTAAGGAGACTGTCAGAGAGTATCTTTATGTAGAACGTTGAAAAAGGAAAACTACCTCATTTTATTCAAAATATTTTCATCAAGCAGTATCAAGTTCATCAATATTCCACTAGAAATATACATCACTATCATTTATCTTTGTATAGAACTGCTTTCTTACAGAGAAACATTCGGCTTAAATGTGCCCTCTATTGACATTGCATGACACAATATGTCCACAGTAATCGTTCCCACTATGATTATAAAGAGAACATTCATAAATTTTTGCTATCTAATGATATTGATATATAAATATGTTTTACTATGTCTTACATAATATCTTATAAATTCATATATAAAATTTTTAAAGCTATGTAATTTAGTCATTATATAAGTGTATCATGCATGAGACTGTAAGATAATCTTGCATACTAGATATATATATTGATTATTATAAATTCCCCGGAGGGGGAATTTATATTGTTAATATACCTATTTTCTTTTATAACTTCTTATTGCCATTTTGTATTTATGTGTCCTTATTATGCCAAGATGGCATCTGGCTAGTATTGTAAACCTTTTTATTGGATACAATCAAAAAACTTTAACTTGAGGATTCAAACTCACAACTTTCAGGGGACAAGCAAGCACTTTACCTTGAGGTAGTATCTACATCCAGAAAAAATATGGAAGTTATTTATTTGTACCATATACAAAATACAACAATATATATACAGGTAAGAGACAAAGCGTAATTAGCATATGTATGCCGGTCCCTGGAATTTTGTTTCAATATTTTTGCTACAGATTAGGTCACATGATTTGCTGGTCATGTGACAGCTGTATGAGATTGGAGCTGCATGCTCTTCAATCTGTAGGAGCGGCTCAATGGATACCTGTCTTCAGGTGATCAAGGTGAGTCATAAATATGAAGATGATACAATGACAACACACATATTTTCAACTTGATTAATATCTTTAACGTCAGTATTAATGATATGGAGTAAAAGGTTTTACTGCGACCAAAGATCTAGACTATATTAACAATTCATTTTCTAAATATGCAAGTAAGACCTTAATTTATTTGTAGAATAGATTAGGATAATTTAGAATGTACTTAACATGCTAAAGGGAGCACTAACCTTAACAAATTAAATAGGAAGTCATCTTTATACCGATTAGTTTCTGGAAAATTTTAACAAGACTTCACCTGATGCCTTGAAATCTAGTGTTATCTTACAGCTTTTATATCTAAATACAAATTCACCACTCAGAACAGTGCTAGCACAGACAAATATTAAATTTCTCTCAGGTTTTGCAATTTGTATCGGTGTCTGATATTTTCTTTTTATTTCACATTTTTAGCTTTATACAATAGTAGCTGATCACAGATCACATACGATCTTATCTGGGTCAGACACAGTGTACTGATTGTTATCTGAAGAATTATAGGTCTAAAGATAACACACCTACCACAATATCCTTTTTTTTGTGTGCTGAGGTGGACTGTTAGTAGCCGGCTACTGGTGACAAGACATAATCTGTATTTTAGGTAGGAATTGTCAAATGTTTAAGCTTTAGTAAAACGTTTTACAGTGTACATTGTCAAATTGTTATCTAAATTTAAGTAATTGGCTGGACAACTAGTTAACACTTAGTAATAATGTTACATGTACGCTGGTGGAAAACAGAATTAAATTAGCAGGATTTTGATGTAAAATTCTGAATTAAGTTCTTGCCTTCCCATATATGGAATATTTTGCCGGTGAACTTGATAAAGTCAATGAAAACTTTTGCCATTTAAGACGGCTCTGCTCTATGCTTATGTCATATAAAAATTTTTTTATAAAATTAGGAGGAAACAAAAAGTATCTTGTGTGCAAAAACTAAGTTTTACTTCATTATTTTTCAGGGCTGAAATGGCAGACCAAGAAACTATGCTAACATGCCCAGTATGTCACACCACATACGACAATGATGAACATGAAGCCAAACTCTTGGCATGTCACCACAGTTGCTGTGTCTCGTGTCTATCACGACTCGCTGCCGACAGATCGGTCGTCCGATGCGCTCAATGCAACTCAAGGACAACAGTTCCATCAGGGGGCATCGCTAAACTACAACAGAACTTCTACATCTACCAAATGCTACACGTGGAGCCCTCTGGATGTGAACGGGGGAATGAGACCTGCAGCAAACACAATCAGCCTCAAATATTCTACTGCAATACATGCTCATTGGCAATATGCATGAATTGTACGGTCTTAGACCATGATAAAAACAAGGGCCACTCCATACAAGATATCAGTGCTGTCGTAGCACAACTCCAAGTGGCGTTAAAAGAGCATGTGGTTCAGGCAAAAAGAGCTGCGAATATACGTAAAAATACACTCGAAGCACTAAAGACAGAACTGGAGTGTCTGGACATCTCCAGAGAACAATCAGTTAAAAAGATCCAAACTGTCTTCGATCATTTAAGAGCAGAAATAAACAAGAGAGAAAAGGAGTTAACGAATGATATTGCAAGACATTACGAAGCCAAGAAACAAGGTATCATTGAAACTGGCCGATCATTAAAGGCAGAAAACAAGCAACTTGGCCAGTTTGTGCGAAGTTATGAAAGACTAGCAAATGGGCAAGGCACAAGAGCACAGTTGGTGAAAGCCACTAGTGACGCAACTCTAGGTTCAATCAAAGGAGACCAGAAACCACTATCTAATGGCGGCTACATCACTTTCCTTCAAAATCACAATCTCCATCCCCTGCTGAATGCAATTAAAGACTTTGGTGCTATAGATTCCAGTAAAGATTTGCCATCCATATTCAAAGTACAAATACCATCCCTGATTTCTGCACAGTTGTCAACGATAACTTTCAAAGCACTGAGCACAACTGCATGCCCATTAAATCAGTATCCTGTTTCTGTTTCCATCAAAGATGTAGATGATGTTATCAATAGTAACATCAAGAGCAAAGGAGATGGCATTTACGAAGTGACCTTCATCCCACAAATTTCAGGACCACATGACCTCCACTTCCAATTCCAAGGTCAAATACTATCTGGGTCAAGGTCATTTGAGGTCAAATCCAATGACCCAGTTATGGTAGTGGGTCAACCAGGTCAGGGAGATGGTCAGCTACAGAAACCAACATCAGTTACAGCAGACTCAAGAGGAAATATTTACGTAGCAGATATGGGTAATAAGCGCGTCCAGCTGTTTAACCCTAAAGGTCATTACCTGAACTACTTTGGTCTCGGATCAAGCAAAACCACAACCTACGATATCGCAATTAACCACGCCACTGAAGAACTGCTATGTACTAAAGTAGTACTACAAGATCAAGGTCCAATGATGACTAACACAATTAGGGTCTTCTCTCTTTCTGGCGAAAAGAAAAGACAGTTTGTTGGCAAAGATTTGCAAAATGGACTCTTTCTGACAATCAACAAGAAAGGGTGGATTATTGTCTCAGACAGTACAAGTAATGCAATTAATATCTTCTCTAAAGAGGGCGCTGTTATTGCCAAATTTGGTGGTGAAGGTGACAAAGCAGGTCGTTTCAATTTCCCTGCTGCCGTATGCACTGGACCAGACAATGAGATCATCGTAGTGGACACTAGAAACCACCGAGTGCAAGTGTTTGACTACCAAGGGAAGTTCAAGGGCCAACTTGGGTCAGAGGGAAAGGGCAAGGGTCAGTTTTATTTACCCCGCGGAGTAGCCTGTGATGACCATGGTAATATACTAGTGGCTGACAGTCTGAATCATGTACAACTGTTCAGCAGGGATGGCCAGTATTTTGCGACAATTGAAAGCCAGGGTGACCCCATAAATGATCCGTACAATTTGTCTGCCACCAAGGACGGCTTTCTCCTCGTTACTGACTTCAAAAACCACTGTGTTAAAAAATACAAATACAGCGGACTGAGCTGAACCATTCATGAGTAATGCATAAATTGCCCCTTTACATGATACAATTGACCTCCATGCCCCACATGTACCACTTTGATGTGCCATTATTTTGTAAACATCCAATTCTATCCAATAAAACATCATTAGTTTAATATCCGCTCGTTTGTTCAATAAGTGTTCACTTTGTTGTTGGATGCAATACTATTACCATATCAAAATTGCACTCTTGACATGCAACGTAATAGATTTTCCACAATTTCATTTTCATATTAATTGTGCTTAGTGTTGTGTGAAGTCAATCTTGGCTCACTGTTTCAGCATCAACTGCCATATGTTGAAAAGCTTAATTAACAACATAATAGTCAATACGGCCAAAAATATGACTTTAGAATAGCTAGAAAATAATCAGGGGTTTTGAATATTCAGCTTATAACTTACTACTGCACATTATGCTTACTACTACATACAATGCAGAAATAGTTGAAATTATTAGTGAATTCACAATACAGCTGTATTGAATTCTGGCTAATGTATGCGCGTGTGCTAGAGGCCTTGCCTACATTCATACCACGTATCACTGCAATATGGTCACTAAATAATAGTAAATAGTGAGCCATTATTAGAGGCATAATCTGCATATTAGCCACCATAAATAACCACATTTATAGGGTAACTTCATTTATAACTTTGGCATTAACCAATGGGGGTCTCAATAAAGAAATGTAAATGCATGATGTGTACTGAGTTCATAATGAAGCCTCAACTATATTTCAATGTATATAATAAATTTGAATTAAATATGATTCCATTAATTAATTGCTTGTATAAGCCTACAAACAATAATTGTTAACCAACAAGAGATAGTGAAAAATAGCGCTCAGAGCCACTTAACAATTTCCAATAAATCCAGTATTATTATTAATTTTTTTTTAGCTAAAATTAAAAATTCTTTCCTACTCACCCAGATTTGTTTCCGATGTTCTAATGCTCGCAAAACGACCATCCAAATCAACCTCTATCTTCCCTAGCACTGTGTCCATCTTCTCTCCCATTATTTCTAAAATACAGTTAACGTAGCAAATGTTACTATAACATAACATCCTACCAGATCTTTAATAAGTGGTTTTGAAAGTTATACACTAACCCTCAATAAATAATTGACCAAAAAAAGTTGAATTACTTACTACTGTATTCATCAACAACTTTCGCCACCTCCTCATCTGGTTCGATCTTGGAATCGATTTGGACCGCTTCGATGTCGACCTTGACCTTGGACCCACCAAACGTCAAGGTCACAACACTCATTTCGCGAAAGTCTGTTCCACTCTTTAACACCCACTTCCCATTTATCTGAAAATAAAGACACATTGACATCAAAACCAATTAGTACTAATACATTACAACCACTAACACAGCAGAAATGCCACATACATAATCTCAATTACCAGCTTTTTATTGTAGTCATGGTCATGTCCTCCAAGAAATAAATCAATTTCATCCACTTCAGCTGCTAGACGTTCGTCATTCGGCCACCTCATGTGGGTCATTGCAATTATGTAATCAGCACCCTTGAGGAAATGCAAGACAATATTTTACTAATCGAGAATAACAATCAGACTAGCAACAAATAACATGGACAATTTATAGCGAATGCAAATGTACAACGAAAATTAACTATCCGTTACATACCTGTTCTCGGAGCTCTATAGCTAACCTTCGACCTTCTTCAACATAATCGAGGAAAGTGATCTCATCTGGATCGATGGTCGCTAACGTGGCAATCCATTCCTCTTCAACCAAGCCAATCAGTCCAAACTGAAAGTTATAATTAGATCAAATGAACCACTGCAATGGAAACTGTATCAGAGTGATCAAAGATAATTTAAAGCTTCACATCTTCATAAACATAATTGCTCTGCTAGACCAGTCAATCTATGGGAACATTCAGAAATGAACTTCCAGTTCCAACCTCTGCACTATGAATTCATTTTGCTAAAATGGCTATCATAATACAGTATTTCTTTTTTTTTTCATGTGCTTGATATAGACCATGATAGTATTTGCTTCTGTCACTTGACGTTCCATGAGTTCAAAAATGGGAAATCTTAGGAGTAGGACTCCCTGCACAAAAAAAATCATGATTCCGACCAGGTTGAAAGGTATATCAACTATAAACATACCTAAGACATTGAGAACTTAAATTATTCCATCTCAGTGTTTCAATAATCAAATTAAGCAAGACTGAACCAGTGTTCCAGCTAGGCCATTTGAGCCCACTGCGCCATGCCTGTTGCACCATGCCCGACGCCTGTTGCACGTTGCGCCATGCCTGTTTTTGTGAACGCCATGCCTGAAATTAATTTTTTTTTTAATTTCAACTAGCTGGGCACCCTACATGCCTCTATTTAGGTGCCCTAAAATCCTTGTGCGCCATGCCTATTTCAAATCCTAGCTGGAACACTGCTGAACTTTGGCAATAAGTGTAAATTCTCACCTTGATCCCCTCCCATTCTATAATGGTGGTTGGGATTCCCTCCGCTAGAGGTTGTTCCGTAACATTGTCAATCACGTTGGCCATCAACCATGGAAAGTTGCAGTTCTTAGCCATTTTGACGAGAGTATCTACTCCGAAGTCAAAGTCATGGTTTCCGTACACAGCACACTTTATGTTAATGGCATTAAGACAGGGCACCATCTGTTTGCCCTTGGTTACTGAGCTCACTAGAATTTATAAAAGAAAATATTATTTGGCATATCCAAAATAACAGTTATAAATATTGTAACATACATGTACACAACAAAAACATTATCACGCCTTGCTCACTAGAATTTACAAAAGAAAATATTATTTGGCATATCCAAAATAACAGTTAAAAATATTGTAACATACATGTACACAACAAAAACATTATCACGCCTTGATTTATTCATAACTTGAAAATTACTGACATTTTAAACATACCACAGGTCATACATAGTAACTGAAAGCAAGATACATATACACAAAGAGAAAAATACATTTATCCCAAATAAATTCAATGCTTTTTTTTTCCATAAATCAAAAATTGTACTTTGAAAGAGTCAAGTACATAACATAATCTGCCTTTAATTACCATTTCATGAAAAATGACTAGTTGAAAACATCAAGTCATGGAGTAATTGATAAGTTAACGACACCAAGCCACTTACTGAGGGAAGGGTTGAATGCGTCTCCGCTAAACAGAACGAGGGGGTTGAGATTTTCACGCATCTTGATGGCAGTGGTGAACCTCGCCGCTCCTCCCACGGGTTCCTGATTTCGTGCTTCGATGTTGTAGACATCATTAAAGTGGATTATTGTTACAACTTTTGAAGATGACCCCATGGTTGCTTATGATGCTTTCTGGAAAGATAATCGCAATTCTGGTTGTTAGAGAAAACCAATCTCATCCGTCTCAGAGGCAACCCATAACAAAATGTGGTTGTCGCAATATTACAAAGTAAAGCTGTATCTATATACACACTCTGTACAGTAGTTATCATTATATTATAGTTATTACACACAGATAGTTATATATATATACAGTTAAAATGGTTTGAACTTTAAAAATCAAAGCAAACTCTTTTATTGCAATGTAACATTGAAATTTTATAATCATAAAAATTGCAGAGAATCCTGCTTGTTGCCACGTATTTCATTTGTTTCTCAATCAACATGATCAACAATGCAAATTGCTAATTTATACCACATGAATTATATCTTCATAAGAAATAAAATAAAAAAATCTGCTAACTGAAATGTTTTTACATATATCCATTTTACAGCAAGATCTTCACAATCTAGTTTATAATCAATGTTGATTTCATTTCATCTTCCTTTCATAAATACTTATATACTCTTTATAATTACCACAGGGTAAACCAATCTGTAACTCAACATTTGTTTGACCTTGTAAAATAAGGTATTTTGGCTTGACTTGGTGACTTGGCTGAAGTCCATCAAAGTAACTTTGTTGCACGTCTAGAGGCACAAAGGTTCAATCGATAGAAAATGATCAATATAAGTATCATGTTTGTGGTTGAGATCAAATACCTCAGTATCTCTGTGCTTTTAAACAATAATGCCAGTAGCCAATGTTGTCACATTGGCCTCCACTGCTGATCCTACTTTTGAAGATGAAATACTTCTTTGATCGAGTCAAACTGCTCAAACACAACCTTTGAAACCTTTTCTACTTAAATTCCGGACTTATAAATAATGAAGATCAGTTATCTGAGTGACACAAGAAATGAAACTAATGACATATCATTTCCAATAAAATTTAAAGCAATCAATGCCATCGGTCAAGCATGATTTCCAAAACTAAAGAGACTATTTGTATAACTACAGTGCATGTAATTTAACCATTAAATTCTATCAGTCTGCGCTTCATTTACAAACAAGAAACTTGCAGTTGTGTTCATATTTCCAGCTGTTTACAAAACTAATAATTCCTTTTCAAGAACTCCTTTTGCCTTAAAACTCACATATATCTTTATTGGGCTGGCCTAAGACCTCATTTTATTATGTTTATATTAATTGGCTGAAAACCTTAGCAAATAGCAATGTCAGGTCAGTACTGGCAAAATAGTTAATTAACATTCACAATCAAGATGGCCTTCCAACAGGTTCAGTTAACTTTCCAAACTTGGGGCACTAGGAAACATTTCTGTACAAAAATAGTGAATAGAAAAACTAGGGAATCGGCCTTATTTCTTCAGTGAAGCATGTATTCAGAACTTAACATAATTTCCATGACAAGGTTTTAGGAGCTAGTACATTTTGAGTACATTCACAGATGTCTCATTCACCATCGTAAAAGCGTCTTTATATATATATTTTTTTTTTTTTAGAAGTTGCCAGGCAGCAATTTGTCCAGCATAAAGGTAGGATGAATACCAAAACATCCACAACGAAAAAAAGGAGAGCCTTCTAAATATTCGAGAAACATAAGGATAATTGGGGTCAACGGAAGGATTGAAAGTAATCCATATACAGTGTGCCAAGACTGTACAAGTATATCATCTCTGTAAATACGAGAACCATGCTGAACATTCAATGCTACATTGTATCAAATTACCAGAGCAGCATTCACATGTCAGTAGATCTATATTCACATTAAATGCTACTGCTGTGGCTGGGCATTCATATGCACACAGTCATTATAACCTGTCAGCTCCTCAATTAAACTAATCATTGGATAATGTTCCACTTTCAACATGATATGTGTGCAAGCACGGTTTACGAACAAGTTGCAAGGATGCCAGCACACGTGCACTTACACAATAACACCTTCCTAGTAATTGTATTATGTTGCCGCAGAACATTCAAAACATTCCGTATGAACATTCCCCATGTACACAGGGCCTGACATTTAAGGCTCATGACATGGTTGCCAGTCGGGCAACTAAAGTTCGAAAATTGGTTGCCCAAACCTGAAATTTGGTTGCCCAATGAAAATTTCATTGTATATTCTTCATCAACAAGTACAGGGTGCGGCCTAAAAACTTGCACCAGGCTTCTCTTTCGGGATAGCTCTAGGTTACTCAAATGCTTACGAGGCCTTTTAAAGTTTTGCCACATTTAATCAGGGGTATAAGCGATTGGCCATTGTGATATTTTTGATCTTATAATGTCAGACAATATCAGTGTCTGAATTATTGAGAGAGTGCATGCTGCAGGGCTTGTTCTGAGTAACACACATCACAGAAGGTAACTTTCTGTCTGCTAGCATGGTGTCTCTTGTTGCAGAAAAGTTTACAAATTAGAGATTTCCTGGTTACTACACCTCTGAAGCCACAGAAAATATAATGGGTATAGTGCAGTATAGCGGACCCAAATGTATGCCCATATTTGGCGTCTATGAAATATAAAAAAATATCACGTTTTTTTTAGCCAAAATATGTTCTAGCACAGAAGTATAATAATATTTGCGTAGCACAGCGGGGGTTTGGGGGCGCTTAACTGTACTTTTTCCAATATAATAATTTCGAAGAAACCTCCTTCAGTGTTTTCTATACATATATATGTATATTATGGTATTAGATGATAAAAAGGTTGGCTCAAGTTTTGATCCAGCAAGGTCATAAAATTAAAACAGAGAAATATAATGGCGTTCCAGAGGGAATTTTTGAAACTACGACTAATCTGGAAATAATCACATGATTTTCAGGAGAATGGGCCAGTTAATTAGACATAAAAGACAGAAAATTGATCAGAATCAAAAGTGGCACTTTCCACCTCAAAGGTACACATTTGTACGATAAGTGACATAATCTAATGCTTATGACCCGAAGGTGTGCTAAGTGGCATGTGCTATATTTAGATCCATATTATCTATCTTTCTTGAGGAAACAAGAAAATATATTCACAACAATTATTATTACTTTTAGCTGCATGCGATCACTGTCAATGGAGTTAATAACATAAGAGGTAGCAGAAGCTGCTGGTGCAAGTTTTTATGCCGCACCCTGTATGGCTTACATTTATTTGCAGTATACACTGAACATTAAATTAAATACGTCTTTCAGTGACTATTGTGATGTTATTAATTGTATGTCCACCTTGCACTCTTTACATAATTTCCAATTTAGAGTACTGGAATTAAAGCTTGACTTTTAACACATCAGTGTTTATTTCAGGACCTTCAAAAATTTATATTTTTTAAACTTTAGCATCTTGAAAATTGATTCATTAAGGTCTGAGTACTTGAACGCTCTTGACCGTAGTAGATCAATGCCTTCATTAGCCACAAAGTAATTGCAATTTATAACCTGTTCAACTTCTGAGGTGGTTGTCCTGTCTGGCCACTGCACTTTGGATTTCGGTTGCCCAAATTAAAAATTTGGTAGCCCTGGGCAACCGTTAATGTCGAGCCCTGCATTACATGTACATTCACTACATTGCCATGTATTAATTTCATCCACTGTACAAGTTATATTGTTGTACATCCTGTACTAACAGAGATCATAGAGGTGCCAAAAAAGTTGTACAGTGTGTACATATATATATTTCAGAAGTATTTGCCAACTTCAAAGATATTGAGAAAGCTCATCTCATATCAGGGGGGAAATAGAAACTTGCCAGTTGGCCAAAAAATAGCATTGCAAAACAAGCTGAACTGATACATGTCATACAAGTGCCACAGAATAATTGATCTGAATTTGCTCGGTGTCACATTTTAAAGGGCATTAGCTTCTGGTGCAATGAAGAACACCTTCAGCCTCCTATCATAAGCTTTCAAAGCACATTGAAGTTCAGAACATTGTTATCATAGAAGAATAGTGACAATTACAATCAGCTGACAATTGTGCACCTTAACAAGGGTACAAAAATATCAGTTACTTTGATAAGCACAACAAAACCTCGCCTTAAAGATGCCTCATATAATTAAGACAACTGCATTTTGCACCAATGTGAATTCAAGCTTGTATGATTTACTATACAATAAATCTATAACCATATCCATGAATGCATAATGCTAAAAACTTCACCCTCAATTCAACATGAAATTCAGGGGGGGGGGGGGGGGTGGTCAAGTTAAATGTATACATGAGTAGGAGTATTACACAGAATATGCAAAATACAACTTGGAATACTGATCACCAATGTCTTGTGAAGTAAGAGATAGCATTGAACAAGCTCTCGGGTTAACAGGTAGAATTATAATTGAGATTGTACGTATTATAAACAGTACGGCCAATATAATTACTTGGTAAAATATGCCCATGTGCAGTAATGGATCTCAACAGCACCACCTGACCTCTTTTGGCAGAGTTTGCACACTTCGCAACATTGTATTACGTCATGTTCTGATAATGTGATGTTTTTCTTCACATGAATACAGTGTGGTCAGCAGACACATTCCCAGCCTAGTTAGACAACCAATATATACTGATGCTACCTACTATTTCAACATGGCAAAAATCGTACTACAGATACATTTTGTAGACCTGTATAATGATACAAATGGATTATGACCTGGAAGGCCACGAATGGTTACACTGTAATGGCAATGCTTTTTTCTTTCTGTGTAATGTTTGATCACCTGCAGCAATAAATGCATAACATGCAGATGCTTTTAAACTTATTGCCCATTGACACACTTATGCATTATGGATACCAAACTTTATTTAATATTAGATGGTGAGGAGACCAATATACAGTTTTTAACTACTGACTTGATGATATTAATTTCCATCACCATTTGAACATTATCACAGACAACATTATATTCTACACTTAAATTATTGAAATAGCCAATTCTTGGTTTATATCTGGTCATGATCTCGATCATTTGTGTGAAATAAAACATAATAAATTTTCAACAAATAATGGCCTGGTGTAAAAGTCTGTGTATAATCAGCCAATGTACAGTAATATGTATACATGTATGTAAGTGTGTATTTGTATATACATTATTAAGTATAAAAGTTAAAAGTTCCAGTAATTGAAAGAAACAGTAGCATCAATTTCTCAGTATCACTGTCAGGCAATTAGTGGCATAATTATATGTAACCACTGGCATGGTTTGTTGTCAGATATTTATTTTTCATAAGGAATAGTGGCCTTGTTCACCTAGACCTCACGATCGCCTGTGGGCTGTGCTTATATATATAGATATCTACAGCCGGACTTTTCTGTGAATAATGTTGGCTTTCTGGTGCAAACACCTGTTACATACTTGTGTACTGAGCTGATCAGCAGTTTTAATTCTCACAATTTTTTCACAGACTCAGTCAGTTGGAGCAGAGTGGATTAAGGGATTGTCTCTGCTTGAATGAAATTGCAGTGTACATCAGGCACAACTCAATCGTGGTCATTCAGTAAACTAGATAAATAGAAGCATAGGAAACAAAATCCACTTTCCTGCATATTTTTTACATTCACTTCAAACAGATTTTCTCACACATTGACTGTTGCTTTAATGTAATTGATTTTGTAATCACAGAATTAACAAAAATATTCTTTGCAATTAAATTTAAAAGACAAACACTGACTTTTAATTTTCTGTTTTAACTTCTGCACAGGCTATATGTGACTTCTGTACATGAAGCTAACTCAAGCTTTACTATAGTGGTAGTAGTAGTAGTTTAATGGGGTCTAATAGATAATTTGTAAATAAATAAGATAGATAGATTATAACATTTTTTTGGTCTAAATATCATCACCAAAGTTAAATACAGCAGCAGATCATCGACACAGTCAATTGGTATCACTACTCCTGCTTCCCTATCTCAGCTGTCTCTTTGTCATACAGACACTTAATGCTAAATTTGTAAGACTTTTTTAAGAGAAACCAGTTGAGCTATACTAGTTATGTCTGACAGACCAATTGTCTGTCTGTTCAAACTGCATTTGATACTCTTCATTATGCATTGTTACAACAGCTTTTGCTATTGTGGTAATATCTGTGGGAAATATTATCTCAAACACTGCTGAAATGTTTTGGGAGTCCATGTTATTGAATAGCAAGATGTTTTGAGAATATTACGGGTACTTGCTAGTGTCTATTATTAGTCTAACAATGTGTGACTTTGCCTGAGAAAACGAGGATTACCGGTGTTATGAAGCTTTCTTTTTACAATTTTTAAGTTGGAATCACTAATATATTGTTTGGTGAAGATGAGTGATATTAAATCCATGGCCAGGATAAATGATTTAAGTCCTAACTAGTAATAGTAGTATGATTTATTGTCAAGTTGCTATGCTTCTATAGTATATAACTATTATAATAGAGAAACACGATTGAATTGTGTGTGGTCTACACTCAGTACACTCATTGATTGTTAACTCGTACTAATTGAATTTGAACGAGTTATCAATTATTGACACATTCTACAACTTCAGCATGAAAATGTATAGCAAACCCTTGTAACCCCAACTGGGCAGCACATGATTTTTGTAAATAAGCTAACCATGCTCTTCAAGCAGAGCCACCGACCAAAAGATAAAACGTCATTCATCTGGTTAGCCCTAATGTAAGAAATCCTCGAAGTGACATAAACAACAGTTTTTACATAAACTTTACACACATACCAAATCTCCGTTCCACACTCTTCGGGGGTCAACTTCTCATTCTGCTTCCAAAGTCGTTCGCTCCGGTAGAGGGCCTATATGTAACTTAGCCGGTGGTGCCATCATGCGCATTTCGTTGTAATCATTCCACAGCGCAAGTTTGGACACTTCTCCGGTAGCGGATCCACGGTGTAGCGGTTTAGGGGTTCAAACCCTCTCCCTCCCTTTGGCCTGGTAAAATCCAGTCCCTGTATTTGATTACCCCTACACATTTTTCTGGATCCGCCCGTCATCCTACTGCTTCTTCATAATATTCTTGTGTTTAGGCTTTAGCGATACATTAGAATCTATATTTATCTTTGTGTGAAACCCCTTGCGAAACAAATGTTTATAAATGAAAATAAATTGTAAATATTTTTTGGCAAAATAAAAAACAATCTGAATCTACTGTTTTGATGTGGACAAGACATTGTAGGTCCAAGATGTGGATAGGAAATTGCTCAGAAGAATTATTCACTCATTCCTAACACTGACCAGTAGCAATAAATATAACTTTTTCAGACTGACCAGTAGCAGTCATTGTTCAGATCTGCTATACAGGCAAATCTGTTTAGCTTCAATTCAGATTCTGAATCTGAAGGCTTGAGGATGAACAGTCGCTATCTGCGTCATTTGCATGCTTTTATGAAAGCATGCAAGCTACTATTTAATCTTTGTAAAATATATGCAAAAACAACTACAACCCAAATCAATTTATAAATGTCGGCGTACATGGTCTTTTATTGATGAACAATGTTGTGTAACACATTCTCGAAAGTTATTGACATGAACAGAATAAATATTTCATTAAATGGAAAAATTTCTTGCTGGTCTATGATGACTACTACCCCACCACTGTTTCTTCTGAAATAGAAAAAAAAAGAGGAGCATTATAACATAATTATTAACTTTTTCCGAAGATTTTAATCTATTTGGACAGCTAAAACAAATATTTTCAGGAAGTTTACCCCGTACCGCATTTTTTTTATGGCTGAACTTGGCACAGTGATGAAATTTTAGTTTAACAGTTATGACAGGGGCAATATGTTTTTTTGGTTTTTTTTTAAGACACTGAACACACTGCAACAAGCTATATAAATTGTTTCTACATACAAACCTACAGGCAAGTTATTAGTATAACTCCTTTGGCAAATACACATAATCCAAAACTAAGCATGCTTCATCGAAGCCTAAAGTGATCAGGGCCTTGCATTTCAACTAGCTGGTCAACTCCCTCTTTCAGCTTGAAATTCTCACTTAGATTTTAACAGGCATTGAAAAATTGTTATAATATTATGCTTCATGCAAGTAACTGAACTTGAAATATATATGTCACAATTTCAAGAACATATATCAGGTACTTCAAGCAGCATTCTGCACACAGCATGAAAATTGGAGGATAACAAAGACTTGGTTTCAGTATTAAATTGGTTAGATCACGCTGATGGGTATTGGCAGTCAAGCAGCACAACCATCAATGTCAGAGGTGTATGGATTCCAATTGAATAAGGTAAAAAGAAATTCACACCATGCACGTAGTTACCACACTTCTGCAAATTACTCTCTTCCGGCGCCTGAGTAACAAGTATTGATAAATGTTTTTGTTTGTTCAAGTTTTGTATTTCGTTAACTGTGATCGTATAGTTGTAAGGTACAGCTTTAGGGGTTGTCTGATAAGGCATTATTTGTTTTATTTTGTGCCACAAAATACTTTATTCTCTATACGCAAGTATTTTAATACCTTTTTGTTGCATTATTTGACCATATGTGAATATTATCTCGTTTGTATGCTACAGTGCAATGTCTTGTGAAAATAATATATTTTAATCCACAAAAAAAAAAAGAAATTCAACTTAAACATGGTTTATTGTATCAGTCAAATTTATCACAATCTAATACACAACAATTATTGCAAGTCAGAAAGATGTAGTCTGAAAATAAACAGCATTCATATATATAAATGAAGT
The DNA here is from genome assembly GCA_932294295.1 of Alitta virens. Classification (NCBI taxonomy): domain Eukaryota; kingdom Metazoa; phylum Annelida; class Polychaeta; order Phyllodocida; family Nereididae; genus Alitta; species Alitta virens. The sequence goes on from OW028582.1 coordinate 18,965,895, forward strand.
TTTCTTACTATGCAACAAAAAGATACATACTTATGGGTTTGCCATCTTTCCAGTTGACCTTGCGAACATGTACTTCACCGTGTTTCATGGCTTCTTCTCTGATGTTGCCCTTCAGAACTGACCTGACTACTTGGGCACAGATTTGGGAATATCTGATGTAGCTGAAAACAATCAGAGTACAAAACTGTTTATCACACAAGTACAACATTTGATGAATTGATCTAATAGCACAACGGCATTGCATTGATACAAAAGATAGGCGTAGAACATCCTGTATTGCTAAGGTATGGCTTCAGTGCCACACTCTTGCACAAGTTGCAGTGAATTAGACTGAATTAGCTAAATAATTGTTATTGCAAACTAACACTGTCCAAAAAATATTGTGGTAAGGCAGAAGATTTAGGAGGCCAGGGGGGGGTTAGCCATTGAACCCACAGGCCTAACAAATAGACACATTTGCACAAAGGGTGTGCAAAAATAGCAACAAAATACTTTCAAACAGAATTGCATATGTAAAAGCATACTGCATAGATGTGCCAGTTTGAACTTGCGGTTCAGATTCTCAATTATTACATCTCCACCGCCTGACAGCAGAACAATTAACCAGGCAGAGACATGTCTCAGGAACGGAATATTGACACCTTTCAGTCTGAGAGGCACCATTTGATTACTTAGATATTTGTTAGAGACTACTTGGCACCGTCAAATGACATGTATGTCTGTGGCTTACCTGGGGCAAGTTGGGCTTAGCATGAATGTCATTCAAAATGACCTTATTATCGCTCACTTCAGAATGAAAGTCTCTCAGATGTGGCCAAATTGAAATTTCATGAAGTAAGACAGCATGAGATTGGTTACTAGTATCTAAGCAATATTATGCAGTTGTTTACAGCCATTCAGGTATACTCACTTAAGCCCAGCTTGTCTCCAAAACGCCGTCATTTTGACTGTGTCTTTGACCTTCGCAAGAGATGCAGGTGGCAGCACAGGCCGTTTTTCTCCAACGCCCCTGGTGAGCGTTGTTGGAACTAAATGAACAATTATTTTTGTTCAATGCAAAAGAAAATCTCTGGGTTATATGGCCTTGTAATACAAGTAAAACATGGTCATGGAGGACCATTGTTACATGTACAATAATGTCAATATATGTACAGTACAGCTAAGACTTTTTTTAAGAGCTTAATTTTTAGCTTTTTACTTTTAGTTTTAGGTTAGTTTTACAGTAAGCTTTACCTTATATTGGAGCCCTGCTATAAGTTCCAATATATATATATATATATATATATATTTTCCTTCTGCGGTCACCGATGTATCAACTTGATACAATCTCTGTGCTTGTGATACATGTGGCGCCATCTATAATGTTGCGCTCGACGTTGGCCAATCACACTTTCAGAGACAAAACAAAGACTGTCAAAGTGCAGATTTTGGTGAAACAGCACAGAATTATGTTGTCTGAACACTGTCTACCGACAGAGAATGACGCACAAAAGATTTTAACAAGCGAGGTAAGAATTTTAGGATCATGGATCGATATTTCGAGACCGTGACATTGGGATAAAATAACAAATAGCACAACTCTGCTAACTTTTTTTACAGGTGGGTGGTGATTCATTTGCATTGAAAGGGATTATGTTACCTTTGTGTATTCAGGGGTTTCAGGAATTGCGTAGTAGATCTATCTAAATAAACACAGCCTGTATTACTTAACAACTTAATTGTGAATGTATAGATGTCTATTTTAGATGGATAGATAGAGGTCGATGATAGGTAGATAGATTAGATGGAATATCTATCAGCCTGTATTATTTTTACAACTTTCAGTCAGTGTGAATGTATTCATATCTATTTTAGAGATAGATTGAACCTTGGTCCTTCAGCAGAGCAGGCGAGCGTCTCACCATCATTTTGAAAATAATCAACCTCAGATTTCAATATGACAAAATTGGTCTATATAACTTTTCACAATATCACAATATGTAGGACTGGTATAATTAGATTATTTAAGATAAAACTATTTTTCAGTTGTGATGGCAAGAAGCAAGATGAATGTGAAGACACCAACGTCAGCCAATCAGAGATCAGGAAAGCTAATGCGGGGAAATGTCAAGAAAATCCAGACAACTGCAGCGACGATTACTTTGAAGGGGGGAGGTAGTGATGACTCTGATTCTTCCTCAGAAGAAGACATTGACCAAAACAAAGGTGGTCCAATCAACAGGCAAAATCGTAATGGCACTAAGGACTTAAATAACACTACAGTCAATGGATTTATAGAAAATAACAATGCATCTCCTGTAGTTGAAAATGCAAAGACAAATGACTCTCCCATTAACGAAGGAAACATTGGCACAAATTCAACAATTAAAATACAACCAGGTACGGAGCAGACCAAACTCGCAATACCCTCTGGAAGTGTCAATTCTGGTCAGGTTTACTCTTCATCCTGGGAAAAACTTAGTTTTGAACAGCAACAGAAAACCAAGGGTCAAAGTAAGATTGACACAGATGACACATCAGATGGTAAGGCTTTGGTATTCATTTATAATCATTTGATAAATGTTGTGTTCAAAATGGGATGGTAATCATTATATAATTTATTTTCTGTAATTTGATAATTGTATGATCATTAAGACACCTAAAATTCTTTCTTAACTAATGTTACTCTATAAAAGTTGTGTCTTGTATTTAATAGCTCTTCACACAAAATGTGTTTTTAATAAACATTACATTAATGACTCCAATGAATGAGGAAGCATATGCAACTATTAATTTATAGTGTCCATAAAAGTGTACTGATAACCTCGATCCAGGATGTGACACACATCAATATAATTTTAACTTAAAATGATAAATGCCATAATTCGCCATTGCATTAAAGTTTAAAAAGCATGAGCTAATATGACATTGTGTAAGTTTCAGCTTATGCAATAATTTGTTTTTACAGTAGTTAAGCAGTCTGAATAATGTTAGTTTGTTAAAGTTGGTGTTTATATTATTTTCTACTCTTTCCAGATATTTGGAAGCCAATGCACCACTGGTCCTCCAAGCGAGAAGATGCAATCACTAATGCTGAACTTGGTTTAGCAGAAGATCATTTTTCTGCCCCAGAGGTAAAATCCAGGAAAGAATATTTCTAACTTAGCTACATTCCCCTTCGATGCAGTTCTCAAAATTTTTCATTGTTTATCTTCTTAACAGGGCCACTTTGGTATGAGCACCACAGAAGAGTTAGAAATGGCAATTGCTAACTGCAAAAAATTAATATTTAATGCAAAGGAACACTCAGAAAGAAGGAGAAGTTTAGTCAACAAACTGGTTCAGTTGCGAATGAGACTACAAGAAGCTAAGGTACTTAAAAATATTGACCATAACATCAGTAATTTTTTTAAATAAAAATTATATTGATATTCATGAATTATTAATTTATTATTAAAAATAAATTTGTTATGTTAAATCATTGTAGGAAGGACCAATTGAAGAAGACCCAGAGATAAAACACGTTGTGGGGCACAAGTTTAAACTCAAAGTGGGGAACAATTCGAAGCACTATTGCGAGAAATGCACAGGGGTCATTTGGGGTGTTGTGCATTCGTGGTACCGATGTTTAGGTAAAGATTGCTTTGTTATGAAGTCATTAACATGTAATTGTCTACGCACAATATAAAGCTGGCTGCTGGTGTGAAAAATACACAAACTCAAAATAGTATACTGTATGTATATATTTTGCATGCTACTAGTCTCATTTTCAAAAGAGTTATTCTATAATGTCAAAAACAATCTATCCTTAGTCATGATAGGCTACATTGTGAAAGGTTGTTAGCAATGCAGACAGTGCCAGACACTGTTCAAAGTTCAAATTATCTGTGCATGATTTGAAATTCCTCAATTTTTAAAAATGAAATAAGTTAAAATTATAGTGACGCATCCATTTGTTTTTAAATAATCAAATATTAATTAGAATTTGTAACCAATTTTTTTACAGGTTGTGGTTTTTGCTGTCATGAAATGTGTCTTAACCAAATCACCAGAACATGTGCCTCAATCAAGGTAACCACTTTTTCCTAATGCCATGAACTTCACATGTTAGCAATGGTTAAAGTTAATAGTTTTAGAAAGAGATTTATATGGTATTTTTGTAACTTCAGGTCGAAGAAAACTCGCTGTATATTATGCAAATTTGTCCTGAAAAAGGACTAGCTGCTCAGAACTACCGATGTGCGGAGTGCCGAACAGCAATTTCACATGTCAAGTGTAAGAAATCTTTCATTGCTTAAGCATCAATTAATTAAACAGATGAAAAAAAAAAATACATTGGATTAATTGATTGCTGTAAATGACATTGTTTGAACGAGTCAAAAACAATGTGAAATTTGGATGTGATTTATGAAATCAGACCATGGTTTGCTGGCATAGCCTGTACATGTGTCGCCTCCTATGGGTTAATGGTGTATTCTCTGAGCTTTGTAATCTCATCATTATGTCTACCACTGGCTTATGATCATGTACACAGAATAAGCATCTGATAAACCTAGCACTATTTAAGCAATGAAAATTTTGATGTATTCCATTTATGACCTACAGCACAAGGGGGTGAGCCTCGGCAGTGCGATTACACTGGACAGTATTATTGCGAGAAGTGCCATTGGAATGACTTGATGGTGATACCTGCCAGGGTTCTGCATAACTGGGATCTTGAAGTTTACAAGGTCAGAAATTTAGTCTGTTTTTTTTTTTTAACAATTTCAAATCCCAACTGAAAATTTAATATTGATCAGCTATATTAATTAATACATATAATTGTAATATGCAGAACATTAATAGGTAATCTATGCTCATGCATCCCTGCTTACAGGTTTCAAGAGCATCGAAACAATTTTTACGTCTCATGATGACACGTCCAGTTCTTCGAATCCAGGACATCAACCCCATGCTGTTTAGTTTTGTAGATGAGCTCAATGAAGTCCGAGTAAGTTTCCAAAATCTCTCGGTTAATGTTATTTAAATTTTGTCATCTGTATGGTGCTGCCACCTGTTGGCATTAGACACCATGGCCACTTACAAAGTTGCAAATTCTAAGCAATGAATTTCTTCGAACCAAAAAACTTTCCTGAAATTCTAATTAATGTTGAATGTTTATAAAAAAAAAATTTGCTTTTAAATAATTACACTGGAAGACTTGTCATTGTTACAGTAGTTTAAGATTTGGTGAAAACATTTGCAAATTTTCTTTTTCTTCAGAAACTACGAGAGGAGCTCCTAGTGATGAAAAGATATTTTTTGTCATGCAAAGCAGCACTTGAAAGCAAACTCCTTTTACAGGTAATGAATTTAAGTATCTCATCATGTGTTACAATTTTAGAGGTTAGGGCAGCCATAATGTCATTATTATTCAATTGCGAGTCGATGGACCCACCAACATTTTGGGGGAACAAGAAGTATGTAAATGGCTTTGGCATTTAAATAATATATTTTCCAACAATTACATTTGTGTCACTGTAGTTCTTACTTATATATAGAAGTCATGTTTTCACCAGATAGTTCAGAAAGTCTGAACATTATCTTTTATTTTGTCCAACATTTACCACAACCAGAACAAAAATTCTGTACGTTGAATGAAAAAATAAAAAACCTAGGCCTGACTAATACCTAAAATTGCTCAATGATAGCTTCAACCCAGAAAGCCTACAGCTTCGTTTTTGCTTCTAGTTTTAATTGAACTTTTTTATCTGTTTTGCCAGTTAAGAGAACGCCAACATTTTGTGGATAACTCGGACATGTATTCCCTCCAAGACTTAATTGACACTGCGTATGATATTCTGCTGCCGGAACTTGCTAAAATCCACACAAGTTTCGCCCAACATATCAAAACTGATTGCCAGGTAAGTGCTAACACAACATATTAGTGTATGGTAGCATGTGTAGTTTTACCAGAAATGCGATACATGTTTCTGTAAATTAAAAGATGCATTTATATTTTGCAATGGCTTCCTTGCACTAATAATGTGCATTAAATATGCTGTAATTTTGTGTTGACTTCTGTAGTAGTGTTAATGGTGATTTAAATCAACTTTGTGTACTTTTTTTGCAGCTGTGCCAGGCTAAAGGATACATTTGTGAACTCTGTGATGCTAAGGAAGTTTTGTTTCCATTTGATAACATTGCAATTGTTTGTGCTCAGTGTTCAACTGTACTGCACAGGTAAGAATAATTAACAGAAATCATCAATTCATAAAGATCAATGTACTCTAATGTGCCCTTATAACTGATTTACACACAAAATAAAGTTTATAGAGATACATTTATTCCAACCATAACAAATTTTAAAATAAATGCAACAGTATAATTCAAAATAATTCTATGGAGTGTTGGAGACAGACATTTTGGCATACATCCATGGCCAAACATTTTCAGACACTTTATAAAACACTTTAATTTTGATCTAGTTTTTTTTTTGTCCTGAAAACAAATTTTCGCAACAATTATGTCTTTATATAAATTATGTTATGGATGGTTGGTCAGAGGAAAGAGCCTCATTTTCTATGTTTTGCTGGTGGGAGTTGAGTGAAGAGCCACAAGGTTCTGGATGAGTTTGTCCCTTGTGACCTAAAACTAGTCAAAGTGGTCCATTTTTTAACTCATTCAAGGTCTTCCTTTAAGGTATATGGCCTGTAGTTCGATGAGCCTAGCCTCAATGAACCTGCAGTTATCATGTCCGTAAGAGTGGTTGATAGACAGATAGAGACAAAAGGAAGGGAAAACCTGACCAACAAACAGGCTATCGCAATACTCCAGTCGATATACATGGCCAAGGGTTATGAAAAGTATGATGCAAACTAAAAAATGCACCATAGTCGCCATCTATAGCAAGTGTCCGAGAACTTTTGGTCACGGTTGTACAGGCGCTCGCTAAATAATAATATTCTCTTCAAACAGTTTGAACAAGTGATATTGTTCAGTTAGTATAAATTATTCTGTCCTATCAATAGGGCAAATTTCAAATTTAGTGGATTAAGTTGGACGCTAATTGTGTGCCATTGAAAAATCGCTTGTAGCTATTCGTGATGAAGCTGAAACCTTCGCCGTATTGCTATAATACAGTCAAGCCTATGTTAAGCGGCAATCTATAGGATTTGATAAAATTGGCTGTTTAAGACAGGTGGCAATTTAATAAAGGGTTAAAAATATACTGGTCACAAAAACCAAGTTTGAAGGGGAGTTGAAGTTGGAAGTGGCCATTTATAGTAGGTGACCACATGGTGACCGTTTTATACATGTGGCCTTTAGGGCAGGTTTGGCTGTATATTTTGCACATTCAATAAATGCTAAAAAATTTAAATTTTCTTTTTTCAGACACTGCTTCATGAGAAGAAACCAGTGGTGCCCTAAGTGTGATAGACTCAGCAAACGTGCTGTGGACCAAGAAGATACCTCAGATGCCATGCCCTAAGGAATTCAGTTCCAGAAATCCCTTAGTTTTATAAAAGACATTTGCCTTTTGGTATTGTTCAATAACAGAAGAATTATGTGATACCGTAGTCCCTGTAACTTAAGAAAACTTACTTTTCAAAGTGACATTTTTCAATTAAAAGTTTTTACAGTTTAAATGTTAATAAATATTGTTGTCAGTCAGTTCAAGGTTTATGTAGTGGTACTCTACATTTTCTGGCTATTTTTATTCTGTAGGAAACATTCCTTGCAATTCTGTTGTGCAAGTATATATTTTAGTTAATCTTGTAGAGCTAACACCCAGAAAAGGTACCCCAGGCACACCACAGAATTCGTAATTTATTCATGTGGCTGATGTGGTCAGAGCTGTCAAACTAACAGAAACAAATAGATGGGCTTGTCCTCCGTTCACAGTGTATATTTACTCATATGGAGTGTGAAAACATTGCACATACTTCAAAATAACTTTTATTAGCTTCAATTGATGTATACGCACCATTTCTCTAGCAAACAAAACCCTTGTGGTTGATGGTGGTTGTATCCATTTGCAACAAAATTTTACCCTTTTTGAGTTGGAGGCCTGACCTCATTGGTCAGGCCTAGTGGTCAGGCCATGTCACGATGGGGTGAACTAATTTAAATATTACGTTTGGGTCTCTGCTGATTGACCAGTTTTGAGGCCTATTTAGACTTATTTGCTGGAACCTTTGCTGGAGTGCGATACAATGCTTCACTTTCACTTCTGTTTAGTGTAAGTTCTGATATATTAATATATTTTTCTGATAATCTATTCATGTTTTATTATGATCTTTGTATAAACCTCATTATGTTTGTAAATACAGATGGTGCTGGAACAAAGTCCACGTTAAGATGCATATTATTGGTCATTGTAAATTGTTTTTATTGATTATAATAAAGTATTACATTGCTTTTAAGTATGTTGCATTTGATAATAAAATCATAAACTGGAAATCAAATTTTTCTCTAACTGAAATGACGCTAGCAACTGCTACCACATGCATGCATATTCACATTTGTATTTGTAAAAATAGACTTATTAAACCCAGAAGAAAAAAGAGAAAAGTTGTTATATAATTATGACATCTCGTGGGAAAATTACTATCATATTTATAAAATTTCAGTTATTACTTTTTCCTATTCCTGTACCACTGGATCTGTAGAAGTCTTTAACCACATGGTTGATTCGAACATGGTGTCTCACTGTGTCATCTATTTGTTGATTAATTCTACGTCCATATTCTGATGATGAACGCACAGGAATTTTTCTGCTGCATTCCTGAAAAACAATTTGTATTTATTACTGAATAATAGTGAATATAGTATCAAGCCCACAGGAAAAAAATATGATAGTTCAAATATAGTTGCTTTTATTTTATTTAACAGTGGGTGATGGGCGGCCAGAACTGTAGGGGCTTATAATGTGGTAACATAATTAGATTAATTCTTAGTATTTTTGCCAAAATAAATCTTTAATTTCAAAAAAGATAAATCTTACGAGGGTGATTATTAAATTGAAGCAGACATCTTGTTGTAAACTAACCAATTTTCTATTAAACTTTCAAATTACCCTGTTAATCTAATTTTATAGGGTTAAATAGTGTGCCATACCTCCTTAAAGATATCCAGACCTACACCATGTTGTCGATCATCCCTGTGCAGCTTCTCATTATAACCAGGCTCTGTATTGAAAATCGTATCAAAGCTACTGGGTAACTCGTGCTGAAAATATTGTAAAAAGACAAAGGATAACTGTATCAAATGTGATAACTTAATTCATTTTCCCATGGGCAAAGATCGCCGTGCATGGAGCTGGCACAATAAGGAGCGAGCGACACTTTGACGTCGTGAAAATGAATTTTAATATGCTCAAGGATTTTTATAACAGCAGAATCTCATGTACCTACTTGTTTTGGTACTTGGTAGAAGTTCAAGGTCTTATCTTGTCTCTGCCCATTATAGGGTGGTAAACCTGGATACATGTCTGTGCCATCACCTTTAACAGTTAAGTGCTGAGAACATGCTCTCATTTCATGCTGAAAATAAATGTCATTCATAAGCGAGGTGTAGTGAGATGACGAATATAAGACCTTCCTGTGCAGACTATAATATATAGTAGTCAAATGAATACATATACGATCCTTGACAATTGTTAATTAATAAGAATTTTTATTTATTTTTAGTAGCTTTTGACCAATATCATTCATTCAATACTTAGCTCAAAAATACATTGCACAAAAAATACATTGCTCAAAAAATACATTGCACACATGCATGTTATTAAGTCAATGGTCTTAAATTCTTGCAATTGCTTACTTTTTGTCTCTCAATCCACTGTCCAGCACTTTCTTGTGGATTGTACTTTGTGGCGCCATATAAAGCCATTCGCTTTCCTCCCCCTTCAGCCATTTCAAAATTTTGGTTTGCTAATATAATGATTGAAAAAATGATTATTGATGATGTCACTAACAAGATAAATGAAATTTAAAATTAGAGAGCTGCATAACGATCATATGACTGCAAATGACTTTTGGTTTACCTGTTATACTTTAGCAATATTTAGAAAATGTAGCAATTGAAGATTAAAAATATAGATGATATAATCCTTTAAAGTTTACATACACTTCATCCATTAATGCCAAAAAGCACTGAATCTTTCTGCAATCCCTGCCATACTAAACACAACAAACTTTAAATCTATAAGAGCGTGTCATTTGCCATGGACTTTATGGGGTTTTTAGTAAACTTCCATGGAAACATCAATGCCTAATATGGATTTTGCCACAAAATGACTGGAATGAAGTGGCTGTCATCAAAAATCAATGAAAGGGTGGACAGCTGCAGTCATTACTGTGGCAGTTTATTACAGGGTAGATAATATACAGCAACCCCCATAAGACAATCTCAAATATTAAACCACCTCATATTATACTCCACCACGTGACCTTTTCTGTTCTCAGGAGGGATATATAACGAAAATATTAGTTAACTCCCTTCTTAATAACAGCAGTTAAATCAAACAATCAAATAAATCAGCAAATATGTCTAGTTGAGTATATATAAATGAGTAATATCCCTCATATGGTCGGGAGTTACCTCACATTTTTGTTGGTTATATCCCTTCCAATGTTAACTACCTCTTATTCGGGATATAACTATTACTTAAGACCACCTCGCTATTAACCACCTAACTACTATTATAATACCAAGCATGGTGCCAGGGCTGCATAAATTATTAAATATTCAGTGGATGTTGACAGTCAATCATCATACATACAATGTACATATATAATTTGAAAAATGAGTACTTTTAAAGATCTAAAAGAGTACCTGTATTTATAATCACCTACAGATATAAATGAAACTGCAAATGAATGTGACAATGGTCAGACTGTGTCACGTGACTTGCATTATTCTGCAGCGCACTCTAGCAGACGACGTTTTTGCGTCAAGTGATGTAGCCATGGTGACGTTTTGTCTCAGTCACGTGACGTCACTACAAGCAACCATTGTCGCACCAGACAAAGTTGTAGTTCTTTTGTTGATATTTATGTCATGAAAGACATGGAGAGGAAGCATCCAGCAGAAAAAGCTGTGAATATCAGGCAAGCCACAATCAACCATATGCACCTGCAAGACATGGGGGATCAAAAATGGACCAAACATCCAATGGCTAAAACTGATGTTAGTTGATCCCAATTTTCAATCCAAGTGGCTTTTTTTGACTGTTTGCAATTATCTTCATAATTAATTTTTGAACACTTATAATATGTATCAAGGTGCCCCTTTTCTCTTAATTAAATCATTTCATAATGATTAATGTAATGTTTACTTTAGGCCTCAGTTAATTTCTAGTGAATTTATTGAAACTAATGCACTGTAACTAGCCGATTGATATATATATATATATTCTTTTTGTACATTTTTTTTTTTTTCAATGTATCTAATATTTATTTTAAACAATTATTTTATTTATATTTATTATTATCTGTCTCAACAGAAAGCTGGAGGAGAAATTTTTGAGCGTTTAATGAGTGTCTCTAATTGCCTGCCAGACCTTGCCAGTAATGCCATGTGTGGCATTTACAATTGCCCACAATGTAAAAAATGTGAGTTTAAAAATGCTAATTTATTTTCTTCTATCCCCTCAACTTTGTTTATTAAACAACTTTAATTAAATACCAAAATGTTTATTATTGATGTGGTTAAGACACCTGTATTTTTATGTTCGTTTTATTCTATGACAATTTATCAATTTAAACTCGTGAAATTGCATACAATAACTCATGGCAAAAAAAATATCCCCATGGTAATTAAAGTTTTCTCCCGATTGTTTTACTTATTTTTTATTTTATTTTTTCAGATACCAAAATGCACATCCCCTATGGACAGGAAAACTACAGGAATAATATTCTAAAACCCTGTTCACCGATTTTCAAATGGCCACCTGTATTTGGACGTGCTAAATCAAAGTAAGGATACTGTAAATCACCCATTTTATTAGATAGTCATACCCATTTGTAACAATGGCGAACATTTTTTAAAAACCCACAAAAAAAAGTTGTATAATATGACTCGGTCTGTCTGGGAAAAGATTTTTAGCCTACCTTTTTTACAAGAGTCCCACAGATATAGCAAACCCTGATTATAAAACTAGTTCTACAAAAAACACCTTTTTTTTGTGTGTGCAATATTTCAGGGTAGAAAGTGAAACTGCAGTACACCATAAGAAAAATTCAGTGAGACAATATCCATTGTCGTCTGTCACTGTAAGATGGAAGGTACTGCACAATAAGCCAGTGCACAACATCGTGACCATCTTATGGGTAACTTCAGCTTCATAAATTGTCAATGAAAATTCCAATAACTGAAATAGCTAAGCAAAAGCAGCACCCTGCCTGGTTAGGATCGTCACTCCAGTTGTACAGTCAGTGAACTCACTTAAAGGGTCAGACAGCATTCAGTTTTACGAAGTCGTCAAGTTTGCTTTGGGGGGGACAAAAATGTGCCTAAATCCTCAATTATCATTTCCCCAAGGTAGTAGATCACTGAAAATGTTTCTTAATCGCAATTAGTCTAGGTGCAAGGTCAGTATATGATCCTTTGCAAAGCAACTTTACTGAATGGTTTCTGGATTTTTTTTTCGTATTCTTGCAGATCATGTCTTATTATGGCCATGTAGACAGTGTTCACATCGCAAGCCCGGTTAGTGCTCATGTTGTTTTCCGTGACCTTAGTGACGCATGCAAGGTAGTTCAACGCCGTGTCACAGGCCCTCACGGCAATGTCCTTTACTGTTCGTGGTACCACGACAGTCTCACTGGAAGGTCATTTCTGAGCAATGGACAGAGATTCAAGGTGACAAATGATAAATTCATTAATAATCAGATTCAAAATAATTTAAAAAACCTGAAAAAATCATAATTAGTTTTAAAAATTGTTTAAGATCTACTAAATTTTGTTATTGTGTATAGGGTATTTAATATTGTAACTTTTGTACAATTAACTAAGTTTAAAGGAAATCTATAATAATAAACATGAACATTTAGTATGAAATACATTCTTTTATTTTGACTTAAAATAACTTTGTATACAATAAAAATACAAAATTTCACAAAGCATATGATTTCATTGTTACTATAATTTTCATATAATAATATGACTCAATTCAACACCTTATGAAATAATAATGGTCCCATTAAGTATCTGTGCCATTATTAATATTGATTCAAATCAATATTACATAAAAAATATTCAACAAAAATTCCTGAAACCATTGCACTAGCATTTAAACTTAACAATATTGCTGCAGAATAATATGATTAAACAAGCCACAAACTATTAACAATATCAACAGTTGTCCCTTCCATTGAAGTATTTTGAGCAATAAAACAAAATCAACTCACTATGATGTTAAAGAACTCAGCAACAGAAATTATATCCTTTCTACAATACAGATTAAATCAGTTTTATAAATTGATAAAAGGTGTTGAAACCTTTCTCATTATAATTTCATTACAAATATTCACTACATACATTTTCACTATATTTCACTGTCACATTTGTTTACATGCGAAAAAACGTATTTCCCCTGAATTTTGTTCTTCTGTTTTGCACAACAGATGGGACACCAGTTATTGCCTCATTTTATAAATCATATCTCATACTGAAAGCACAGAACTGGATCTCCAGTTCTGTGACTGAAAGCTTATCTATTCTAACACAGTAAAACCCAAACAGTTGCGCAACTGGAAATATATGTTCACTACTAGATATTCTATTTCATATCACAAGTTCACCACAACAAAATTACACTAATTTTCAAGTTTGATTCTTCATCCCATAACAGCAACAGTCAGCGTACAACATCATGTTGGGACTAATAGCTGTTGATTGTTCAATATTATATGGTTTATAATTTTCACTAATATATATATATATAAAGAGTTCACTAACATATTTGAGATATATAAAAGTATGCACTCAATAAATATTAAATGAGAGTGCCTTAAAATACACATAGCATTATCCATAAATTGACTGTACTGTGTGCTGCGCAATACACAAAGAAAGAAATAACGCTGTACATAAAAAACTATGAATATTCTATTAATTTTCTTGGACCCTAAAACCTAACAAAATCAGCACCAGGAGTTCATAATTAAACTTCAATTCGTTTTTGACAAGTATGGTATTTACCCTTAATTATTACGCATTCAATTGCTCACAGGAGTGATGGGGATTAAACATCACATTAACATTGCATACATGGATATAATTTTCCGAGTCTCCGGGGGCTTCTGCGAGATTGTGCACATGCCTTGTTATATTGTTCTGAGGCCTTGTGGATGGCCACTTGCCCACCCAGTCTATACAGTGGACCTCAACCTAGCCACTAAACCATGCAGACAAAATATCAGTGGCGCCCCTAATTACTGCACTGGGGCATTTTGACTTACGTGAAATCACAATAGAACAAAATCATTAGTGACACAGTTCTGATTGTGTTTTATTTGTTGAAGTTTTCAGGGTTTTGTTGAACACTGGAAACTAATGTGCTAACAACTGCGAAGATAGGATAGACTGATCTGATGTAAGGAGCAAAATGAGCCATCATTTGTCACTCTAGGCATTATAGTTGCTGAGTTATCAAAGCAAACGACTGTCCGTATGTTTACCGGTCAGAAGACAGTGCTGCTAAATGGGTTTTTTTTTTTTTTTTTTTGGGGGGGGGGGGGGGTTTGTTTACCTTTTTCGCGATAGCCAGGGCCATCCATCGAGGGTTCCCCACTGGCAGATCCGGGTGGGGGGAGGGGAATTTGACAGATTTTAAAAATACAATCAATTTTCCAAAGTGCAGTTTGACTGTATTCAGCCTTCTTCTAGGGTCACAGGGGAGCTTATTTTCATCCCCTATATCTGGGTTTCATTAAACTTCAAATACTACTTTCATTAATGATGACGCATGCACACAATCTCATGCAAGCTCCCTCGGGACACCAAAGTTGACTTGTGGTCAAACTTAACTTAGGGAAGCTTGTTTTATCTTTATATTAAAAAGAAACCATGCTTCTTAAATAAGCAAAATGAACTGCACACCAACTGCACTTGAAACATAGCTTAAAACTACATTCTTCAAATTATATTATCAAGCCTAATTCTACACACTAAGGACATCTGACTTATTAGCCTACAAATTAATGTAACCAACAGACAAAACATTTTAACATAACAATAATCACACCTCCTTATTCATATGCTTCATATTATTTCATATTGCTAATAACATATAACAGTTACGAAATAATGTATGTTGTGTGTAAAATAGCGTAAATATAATACCTCAGCACCTTATACTTCAAATGGCAAGCAATAATATCGTATTTGGTATAGATATAAAGCAACTGACCTTTTTGGTTATGAGTGTAATGAATATCATAACAATACATTAACCCCTGTGAACAAATTCAATCACAAAAAACAAATTCATTGTTGACCTTCAAGTGCATACCAGAGTTCCAAATGGCCTTTTTATGGAATATCAAAGTTCATCCTGAAAATAATAAATTAAATGTAAATGCAAAAATTATATTTGAGTAATTGTTATTATTGTAGTCCAGCTTATAGCAGTTAAACCCCTTTTTGGTTGGCACGACCCTTAACTAACAAGTAATTTTTTACCAAATTTTTAGCGAGTACATTAGTATTCTTCTTACAAAATCAATTGGTGGAGTTCAAAAGTTACCAAACAAAAATATTACCACTCAATGCTTTGACTACAAAATCAAGAATGAATTTCTGCATTGCAGGATTTCATCATTCAAGTTGAAGCTATTCTGAGACCATCTCTAGAACCAGAATTAACCATACCTTATAGGTCTTACGATTGCATTCACATTGAGCATCAAAATCATTTGGCTGTGTTACGTGCTCCATTTCTGGTAAAACCTCAGGGGAGTGTTTCAGTTTTTTTGCATATTCCTGAAAGCATATACTTTTTTTAATCAATATCTTAGAAAAATAACATTGGCCAATGGTCATAAACCTGCAAATCACAATTAAAAATGTTGGTGCAATACATGTGGCATCACATTTGAAACAACTTGATGATGAAATCATATTCACTGGCATACCACACCTGTGGAACAAATTCTTTAGATACACATTAATTGTTGAATAATTACATCATCAGTACCCAACAGGATGACAGGATTGCTTGAATTAAACACAAAGTACTGCGCTTACACCTAATAAATTTACTTTCGTAACAACTCCAACTTCGTAAACACACTGGAAATAATAATCTAATCTGTAACATTCACTTTAGAAATATTACCGTTAGTTTTCTTATACATAAATCATGCTTTTACAACTCAAGACGGCTGGACGATATCAAACAATCCACTGTGGCTCAATTTTATGGAGAAAAAAAATTGGCGCCAGAACAACTAAACATTTGAACTAAAACTCAGAATCATCTTCTTTCTCTATTACATATGCATATATATAATTATATATACAAGATAAAATGCACTTGATGCACAAAATATGACATATATATGTGTAATAAGGGTGAGACTTCTGAGATAAATAAATATCGTTACTAACGTGATTTAATGCCAAGATCTTGTGATTAAGAGATCTTTGATAACACTGGGCAAGTTTCAGACCTTGGTTCAAAGAAAGCCTGTCCATAATATAGCCAATTCACTACAATAAATATTTTACTATATCCTCTTTATATTGTTATATTCAACAATTATCCCAGACTGACCAATCAAAAAACAATACTCTTAAAAACTTGCAAACTAAACATCCACATTTAAGTTTTCGTTTGAGATTGTGTTTCTCTACTAAAAAGTTTACTAAACAATCTATGTGAATTTAATGTTGTAACCACAGTTCTTAGTTAGGTGTGGTCCTTTGAAAAAACTACCACTTAACAAGAATAACCTTTTTCTGCATTTCCTAATTTCTGCACCACCCTATTTGATTTGCACTTTCTCACAAAGACCCACCCAAGAAATTTGAACATGATAATCTAGCGAAATTTGTTTCGACTGCAACAACAAACTGAATGAGCAAATTATAACCTTTAAACAATCCTGCCTCTTTTTGACTGTCATTTAACATTTCAAGCGACTGCCTATAAAACGGCATGCCTCAATGTGCAAAACATTTACATTGCGGTGAAATAAGCTTGAACATTTTCTCTGTGATACAAGTCTTACATGAGCTGAAGACAGATGTGAATCCAGTTGTAATGAGGTTAGTACTACTGATAACATCAATTTGACTTGATATTGTTACGAAACATTGTTATTTTTATATACAAGTATGTGTATATATACATTAAACATTTAATATTGTATGCACATAGATATCCTAGTACTACACTAGCAATTAGCAATAACAGCAATGATCCAAATAGTCTTGCTAGGGAGTACGTTAAGTTAGGGTTGCAATGGTCTTAATGACTCTTTGGTCCATGAGCAAATAGGCCTATGGTAAATTTATGAAAAGCACTACCACTAGAGTTGTTACAGAAAGTTACCTTTCCCGGCAAATACTTTGCTTGTCAATGATAAATTTCTGTACCCTAAAACATTTCTCTTGACACTTATTATTTTAACCTGTGAAATATCCCAACCAAATAACTGATATTTAAGTCGCCAGATAGAGAATGTACTTGCTTGTCTATTTTTTTTAACTGTAGGAGACAAGAAAAACATGGAGGCAGTGTTTTCTCACTGCTCTTCCTGACAGTCTTCTTCATTTATGCCTTAGTGCATGGATTGGAGGACCTCGAAAAGAGAAAACCGAAGGAGCCGATTAGAAGGGCTGACATTGATGAAGTAAGCATAGCAATCTTGCCATTCAATCAAATATACATATACAAGTAGTCTAGGCCATTGAGGGTCAGATAAACATTTTGTTTCATATGTGTTAATATAATTAACTACTTTGGAATTAAACACATGTTGGTGATTTCTATGTCTGTAAGCCCTTTGTGATTTTAACTAATGATTCATGATAGGTAGAGAGATAACCAACTTTGTATGCATAGGTGTGGATATGCAGTATATATCCTGCTCATTTTTCAGGTCCACAAACTTCCAGAAGCACTACCAGACCCTTCAAAGAGATCCAAACGAGAAGTATATTACCCTAAGACCAAAGTCAACTATAAGTGCTCAAATAATTCTCGCAAAAGAATGGGTGAATCTGAATCTGAAGAAGTAGGCGGTAAAGGAGAATTTGAAGGAGAATTTGAAGGAGATTTTGAAGGCGAATTTGGAATTCAGAGTGTTGAAGGCGGATTTGGAGTTCAGAATGTAGGGCATGGAGTTGGCATCAACAGTGCAAGTACTTTAAGTGACAATGAAGCCAGGCAACCCTCAGAAAATACAGCGGTAACACACACTCCCAATGATCCAACAGGAAAATCCTCAAACGACACAACAGAAAATGCCTCTCGCAGTCATCATAGACCCGATACTCAGCCACAGAAAACTGTCAAGGAACACCGCAGAAAGAAACGCTTTCTTGTTGTCAATGATTGTAAGTTATTTTTAGTATATTACTGTCAGAAAACGCAGAATAAAAATACACCCCAAACTGAATACCACACATAACCAGAGATTAAATTTAGCTTTATGACATCAAACATAGGTCTGAAAAGAATTCGGCAATACCAGATTTTTTTCATATCATACTAAATTGTTTCACTATAAGATGAATTAAATATAACTGAACCATCTAAATTTTAAGACTATTTCGCAGGATCAAAAATGGTTATTACAAGAAAAGGAGGCTCAAGAATTATGACTATCATGACCAATTCAGTGATTCCCAAAGGTGATTTGTTTTGGATCAATAGATAAGCTTAACATATGAAACCCTAACAAAAAAGACCAAAAGGCCAAGGAATCAATGAGTATATATTTTAGCACTTTCCAATTGAGAGTGCCCCGTTGACAGAGTTTTACACCTCTCAGTTTAAGATTCTAGCAATTATATTTGGTCTGTCTGTGTCTATTTTTTTCCACCTTTTGCAATGGTCAGACAATTTGTTACTTTTTCCAAAACTATCTTAAGTATATTGCATTTGAGATAACTTCTGTCTTTCCAGTGAAGACCGTTGAAATATTTGGCCAGCATATCCTGCTGTGCAATTTTACATGCCAAGGGTTGTGTGGGACCAAGCCATACGACTGCTCCTGTGATACGGCATGTGAGAGAGAGATGGACTGCTGCATTGACTATGAAGCTAACTGCAAGCATAAAGATGCTGTCCCGGGCACCATTAACAAACTCATTGGTCAAATGACTGGGGCAGAGATAGAAGAAATCATTAAAGCAAGGAATTCATCATGGCAGGTAAAGCAGCCAGATATCAGTGAAAAATGCAAGGTTGTGCCATCACTTGGTAAAAAGTTTCATGAAATTATATGTAATAACCTTGTAGTTCACGACAAGTGCCCACCATCAGCAACAGACAAGAAACTGGTAAGGGACTGTACAAAAAATGTAAGCCCCAGTGAATTAACCTTCGATCATGTTATTCTAGTCAGAACTACAGCTAG
Source organism: Alitta virens (assembly GCA_932294295.1). Taxonomy (NCBI): domain Eukaryota; kingdom Metazoa; phylum Annelida; class Polychaeta; order Phyllodocida; family Nereididae; genus Alitta; species Alitta virens. The sequence goes on from OW028582.1 coordinate 18,985,448, forward strand.
TTTGTTTGCCAACAAATACTGTGCATTGTGTAATGGGGTAGAAAATAATGAGACTTCAAAAATACCTCTGTCATTTTACCACTCTGATCATTCTATGGAAGTTATTGCAGGCATCCTTTTTCACAAAAATCAAAGTGCATACAGAGAGCTTCTTCTCAACTACTTCCTCACAGTGCCCACGCCTGGTAAAACAGAAATGATCCTGAGGAAATTCAAATGTCATGAATCAAAAGTGGAATTCCCATCCTTAGCTGAACTCCGTTTCTATCGCCAATTCTATGGTCTTTCTTTTGTTTCTCAATCTATTTGTACAGCTAAAACAGACGATTTTGGTTGGCTATGGGAAATGCCCATCTTTTCAGTAATGTTTCAAGGAGCCGAACAGATTATAAACACTAGAATGCTTTCAGAATTAAAGTGCGAAAACCCTTATTACCTCGATCCAGTGAAAAGTGAGTGTGTTCTACGACCCTGCGGACTGAGTGGGAATGCATTGAAGTCGAACAGCAAGTTAGTTTTAGATACAATCAATAATGATACAGTTGAACACTCTGAGCATGCACCTGCTTGTAAAATAAGCAGCTACACCCACCCCATTAAAAAACCAAAGGAACAAACATACATCTCAGGTCGGATAAAAGATGTTGATCCACCTTATACACTTGATCACTACAGACACGTATACAAGGGGATTGACCAGATTATATTTGAACATGACACCACAACTGATGCTGTACTACTGTATAACATACCTTATGGTATAAATACAGTTATGTCACTCACCACTTCTGGTTCCCAGATAGAGGTTCTAGCACTGCAGGCAATAAATGCCACAGACATTGAAGTTCACAATATCCTAGCACAGGATAAAGTAAGCTGTGAGAAAGGCGGTTTAAAACAACTTCATAACCCTAGGGAAATAGTTCAGACAGAAAACAATAAACATTTCATAATTGATCCTGAGACTGACTATTGGTATGCCCTAGATTCTGTTGCTTACATACGAGAATATCAAGATAATATCTTTCCCATAACAGTCGCGAAAGTCTGTGAGCCCCCAGCTGCAGTCTGTCCTTTGATGAAGTTGCCACAAAATACATACAAAATGCTATTGGAAGGCCCTTCTGAACCTCCGCAACTCATTCTTGCTCCATTCGACTTTAAAGTGGACAGTTTGTATTTCCTCATGCATGACCATGAAGCATATATCTGCCGACACATATGGGAGAATCAGCAGTCCTCAGTGAAGTTGCAGGCTATTTTTTCCATGGCAGGATGTTTGGCTTCCAGTCTTGGTCTACTTATCACCATTGTCAGTTTCAGTACGTTCCCAATCCTTCAAACAACTTCCGGCATAGGAATCTTGCAGCTCAGCATCTCTCTGTTTTTGGCTCAAGCATCATTAATGACTAGTCATCTCTGGACCTTCAACCCTTCTTTCTGCTTGTTCATGGCTGCATTTCAACATTACCTCTGGCTTGTTTGTTATGTCTGGACTGCCTTGTTGGCTTTTGATGTATCCATCACATTTGCTGGTGGTTATATTCACTGCCAAATGGAACGCCGTACAAGAATTATGTTCTACAGTACTCTGGCCTGGCTGACTCCAGTGGTGTTTGTTGGAACTTGTGTCGCTATCTCGGAGTTGGCAGTTCCCTTGTATGGTACAAAACGTATGTGCTGGTTAGATGGGCACAATGGATTGGTTTATGGCTTTGCTGTCCCTCTGGTGTTAATTATGACATTCAACATATGCATCTTTGTCTGGTCCTCAATCTGTCTGTGCAGAACGATGCGTTTTGCTTCTCAAGTCAACAACAGTCGCACCAAATGGCAAGAGATCTTCATTCACATCAGGCTATCATCCCTCATGGGGTTCAATTGGATTGTTGGTCTCTTGGCAATGGTTCTTCACTCCAAGTCTTTGTTCTTTGCTTTCGATATCACCAATGCACTGCAGGGTTTGGCTATGTTTTTGTCTTTCACAGCTACAAGACGCACATGGAATCTCTGGTGTGAGAAACTAGGCAACACCAAGAAGTCGAAACATTCCACTGGCAATCCACCCAACAAGAGGTACAACTACAACCCAGAACAATGCAACAGCATTGCGTCCTCTAACAAAACAGAAAGCACCAACAATTCATTGACCCAGTAAACTGATTAGTAGGGAAACCAAACCATACAGCACACGATTTCACACTTAACAACAGTCTGAAATGTTTGTTGATTTAGCATCTTTGGTACCTTCAGGGTTGTGATTATTCCATTTTTGCAAAATGTGTAAGATACATTGTTTTTTCGACCAAAGTGATTCACTCAAATATGTATTCTTTGTGTCGGGGGGATGGGGAGGGTGGGGAGACTAACATATAGTATGCCTGGATTAGTTATTTCGAACCCACAGTTCATGTTTTTCTTTCACCAGTTTCTTGACATTCCCATCAGGCCATGGTTAATATCACTTGCTGTTCAGCACAAAATAATCCATTACTTACAGCAGCAATTATCTCTCTAGTCTGCAGCACTTTTGTTAACCATTTTTATAGACTGATCTTTTTAATAAATCACTCCACACATGACCACATTCTAAGGCAAAACTGATCAAATAAGGATATGGCTAGTATGACTCGGAACTGAATATTGACTATCCGACATCTTTGTTGCAGTTAAAATATTGCATGATATGATTGTTTATAGCTTAAGGGTAATATGTACTGAGGTTAGTGACACACAATTCAAAGTTTATTAGCTAATAATGAAGTGCCTAAGTTGCAGGTAACAGCCACAAAAAGAGCCATCAAGTATGTAAGGTACTTTGTTAGGAATGCAAATTGACAAGCAACCTGGTCACTACACGTGGTATTATTACAGCAAGATTCAAAGTATAAAAACTTGTCTGTGATGAAGGGCTTTTTAAGGACAACGAAGATCATGTCAAACTGCTACAAATTTGCAGCAGTTTTTCTGAGACCTTGCAAGAAAGCTGTTCTTCCCCATTCACCAACAACAGAAATCTTTCAAGGCTGACCTTACTGCAGTACCTTGTTGCAGCCCATGATGGCACCTATGATTGTACTTAAATTTAATGTAATTTTGCTGAGTACACTTATTGTAGAATATTTTCTTATTGTCATATTACAGCTATTGTCCAGAACTGTAGGTCAGCTGTGCTATTAAATAAACGCTGGCAAAACATCTCCATTATAATTGTATTGCAATATTTCTTGAACATCTTTCAATATGCACAGCACTATTTTGTGAGTAAATTTGCCTGTTCAAATTCTTTTGCTTAAGCATGAAGGCCTTGGTCAGATTTCATGGTTATATATAGTTCAGTGGAGCATATTCACATGCTTACCATGTAATATCACAAGCACAGTGATGTCACTGTGACATTTTCAATAGGAATGGCGTTGTCACTGAATTTGTTATCAATTGACATTATCGGACAGTGGGAAAGCAAGCACTGTGCAGTGTACGGCTATAACCATTTCAAGACTGTGACAAACATTCAACAGGAACCATCATAAAGTTCAACACTGAGATTCTGGTCAGCATGTGAATAGCATCTATTGATATATTACTTTGTACAGGTCAAATTTTGCCATGCATTCACTGTAAGGTCAAGCAAAACAATAAATATTGTGTCATACATTAGATTTATTAGGTCTGTGTCATATTTTCAGTTAGTAATTTCTGACCAAACACTGATACAGGCAAAATCTGACTTCTTGGCAATAATGTGATTTCAGTGTCGTTAAATTTTATGTTGTCTTAAACTTTATTTATTTAGATAAATATATGTTGCAAGCATTCATAAGTGTTCATTATTATTATTTCAGAGCTGTGTCAGTTTGTAATATGAGCTCATAAAAAACTTTGAAACAGATAATTAATATATGAGTAAAATCATGAACAAATTATTCCCAACAAAATATTGATGGAAGCGTCTTACCTTGAAAAGTACTACGTGGTAGCAAAATATATCCTTTCCAAGCAGGTTATCACGAACGTACTGTCGAGCTGCCTTTGAAATGTTTCTTGCCTGAAATTGAAATATATCAATTAGCATGCATCAAGGATTAACCAATGAGACAACTGATTTATATACGTATATCTAGATATATATCTAGACCGTTTTGAAAGTAAGTCAAATAGTTTGTATCAATTACCTGATCATCATTATCCTTTGCCCACTGTACTTTTTCAAGCAAATCGGAGAGATCATGTTTGAAAGGAACATAATGCTGCATCGGTCTGAGTTCAGAGTAGAAATGTTCATAATAATTTGAGTCTTGTTTGAGAACAAGAGCATCTCCTGCTAAAAGGTATGGAAAACGATAAGCAGCCACAGTGCCATCTACGTTGAGCTGGTATTTATACTGAAAGTGCCAAAAAAGAAGAAGAAGAATCTTTAATGCGACTGACGATTTCAACATTCACTAGGACCTCATAATTAAGTCTGTACATGTATTATATTCAAAGCCACCTTTATTTCAGACCACTTAGGGGAGTCCCAAAACTGTGATTATGACTAATAAGCATGATAAAAAGTAGAATTATGTCCACCTAAATATTAGGACCACTTCAGTCACTCACAAGGGTCATAATTGTGAAGTTCCACTGTAACTGTAGTTTGAACAACATGTTAAATTTTTTCCACTAACATATTCAGCCTAATAATTTGAACGATATATGTTCCCAGATGTTTCTTGCATGTCCTCCCACATTACTGATAGTTTTTCGCTTTTAATATATATACACTTTTTTGGTGACCCCACAAAATACCATCTCCGTAATTCACATTCTTCAGGGAACATAGATTGCCCAGCATGATTTAATGCTGGGTCTCCCACGCCCTCTGGCACCATGGGTACTGAACTGGAATGGCATAGATCTTGTCACATGAACAAAAAGCAAGTACCCAAATTTTCAGTTAGAATGTTTGGTTACACTTCCTCCTTTTCTTATCATGCTTATGATTAATATACAAAATGTACACATTTAATGCCTGGAAAGGACTTCTCAATAATGTAGCTAATTGCAAAGAACAAACACCATATTTCAAAGGTCAGAATATTAATAAGTAATGCATTTTACAGTACATGGAAGGAGAATAATTAAAATGCTTTCCTGCTGTCTTTTATTCTTACTTGGCAGAAAGCGTACCACAAATCAATAAATTCCATTTACTGGCCATTAGACATAATTCTGAAGGTTATATTAGTGGAAGTCAAATATATTCAGGCACACAGTTTTCTTATGACAGGTTGACTTATAGATGTATAAACCATTAACATTACTGAACAAAAAAAAATTATTACTTCAGAATAAAATATATTATAAGAGAAATAAAGAGAATTGAACTTTATATTAATTAGGACATTGCAAATGGAGCGGGAGCTTGCACAATACTTCAAAACTGATGCCAGCACAAATATTAAATTATTTCAATTTAAAAATAGTATATGTAACATGTTTGAATGTCAATAACTGAAGCTACTGTCATACAAATTAAATGGTACAGAAAATATATCAGATGGGATTTTACTTGTCCCCTTGGCAGATAAGTACTGTGTTTAGTTTACAAGATAAATAATATTTTTTTTCTTTGTACTGCTTTTGAAATTTTTCATACCTTGAAAAAATCAAAGAATGAAACATGTTGCTTCAGGTCTCCATATTCTTCTTTTTTGGGGAAGAAAAACATGTTGGTGAGCCGAGCATTGATCATTTCTGGATGCTTGTGAGACATCAGGACAAGGTCTAAGCGTTCTTGCCTACTGTCTCGGCCCCTCCAAAATGCCACGTCTGACTTGTTTTCCCATTTAGGGCCAGTGTTGGCTTGAACTGACAGCAGATCCAGGGAAACCCTGCAAATATCGTACTGAAGGTTTCAGAGCAATATTGATAAGTGAGTGCAATACTTTAAGGAATGAGTGTAATAGTTTTTTAAAGAACTGAAAGCAACAAAGATGCATGCAGTCTGCTGCATTGCAGCTGTTACATGATTATCGATACATAGCATTGACACACCTCAAACCTTTCAGTAAGTAAGCTTTTAGTTTGCACAGCAAAATCCATGGCTTTTCTTTCATACCCCTCAATGTACCATAATATAAACTCTGTTGTTTATATTATTCCAAATGGAGAGTTATAATTTTTTAGAAAATACATAAATATGAAAAAATTTATAAATGTCACCACAATTAAGTATATATACAAAATAATGAAAGTACTTGGGTTCATTGAGGTTACAACATCAGTTACTATCCATGATGTATGTACAAATAAATAAGGCAAAACTATTTTGGACCAGCACGTAAACTACAGCTGCACAGGCCATACAACATTGAAACGCTGCATTCACATTCATCTACTGTAAATTCTAACATTGCTATGAAGCCTACTTCATTTTGCAACTAGCTAACACAGCATTAAGATCAGTACTGCGACAATCGTCATGCACTACAACAATAAAATAATCGCCAAATTACAAGCAACAACATCTAAATCATTTGACAAAAAATTATACAAGCGATTCATGCAGTGTACTCTTTTGTATATCTTCTAGTTATTGTCATTATTATATTGTTAACTATGTACATAATGCATCTAGTCAATCAGATACCATGAGAATGTTGCTCTCGTTATTTCCAACCTCATGAAGTACACTGTACCACAACCAACTTAATGTGTGTTTATAATTGTGAGGCAACTGTAATAATAAGGTTTGGTAGTGGCACTAGTATGCATACTCCCAAAACATATTTTGCTCAAAACTATCTTTCTCTCTCTAAAGAAAGATGACATCAAGGCAATGAGAGGAAGGGTACTAGACTAGACTACTGTTTGCCACAAAATTGCAGAAACAGTCAAAATACACAAGCTTTATGTGCACAATACACTACTGTTTGCCACAAAATTGCAGAAACAGTCAAAATACACAAGCTTTATGTGCACAATACACTACTGTTTGCCACAAAATTGCAGAAACAGTCAAAATACACAAGCTTTATGTGCACAATACACTACTGTTTGCCACAAAATTGCAGAAACAGTCAAAATACACAAGTTTTATGTGCACAATACACTACTGTTTGCCACAAAATTGCAGAAACAATCAAAATACACAAGCTTTATGTGCACAATACACTACTGTTTGCCACAAAATTGCAGAAACAGTCAAAATACACAAGCTTTATGTGCACAATACACTACTGTTTGCCACAAAATTGCAGAAACAGTCAAAATACACAAGCTTTATGTGCACAATACACTACTGTTTGCCACAAAATTGCAGAAACAGTCAAAATACACAAGCTTTATGTGCACAATACACTACTGTTTGCCACAAAATTGCAGAAACAGTCAAAATACATAAGCTTTATGTGCAAAATACACAAATTGTTAGTATCATGATAACCATAAAATCAACAAAAAATAACTTACAAAAGGAAAAGATGCTAATAAGAAGCAAACTGTACTCCACTACCAAATAATTTGTTAGTCAAAAAAACACAAAAAATAAGCTTCAATGCACTTTTTCTCACCGACATGCTTTGGCAATACTTTGTTCAGAAGCCTGGTAAGTCGGCATTTCTAAAGAATGAGATACATTGTCACATCTACAAACACAACAATTGGTTAGTCATTAATTGTGAAAACAAAAGTACATTTCTACAAGGTGATGGCACTTGAAACTACTGCCAAGTTAGTATAGTGAGCCTGGCTGCCCAAAACGTTTCCAATTTTACAGCAGAAACGTGCCCAGCATGATAGCCTTAAAGGTGCCCTAAAATGCAGTATTTTTTATTTCATCAAAACGTTGAAATATATATTGTAAACAATCTTTCACCAGTCACTCTGCAATTGTGTGATTTTAAAACCCTAAAAAAATGCAAAATTAGAGTCGTCTCTTATTTAAATTTTTGGTCATATCACAATGCCCTCCAGCCAGTGACGTCATATCAGGATTTCCAGGGGTGTCAATTTCTCTTGACGGTTGGGGGGATGCAGGCCTATTTTGTCTGTCTGATTTTGACTTTCCCTCGCTAGTACAAGTAGTGGCAGTTAATGAGCGGACACTGGCCAAGAGGTAAATTAATGGTGGATCACTTATGCCAAACTTATAAACTTGTACTAATATGTGATATCAAGTGCAAAGCTGTTTAACAAAGCACAAATGTTCCAAAACAAAAGTATGTGAAAAAGGGTAATTTTCATTTGTGAATTTCAGGGGGGGGGGGGGGGGTGATTGCATTGATCATCCCCCCTTCTCAGAAAGTGGAGGGTATATATCCCCCACATCCCCCCCTGAATCGACACCCCTGAGGATATCCTATGATTCCTGTGAGTAGCACCCTGACAAGTCAAAGCCTTGACAACACAGCACCCTCAAACAGCTATACTAGGTCAAGTGGTGCATATTCATGACCACCAAGATCTGGTCCCACCTCCTGACAAGCCAGCTAACACATGTTGATGTTATAAACAATGATTGCACTGTCTCAGGGTTGTGGTCAACTGGCTAGATTGAGTTTGTGGTCAACTCTAATGATTTTCTGGCTAGATTTTGTCATTATTTTAGCTCTATCTATCTATCTATCTATCTATCTATCTTATCTACTCAATCAATCAATCAACTATCTATATAGCAATCAATCAGTCAATCAATCAGGGTTTGAGCTATATATCTGTATCTAATCAATCAATCAATCTCCAGGTTAGTTAGCTAGCTAGTGTTATAACTGACTCTAGGCCTATTTAATTATGACTTAGTCAAGTGTTATTTTTGAAGATATTGAGAACATTGGCCATCCATGGAGTGTTCTGGTGGCTCCATGGTATTTAACAGTTAAACCTGTTATTTTGAAAATTCCTTTAACTAAACATGCTAAAACACATGGCCTTATTGGTCAGGCTGGCTAAGACATCTGAAGCACCCTGCATATATATATTACTGCGTAGCAAAATCCACCAAATGCTACGCTGGAGATCTGATTGGCTGGTCATTAAAACTGGGTTGGATAAATTATAGTGGCCTGTGTAGGGCTTGTGGGCAGTGTAGCTGCATGGGAGTATGGTGAGTAGCAGCCAGCCAATAAACAACAGGTGAGCAGTGATGCTGGGTTGCATCATCCTTGCATCTTGGTCACACTTCACGGATTCCCAGGCATTTCAACCCTGGTCAGGACAATTAGTTCCTGATGTGACGTCATGCATATGTAATGCTGACTTGAGAATGTCAACTTTAAAGTCAGTATTTTAGGTCTGAATCTTACTCAATTAACCTAGGATTCGGTAAATTTGTATTTTTATGTATATTTTTTCACATGACTTATGAAACTGCACATTTCATTTCAGGGCACCTGGAAGTATTTCCAATAAAAATAATACATAATCATATATTTGAGTAATATTGTAAAAAAAACGTGAATACCAATCCTTGAAATTTCAAATGCAGAAGAAAGGGTCTCCAGAGAGTATGAGAACTGGGTATGAGTGTGTGAATATGTGTTACATACAGAAATGTACAATTATTATTCATATTTACATGTTCAGTCTATCTCAAATCATAACACCGGAAAATGCCATGCTTCTACATTCAATATTTACAATTCAACACTGTTAAATTGGCTTACAAAGTAGCAGGCAAATGAACTTTGTTTGTACAATGTTCACATCCTTAACTTAATGTTGACGAAGGACTAAGTTCTACATATGGATTATCAAACTTATATACAATTAAGTATAAAACATTCCAGAAACCATTATTTAATACATATATCAGTATCAAATCGACACCAAAAAAACTATACAAGTTAAAAATCCAAAACAAATATACAATACTATTTAAATAAGGAAAGTAAAAGAAAAGTATTTACCTTCCCATTGTTTCCAGTGTTGATTCAGTGACATCATACGTTGGCATGACAATATCACGAGTTTCCTTTGACCCACACCAGGAAAATATTGGAATAGGGTTTTCTTTGACTTTTCTTTTTTCTAGAGGCCAGTCACCCAAGTTAACAAAGAATTCTATATCAGGTAAAGTAACCTGCAAAGGGGAAAACACTATCCATAAGCATGATAAGGAAACAGTGAAACTTAAAAACAATGGGGAGGAAAAGTAGCAACAGAGGTAATTGTCACTGTAGTGACGTCATCTTATTGTCTTTTTATCTGCTACGTTAGTGCCCTGTGTAGGCTCTGTTACTTTTTCTCCCCACTCTTATGTAAAATGCAGCTTAGCAAATTTAGAACTTACTTTCCTTGTGAGAGAGAGAAGCATTGCATCCATGAACATTTTGAAACCGACATGTTCCCCATATGTACTTCTGTATACTTGATTATCTTTGACAATATAATGGCACAAACTGTGGCGCCCTTTCTGATTGAAGCTGAAACAAACAATAAAGAGTTGAGATTGAAGCACCATGAATGTGGACTTGTCTATGCAACCAACAACTGAAATGCATAGATTATTTATAACAGATACCAATTACAAAAGTCCTCAAAGCTGACAACTTTCGATGATTATATTCCTAGAACGAGAAACTTACCGACTGATGGCTTCCTTAGCAACCTTCTTCATGTCAATTTCATCAAATATAGCTAAGTCTTTTTTAATTTGAGGATAGCTGGCTCGACATTCATAGTCTTCCAACCATTTATTGAAGTCGGGATAAGGACAGTAGCACTTTTCTTGGTAAACTTGACCTGCAATTTTGTGTGAAACATTTGAATAACTTGATAATAAATAAGTTCAATTATGATTGTAGTCAAAGATCAAGATAGCACAAATCCAGGTAAAGACAATGTTGTAGGAGTAGCAAATTTTAGAAATCCGTCACACTTTTATAATTAATTTCACACTGTTTTGGAGCTCAAAGACTTTCATTTACTATGGAGGAAAAAAAAAGAAGATTGATTTAAAATGAAGTATGTACAAATGTGACAAATGAGCTTATATATATTAGATCACGTAAGTGGCTCTGGAATTCCTATTCCCCTCACTCTGGCTCATCTGAGAACCTTCTGGACAGTTGTCTCAAATTTCACAGAGTCAAGCTGGTAGAGGTTTATAGGCAACATTCGCGCTCACCTAGTTTGTATGGAGAGCCAGCTATTTGTTGTCCATTATAGCGTATTTCAATAGTAAATCCGTCATATGCTTGGTACAGTTTATATCGGACAATGTATGAGCCATCATGTCGATCCAAGGTTTGCAGCCAGGCACGTATTCTTCTATCTTTGCTGGCCGACACACTAACTTCAAATGCATTCTCTCCCAGTGACTCTGTGATGCTGAAAAAAATTTAGTCATATGTCTGAGATAAGGTTACACCATTAATTCCACACAAAGTCGTGCCATATGACATTAGACTTGATGTAAATCATCTTAATATTAACGGCGTATGCCTGCACTTATTTAAAATATAGTGACTCAGTGGCACAAAAGTTATGGGGGCGGGGCAGATCTGGAAAGCTGGTTCTCGAGCTATGAATAAGAATATTTCCTCATAAAGACTTTGAACATTTTCTTAACGGGTTGTTAAACTTAATCATATAATGCACCTCTCAAGGTTGTGGTTCGACACTTTAGTGTTACCTAGGCTACAGACAAGCAAAAAATTAACTTATTAAGTCAAATTAAATAATTAAATTAAATAACAGCAGTCTAATAATATTGTCATTGATGCAGGAGTATACCACACTATCCACTCACTTTTGTCCATTGCTGTCAACAGCCTGGATAAAAAAATATCGGGCAGGTAATGTTATTTCACCCTGCAGACCAGGGCCCCACACAAGACAGTTGGATGAGCTCACGTCGACTGCTTCACACAGATCAGAATGAATGTAGAAGAGAAGAAAAAGTGCTGCAGGAAGTACTCCTGACAAGACGCAGAAAACTTGCGTGCTCAACATGTTGCTGCTGTCGTCTATATTTCATCTGGGAGTCTACCAGCTATTTTCCAGCTTTCTAAGTCATTAATTCTAGCATTTTTCGGCCCGTGATATGACTAGGACAGTGTTGTGCCCACGTCTGTTGCCTGTCCTGGGATGTTTTCCGCTCAGCGACACCTAGTGGTCTTGCGATCCGATCGAGGCGCCACCATTGGCCGAACTGCCCCCCCCCCCCCCTTAGACTTTTTCCAACGTGCTGCTGATACCCCAAATTCAGGGGCGTCGATACAGGGGGGGATGTGGGGGATATACCCCCCATTTTTTGAAGGGGGATCAATGCATCCCGAAATCGAAAATCCTTTTTCTACACACTTTTCTTTTTTTGGAATATTATTTTAGTACAATTTAAATGCATCATAGTTTGGCATCAATGATCCAGCATTGTTTTATCTCTTGACAAGTGTCTGTGCGTTAACTGCAGCCACTTACGTGAGTCTGACAGACACAGTGCGACAGACTGAAGTACATAGGCCTGCATCCCCCCCCCCCCCCCGAAAAATGCTAGACTTTTTCCAACGTGCTGCTGATACCCCAAATTCAGGGGCGTCGATACAGGGGGGATGTGGGGGATATACCCCCCATCTTTTGGGGGATGATAAATGCAATCATCCCCCTGAAATCGAAAATCCTTTTTCTACACACTTTTCTTTTTTGGAATATTATTTTATTAGTACAATTTAAACGAATTAGTATTTCGTGAGAACGAAATAAAAAATAAAAAGTGCATGTCCTATCCCAGCCACCGTAGAATACTGTACACAGCGGCCTTTTACTATATATCCTATTATAGATCGAGTGCCGAAGTCCGCAAATGAACACTAATTTGGGCAGGGGCGTCGATTTCCATTGACGGGGGGGGGGGGGGGGGGGGGATGCAAGCCTATGTACTTCAGGCTGTTGCACTGTGTCTGTGACTTTCTGACTCACGTAAGTGGCTGCAGTTAACGCACAGACACTTGTCAAGAGATAAAACAATGCTGGATCATTTATGCCAAACTATTTTTAGATGCGAAATACACATAAATTGACATTACTCTAGAATGGCTCAACACACAATTATGTGGTACAGCTTGTTTTCTTCGTCTTGATAAGCGCTAAACAACGAGCTATACCACATATAAATACATTAAACTGTTGCTGATATATGGCCAGAAGAATTACTCAATCTAAATCAGTTGACCTGCATTCAACAGTCAATGATAGAATAACATATATAACACATTGTACAAGTGGTGTCAATTGTTGCCCCAAATCTGAGTCTAATACCAAGGCAGGCAGGCAGATAGATAGATAGATAGATAGATAGGTAGATTGATTGATTGTTTGATAAAAAAAAATATATATATATATATATATATATATAGATAGATAGATAGATAGATAGATAGCAGAAAGTGCACTTAGTGCAGCCCTTTTAGGCAAGTTCTTTCTCACTCACAAGGGTTGATTGATCAACTGAAAGAGAGGTTTACGTTACAAGCATAGACACCAAATACAAGGGAACATCTTCAAATGACATTCAGCTGAGAAGTTGCACATGAAGATTGCCTGGAATGGGGGAAAAAGCATCCTATCTTATCCTATCCTATATGCTATCCTATCCTATCCTATCCTATCCTATCCTATCCTATCCTATCACACTATATATCTTTATCTGCATACATATATTAGCTGGATCACTGTATTTGCAGAAGCTCGTAACAATATGCTACACCACAAGAAGAAAAAGATGAAAAAAAGGATACCAGGTTATTAAATCGAAAGAAAAAAAAATTGGCTGCAGTTATAAGCTTATAGGCCTACATAATGTAAGTCATGAAATCAAAGTCATTTGACCAGTGGAACTCCCTTGGGAGGGTCGCAACCAGAGCTGACCTTTTGGAGAGGTTTAGCTCTTGAAAAAATTTTGATAAGAAAAAGAAACTTATAACACTATTTAAGTTCACCCTTACTAAATACTAACATTAATAGTAAATAATTTGGCCTTAACACGCCGCAGAGGTGATATTCTCAACTTTTTCATTCCAACTTCCAAAGGGCCTTGGGGTGGGGGGATCTGACCCTATATCCCTCCCCTACGTGGCTACACCCCTTCCCTTCGGGAGGGGATAACAGTTTAGCCAACTCTCAGACTTCTCATCCATTTTGGAGCCATTTGCATGATTTGGTCAACTGGACATTTCACCTCCTCCAACTCACCGATTGCAAAAATCCAGCATTAGCTGGATCAAAAAGCTACATAGGACCTAGAAGTTAAATTGTTGGCATAAACTAAATTGTCCCAGTGGGGCCAGAGACAGAGAGCAGCTCTTCCGTTGGAAGTTTTGGAAACCAGACATGTCAGGCCCTGCACCAAAGTGGTGTTCAGGCTAACTTGCTGCCTGGCGCCATGCCATAGCTCTTCCACTATGTGAGGCTCCCCCATAAACAGCGTCATTTTCCCCTGGATCAGTGGCCACAAGGAGTCCTTCATAACTCAGTGCTTGTGATTCTAAGAAACATATAGCCACTAACGTACACCTAGGCGTATTTTCAGTGTGTATTTTCCTGCCTGGGCAAAGAGATTCTAATTGTGTTCGAGCGAAGAGCTGGTCCTGCTCGTGAGACGCACGTGCCGCATGCGCGCTCGATCTCGTCATTTCGCGTTGAGGACGCCATTATCGTGGAACGAGAGGAGGACGTGATTTGGTCAAAATATCAAAACTTGGTGGCCAAGAACATCTCCACAGGCTGCCTGTAGTAAGTATAGTTAGTGTTCAGGCTTGACAACTGCTGTGGAATAGAAAGAGACCAAGATATCGTCGAAATAAAGCCATTTTTACATCCCGTTAACCCTGGCCTCCATTTTGTTGCAAGATTTCGGTTAGCATGCATGGCCTTGTTCACATTTCAGATTCGTCTGCTAAATTTTCTGTTTGAACAGTAAATTTGGAATTCAAATCAATTTAAAATATCACTAAAAATTTTAAGATTAAGACAATGTGAAAAAATATGCAGGTATTTTGAATGAAAGTGATTTTTAAAGCATATCAATCTGTAAATTGTAATAAATCATTACATGTAAATGAGTTAACAATAATGTCATTAATATTATTACAGATGAAATATTTTACTGTGAAAAATATTTAATCTTGTAAACTTGATATTTTATTTTACATCTAGAGTCTGATAAAATAAATCCCCTCTGGATGAGGGCCTTTTATGGAAAGCTCATACTCATGAATGATCATGTAGATGTGGACACTGCCACCTATGAAATGAATTACAGAAACCTCTTTCAGTCGTGCTTTTGCCAGAAAACAATTGGTCCAATTTTGCTAGCATCGGGCCAACTCAAAGTATATTTTCAGGGTGGCCCTATTAAAATCGTACCTTCCTTTCTTTTCTAGCAAAAAATTTATGAAGAACTCTGAAATAGCACAAACAACTCATTTTGATCTGAAAAATTTTCTGACAGCTGCTTACATTGTATGATTTTTTTGTAGACATGGCAGAAGATGGTGAACTTGTGGATGGAGTGTCCTTAGTGGTCGGCCATTTGACCGGTAACTGTCATTTATTCTGTACTTAAATATAAATGTTGTTGTCATTAGTTTAGATACTTATTATACTTATTAAAATTTTGATGGAGATATTTTGCTTTTTTAGATTCAGATAATGGAGAGCCTCCCTTAAAACGTCCAAAGATTGAAGATGATGCGTTGAATCCTGAACAGTCAATCAAGGTATATCATGTCTATGCATATTTTATTTTCATCTCAAAGTGATTATGAAAATGTACATCAATCTATTAAATCTGTTTAATCTCTTATATATATTATAAGTGAAATATGAACATATTGAATTGAACAAAGAGATGGAATGATGAGTTATGTAGTAATTACTGTAATTAAACTGAAGTTGCTGTATATGTATTATATTTTTATTTCTTTTGTAGCAAATCTTATTCAATATAAACAAGGCCATCTGCCTGCGACTTGACAGCATAGACAGTAAATTGGAGATGGTCAGCTCTCGGACCAAGGTGCTGGAAGAGAAAGTGGAACAAGTGTCTAACCAAGTCAAAAATGCCAGTAGTACCATTGTAGCCAGCACACCTTTTAAGGCAGGGTATGTGTAGCATCAGTTATGTTTCTGGTAATTCATAAATAATTACACAAGTGAGGTTGTCTTGCGATCATATTATGCATGTTTACTTTCAGCCGATCTGGTGCTGTTATTGTTGGCCTGCCACAAGATAGAAATTCTCCCGGTGGTTTGAACAATTTAGATGGGTCAATGCATTCGTCCGTGCAAAATTTAGGACCGAATGTTCAGCTCATTACACTCAATTCAGAGGGTATGTGAAATTGTGATCACTGCAAAATTTAAAGTTTTCTTTGCATTGCTAAATTTTAAGTTTCTGCTGATTGGCTTCCTAAAATAATTTGTCCAATTTTGATTATGATAAATTTACAGAGGATTATCCAAGTGGGTCCTGGTTAGGGGATGAAACAAATCCAGAAATGAGAGTTCGAGTACCAATATCTCCGGGGTAAGCACTGTAGTTAGTTCATATGAAATTTGTTATATTGCAGTGGTGAGAACATTGGGAAGTATAAGGTATTGGAGTTCGTTGTGAGTGGGTCACTGGTGACCTTAATTTGATGGTTGCTATGGATGGCATTTAAAACTTGTTTGTAGCTTGCTGTAAGTTTCAGTTTATGATATATATGTACTTTTGTGAAGAAATTAAAATTTTTGCCTTATATTTTTCAGCGATCTCATTCATGTCCACTCAAACTGCAGAACTCCTGAAAAAATGGGCCTCACTTTGCTGGATTATCTTTTCGACAGAGATACTCAAGCCACATCGAATCTGTCTGGGATGGGAAAGTATGGCAAGAAACAGCTTGACCCTCTCATGATTTACGGCGTCAGATGTAAGTGTTATAAGTCATCCAAATGTTTAACAGAACTTTTACAAAAAATCTTTTATCTGTAAGCAATCTTTACTGTAAATTGTGGTCTCCCACCTGTTTTATCGATTTTGTCAATCCTTCCAGCCATGCTAATCCATTCAAATATTTAATGATGCCAATCTTTGAATCTATGTGAATGAGAAATGGTGTTATATTAGCAAACTTAACTGAAATTGATTTATTTCAACTGACCACAATCTCAGTTTCTTTGTGTTCTGGACTGTTACATGGACGGTCAGTTGAACATGAAATATAAACTTTTTTTGCCTTGTTTTTTCTCAGGCCATCTCATCCACAGATTCAATATCACAGAACAGGACTGGCACCGAATAAAGCAGAACATCGACTCCAAATGTAGAACAGCGTTCCGCAGGAAAATGAAAGGTCTGCCACTCACTGTGAAAGCTTTTCGTGGTAAAGGTTAGTTAAGGCGATATCGTTAGCTGTACCTTGCATTACCACGCATTTACTTTCAAAAGTCACAGATATTAAACCCATTGCAGTTGTTTATGATTTGTGTTTCTATATTTTGCTTGAGTTTGTTTCAAACCAATATTGCAAATTTTGTTTTTATTTATTAAAAAAAAAAAAAAATTGTATGGATTACACAATCTGTAAAAGTTTTTCATTTGGTCCAATTAATGTAAAATTTACAATGAAACCAATCATTGCAACAGCAGTTAACAGAAAACAATTTTCTGCATGTGTTCTAAAAATATCACATGTTGTTCCAACATGTTCTTTCGGTCAAGGAATTTGGTTGCTCTAGTTCAGTTACAAGCTCCAAGGAATTGTATATATAATAATTAATTATTCAGATGACAGTGCTTGCTGATAAATCTGCACAAAGCTCTTCTACTCAAGATATTATTTTCAATATTTGTTGGTAAAAATTTATTACATTTTGGTATTCCGATTTGGGCCAAATTTGTTAAAGTTAACCCCATCAATGGCGGTATCATAATAATTATTATTATAACATCAGTGATTATTTTCTGAATTGTAGTAATAACATTATATCTGTAATTATCTGTTCAAAGCAAATGCTTTCTCGCTACACAAATGTTTGTAGAGCTATTTGTTTATTTTCTATATCTGGCATCCTTGAAGCCCCGCCGACTTACATCCATCTAAACAACGCCAATTCCAATTCAAACCTTAGCGCCATTGAACTGGGAGCAACTAGTGATGACTCTCTTCAGGGCGAGAATGAACTCCATATACAAAGTGTAAGTGCTCTCTCTCACTCAAATAAATTGTATGATTGTAAATTTGTTATACTGACTTCAATGTTGCTAACTGCTTTTTGAACACCTTTAATGTATCAATTTTTTGCAATGGTTTGGAATGAATAAATCATAACATATATCAGGAAGAAAAAAAATCAAGAATAAACCTGTTCAATCATGCTATTGTGGTAATAAGGGATTATATGATATGCTTGTTTACCTAAGAAGGTTTATCTTGATGTCTGGTAATCAGAGTGGTGTGTCTGGTGAGGTGGACTATGGTTAATTGATAGGAGTCATGTGGAACTGCACTTCAAGATCACCTCTCCATGAAACACCTTGCTCTATAGGCCTGGAAATATACACTGTGAATGGTCTATAATTAATGGCATTGGTTTTACAGTATGATAGTGTGTAATACTGTGTAATACTGTGTACTGTGTATGTATTTTTCAACAAGTAAAAGTCCCGCTTATTTTCCACTTTTACTTTCAGGGTGACCTCGACCTAGCTCATGCGATCAGCACTTCGGCTGCCGCAGAAATCATCCAATCAGCCGCAGGGGAAATCCAGGTGCTTCACGCGACCCCAGAGCAAGTAGCTCAGTTGCAACAAGCGCACCAAATACAGATCTTACAAGGGGATGCGTCGCAAGTATTTGTAAGTATTCAAATACATTGGAATCTCTCAATTAGGGCTACTGAATATTAGCAACATCTCAAATGGCTACTAAAACCAGCAGTGGGAGTTGTCAGTAACTGCGCTTAACCATTGCTCAAAGACATACAATCAGGTTTAAATATCAAAGAAATATTTTTATAATGACATCACATTTTGATGACGTCGTATTGTGGTTGAGTGCAGTTACTGTTAACTCCCTCGAGTGGTACAGCAGTTCCCCATTAAGACCATATCACCGAGCACTTCTAATTAGTTTATTAAATGCATTCATTTTCCCGTGTCAGTTTCAATGTTCATTATAATATTACGGCATTAAATTATTTTGAAATATTTCTTGACTCATATTAATTTGTTAATGTTAATCTTGGTATCTGTGAATGACATTTTAATTTTTGTCTGTGATGTGTGAGTTTCATATTTAGTGGTCTTTGATTCAATGGATGCAGTAATTTGACTTAAGATAATTGTAATAATTGTTAGCAAAAATTGTAATCAGTCTGATGTCTTTCTACAGTTACAGGGTGGAGACTTTCAAGGGAAACGAATACATGTATTAAATACGGAAGGAGGAGTCATGACTGTGCAGCAAATACCTATTGGAGATGATGAAGAACAGTGTCTGGTATGATTCGTTTTGTGCTACTCTGATTCGGATGGGCACTTTCATATCTTGTCCCTTTATAGGGCTTAAGCGCTATGTCAGTTTATTTATTCATGGTAAATAAAAGTTGTCAAATTTCAGGTACCAATACCGGACCATACTTCCTGAATTAATTGCTTCATGAAATTGTGTATAAACTTGAGCATAAATGTTTTTCCCTTTATTAAAAACCATGCTTATTTTAGAGGCTTGTTAAAGGAAATGACAAATATAATTCGACTATAATCATCACAGGCATGCCTGTGATAATCATAGAAGACATAACAATGTAGCTGTCTTTTTGGATGTAGAACAGGTTAATCCCTATTATAAAAATACATCAGAGGGCGTTTAAGTCAAGCTCAACACATGCGCCACAAGTGGCTGATCTTGGAACTATGAATAATAAAATGACTCTAATTTATGTTTCAGTTACAAGATCAGGAGGGCATTCAAGTAGCCGTTTCCATGTCCGATCGAATCCATGTCGTTAACTCCGGTGGAGGTGAGGACATCCAAGAACTAAGTGAGGCCCATAATACATCGGGAGACTTAGACACTGATGCAGATACGGAGACAGAGCAATAGCATTTCATGCTGTAGAACATTGATCAGATATTTGGTGTGTTATTGCACCAGTACTTTGATCTTCTTGTTAATTTGGACTACAATAGTCTCAGATGTTTAATTTATTGTATATACTTAATTTATTTTCTGAATTTTTGTTCAAAGAGTATTCAATGTAATTGGTTCAATGTTCATAGGAGTGCATGATTTTGCTCCAGCATCTTTAATGTGGTATTCAGACAAAAAGCAGCAGGGAAGGATTTATATTTGAAACCTTGTTCAACGAAGTAAAATATTAATAGGAATTATATTCAATGAAGAAGATGTAGCAGATGAACAAATATGAATTTGTTTTGTAATGAATTTACATGTGATGATATAAGACATGTGAGGAAATGGATTGCTATGCATGTAACAGAATTAAACTTAATTAAATGATTGTATTGTTACCAAGTTAATGACCTTGAACAAATATAAATTTGCATGTTCTACAGTTTGTTGACATGAATTAGTTATAAGCTGTTATGTTATGGCAATTTTGTTCATACGTTTTCGCTGTGGTTGAATTTGTTATGATAGAGATAAGATGCGCTATGAGACATTCCAATTCATTGAATAGAATACAATTTGTATGTAATAAACTGTTTTTGCCTTACTCAGATATTATGAGCAGTTTCTCATTTATGAGTTTAAGTACTGTAACAAGAATAGTATACCAAAATTCAGTGGGTCATGATATATTATGGTCAGACATCTAAATTTTGTGTAGTGGAACATGTTTAGACAGGAAGTATAGATCTATTTCCCACACTTTATGTACTCTAGGGGTTGCGTTAGTATATATATATATATATATATACAGATTCCATATATATATATATATATATATATATATATATATATATAGGAATGGAAGTGTGGTGGACAATATTACTGTGAATTATGTAATTTTGAAGTGCCTGAGTGGATAGTTCAGGTTCAAGAAAGTGCTACGCCATTAAAGCATGTGAATGTCATCTAATATCACAGATTAACCTAAAGAAAATGCTTCACCATAATAACATGTGAATGTCATCTAACATTATCGACGATTAACTCAAAGAAAATGCTTTACTGATATGGCATATGAATAGTTTGTAATAAAATCAATTTATGGAACACTTTTGTTAGAGGGAGGGGACCTTTGTCAGCAACAGCATGGCTGTCTTAGATGGGCCCTCCTGATCTTATTTGTTTAACATACTTTTTCATGTACTTCATTTTGCCATGATAGAACATGTCCGCTAGGGTGTTCAATTCACCCTCGCACGCCAAGGGATCGAGGATGCACCATTTTTTGGGTGTTGCTATGGACACTGCAGATACAGTGGCTACAGATTAGTACACAATGACAAAGTGAATGCCTTTTTGTCATCAACTACTGCAGATTCAGTGCTAGGGGAATAACCTAAGGGCCATCTTTTGGTGATCGAAAGGGCAATATGGCCCTCCTTAACTAGGCAAACATTAGACCATGATTAGTTCATTACTGTAAATTTGGTCTTTCCAAAAGACTGTGCACACTTCTTTGAACCCCCTTCACCCGGCCAGGGCCTCCGAGCATGGCACCTAACTACGAAGGCGAAGAGTCAAACCTCTCTAGGTAAGGGACTATAGCTTCCTGGTGAAGGGGTCAACCATTTAGATAGGGACCAGCCTTCCTGCCTAACTTGTGAAGTTCCCAGCCAACCTTTCTATAGGTAAGAGGCCTCCTATCTACCAGGTGAAGGGGCCCACCTCTGCATGCTTTATTCTGTTAAAACCGAATTTCATATAACCGTGTAGCAATTCATTCTACATGATTAAGCACAAATAGGCATAATATAATGGTCATATTTGTTCGAATTCTTTATAACTACCTTCTTTACACATATCTGGTGAAATAAGGTCCATATCTGCATTATTATTGGCTGGTGTTATAGTCCAGGCCCCTCGATCCCAGTTCCAGAGTACCTTGAAAATGTGGCAAAAAAACAACTATTAATTACAATTTTAATTACAAGGCATACTCCCCTTCATATTGCGCCCCCACTTTTACATACCTGGATCCGCCCATGACGTACCTCCATAGAGAGATCACCCCCTCCCCCAGGGCATTACAAACAATAATGACCCAGCCTGGGGTGACCGAAGTTGGGCAGATTTAGGTCAGTTGTGGCGCTAGATGCTCGGATTAGTGTACAAACAGATGCACAGGCAGCAGCAGCATAGCTCAGCATGGACAGTTTTGGTAAATATGTTGTTTTCTGACTTGTTTGTTTTGGCAAATGATGTATAACCATAACAATGCCGACTGCTACAGCTATAACGGGTAACGTCTTTATTAATACTACATTTTATTATTTAATATAGAAGAAAGCTATATCGTTCATAGAGTTCTATGGTTTGTTCTTGCCTAATATGTTTTTTCTCCAAGTTTGAACTTTGGAACACCCTGAGAACTTTATTCAGCATAAAACGCCTTTTATTACCAATGCTGCCATGCATGCTTGTGACAGAGGCCATGATTTTTACCCAGAGCTCTATTTACACAAAACAGACTGTTTACAGGCGACAATATAATATTTATACATGCAATCAAATGTGGGACCATGCATGCACCTGGCTTGGAACCAAATTGTCATTTGAGAAAGAGAACCCTCACATAATGGCACATATAGTGGAGTTAAACTTGAGTAGAGGCACTTTTTTGTGTCATACATAACTGTGTGAATGTATCAGTGTAAAATTGTATGAACCATGTGTCAAGAAAAATAAAATAAAACTTAAACTTAAAACCTAAGGGACTGGATAAATTTGGTCGTTTAGACTTTAATAAAGAGGTGTAATAATCTCAGGGGGTTAGAATATAGTGGTCGTTTACAGCAGGTGGTCGCTCTAAACAGGTGTAGGCCAACATAACTCAACATGTATGTGATACAGAGAATGATCTGATGACATCCACCCAGGAAAGGTACTCTTTGAACAAAACTAATATTATTCAAATGATATAATAAACTTATTAAATCTTTCTTTCTCACTCTCAGGCCTAAATGTGACTCTTGTCTTATTAAGAGATATTTGGAGTAGCCAATATAGGAAGGTATATGTTGAAAGAAGTTTTAGATTTATTATACAATACCAGATAAACACAATATGGTGCATCAACTGATTTACAGAACTGGCTTGCGAAGCGACCCGAAGCAGTCTGTTTGGGCTATTAAGACCACTGTACATCCAAAATTGAGGAAAAACTGTTTTCTGACCCCTAAAAAGTTTCTAAATGACCAGAAACTATTTTCTGGTAGAAGTTGCTCAAAGGGCCAGAATAAATACTTCATATTTTAATTAGAATGATCCATTGAAATTACATTGTAAACTGCAAAATTTAATTCTTCTAATCTTAGTTTATCCCCACAGTCTTGTAATCATTTGAGTAACCTCTAAATACTAATTTTTAAATTTCAAACTTTTTCATTTTGGACTACCTTAATCCAAGTTAAGTACATTATAATATTTACATATCACGTGTGATTGTTAAATTGGTAAATGGATTTAGGTCAGGATACATTGTTTACGTAGTTTCCATGGCAGCTGACTCCAGTTGAGGGGTTGAAATTCCAGGTTAATGGCTCAGTATAATTAAGCAATTATCAACTGACCCCTTGGCAGTATCATGGTGATTTAGAACAGTGCAATATGAAATGCCCAAGTGGCGCCGTGTCAGTGAACAGGTTTTGGGGATTTCTATCAATTGAGTCATGATTAGCTTTTGTCACAGCAGAAGTAATTGTATATAGATAATTATTGTCCATGTTACACACTGACCCTTTGGGTGGGGTCTTTTATTTGCCTCAGAATAGACACTCACTATACAAGGCACTATTGTCCTTTCATATACATGAACAAGTAAACAAAAAGTAATGCATAAATATTTGAAAGGACTGGGGACCACTTTAGGACAAGATTTTGTCGTTATCAAGTGGCCCTCATGGATGGAATCTCTATCTATCTATCTATCCTCATATTATGTCCTGGTATTTAAGAGCCACTGACAGAAGAAATCGAGCATAAGGTGATAAGTGACATATTAGCAAATCCATTGATAATTTGCTGAATTGGTGGTGGTGGTGGATTAGGGCTTTATGTCCTGTATTTCTACACCTGATGGGCTAATTAGGACAGGTAGGGACCATGGCAGTGAGATGAAGGATGAAACAGCCATCCAACATAGGCTTGACAGGGAATTGAACCCAGGACCCAGTGGTTGGAAGCCCAGTGCGCTACCACTGAGCTAGGCCCCCACCTCAATAATTTGCTGAATTAATGAACTTGGTATGATAACATCTCTGATAAAATCTTAGATCCCTAGTCCTAATAGTTGCCATGGAAACAGGGTTTGTAATATTTGCCCTCTGGAGGTCCAATAAAACCAAAAAAGAGCAGTTTTCAGTTTTTTTTATTAATACATAATAAGATGCTAGGGTAAAAATAACCAGCCATAGTTTTCGTATGAATCATCTTCTTTTCATGGAATTTGTCTCCTGGTCTCATACTATCTCTAGAGAGCAGCAAGAGAGTTAGACTGGAGGCATGAAGCAGACATCATGCGCACAGAATGTGAGTGACCAAAAATCAGGAAATTTTCTAAGTTGAGTTTTTCTTATGGAGATCTTCACCACAACAAACCATTGTATATTGACCCTTTATCAACACATTTCCACCAAAAAAAAAATGTGTGGCACCCATAAAAATAAAATTGCTGTCATCTTTAGTAATATAAATTTGTTTCCATTTTGTTTAACCCTCGATCAGCAAACAAAGTTCAAACATTGCTAAAAGGTAGGACTTGGTGAAACAGCCCAAAATATTTTATACCGGCTACCATGGCAACCACTTGCATCTGAGCCATAATATTTTAGCAATAGTCTTTGGTACCATAAAACTACACATTCTGAAAATTTGAGCAAATACCATGGTTTACCACTTATCTAATATTTCCATATTTGATCGATTTTCTCTGTCAATGGCTCTTAAAAGAAACCAGTGGTAGCAGTGATGAACCATTGGTACTGGTGTGAGCTCTGAACTCTTAGTTTGTCTAACATTTCCTTGAGGATGCTTATTACGCTTTAGTTCTACACGTTAACTTGTTCTACAAGTTAACTTGTAGAACTACAGATTGGGTGCACTGCCAAGGACGAGTTACCAATTAGGAAGGAAAGGCTGTAAACTGTAAGGCATTGAGAAAGAAAGAAAGAAAGAAAGTGCTACTTTTATTTTACACGAATGCGAGTAGGACAAATGATATATATATAATAGAAAATAATCATGGAGACAATAAAGTTCCTCGAATGGCATAAGTTACTCTGAATATAATAAATGTATTTCTTAATTTAATTTTCGATATAATGAGTGTCTCCTAGTATCAAACAGAGGTCTGGTCTGGACTCCATTGTACTAAATCTGCCTAACAGCAAAGTTTACCCTAATTTCTCCAAGGTTTTCCAAAACACTAAATCCAGATTTTATGTCAGTGCATTTAAACTGTTTTGTATTTGTTTTGTTAATGGATAATTATGTTTGAAGGAGAAAAATTTGCATCATGGTAAGAGTGCAGACCTTTTGCCTGACTGCTTCATTGTCATCATGTAAACATGTAGTTTTTTTTTTGTGGACCTGTTCATGTGGATACTGGCACCAGCTGTGACATTGTACACTAACAGGCCTAATACCTAACACCAACAGGGATAATTTATACCATCTAAAATTACCTCAGAGTAGCACACAAAAACAACACGCAGCATGCATGGCCAATACAGTGTACTTAGGTTTCTCACTAATTAGACTCACATGGAAACATAAAAGCGTAGATGTTAAGTTATTAAAAGGTCTTATGGCAGTCAATAGGACTTGGTGAAATAATTTTTCATATAACTCGTAGTCTCAAAATAACTTTGAATTAAGTTCTGAGACCACTAGTCATCATTATTGTTGTAAATAACTTTGTCAATGATAATAATAAAAAATCATACATTTCAACGAAAAAAAAAAAATCGGCTTGTGCTGTTTAAATTTGTCATTTATATAAATAAGTCCAATGATGTATCATTTTTAGCTGTGCATTTTCAATATAATTTATTAAGATATCAATCAGTTAAATATTACAAATTAAAAATGTGAGTTGAGGTTGAGATAAGGCAATGTTTATGCAATTTCTGCCGAAAGACAGCGCTTGTCCGGTGCGTAGCACTGGTCTTTCTGATAACTGACGCAAAGCGTCAAGGGATAACGTAAAAAAATTATCGTTGAATAAGCGTCGCAACGCCGTTACAACGCTTGTTTAGTACTTTTTACGAAAATAGTACCTTCTGCAGTGGGTGGAATTCCATAGTAAAGTTGTTCAATTTCATGACGTTAGTAGAGTTTAAGTCAAAAGAAATCGTCTGAACTAATTTCACAGTGAGTGGCTTCTTGGAAGATAGAAATAAAGCTTAGTAATCGCACTACTTTGTATGCATACGACGCGCGGAAGCATTTCCCTCCCCGAAATCTGTTATGAGAAAAGCCGGTGCAGTGCACCGGAACGTAGCACCGCCTTACGGAAGAAAACGAATGTTTATGTCCATTAAATAGTGGATTTTCACTGAAGGTTCTCTGTATTTCCACTAGGTGGCTATGACAGAATACTGCAACTCCATTGGCTGAAAAAGTTCCCGCCATTGACTCTGATTGGCTGAAATAAAGTGCATCCTTGCAGCAGTATTTTTTATTGCATTTTAATATATATTTGGCATCTTATCATTTAGTGGATTTCTGTCATTTCCCAGAGAAAGTCATATTTATGGAATCAGTTATGACCAACTATGTCTGAAAAGCAAAATGAGTAATAAGAGGAGAGGAAAGACTTATGTCTTGCTGAATTCTCAGTTTTACCCCCATCTGGCACATGTTTATCCCACAACACCAAATCAGTCCAAATGGACCTATGCTATTTTCATTTTTTCCCAGACTGCAACAGGGCCAGATTACCACTTTATATGTTGGTTAATGACCTAACACATGTTGGGCTTGTGGTTTCACCCTGTCCTAATCTTTTTAACTGTCTTTAAATGGTGTTCTGATAGTCAAGTCAGCGAAGCCCCCTCAAAAACTGCTGTATGCTGTGTTTCTCTGAACCGACAAATAAGGCAACTGTATACGAGTTTATGTATAATTGTCTTCTGGGTGATAGGTTTCTGGTTATAGTCTAATAATCACAGTACTTGTAAACATTATAGTAGGATTCAAAATAAATGTTCACCTGTTTTTCAGTCACATTTGCCACAAATGGCATTACATGGAGCAGCACAAAATGGACAGCAATGTTCGCAACAATTCAAATCCCAATTTTCTAGCTGTTAAAAACACCTCTGGGAATTTAGAGAAATAATTTCTGCTGCTTCTTGTGACCGTAACAAATGAATAATTATAACAAAAAAAATTATCATTGCACAGATAAGGAATCTGAAGTAAAATTGCACAGAGAAGTGTTTTTATGGATTAGAAAGTTGAGCTTTGACCTTTTGGGAGACATTTATATCTATTTTGTGCTTCTCTGTGACATTATACTGACATATATGTAAAAATGAGACCAAAAAAAAACAAGTGGACATTTATTTTGGTTTCACTATAATGCTTCATTAAATTCTTTCAGATAATGACCTCAGAGTTCCCCAGCTGCGGGACATCAGAGTGTTGGACCCTGACCACCCTCGACATTACAATCGTCCGGTATCTGAGATAGAAGATGCAAACGACCATAGATACAATGCTCCTTCTACACTCAATCTTGTGCCTCAGCGGACAAGACCTCCCACGAGAAGTCGCAGCAATGTTGTTCCCTGGAGTTGCCGAAGGACCTCACACGGTCGATACCAGATCATCAGTAACATCTTGATTGTCAGTTTTGCCTTTGTTCTCAACTTCACAGCGTTTCAAAGTATGCAAGCTCTTCAAAGCAGTCTGAACAGAGACGATGCTCTTGGGCCGATAAGTCTAAGCGTCATTTACGCAACTCTTATCCTGTCTGCACTTTTTCTTCCATCGATCATCATTGAGAAGCTAGGATGCAAGTGGACCATGGTCTTCTGCATTGTTCCTTACATTGCCTACATGGCAGCCAACTTTTACCCCACCTGGTGGACCATCATCCCAACCGCTGCGATCCTCGGAATTGCCGCTGCGCCCCTTTGGACTGCGCAGTGCACCTACTTTGCTTTAGCTGCCAAACAATATGCCACACTCACATCAGAGCCTGCACATGTTGTTAAAAGCAGATTTTTTGGCATATTTTTTACAGCCTTTCAGTCAAGTTAGTTTCACTTTTTTAACTTTCGTTATGTAGCTCTCAAAATCACTCATTTTTGCAGTACTTTTTCCATATTGGTAAACTGGGAAGTGCCACTTTCCGCACTTTCAGAATGATTTTCTATTGAACTATAAAAATTACTTGATTTGAAAACTACTAATGAATTAAATGTGTACTTGTCCTTTTCTTTTGCAACTTACCATCCATATCTTGCTTTATTTCAGCGGTCATCTGGGGCAACTTGATAGCTGCCTTTCTCTTGCATGAGGCGCCTGACTCCAATGACCTGTTTGCTGGTGTTTCAAAACAGGGCACCCAAAAATGTGGAGCATTCTATTGCAGTGAAAAAGATGTTGCAGGCAATAGTAATCTGGACAGGCCCAACATTATAAAAGTATGCTACCTTATTTTCCCTAAACTTACATTATAATCTCACAGAACTGTTGGCTCTATCTGGATATGCAGAATGAACATAATCGCTGGATGGAATACTGCTGATGTGATCTTGATTGCTATTTCTTGTGTACCATTTTTAGGTTTACACTCTTTGTGGCACCTATGTTGGCCTGGGTGTTCTGGGGATGCTGACTATTGTATTTCTGCTGGACAAACAACCTTACGAAGACCCAGGTCTCCTGGATGACCTAGCAATGGTTCGCTCTCCTTCGAATTTACAGCGTTCCTCTTCGCAGAGTTCTCGTTCTGGTGTTGTGACTGCTTATCTTGGCAAGGTATGATAATTTAGGAGCCTCATATTTGGGGTCATCCACAACTTAATTGCCCTAATTCTTGAACATACATTTACATTATGTATGTATCTGTAATGGTAATCATAGGTCAAAATTAAATGGTGTGATGGGAAACTAGTTTGTCCTATTAGGTAATTTTGTATAGTGGAACAGTATGTACCTATTAATTAACCTATTTATCACAACCATAGTATAGTGACTGAAAAAATGTAAGTACTAATGTATGTGGTTGGTTTTGCAGCCGGAGTCACCAGAAGAAATTTGGTACCCGGGTAGAGGTCGGCCACAAATGGTTCAGAAGAAGACTTGTCTACAACGGTAAATTAAATTAAACATAGATTTGTATATTTATGGACATTTCCAAAAGGATAAGATTATAGGTTGCTTTTATTTTTGCAGTTGTGGTGACCTCTGTGCCTTGCTGCTGCAAACGGTGTATAACCTCCGTTATTTGGACCAAGTGCTTCTCATCCCCATTACCGTATTCAGTGGACTTGAACAAGCTTTTCTTGCTGCTGATTTTACCAAGGTAGTGATTGTCATCGCACTCTTTCAAAATTGAGGCTATATGTGAATCCCAATTAATTTTGATGTCAGTTTGAAGTTCAGAGGAACAGATAGTCCTTACCTTTAAAAGTATAATGTCTTGTGGAGGGATTGGTGATAATATTAAGGTTGGTCATTGTGTCAATAAAGCCTTCAGCCAAGAGCAACATCACTTTCAAGTAGAAGTGTGATAAACCCATTGGTTTGGTATACTTTAGACATAGTAAAATATCAGTCAAGTGAAAGGTACATGAGGTTTATGCATTGTTTGTTTAAAGTTTTTTATTTAAATGTTCACAATTTTCCAGATGTATGTATCATGCAGCCTGGGTATCTGGGCCATTGGTCTTGTATTGATTTGTTATGGAGCATCTGACATGATTTGTTCCTTGCTGGCTGGCTACATAATGAAGTACACTGGGAGGCTACCAATATTTATTGCTGGTAATTAAATACTTTCTTCTATGCGAGATGTTGGAAATATCCTATTATATGTTTTTGATATTACACATCTGCCATATTTGAATTTTACTTTATTATTATGAAATGTCTCTTGAGTAAACTAAACTACAAAATCATGTTTATTTATTTTTTACGTGTATTATATGTCGGTTGTTATTGCATTTTACAAAGAGGTGCAGGTCAGTAAAGTTGGATACATGAACAATGTCTGCTTGTACTGTCCAATGATAAATATATGTTTTTATTTGCAGGTGCTTTGGTTCATTGTGCTTTGATAGTCTGTCTTTTTGTTTGGCGACCAAGTTCGGATCAGCTTCTGTGGTTCTTTCTTTTGGCAGCTTTTTGGGGTTTTGCTGATGCCATATGGCAAACTCAGATTAATGGTAGGTAGATAACATATCACACTTCCTATTTAAAATCCCAGTTTCTCTTGGGCCTAAGACCAAACAGACATGGCTATGATTTTCTCTAATCTTCTTCTTTTTTTGCAGCCCTCTACAGCATTTTGTTTGATGATCGAGTTGAGGCAGCTTTTTCCAACTACAAACTCTGGGAGTCGACTGGTTTTATTATCTCATTTTTGTACAGCAGTTACATTTGTGTTGCATACAAGGTCATCATACTTCTCTCTGTTTTAACACTGGGCATGCTTGGCTACATGATTGTAGAATTTAGAGCAACAAGAGTGCATACGGAAAGACTTTTGGACAATGAAGTCAGTGAATCTGGGAATGATAGCCGGTTTTAAAAGGAATCTCTGTAACTGTATATCTTATGACAAAAGGAAAAAACAAAGAAAGAAAAAAACAAATCGGTTTATGAAAGGTGGCCAAATGTACAATACAATTTATCAACCAAAATCAACAATCACTTAAATATGCAATGCATAGATATTAATGTAAATAGCCTACAGTAATTTGTAAGTCATTTGTAACAATTTACTGTTCAAACTCAAAGAGCAGATCAGTTGCTTGCTGTATATTATTTTTGCCAAATTTATTGTTGTATTATTGTTAATACATTCATTGGACATGTGCTCTAGCTTTTTATGGCGGGTATGCGATTGGGTAGGGAATTTAGTTCGGCTGTGCTCCGGCACGTATTTTAGTCTGCTTGGTGTCAAAGGTCAAGGTCGTGCAGCAATTTCCCCGGCCTGACTTGGATGTTCAGCGCATTGAATTTATTCTGCTTTTGTTTGAGCTAAGAAGCATAAAAAGTTGATAACTTCACTAGAAATGGCAGGGAAAGCAGGACAAGATAAAGAACTTCAAGAATTTCTGCTCGTGGAGCAACAAAAAGCCAACTTGCAGGCTCAAATTCACCAGCTGACAGACACGTGTTGGGATCTGTGTGTTGACAAACCCAGAGACAAACTGGATTACAAGAGCGAACAGTGCTTGTCGAACTGTGTAGAAAGATTTATTGACACTACTGTGTTGATAACACAAAGGTTTCAACAGATACTAACCAAAGGCCTTCAACAATAGTCCTGGAGTTGATTCAGAATGGACCAACGATTACTCAGCTCTGCTTGTTAAATTTGAGTTACATCAGAAGAATGTGTGTGACTGTGTTGCTGCTTTGGACTATATGACCTTGAGGACGAGTGTGTTTTTGAATAGACAAGAAATAATGCACAAATGACTGTTAAAACAATATACTTTTACGTGTAATTAGTGCATGTTTGCCCATGAAATTGTACTGTGAATCTATTGCTATTCTCATGATTGTATATTCATAGTCCGATGCCAAGGGTTTTATATGAAAACATGTCACAAATATAAATATCTCTGAGAGAGGTTTTATATGCAATGAAACGGTGATGAGTTGTTTATTTGTTATCTACCATAGTGTGGTATTGACGCCATTGCTCTATGAAACTGACCACTATATGACAGTTTTAAAGATTGGGTAATGCAATGATGTCGCCTGGCCGCCTCCCTTCCACCCCTTACCAAAATAGGACAATATTAAGGACCAAACATTCTCTAATGTGTGAATTTGCACAGTATAATATACATACCGATGGAATGGTCAATTTAAAAATGGCATTAAATTTTGGATCACCATAGAGGTCATGTGGCGTGCGTAGGCATCAAGAGACAGGGGCTGTGGGGCTCTTATCCATTACAGTCTCCCCCTCCCATTGCCAATCCCTTGACTAAGTTGATTTACGCCCCTGCAGGTCTTTGGAGGCTCCTACGACACTGATTTTATGAAATATTGTCCCTGCAACACTAAATTGGTTGAGACTTGTATTCCTATAGTTATTTGCATTACCCAGCAGGGGGAGGCAGGGGTGCAGCTTTGCTGGCCTGCAATGCCACCTACTGACTGGTTGGCCTAACATCAGCCAATTATAGACTTGTCAGCTCTGCTGAAGGTCCCAGGTTGAAAACCTGGCCTGGGCTCATAATATGAGCTACATCTCAGCTGAAAGTCAGAGGCATGAGATGTTAAATTATGGTGCCTTAAAGTGGGTGTCTTTGATGAGGCATGTAAAAGAACCACCCATGAGGTAAATAACATGGTGTGGAATCCCTTGGTCACATAAGCTGGCTGAACTTCAAACCATGCAGTAGCATCTAGACCTAGACATGCTTTCTGTTGGAATTATATGGCTAGTTCTCGATCTACACACTATGACCAGATGACCAGGCAATGGCAAAGAGGTGCATAGCCTTAGGTCTGGTGCTTGTTAATTACAGCTCCCTTTTTGCAGTCTCTCGACTTCAGCCCACCTTTTGAAGGCCTTTGAAGTTGCTACATCGCGGATGAGTAACAATTATGTAAAATGTTACCTGGTAGATATATGGTATTGATTTATAATCAATTTTTGATCGATTCTTGTCTGGGTTAAAGAAAAAGTGAAAATATAACAGTTTATTTTTTTCCCAAATTTATTCACAAAGTACAACATTCACACATTGCACTTGCAACATACATTTTAACATAGCACCGCAGAAATTTGGCATGAAATATTTTACAACTTAGAGACAAACTCTATAAAGGACACAGAAGGAAATTGAAATTTACAGACTAAAAGACAAGCTTGAAAGTCTTCATAAAAACATGTGTCACCTTTGAAAAGCTTGAAAAATACTTGACTAGAGTGTGGCAAAGGATAAAATGATTCAAAGCTACATTACGATAGCAGAACTTGAAAAAATTCGGTAATTTGGCTGTGTTTTACAGATAACTTTAGTTGAATTAACATTCTTGCTAAGAATCACAAAACATCAGTTGATTTTTTCTTTTAAAATGGAGATTCACTGAGAAAGCAGCAAAGTTGGTACTAATCTAAACACAGCTGACACATCATTAAGATTCTTTGGTTCATAAATTGAGCTCATATGTGTATTGTTTCCCCTCTGAGCACATTTTACCTGCCACTGCAGAATAAATCACATTTTGCATGAAGAAAATGTCACAATATTACAGTACATGAAGTTCTATTTATGCAGTTATTTGGCACAGTAATGTAAAATTTACACAGACATATTCAAAATATGAACATTTCCCTATGTATCTAAACTAATATATAATCTAGGTAACAAGTAACCAATTAATAATTTTTTACACCTGCATTAAAATGGCACAGTAGACAAACAGTATTGTCATGCTCAATTAATTCATATTTATTTAAAACTGTGAAAAATTCACCAACAACAATTGTTATAACATTTTTACAATTGATAATTACAAGTCTGTACAACATCATTACACTGTACTCTTCATACACTACTGTTCACAGTATACACTGAAATACAGCACAAAATTGAGGATAATTTGAATGAACTTAAGTCATTTCGTCTGCCAGAGACTCTTGGCAAGTTGCGGCAGCTGCACTGAAATCATTCTACAAGTTA
This sequence comes from Alitta virens, assembly GCA_932294295.1. Lineage (NCBI taxonomy): Eukaryota > Metazoa > Annelida > Polychaeta > Phyllodocida > Nereididae > Alitta > Alitta virens. The sequence continues at coordinate 19,019,496 of OW028582.1, forward strand.
TTTCTGCTAGTTCACTGTAACGTTACTTTATACAAATATGTAGCAGACTAGACTAAATATAGTGTGTACAACTGTACAACTAGCCAGTAAACACAACGTGATTGTTGCTCAATTAACTGGCTAAAGTTCATGTTTTAAAAGAAATGCCCTATGAATGAACCAATTATTACCAGTTCGAGTTGGAACACTGACCACGCTACTGGACTTGACGTTCCAATTTTATAATTAAACTTTCCAACTCCAAATTTGTACTGAAGCAGAATCATGAACTGTGTTCATCTCTTCAAAAATGAATGATTGATGTAGTTAAATAACTGGTAAGTTATTTCAACGCTGGTGCTAAATTACATAATTACACATACACATTGCACAAATATCAAACTTCCGTCTGAGAGGAAGTCTTCTCTCCTGCATGAGAACTGCAGTAGTACTTCTTGTGAGCAAGGAAGGTCGATAAATATGTGAAGGTGATGTCACAAGATTTGCAGTACATGTGAGACGTTTTATTGTTCTTATGCTGCAGCAAAGGGTTCATTGCTAAGTCTGACTTAATGACATCACATTTGCCATTGATGGGACTAAGAGGCGTTGTCGGACGACTGTTGGCCGACAAACGTTTGTTGGCAACAGGACTGTCTTGTAGTTCATCCTTGACAGCCATGACAGTGCCAATTATAGTGTTTTCCTGTTTGTTTTCATTGTTTTCGTACTTAATAGGGACCAGTGGAGGAGGTTTTCTGTCTGCATTTTCATCAGAAACATCATTGATATCAGAGATGCTTCTTGGTATTGGTGAGAGCTGACGAGTTTCAGAGTCGGACACAATGTCAGATTCATCGGGAAGTCTTTGTGAGTCTTTGGTTTCAGTGGGTGAATCTGGCTGTTGAATCTCCAGATCCTCTGATTTCACTGTACTAATAATGTAGCCATCATCTCTAGGTGGTTGCGACTCATCTTTCTCAGCTGCAACTCCACCAATGAGGGATTTAGAGTGACTTACCCTCTCATTCGGAGATGGACACTCAGTTTTGGTAGAGGTCACACAGTTGTTGTGGTCAGAGTCAGTGGAGTGCGACTTGCCGTTAGTAACAGTTGAGTGTGGAGTTGGGGTTCTAGCTTCATACTTAATCAATCCTTCATAAACTGGAGCAATCTCAATGTGGTTTGGAGGTGTAGGAGCACTTACATTAGAGTTCTCATTGCTATCCACATCCAAACTGTCATCTGAGGAGAGTCTGAGACTACCTTCATGGACTGTCTTGACATGCCTTACAAGACCAGGTTTATTAGGAGAGATGAAATCGCAAGATCGGCAAGCATATGACGATTCCTCAAAGTGGATTCTCATGTGGTTGCGAAGTTTGGTTGTGTCAGGAAATGCCTCGTTGCAAGTGATACAGACATGAGGGGCATGGCGACGTATAGAAGCAGGGATGTCATTTTTCTCGTAAGCCTTGCGAGATCTTCTGCGTTTGTACGGCTCATTCTTCAGCCTGATTAGTTCTGCTTCAAAGTTGATTGGAGCAGTTTCAGCAACCAGCGGTCTTAGCCTTTTGGGAATCAAAGGTGGCTCCTCAAATTCCAGCATGTGTTCATCAGTGAACTCCAAACCAGCTTCAACGTGCATCTTGCCATGCATACGCATCCCTCTGATTGTGTTACCTCTGTAGCCACACAGCTTGCATTTGTAAGCTTTGGTTGGAGCATGGGCTTTAATGTGGTCTACTAAGCGATTGTCACTCTGTGTGATATAGTCACAATAGGGACATCTCAATAATGGCAGCTGCATGGTGATAGCAGTGCAGAAATGCAGTTTGAGATGACGCAAGCCTGGGTAGGAGTTGCCACAGTGTGGGCATGAACATGGGGTGTCATCAGCATCTGCAGAATCGGGACTCAGAGGCATTTTGATTGGGCTTTGTGAAGGAGGAATAGCTTGGCTTGTGCTAGGTTCTTCGTTTCCAGACTCGCTTGTTGCAGGACAATAATACTGTTGATGGGCCTTGAGATTGTCGATGCTACTGAACTTGATCTTGCAAGGGACACAGTAAAATTGCCAAAAACTGTGGTCTAGTGTTACATCTCCTGCAGTCAACGGAGAGAACAAGGGAGGTGGAGGCAGTGCAATTGTAGGCGAAACATTAGGACTGGAGCGCACTGGACTTGTGGTCTCCGCTTTGATGATCTCCTTAGCTTGTGGCGATATGTGGGAAGGTGGTGAGGCAGATCGGGGAGGTGTCATGGACTTGTGTCTCCTACCAGAGCAGTAATGTTCCTTGTGAATTACATAGTTCTCATGCTTGTAGAACACTATATTGCATTCATGACATTTGCTGACTCCATGTGGGATGGGCATCATCATGTGATTTGCCTGCAGCAAGTTGATTGGCGGCTGGATGGGACTGATGCTTCCCGACTGACCACTAGTGACTGATGCAGATCTGTGGGAACTAGACAATGGACTGGAGGACTTGCTCAGATCTTTCACATCAGAATCTTTAACTGGGGTGGATGGCGATTTCAGGGCCACTGCCTCAGGTGACATCTTGGCCCAGCTTTCTTCCTTGATTTCTTTCTTCTGGTCTTCTCTCTTGACCGTCAGATCTAAGGGAAGTTCCTCAGATGTCTTCCTTGAGGTGCTCGTGACAGGAGCGGCAGGGGGAGAGGAGGAAGAGGAAGTAGGAGCTGGAGCTGGGGTGCTGGAAGTAGTTGCAGCTGCGGCAGCTGCTGCTGCAGCCATCATCGAATGTTGCTGATAGCTATTGGCCATCATGACTGGCTGCATCAAAGCTGTTGGCACATTGAATGTCATGTTGGTTACTCCATTTGGTGTCATGATTGGTGCTGACACCATCATGGTTGACCCTTGCATGGACATGACATTCTGCATTGCAAGTTTTGCAATTGTCTCCGGGTCCACCAGGGTCTTGGGATGACCGTTGACTGGACTGGTCAGCTGCTTGGCTTTCGGAGACGATGCAGCACTTTCTGGCTTGCCACCTCTGTATCTCATGCCGCAATAGAACTCTTTGTGCCCTTGGTAAGTCTTGATTGACGTAAACTGGATGTTGCATTCAGTGCAGAACATTTCTTCAAGGGGAAGGTTTTCTTCTTCAGGGCTACTTGACTGTAGACGGTCATCATTGCTGTGCACTCTGAGATGGCGATTGAGACCTGTCTTCTTGTCTGTAGTAAACGAGCAGAATGGACACTGAAGAGACACCTTGGCCATTTTAGCGGGTGGAGACTCATGATCCTCATGGCTGCTTTGGGGTGTCTGGCATTCTACAGGATAACCAGCCAAGTTGCCCTCGGCATCTCTCTTAACCCCTTGCGGACTCATTTGTTCGCGTTTAACTGTGATGTGCCCAATTGGTGTCGATGGACCAGATCCTGCACTGCTTCCTCTAGGACTGCCCATTATGTTCGGACTGGTACCTATGGAGAGAAATAACATTTCACATTAAAATTAAGAACTGCAAATTAGATATGAAAGATTTGCACACAAATTACCAGCTAAGTAAAAGTAGCTGTATCACTTGAAGTTTTTAGGCAAATAGGCCTACCTAGATTACAGTAAATAACTTTCTGTCATTAAAATTAGGCTACCACTGAATGTTCTTTTAAGTCATGATTGGCCTTAGAACAACAGCCTTTAAAAAATATATAAATCTCATTTAAATTTGGCGACATACCTTGCCTGGGAGATGTGACTGGGGTGCAGGGCCTCGGTGACTCTGATACCCCTGGAGGTGGTGACATTAGACCTGGAACGCCACCTAGTGAAGGAGGGTTCATCAAGCCTGCCACGCCCCCTACTGGTTTCTTTGCACAGTAGTTGATGACATGGGCCTCAAGGGTGCTAGGGTTGCTGAACCTTACCCCACAGTGCAGACAGCCGTAGATCAAAGCTGAAAGGAAAGGATAAAACATTAGCAAAATTCATCACTGTCTGAAAACTTTAGTTACTTCTTAACTCTAGGTATTGATGTAGACTTAGACGCAAATGTTTCTTGCTAACTGTGCCGTATCTTGTCACGAATGCAAGGTCACGGGTCACATAAGAAGAGAATGGAAGTGCGACAAGTTCAAAGGAGTGTTACAAACAAGTAATTTAAATTACACTGAATGAAGTTGCCATCAATTTAATCGCTTACAACATGTATGAGTCTGTATGTTTCTGGACTCCATGATAGAACAATGAGCGCATCTACGAGTCTGCATGGTGTTTATAGCTTCTAAAGGAAGATTTAGGTCTATCTTTTTAGTTATTACTTGTACAACTAGCTATCCATTCACGGTTTTTTAGCGTGCACAATAGCAGGACAACCTAACTACACTTAGGCCTGGGCTACATCAAGGCACTGTCCGTGAATTTTCAATTCCATTCTTTCATAAAATGCCACAAATGTCATATCTATGACTTGTTGGAAGTTCTAGGCAATTAGTAGAAAGAATCCATGCATGAGAATCATATAGCCTGCTGACTTTTTGATACAGCTACAAACATAAAACATGGACCTTCAATAGACCTACATCTTAGACCTACATGGAGGTTCGGCTCCAGGTCTTAAGTCAGACAAGGACCTTTTGAAGCCGGGTCCTATAATTCTCATGGCTGGCCAGTTCTGGCAATCATCAATGCTCAGCAAGGTCTTGATCATGCGGGGTGAGAGAATGACAAAAGAAGGGCTTGAGCTGACGCCCTTGCAGGGGTAGCAGTAACAAAGCATCAGAATGATGTTGGGGGAGGAGGGGGGGGGGGGGCAGGTTGAGGTGATGGATGTGAGCACGGTCCATTTGCCCTGGAGCTGTCTGGGGGGAGACGTATCGGCCGCGGGTGTGTGGCGGGTTGGGTCCTATCGGTGCCTATCTGCAGCTTGCAAGGCTTCGCCAATGGCTGGGCTTATGGCCTGATACGATCGGCCGATTATGAGAGAGCGCGGCTACCCATGAAGATATCTTGCAAAGCAGTCTGACGGCCCCCCGATAAGTGAGCGCGGCAAAAACATCGCCTGTCATTAGCCACGGCCAGAGATCGGTGGCCGACGGGGGAGGGGGCCATGGCCCTAGTCAGAGGTGCTCCCTGATAAGTGTGCATGAGCGATGGCTTCGGGTCATGTATGTCGCATTCGCATCCATGTGCTAACTTGTCTGTTTGCCACTTAACCATCTCCTTGGCTTTTCAATTAATCCCGCCATGAACTGATATTGGTTTTACGCTCCACTGAGCAGAGGCCGCGCTCCACTGAGCGTCTCTTTTCGCTCGACAAATAAACATTTTGGAGGCGATTGCAAGTCACCACATTAACGACACTGGCCACACATAAATATGGCATCTCGGTGACCTTTCTCACATCCACTTTATCAAGGGTTGCCCACTTTTAATGGCTCCATCAACCTCTGAATTCCTGCGTTGCCAACCTTGGCAACAACTGTCATATCGTCTGCATGACGTTCCATCTATCATTCGCTCAACTCTGATTGGTGGATCGCTCACCTCTGACCCCCACGTGATCCATTTGACCTGCAGTGACCTACAATGACCTGAAGATGACCTACTATCTATACAGACACAGGGCATCATTCCAAGACGAATTTCATTCTATTAACGCCAGTTTCAGCCTCACTTTCTTGCTGTGATGTGTCAATCCCATAAGAAAAGAATGTTGGAAGATTCCAAGAGAATTCCTGGCTGACACTTGGGTATTTATGCATCATCTGCATATCTCTTAATGCATTTCATTGACTTGGACCCAGTTAACTTTAGATTTTATCTACCTCTGCATGACACCCCTACCTAAAATAACCTGCTTTCCAAGTGAAGCCACACAATCATCACAATCATATAAACAAAAGAAACCCTATACTATTTAATCTCTTTCAGCTTGATATACAGTTACTCAATAACTGTCTCTATCAATCAGCTGAACTAAAATGAAAGTAACCAATGATAGTATCTTGGGAAATTGGTTCAATATTTTGGTGATCCTGATTACCATGCCAATACAGACTGTTTTTAGATGCAGCTAGTTGAAGCCTACAATTAAGACAACAAGGGAATCATAAAGTGGGCTTAATGTCAAGGTGATCTAACTTTAGGAACTTTTAAGTTTTGTAGTCAATCATTTGGAACCAAGTAGAACCAAGTACAAAATAGATGTACCTTAACATAGGGTATAGTCTCAATAGTGGAGTTCCACTGTATAACTGTAATCCAGTTGTATGATTCTCAGCTGTATTTTTACAGTTCTGAAACTTTTGATGCAGTGCAATTACCAAAGTTTTCCATTAAAAAAACTTACATTGCAAGTTTTGCAATATATCTTAGTCACCAATAGGTACAGGCCCACACCTATGCTACTATCTATTTCATCCATACATTCCTTGTCAGGTAATTATTATCCCCTGCCTGCAAAACGTGAGATTTGCCTATAGTGCACAATCTCTTGTATTACATATATCTCTGGGTACAGGTTACATATTTCCAGAGAGATATTACTAGATATCATACCCCTGTGTTTTCAGCATATATTTAGGAAATGTCATCACTCTTATCTGTGTATACATATAGGCCTCCCAGCTTATCAGTGTCAGAAAATGAAGAAGGTTTTTTTCAAAAGTTTTTTTCTTCTCCCCATTTCAATGTTGATGTCTTTTTTCCTAATCGCTTTTTCACAAAGGGTAAAAACACAAGAAAAATGCAGGCAGATTATCAGCAAAAACTGGATGGAAAAACAGGCTCTTTTTCACCTCAAAAAGAGATATATTTGATAAAATAGGAACTTACTAGCCTCGAGTAAGGAATATTCTGATAGGCTCGGGGGCTCTTTTCTGAGAAAACGAAAGCCAAGTTGGAGAAAAAAAGTTTGTTAAAAATGAAAAAGATAAGACCTATCTCTTGTTATCTGTTCTAAGATGATGTATGAAGAGTCCAGCTTTGAGTTATGGCAGGGGGCTCATAGCTCACATAATTTGACGAAAGCAGGGAAAACTAAATCTTTGTTTAAAAGTATATGAATTGAAATTTCAATAAAATATATCTAAGTAATAGTAAATATGTACTCAAGAAGACGTGACTTAAAACTAGTTTTCCTGTGTCAACCAATTAGGAAGTTGAGTCAGTCTTTAGTTTGTCGATTTGAATTGAAATGAAAATAATTTATTTGGCAATTTACAGTTTGAAACTAGACTACAGCATGATTTTTTGACATAATATATTTAAAATGTATTGTATAGATTATGTAAGTATTATACTTGCCAGGAGACCCCAAGGACCTCAGTGGGTTGTGGTAGGGGCCACCTTGAATTGAAACAATATAAGAAATTGATAATTGTAATGTTTTATATTGTGTAGGCCTAAGCATATATTTTGCCACTTTTGGAATGCTATACAGCATTCCACTACTATGTATTTATGAATTACAAGCAACAGTCTGTCAGTTAAGTTATAATCTACAGGTCACTGCAATACAATAACGTCATTTAATGTCTTAGCAGTGCTAGTAAGATGTACAGGAGGAATAATTATCCCATATGCTTAACTATATACTCATCCTCCACTTAACATGTACATATAACTTCATTATAAGGCTACTTTATTCAGTACCCAGGCCAATGTGTTTGGTGTATAATATATTTCAAGGAGTTTCATAAAAAGTTAGATGCAGCCAAAAAAGTGCACAAGTCCTTGCAGAAAGGGGGGGGGGGGGGGGTCCGCGGGGACAACTTATTAGCGGCTGAGGGTGGGCAAGGGGGATTAGGGGCCGGGGGCTGTATGTTACTGGGTGATAGGCCACCTTGCTAAAGAGCAAGACGAATCGTCCTCTTATATTTCAAAGTGGACAGGACGAAACTCCCTATCATCATGCACAGACCACGCGCCCGAGAAATTTGTAGGCCATATAGAATTGGCCCAAGCCCAGCTTATCACTGCTCCGTCATTGTAAGAGGCCATTTGCGGAGGGCTTCATTCCTTAGAGGCCGGTCTGTTCAGAGGCCCTTATGTCGAGAGGCCGTTCTGTTCAGAGGTCATTACGGCAAATCCGTTGAAAACACTCAGCGACTTTGGAGGGATCTATCTCAATCGTTCGATCATTTTCACTTCCTCCCTCCCCTCAAATTTGTTAGTGAAATGGCCGAGTGTGGCGATACATAATTCGGGCCAAAGGCCTGTAATCGGCCCCTCCTTCCGCCCGTTTTATCGTGACCCGCCAGGCTGGCTTAATAAAGCCGTGCGGAGCGGCCAGATAACAGCTTCACTCTCTGCACCCGCTCGCCTGCTGAATTTTGTCTGATGCTCTCTGATATATGCCCTCCAATGCCTGCCCAATAAATCACCAACTGATAAGAACTTAATCCGAGTCATCAGCAACATTCCCCAAATCCCCCAACCCTGTGATCAGCGCCCTCTTTTGATCCTTCACAACACACCCCTGGCCACCCCATTGCATGGCCTCAGCGCCCCCTATGAAAGACCCCGGCCTCTATGTCAACTCCTCTGCCTCAACCCCCTACCTCACCCTGCCCTTTTGCACACAAAGTGAAAAACTACTTGACAAATGCCCCTCCCATGTCAATTCCTCTTCCCAAGGTCATCCAAGGTCACCGGAAGTCATTCACCAATGTCAAGGTCAATCAAAAGACCTCATAACAAACTAGCACTTTGGGACACCAGTCACCGCTGAAAGGACACCTGTGATCCAGTGAAGTCACATCGTAAAGTCAAAAGTCAGGTCAAATCTGGATCAAGGTCATGTCCAAGGTCATCGAGTCAGACCAGAGGTCAAATACAATATATATCCTATTTATTTTATATGCCCACTTTGCATTACTTTGATCTGTTGATAAATATAGGAATTATACAGTCAGGAGAACCGCCTAAAGACCACATAAAACCACAGGCATTTGACATGTTAACTAGTAATACAGTCACTCACTAATTGAAGGAAATTCACAAGACCAAGATCTCAGCAAATATACCTTACTAATTATGAACTATTCTTCAACCTTGGATAAGCTTCAACATATAATTTGACAATTATCAAACTATAATATCTTTTACCTCAAGAAATCCTTCTGATCAGCCGGGATACCAGAACAGTACAACTATATAAAATGGCTCGTCAGTTGGGAGCTACACTAAGTGATGGCAAATCGGTCTCAAAACTGACATCGATTAATCGGTAAGCTGTTCGATGCGATAATCGATTTTTAAATCGATTTTATTTTTCCCTGGACTGAGAACAAATGCAAAGAAGAACATTAACTCCTCAACGTTCAAACTTTAATGACACTTTAATTTAGTATACAAAGTCCCACAAACGGAAAAATCGATTTTTTCACCACTAGTATTGATTACGGGCTATTACTTTGTTTTGCCGACGATAATCTATATATTAAAATCGGCGAATCGTGCCATCACTAATGGATAGCTATAGATTAGTATGGTGCTAATTGCTGTTACTTATCCAACTAGCTAGCTATCCTAATATACTCCCTGCAATCCAGATCTGTATAATCCCATAAAAAGCAATGGCATCCTGGAGATATCATTGGCTATCTATAGGTCCGGGTGGATGGCTAAAGTCAGCCCCTTTCATAAGTTTTACTGTAACCTGCATTGCATGGTGCACCTCCATATTTGAAGTTAGGAACTTTCTCAAATTGCTCAATTACAACAGCCTCGGGGGAATTTAACTCTTTGCAGTAATAAGCTGATAAAAGCCTATCTTTCACATCACCCATTAGTTTTGTTGATGCACAAGGTCGTTTTCTTGTTGTCTGACAACTGGGGGATCATTTTACTTCAAATGGATCACTAAAGTCAGAAAATCTGATATGATATCTGCAAAATCTCCCACCACAATTTATTCAATTCTCTTTTTTAGGCAAAAGTCACAAAAATGCATACCAATTACAGAATCATTCACACAGAGATAAAGCGAGTCAGCTAATAAAAACCTATTATCAAAGAAACACAAACACCCTCCCCCTCCCCCCATGGGATCTATAATTATCAAAAACACAAGGTTATGCACTACTGACAAACAGGCATACATTAGTTTAAACTGAAGATCAGAGAAATTACATTGTTTCACCTGATAAAGAATTGCATTCCTTAGATATTGCCCTGACAAAAATCTAACAATATGCAATTAAATGCAATTATTTGACCTTGGTGAATGATTTTAAGTTAAAAGGTTGCACTAGCCTATGCATGTATACGCACTGTGATAAAATCGCCTTTTTTTTTTAAATCTTGACACTAAACATTCACACATAAATATTAAACAAAACTTGATAATGCTTTTTGTGATTATCGTCTTAAAATCTCATCTTTCACTGCTCATCACAAAGTAAATAAACTAAACAAAGTAAATAAAAATAATCAGCTAGTTTGGCTCATAAATATTTCCATATATGCTCTGATATTATCTTTAAATTATGCCTCTCAGCTCTTTGTTGAGTAACTTTCAAAAAGATCTAAATTCTGATATAGTGGAAGCAAAGAAATAAAAGTCAAGCTTTATGATTAACAAGACTGATATGTCTATATTGTAAAGTGATGTGACTTCTCACTGCAGTGCAGATAGCATCAGCAACACTGGGCGTGCATCTTTGGCAGACTTTTGATGTTTAAAAAATGTTTATCTCTTGTCAGACTATATTTTACTGAGTTATCTCAGCGATTTCGTATAAATAATTTGTATAAATGCTTGTTTTGGAAGGCTTCCCTTTCAAAGTATAATCAGTCCAAAATCAAGCTCAGTGTGTGTTAGGCCTAACTGTAGTAACTATTTTGTTACTGACCAATGTAGACTGAATTAAGTGTTATTTGTAAAGATATGAGGTATATGACACTTAATATTGAATTCCGAATGCTCAAATGAAAAAAAGAAAAGAAAGACTACCCAATAAATTCATTAGTCGAAGTTGTAGAGTCTATAGTCTACTTTCAGCATAAATTTGGCAACTTTAAAAGTTTATGTACTTTTCCAAATACTGACTTTTTGGGATTTAAGTCACACTAAAATTAGACCATACAAACAATAAACTTGGACTGTTAGAAAATTGTGTTGATCAACCAAAGAAAAGCAACTCACGAAATTTGCGTGGCGACACAGCAGGCGAGGGAGTCCTTGGTAATGACGTCAGAGGTTTTTGTGCAGCTGGGCTATCAGCTCGAGTCTGATTGGTCGAAGTGGGAGATAAAGCTCTCTCATTGGCTGACGTTTCTTTGCTCGCCTGGTCAGGTGACTTGGGCTGATCATATGACTCCCAGTTAAAACAAGCCACCAATTCACTGTCCTCTGAAATGTCCTTGATGATTTCACACCAAACTATGAAGGTCCCTGTAAAAAAAAAAAAACGATTATGGAATCTATATATAAATATTTATAACAAAAAAACACACACATAAAAATATCCTATCCTATCCTATCCTACCCTATTCTTTTATGGTACAGTAAAACCAAAATTCAGACCAGCATTGTTTGAAAATCATTGTACTGGCCTTAATTTGGAAATAATGTTAACTCTGAAAATTTCTATAAGATAGTCGTAATTGAATAGTTCCAAGTTACGTATCTCAGGCATATACCCAGGGCTATATGGCATTTAGTATGTTGAAGAATGAGGTGTGAAAAACAGGCATTGGCGATCAAGATAGGACTTGGCAAGTTAGCATACAATAAGACCAAAGCTACTGAATATATCAAGAACAGCTTTTACTCTCCCTGTGCAACTGCCTTTAAAGGACGGGGCCAGTTTCAGTCAATAACATCATGTCACACCTCCAAAATGACAATATTATACACACACAAATTGCCGTCTTGTTCTAAGTGATAACTTCCATTATTTATGGGTATTTACATCTTGCATATTTCACCATCTACACACATGATGGTGCTTTTTGATTGGCAAATATCTCCCAACCACTGTGTGCTGTGTGCTTTAAGCCAATGGGGGACTTTCAGGTCAATAGGGGGAGCTACATGCCAGTCCTAAGGCCTTTGTTTGATGATGTCATCATACAATCAGGTCATTCAGTGCACTGATGACGTCACAATAGTAGTGGGGACTGGCATGGAGCTCCCCCTGTTGACTGAAAAGTCTCCCATTAAGTGACCTAACTGAGCAATCTTTATTTAAGAATTGAGTGTAATCATTGTAATGCCATAAGCCAGCCTATAGGCTATTACTGGTAAACTAGCAAAAGATATGCCACCAAGCTCAGGGCATTTCCTTAATGTATTCAGCTACATTCTGATTGGCTGTTGCAAATGACATAGCTGCCTCTTGAGATGAGAAGCCTTGGTATTAGTTAAATTATAAATGCTGTCATCACTGAGCAATGTTATATACGTTGGCAAATGCCTGTGTGTGAAACGTTATTAAGTTATGTCTTCTTATCACTTTCGGGGGCTCCTAATTGAAAACCTGCTCAGAAGGGGTGCGCGGGGTGTTTTCTGCATTATTAACCCAGTTAATCAAATGACGGTGTTATTGGAAAGCTCTACGTGCCCCTTCAAATTATTGGGGGCTTAAGATAGATCAGGGGCAATCCCGGATCATCCGGAAACTCTGGGACACCCAATCACGTCTATGACGTCATTAGTAGAAGAATGGAATTCCTCCTTCCCTTTGGAACGTTATCCTTCCGTAACAGAAGTTCTGTTTCATGCACTGAGAAATTGGATTATGTGTGTTCCGCAGAAGCTGCGGAGTTAGCTGCAAACTGTCCAAATAATAAATGTATTTCTCAGTTTTTGTGGCCGAAATTGATGACACCTCGGGAAGCCATAAATCAGACGACAACTTTCGAGTCTGCCGCTAAGCCTGTAGGGGGACTGGTGGCGCCATCTTTCCTCAAATCTCACGCCACCTAGCGCAATTGAAAAGAATTCAAATCAGGTCCTTTCATTGGACAAACTGCATGGCGACTATCTGCTTAGCACAGCCTTTCAATTAAGTCGTGTGAAATATCTGGGCTCTTTTGAGCCGTGGCGTCGCGCCGGCCATTTGCATCGGCCTGTCATCTTTCTTTAGTAAATTATCCCCAGAGGGCACCACCGTCCGGTCAGCGATCTCCGCCTCAGCAGGATAAGAAAAATGAAAAGTAGCTGGTCATCCACTGCCCTATGAACGGCCTCGCTGGCCCCGGCTGATAAGGCTGCGATGGAAAATTTATGATATGCCCATGAAAGGGCCTCGTGTCTCGCTCGATGCTGATAAGCTATCAACTGTTTCTTGCTTTCCCTGGGCTAATCTGAGCCAGCCGTGTGCAAGCAAGGAGAGGCACAATACGCCGAGCTGGGTCAAATGAAGCCTCCTAGCTCATGCCTGTTAACCTCCTCCCCCAATATCGCCCTATCTGCTTGCCTGATTAATCTGGGCTACTTTGATCAAGCAGAAGGGGAGGGATGCTGCTACCCCTGCAGCAGTAGCATCAGCAGCCGCAACAGCAACCCCCAGCATCTCACTGCAGCGCATCAGTGCCATCTTATCTCCGGCTTCAGCCCTGTCAGCACAGTGACCATCTCAGAAAGCAATGCTGCTGCACTAACACTAAGCCTCTTACTTCCCCCAAAAAACCTTCAGAGATGAACTGGGCGATAATAGAACCCTCTCAACTGCATCCCTTCTGCTGCAGCAACTTGCTCGAGATGCCATCTTGCCCCCTGTCTCATCCAGGTGCTAGGGAGGTCCTCATATGCCACTAAGGGTGACACCTAACCCCCTCCAACCCCTTGGAGCTACACCACTTGACACCCTGCACCTCAACACCCACTTAAAGCTCATTTGTCAAACACAACACTTTAAAGATCCACTCAACACCTGCACTAAAATGCCACAAAAGTGTCACTGAAAAGTGTCTGAGGAATTCTACCCCTGAAACAGAACTGTAATGTGAAATCTCTGGTATATCCGAAGTGTATTGTACTGTCGTAGCTTTGTTTAGTCCTGAGTGTTGATGCCATTTGTCTGAAGTTTGAACATATAATGGAGTCATTCGGACCCCATGGTCAGATATCATAATGAAATGAGCACAGATTACGTTATGGCCCTAATGGGGCGATCAGATCCAAGATTTGAACCCTGGAGCTGTTGAGAAGCTGGCCAACCAGCTCACTTCGCATCTTCAATCTTGGATGTCCAAGCTTCAATACACTGTTGAATGTGAGTCAATCTGTCAACAGATTGTGTGCATTAAATGGCTGATTTTGCAAGCAATTTTTGTTGCAGGACTGAATTAAAAGACCACCAAGGCAAAAAATACCATGGCAAGAATATAGTTGTATAGGTCACAAACCAGAAAGCTTTCATTTCAAAGTACTTTGAATAATGAGGTGATCTTAAGGTTGGTCTCCAATGCGAATTCTTTGAATATCCCTCTTTTCAATCATACTTCTTTATTTTGAATTAACATTTTTGGATGATAGATATTTCATAGTGGTCCACTTTTTTCCTGCACATAATCTCGATTCATTTTGCAGCTGGTGAGTCATTTGCAGACGATGGGCCTAAAAAACGGGTCCAGAGTTGCGGAAGAAGATATGTGTGCATGGCTTATCTCATATTCATGCTCTTTCGACTTGCATAGGATGCATCTTATCTGTGTTTAGATGCAGGGCGATCCTTTTTCACCCACACTTTTTTTCTATTTTCCTTTTGGCAGATATCTATTGAGTGAATTGGGACTTTTATCAAACAGACAATGAGTTAAGGAATGCAGCTGATGGGATAGAGAACGAGAGAAATAACAGAAAGAGAAAGAAAAATGGAGCAGAAAGAGAAAATGTAGAAAGGAAGAATGACTATCAGTGTCTCTTTCCATAAATACTGCTAATCTGCTGAGTCAACGTGGTTGCTGTTGCTGCTGGCCAATCTTAGTCGATTCGTCCTATCTTCCCTCTTAGATAACAAACTGGCTTATCAGCTTGAAATTATCCACGTGCTTCACAAAAACACAAAAAAGCTCAAAAAAAGAGAGGAAAGCAAGAACCCCAGAAGATAAAACTCAGTCCCTGATAAAATTTGCAAAACAAAAACTCTCCCCTTGGTCCCTATCAGACTTTGGGGGATAAGATATGGTATGTAAAAAGGTTGAAAAATATTGCAGAGCATTGTTGAACTCCCCATATCTCCTCCAGCTTATCTCCTAGCAAAACATTTATCAGGGACTTATCACTAAATTATAGCTCTACATGCAGCCATTTTAATTGGCTGATTATCCAGTTATGCCACAACAATGGAATAATCTACAGTCCATGGCCGATGCTGCTTCACATTACAAACGCCTTAAAAGGCTCTTACTATGGCGGATCCAGGATTCTTCAGGGGGGGGGGGCTGTATTAAGTTATGCAACACATCGTATGGTTTTGTCTCGACGCTACTGGTCTGAAGCTTGGTCAGCTTATGTGACCAGCTACCAGAGGCATACTATGATGAGGTGATAAGGCTTGGAGTCCACATCATGATAAACATTCATCCCATGAGTGGGATCTTTCACTTGTCTCACCATAGACACCAAGTACAAAGCACTGTCAATAGTGGATTTTCACAGAATGTTCTCTATATTTCCACCAGGTGGCTATGACAGAATACTGCAATTCTGTTGGCTGAAAAAGTTCCCGACCTTGGCTCTGATTGGCTGAAGCAAAGTGCATCCTAGCAGCAATATTTTTTAGTGCATTTTAATGTATTTTACATCTTATTGTTCAGTTGATTTCTGTCATTTCCGAGGGAAAATTATAATAATGGAATCAGTTAGTTATGATCTACTATTTCTGAAAAGCAAAATCAGTAATAGAAAGGAAAGAAAGACTTATGCCTTACGGAATTCAGGGCTGCACAGTGAAAAGACTCTATTTAGCGTCTTACCCGAACGACATCCAACTGAAAACGTGGTTCATTTGACAACAGTGCTATAGGTTGGTGTAGAAATAATTATGAAAATCCTGGGTGAAAATCATTGAATATAGCCACGTAAGTTGGATAAAATATGCTTGATTGATCAAAATGCCTGACTGAACACAGCCGCTCATATCATTTAGACGATGTGACTTGTCAAAATGCAATATCACTGGGTAGCTCATGTGACATGACTGATAAAAAGAAAAATAATCAATAAAATAAATAAAAATAGCCAAAAAAAAGAAAAATACAATAACTTCACCTTCTTGCACTTTTAAATTACTTCAAAGATTACAAAGAATTATTAGTTCAACGTACGTTACCTTGTTGATCTTGCCTAACCTCTCATGCATACATACACTTCGTAAACATAAATGTAGGCATAGAGAAAGTGGGCTATCTTGGAAAGATCTTATAAACAAACACACTTTGCATCACCTAAGCACACAGGTAATGGATTCTTATCTTAGATTTTACCTCAATAGGCATAACATTGACCATATCTCCCTTGTTGAACAGTTATAATACAGGGATTAACATCACTTTTAATCTAATGGACTATGATACACATGTTTTATGTACCTTTTACAGCCACTTAATTTTGTATAGGAAAAAGTTAAAGCAATTGTTATCAAATGATAAACACTTGTGCAAAACAATACCATGCAACACAGTCTTTTCACTGAGCAGGCCTGAATTCAGCAAGACATAAGTCTTTCCTCTCCTCTTATTACTCATTTTGCTTTTCAGACATAGTAGGTCATAACTGATTCAATAAATATAACTCTCTCTGGGAAATAACAGAAATCAACTAAATAATAAGATGTCAAATATAAAATGCACTAAAAACACTTCTGCTAGGATGCACTTTGCATCAACCAATCAGAGTCAAGGGCGGGAACTTGTTCAGCAAATATAATTGCAGTATTCTGTCGTAGCCACGTGGTGGAAATATAGAGAATCTTTCGTGAAAATCTACTATTAGGCCTGTATTGTAACACTACTAAATATAGGTAATGATGTATAGGTAACTCAGTATGCATAGGTCCACACCCAATGAAATTATTAGGTATATCCACTGATTATCCAGTGTATTATTTACCAAAAATTGTCCTAAATGACTCCTAATATACCATGTACTTGGCTTCAAGTCTAATTCCTCTATTAAGTCCACCATTGTATTATAATCCCGTTTATATGACCACTTCACTTATACGGCCACCTCCCATTAAAGTCACAATATAATTGCTCCAAAGTCCACGTTGTGTGGACTTCTACAAATGTCCGTAATAACGAGCTGTATTTTTTGTGCTAAATAACCTCACAAATTAGAGTCTTTAATAAGACAACCTTCTGAATGAAGTGTCATAGATAACTCATGCCTTAACATCTTACTGCAAGCATGGAGTCATTCTTGTGACTCCATGGTTCTCTTGTGACTTCATGCTACAAGTGCCTCATTATTAGAAATATCTTAGTCCAAGGAAATATGAATTAGCCTAAAGTGTTTATGTACATATTTGGTATGCCAGTAATTAGCGCTAAATTTGACTGAATTGAATTTAGTGTTGCTCAACAACACCAGATGGCATTGGGCCCACAAAGAAATATCATAAGCACAAATACATAATACACAAATAATTCGTAAAGCATGTCAACTATAACACTAGTTAATAACTTAAGACAATGCAAAAGACACCTACCCTGGTCAGTGGAACTCTCCAATAGTGAAACACGAACGTTGCAATCGTCTGTGACGTCACAGGCCCTGATAAGCTTAAGCCAATGGGAGGCCTCCGTTTGTAATTTGACCTTGACCTTGGCCTCGTTGTCAGAATGGTGGAACTGCAATGAAAGAGGTCACGTGAGATGCTATAAGATAAGAAAGATAAGGGAGATAAAAGCGTTGATAAGGGGTTTATCTTATCTCTGATGACCTCAAGATAAACAACTGCCGCGTCCCTGACTCATGCTAGGCCTAGATATAGTAGACAACAGTCTAATAGCAGCAGAAACATGATAATTTAATCTGAATAGAAAAGATATCTGTGATATTATAGAATATTTAGCTACAAGTTGAATATCTGGGGTTATTGCTAGTTGTTAACCCTCTTTTTTGGGAAAATCATTGTTTTGAATATTTTATTTTTGTTATCGATCTTTTATCTATACGGTATGGTTTATACGAATAAAGCTTATAATAATGCTAATTTAGGATACAAGACAAAATTACTGCAAGGTCTAAAGAAATTTTAACAGGCCTATATACAACATGAATATAAACTAAGTTAATCTGCAAAATATCATATGTGACCTGGAAATTAATAGTCTGTATTAGACCTGCTATCATTCCAATGAACGAATGAATGAATGAATGAATAAATAAATGAATGAATGACATTATATAATTACATGTACATGTAATTATGAAAACACTTTAATTTCTCTTTACTTCCCCCGATTCTTTCTAATTCCAAATCTTTCAAAGACTATATATAGGCCTATCAACAAATTACTAAGAATCTACATTAACAATGGCATAAATCCAAAATTAGAACATTTCTTTCTTTTAACAACATGAATACATTTTAATCATTGCACCAGGGAGTGCTATCCTTTGCCTGGTACGTCCCATTGTGCTATCATGGTCATTATATCTGTATCAGCAATTACAAGGAAGATTATCAAAGCAATTATGTTGAAAGTTAATTTGATATCTCTTATCTTATCAGGCGTTCTTATCTAACGCGCGGTTTTATCACGTGCTGAGCTGGTGTGATACCATCACAAAATAGCATCACGTATTTTCTAACTGAACTTACAACACAATGGCATGAACAATTTACCCAATTGTATGCATGAGAGGTATTGAAGTACCTAATTAGTACTCAAAAGATGATCATATCTCTAGTGTCATATGTTTTGAATTTTGTTTTATTTAAAAATAAAAAGTTTTATGATTCTAGTCTGAATATAATGGAGCGCTCATTAACTCTTTATTTTGTTATAATTTTTCATGTGGCTATGCTTATGCTTATACATGTACTTGGTTTGTGTATAAGCATGGATTCACAAGAGATTGTGACTCCATGGTATAAGTATATTGATGGCAATATTAAAAAAAGAATAAAAATAGAAGACATCAATGTGGGATATGCAGTCATAGCTCATCATACCTCTTTGTTTCTCAGGTTACTTCGGAAATTTTTTATATTTTTTATTCAATGTGACATTGAGTGTGCACACATCTGAGCAGAGCTGTAACTGCAGTATCATCCGCATCCCTTTCTCTCTATTTATCCGGATGCTGCTGCTGCTAGTGGTTGAAATATTGCAAATGGTTGCGATCGAGGCATTTATCAAAAAGGTTTTGGTGTTTGGACATTTTAGGAATCGATGTCCCATCAAGGAGTAAGCTGTTATTTGCCTTATATCACAGAATTCATGCCCATGGCCCTGATAACATCTAATCATACTCATATTCCATCAGTGGAGGATAATGTGCAATGAAAAAAAGTAGCGATAGCCCCCAGTCATCAATCGCCTGTCACACAGAAACGATGCTAAATGGCAAAAACACTGATCCACAGCAGAAATATTCAAAGGGGGCACCACAAGGATGTCCCATGGCCCTCTATTTGTCTCATTTCGTAAGTGGGTGCTATTATTATAAGTATATCATGATTGTTGTGATGAATGTTTTTGACATTAAATGAGATCACCTACAGAAATCACTGCAGCCTGTAGAATACACCCAAACAGTCTTAAGTATATGGTGCAAGTACTGCCTGGTGCTAATTCTAAGTTCATTGCAAATCGTTTTTCTAAAGTGTTTGGCCAACACTTATTTTGCCGATTACATTGTTGGCAGACTTTCAATATAGTCATCTAATCCCATTTGCTTTTCCAGTTCTCTAATAATAGATTTCAGTCAGGATTGACAATCTGTTTAGTGAAATAAAGTGATACAGAAGAAAACCACATTTAAGACCATCCTTAATATAGGCCACTTAGAGTTTAAGACCACATGTCGATATGGAGACCAAGGATGATCAGTTCCTATTTAGAAGACCGAAACCCCTCTTCATGACCACTTTACCATCAAAAGACCACCTCAAATTTCGGACCACAAACATTGAAATTACTGTACAATTCCAGCCTCTATATCAAGACCACCTCCTCAGACCACCCATGTTTGGACTCGTTTCGTCCTTATATTTCACCATCAAGACCACCTCGTAATTAAGACCAGCAAACAGCTGCAAACTTGTTCAACAATGATGATCTTTATGGCGAGGTTTCACTGTAGCTGAAGATGCAGGGCTGTGAGGGTGAAGGGGGCATGGCAACCCCTTGTAATCGCCATATCATCCGAAGGGGGCAAGGGGTGCTCCCCCAAGGGGCTAAGGACAGAACAAGTGACACCCTTGCCCTTCAGCACACCCCAAGAGATGACCTAACCAAAGATATCACCCCAATACCCCACCCCATGACAATGGTTGCCCCCTTTCTGATATGACCAGCTCCAAACAGGTCCCTTCTTTGTTGCTGCAGTAAATAAGGCAAAGTGGCTTGATTCGATTGAATCATATAGAAAGAGACAAGAGCAGAAGTGGTCTCAAGACAACCTGTTTTAGTTTCAAACAACTTTGTCTCCTGTATGATGAAGTTCTTTGCCAAAATAATAATGGCTGACGAGAGAAGAGTGCACAACTAAAAGTTGTGCAAAGAAGGTTTGTGTTGGTATTCTGAAAGATCTTTAGTAACAGCAATGTCATGATTGTCATCCCATAGAACCTCAACATTAGGATTTGCTAATGATGTCGTGATGAGGTGATCTTCTTGTGAGGTCAAGTACAATGGTGACTGTACAGTATGACCAAAAAGAAAGGTCTTAACACATGAACACAATCATCTTTTAAGTCTGTTACCCAATCATTGTCATCTAAACTCATCTTTGCTGCTATAGCTCTCTTAATATTATTGTACATATTCAAAAAAGGACAATTAAGCAAGTTAGGCTACAATTCACATCAATATGTTCGATAGGTGCCCCTAACTAAGTTGGATCTTGGTTGGGGGATGTGTTTGGGACCCATGGACCTCAACCCCAGGGTAACCAGAGGGCAACTGAACTAGGCCCTAAGAGAAGATAGAGTGATACAGCGCCCCCTGTCAAAATGCAATCACTAAATCCCGATAAGCGCCACCTAGGTGAACGCACAATACGCACAACAATCACCAGGGGGCCATATCGCGTATGAATCTGCTCTCTGCCATCGCACATCTCCGCACTACTTGTATTACGTAGCAGTGTGCGCTTTAAATAAGTTCCAGATATGATCTGTGCCTCCCAATACCTTGTTACAACTGGCTGGTCGTTCCTCTTAAATAATACGTGATATGATCATTTTGACATGGCCAGCGTATGAGGGAATATCGTATAAACTATGAAATCCAATAGGACTTCAATCACGGCTTATCAGAAGGACTTGTCATTGACAGTTCAATCTAGCCCCCTCCAAACCATTCCTACACACACGGCCATATCCTGTTTTACAAACATATCGCAAATCTAGGGTGACAAAAACAGGAGAAAAAATAAAATTAACAAAAAATTGTGACAATTTCAAGTGTCACGGATTAAAAAAGATAGAGAATTGTTGTGTCATTTTTTCTATCTGTATCAATGGAACAATTCCGCAGGGGTACACTGTCATATTTATTGTATTGTTCAGCGTTTCAATTTGCTAAATATCATGGGTGAAATATTGTGTGCTTGTCGCAGAGTTGGTTGTCACACAAGAGATGGTTTGGCCAGCTCGAAATCTTGGAAATTTGTTGTTTTACATCAACTCTTGTACCCTTTTGTCTAAGAAATTTCTGAACCAGACACCATTATGAAGATATGGCTCGTTTGATTGTGCAAGTTGGACTTTAAAACAAGACGATGAAGATACTTCAGAAATAATTGAAATGTGCAAGACTAACATAAGTTTTTTTTTAAGTAGAGAGTGGAATGAAGTTAATAGCTGTGCGTTTAACAAAATATGTCTATAAATTATTCATGTTTATAGATTTTCTTGACAATAATCTCAATTGAATGGATTGGAAGGGGATCTTCTGAAATATTTATCTTGGAGATGTCACCCTTATTACATGTATATGTCATGTTCATGCACCCTGTGTATCGTAATGATATCTGTACAACTATATGCATATATATGTAATATGAATAAAAAGATTCTGAGTTTTGAATTCTGAGTTGTAGCCGTAGCTCACGGCAAGAATCCATCGAAACTAAATTCTGAGGAAACACAGTTACATTTCAAATAGAAAACATGCACCAAGTGACCAATACGAAACTACAGGAGTCAAATCAGTGTTATCACCGATACTTGTATCTCCCACACAATGTTGGTTTTAAGACCATTTCTTGGAAAGGCAAATAGTTTCATCAATTTTATCTGAATTGAATTTTGTTTGTTTCCTCATTACTGATAAGAAAAAAAAAATTGAAATCAGTAACTGAAGAATTCTATTTTTATTTTTTAAATCAAATTTGGGAAAAGCATGATTTTATCAAAAAGCCATAATTTAGCCAATAAAATATTTTGCTATCTAAATCAGTCCCCCGGAAACCAGAATTATAAAAATCTAAATACAAACAAATAACCCTTTCCAATTGGGTGGTCCAGATTTATGGATTTATGGATGTATTGATTTAAAGGTTTTCTAATGATAGGAATGGATACGTCAGTATATAGTACTGTTATATGACTTTAAAGGTGTCCACAATTACATCTGTCTTACATCTTAGTTACTCAAACTTTTGCGATCTCTATAAGACATTGAAATTAATTTTTTGTTGTTGTTCCATTCATTGTAAGGAGTGACCACGCATCCATTACATGATTTTACATCAAATAATTATTCATGATGTAGCCTTCAACTTGGGCCACACTGAACAACTGGCAGGTGTCTAGATCTATTCTAGTCAATGACCATGGGTCAGTGAGAGATATAGTTTAGTTGTCACCATGTCGACGCCTACCAGTTTTGTATGTGGTGCTTTGTACACTGATACAATGAAACAATCCGAGTCACTAACAAACTGGTGTCTCTACATAGTCCCACAAACTGCCCATCGTTGCGCTTGCAAATGACAATTGTTTCGACCTAGTCTCTACTGACACAATAACATAAGTCACATAATATAAACTACAAGTGTACACACACAACAGATATGGCCACCTATCAGCACAGGGCACAGGGTGGGGCTAAATTTACCCTCTTTATCGACCCCTTTCACTTCCTCTTATCAACCCTTCTGGGGTAACCTGCTCTTATCTAACCAAAGATAACAGTTATGAATGGTTAGAGGTCTCCATACTGGACACAAGTGACCAAGGGGCATTTAACAAACTGCCCCACTGTCCACTCTGTCAAAAAAGGTCATCTGACAAAGCTAGTCATGTGACCAGGATCACGTGACAGCCTCACATGACCTTCAAGGACATGTCACATGATGTCAGTTTCCATGGAGATAGCATCAGACTATGACAGTCAGCCAGGGTGGTTGGCTGACCAATCAGTGATCAGTTGGGAATTCTAGTCGTGGTCTTGACCAGTGGAACAATAGTCTTGACCAGTGGAACAATGCTGTTATGCTTAGTTGTGGTCTTGATGGTTATACAATAAAGGCTTAGCCAAAAATCAGTTTTACAACAATGGATGCAATGAGTGATCTACAATGAGAGATCATGGAAGTATCCCTTCTACACTGTTCTAGGTCCATAGAGTGATTTAGTGTACCATGCCATGAGCCATGAGTGTACGAATGAAAATATATTAATGGAGGGAAGTATTGTGTAATACATTTGTCTCCCACGTTCATCAGGGGAACACCTATTTGACCTCTGCTACTACATAAAAAGACGCAGATAAGTATTTTTTTAAATAGAAAACGAGCTGTCTTGGCATAAGACCAACCTTGGGAATCACTGAAATGGACAAATTGTCTCAAAATCAAGAGGGTCTCTATTCCTAAACTCTCAGTATAACTTCCAATCATTTACTTCTTTTTTTTTGGGACTTCTAAATGCTGTTATAATCAAGACATTCTTTAGTGGGTTCTGCTGTATCTATCTAAGAAAGAAGACAAAAACAAAACAAGCTGCATAGCTTACCTGCAAAGTGTGTGCTTCCTGCTCCTCTGCAGTCAAAGGGCTGCAGCTGTAGGGACCAAAACTAGATCCTTTTGGCAAAAGTTGGATGGAAGCAAATACTCCAAACTCCCCATCCTCATCCCTCTCTCTGACCTGAAGGATGTCAGCTGGCAGGCTGTGCCTCTTGCCTATCTCTTCTAGTTCATCTTCTGATTTTTCTGCAATTGAATATAAATTAAATTTAAGTGATGTTATACATATCTCCTTAATAGGAATAAATTAAAATGAAAAAAATACCAGTAAACGATTGTAGTCAAATATTTTGACACTTTATGAGTCAGTCTTTTAGTGCTGTATCTATTTAACGCGATTAAACCATAGTATTCTGAATTGCCGGAGATACTCTCCACATTAAAAAGGGCACCATCTAGGTTCTCCACCTTACTGAGAAGACATTATAAGTCATTAAGCCTTTAATCCGTAGTCATGCAGTGGTGGAAGAACCATAAATCAGTTTAAATCACCCAGTTCTCTCCAAGGGAACATAAAAAAAAGACGTCAAATGACGAAGGGTAGTCAACACTCTTGGATGGTCCGGCCATTCGTTGGTAAAATGACTGCAGTATAAGACTGCCTTTAGTCATCCCGGCACAATATTTACAACCATAACCAGCGTATAAATAGCACGCCACTATCAGTGTTAGTCCTTTCTTTTTTCAGCCTCTCCTTTCTATCTATCTTGGGTTTCTGTCTTTCCTTTCTAGACTAAATCAGGACAGAAAAACATCATCTACCACTGAAGTACCACTAGTGCTCCACAATGTGTCAGAGCTTCCTTCTGTATGCTTTCCCTTCATTCTCAAAGAAACCAGAAAGAGGAATAACTACTACCAGTGTACCGCTTATGCTCCACCATATTATGTGAGCCTTTGAGGTAGCTCTTTCTTCTTCTCCTCTGTCTTTCTGTCTTTCTGTCTTTCTGTCATACCTCCTTTAACAGACCAGACATTAACAACTACCAAGGTTCCCACTAGTGCTCCACCATACATTAGAACTACCATTTCCCCCATTTACCTCCTTTCTTTCTATTTTTCCTTCTTTCTGTCTTTCCCTCTTGGCAGAGGGAGCAGTCTACCAACTGCAACGACCTCTGCTGGCATTCTGTCAGGCTGGGGTGCGATAAATATCCCCATTGCATGCTGGGGTGTATCTAATGCCATCCCTGCTTATCTCCCTTCACCTAAATACTTGATATTTCTGATATGCTGCAGCAGGCAGATAGGCAAGCTGTATTAATCATAGAGCCTTATCTTGCAAGCCGGACAGAAAGCTGCCTATAGCCAGATTAATAAGATGACCTCGCTACAAAGGCTGGCCCCAGGTTAGTGTGCTTGAAATGGGGAGAGCCCTGAGGAGGGGGAAGTGTTGAAAGAAAATCCCTGCAGGTTGTTGAAGCTAATACTTCAAATATGATATTATCCAATACACCATGGCACTAAAAGTGCATTTAAACTTGAAACTAATGTCAAATTTAATATAAAATTCATGATGAACATTAAATCCTGTGGAATTTGCGACAAAATGAATGTTTCCCCCCCCCCCCTAATATTTCCTATATATCATTCTTAGTTTGTTTAGTGTTTCTGTGTGTAATTTCAAGGCTTGAAAATAAGTTTCCAAATATCACAAAAGCTTTAAACATAATAATCTTTTTTTTCTCTCTCTGAAATTCTGTCGAAGTGTATATGATTCTATTATGTAACTAAATTGATCAAAACAACGTCTTTCAATCTCGCAATGTTGCGTTATCTGTGAATTGCAACAGTAATTGACTGGGATCGTCTGCTTTTTGCGCTGCGCCATTTTCGCGCCTCCCCAGCGGGAGAGCTGTTGCGCTGAGCACTTGTAATTATGGCGGGAAAAGTGATCTCGTCTGCTATCGGGTGTTTCATGTCGGCCCAATGTATCAGTTTTAATCTAGATTGCAAGGCGCTCACATATTGTGGAGAGGTTTTTCTTTCTCTAACAGATATATTCCTCCTCCCAGGTCGCAGTAGGAGGGGTATGGGATATGGGGAAAGATAGGGACAACATACGGGCTTCTTAGATACGGTAGCAGATATGGCGGGATCTGTTACCATGGAATAACTGCAGCCAAAGTGGAAATGTTTCTGATAAACTGCTCGAATTCCTCCCTCCAAGCTGCAAATGTGGAAAAAATACAAAATACCCAACAACAGACCAAACGTATACTGACACCAAGAGATAGTACACAAAGTGACTTTATGTCATGCCAGATTGTGTGTATATAAAGATGATGCCAGATGGTCAGATATGTATGTACAGATGCATTTATATGTTAAACACCAGATGACTCCACATATTATCCACATCTCATCTGCTCTATAATATGATTATTACCTTCCCATTGTTCTCCGAAGAATGTGCGATGAACAAGATATTGTCGCAGGAGATCACCCCGGAAAATTTTATTATTGTTCAGATAAATATAAAATATTTACAACTGATATTGTTCATCTGTTTCACCTTTTTATCATTTTCTACAAGCAATGATCATTCTATTCGAAGATTTTTTGACAGGGCGGCTTGCAACCTTGCTTACATTCTACATTGAATGCATTTGTAGGTAGAAGTGTGCATGCAACCCATGCAGCCAAAAATATTTGAAAAAGATATTTGTGTACACTTTTGGTTATTCTCTAACAGGTTATGACCATTTTGTTCTATCAACCCATCAGGTTCAAGGACAGTTTTTTAAAGATTGTAAAATTGCTTACATTCTACATCGAATGCATTTGCAGGTAGAAGTGTGCCACGCCCATTGAATAAAGTTTGAAAAATATAGTGATTCACTGGGCAGCAAGTATTTTTCGCACCCAGTCACTATATGTTAAAATATGCACTGTAAATGTCTCACCTTCAATTGTGTCGTATATATACATACACACATGTATTAATTCCTGCAGGTTACAACATTTTGGTGGAGCGATATGCAGCAAATATAGCAGAATTTCTGCCTCTTGATGTATTTCTGGTGCTCTATGCAGCATTTAATTTCATCTGCCCATCACATAAAATAATAAACTTACAGACATCAAACCAACAAAGCAACTTTATGCAATATCAATAAATAGTTTCCTCGGTTATTTAAAATAAAAAAATCTAGATTAGAGAATCACCTTATATGGTATGTAAGACCATATATGGCATGCATGATATTTCATGTGCTTCAGGCATGCATTTCATGAGGTACCCACGTGCTAAAAAATGGTCACTCACGAGGAAAGTGTTGCATTTCAGCATGAACTTAAAATGTAATCTTATCAGTTCTAAGATCACAATCTTATTCTTAAATTACATAACAATTCTATTGTTTTAAACCCACGTCCTGTAGGGATAACATCAACTGAGATATCTAGTAAATTAAATGAATAATTTCATTTGGAATATCAATTTGCATTACCTGTATGATCACTGCACGACATAAATCAATATTCTAACATGTATGTTTTTATTATTTTTTTATTATCTCTGCATTTGTTTATTCTTAACAGCACATATATTAAATCCCAATACATTTTATTTATATTCCAATTGAACCTTGGCAGTTATAAGAAAACAATAAAACCATAAGAACCAATACTATGTTGGGAACGTTGAATTGTCTATCAGGTGATATCCTGATGAAAGTTTTTGCCTGCAAGTGTTGTCACTACTATGGGTGTCAGACTTGGCAGTTTTCACAAAGCACTGTGAAATCTTACTCAACAATGTGGAATCGATGCGTTAGGAGGTGCTAAACTTGCCCAACACAACTCATTGCAGATATCTGTCACAGTTAGCAGGGATAACATCTCCACATGATCAAATTTGTCACAGCTTCTTGAAATTACTTAATGCAATGTTGAACAGTGACAACAAGATTGTTAAGTTTATTGCTGAAAGAGCAGTGAAGGACCACAGGACTATCATATCAGGCAATATCAGTTATATTGAGACTGTCTACAAGAAAATCTTGACTGATTTTAGTAGCTTGCCCGAGGTTAAAATCCTATTATTTACCACTTGAAGAACAGTGCACAGTTCAGGCTGTGAGAGACATTTTGATTTACAATCCATTTGATTTGTCACCACTTGATAAATGCCACTTTTTATATTTTTTCTGTACTATATGAATTTATCTGAGTAATTTGTAATATGTGTCTATACCTGAATGCAGTGTATGAAATAAATATATATATATTCATTGTTCCTTTTTGTAGTTAACTTTTGTCTATATTCTGTACTGCTATGCATTAAAAGTACATATTTCCAATATTTCCAATTTTACTATTAACATGAGGCTTACAACGCTGAATCCAGAAGGCGTGATCTTGTACATGTAGTGGATTAGTAGAGTAATAGTGCTAGAGTACCAGACATGCCAAATCTCACTCATTGAGAGCGAGTCTGACAGCTACTTGGATCACTGGGAATCCAAAATTACGCCGCCATTTTGCCGTGGGTTGCATACTGGGACAAGAACTATGTTTCCGACGATCAACTAACGGCCATCCTACACTCAATATATACAGCTAAAAAACGGCCTCTAACAGAGAAAACTAAGTTGGAATAACCTAAGTCAATAACACACTAACCTGAATTCAGATTCACTTTTCTGGCATGACAAAGCCTGGACAACCGGAAGTTGTCGGCGAAATGTTACTCAAGCTCTCCAATGAAATGACGAACGATATGGGCCCGAATCGAGCCGACATATATTGCGCAATGCATTTTAAAGTATACTGAGCACCATGTGACACTGCTCGGCTTGATTTCTACTGAGATATTTTGTTTGAAAATTTTCCTAACTCATTCCCCCCTTTTCTACTCAGATGTACTCATCTATATATCCTGAAGGTTTCTAGAAATCTTCTGGATAAGAACCAACCCACTTTTTCTGATAGCTTTCCATTTCCACATAGTCTCAATTGAATTGCGGTTATTGCATCATTTATGTGTGAAATGAGGCAAAACAAAATTATCATTTGCAAGAGCAAAGTCCATGCCAATATGATTTCTTAATGGATTAAAAAAGTCATAATACAAGACATTCAACACGTCCACAGAAAAAGAAGAAGAAAAAAAAAGATGTTAAATATATCCAAGGCCAGTTTCTTTATCTTATCAGTCAAAACATTTGAATTGTTGTAAAAATATAACAGAGAAAAAAAATTGTAGTAATAACAATGAACTTGAAATTCAAGGATAACAGCCTCCATATGTTACTGAACATGATAACCATCTCCATATATTAATATTTATGTGTAATAAGGATGTCACTAAATTAAATGACCTTGCATATACATTAAGTTAATATTTGAAGTGTCAACAATCAATAATCAAAATTCACACCTTTCCACATACTGCAGTATTTGAACGTGATAAGAAGTAACGATACAGAGATATGACAAGATTATTATTTTTGTGTAAAGTGATTTAAATCAACTATGATATACTTGGGTGCAAAAGTACTTGAACTGCAGTATTAAAAAGCATTTCTGCTATTTCCTTCCCCTGAAGATGTCAATCATGTACCAATAAAATGAAATACTGCAAATCTTCCTTTTTTGTAAGTCATTAGCTATTTCTGGACCACTATTGCCCCCCCCCCCCCCCATTTTAATTGATCAAGACACTGAAAAGCAAAATTGGCATGACTCAAAATACATTCAAAGTATATATATATATATATATATATATATATATATATATATATGATTTATACACATCACACAGGTACAAATGCATATAAATCCAGTTTCAAAACAAATCCAGTTGTACAAATATAAACAAATAAGAGAAATAAACTGTCCTTTGGACTTGCACCAACATGTCATTCTCTTATCACAAGACAACAACCTCCTACTCAGATTAGATAAAAGCAACAGAGTATGATTGCACGCTCATATCTGATAAGGCAGTTCACCTTGGAAAGAATTGCAAGCATTTACACAGGACTCAGTACAAGGCTGTGATAAACACCTGCTGTTAAACAACGTCACAAGCAACAATAAAAAAAGACCACTGGTCAAAGTGTGTTCAGATTACATCATTCGAAGGTTAAAGTTTCTTCACTTGGCTGATATTTCAGAAATGTTTTATGCAATGATTTTGCAAGACAAATGTGAAAAAATCGCACTAATATCATAAACTTTGAATGTAAAATGTGTCCCAAAGCCGCCCAGCGAAAATTTTCGACAAATTTGATTCAATGAACGGCACACTTCTACCTGCAAATTCATTCAATGCAGAATCGTATTTCGCCACTGGGTAATAAGGGAATGCCTTAGCTGATGGGAGTCCTGGATTCACATGATAAACTCTGGAGTTTGCTTTCCAAGTCTATGAAATATACTGTAAGGGACAAGCTCTATAGATATATACATATATAGTGGCATGAACTGTTGATTAATATTCTATGGTAATAGCTAAAATAGCCCCACCAGATCCCAGCCTAATAATGCAGTTGTATATATACAATACAAATGTACTTTGTAGTGAGGTGAAGTCAGCTTTAAGTGTCCGAAGTTAATCAATAGTATATAGTACCTGATATAATGTAGTACTATATACTAACCTAAAGACTAATGAGAGGAGATAGTACTGGTTATGAGGGTATTCACTTTCGTTCTAAAGATACTATATAAAATTTTATTGACAGTATCATGTCAAACATGACATATATGTAGCAAATATGGATACATTCAAATTCACCGAAAATCAAAAAAAATGGAGCAATGGTTTCATGTAGCCACCAAGTGAAAGTTATTTACGTAAATGAAACTATATAAATGCACAGAACGTGACCAAAGGTCATACATACAACTCAACTAGTTATGTGACTAATTAGTCACAACACGTACTAAAAGCTCCTTTTATCAACATATATATAGTACAATAATGCCACCAAGTACATGTTCTAAATTGTGGACTTTTCTCCCAGTGCAAAGGTTATGCCTTATAATGCAACTAAAAGAACCACCTGTTGGAAAATGTATTAATGATCTGTCTAAGAAACCCATGCAGAGTGGTTTGGATGAGGTTCTAAGCATTTTCTGAAATTTTACACATCAAAAGGTTGACCTCCCAAACCATGAAGTCAGAATTCTTAAATTTTATCATTTTCTACAGGAGCATCTCAAAGATGGTGCCTTTTGGAGCCATATTTCACACAAAATTGCTCTGTCACAACAGCTAAAATGCCTATCTTTGAGGCTTCATTAAATATGCATAAAACTCTCAGAAATGTACAGATATTGGTTTCAAATGATGGCAAAATTTCTTCTGTATTTTGATTTAATCTAAAAAGTAATTTCTGATAGGCATTTAAGAAATGGCTGATTTACCATTGACATCATTACTGAAATTAATACCATCTTGACATATCAATATGTTCAATATTATTACTTTCATCTGCACTGTTTCTGATTAAAATTGTGGAAAATCACTTCAAATTAGCAAATAAGGTGAGACATCCGTTGGAATTTTTGATTTTAGAAAAATACAGCAAATTTAATCACAATTTTCAAAATATTCTGCCAAAAATAATAATAATAATAAAAATGATAAGACTTATCTTGCAACGAACTATATTTTTGTCCATATTCTGTTTGGCATAGTACATATAATTTATATCTAATATATGATATCAATGAATTTTCTGGCAAAAAAAAAGGCAATTAAAGGAAGATCTGGTTCACCAACTACATGCTGCTCACTGCTTCCAGTCAGGAAAAATAAATGACAATAGTGTGAAGTAAAATAAATAATGGCTTAATTGTTGCTCTATCTTGTTTGGATCATAAGTTACGACAACATTTTTTCCGTAAAATGGGCGTTTTTAGTTATTTTCTATAGTCAAAACTTCAGGCTCCATGAGTCCATGCATGCCAACATCCGAGACCAAAATGGTTGTGATATTTGGCTTTTTTAGGTCCAAAAGTATGGAAAACAGTACAGTAACACATGAAACTAAAAAGTTGCCAAATTTTGAATAGGTCTAATTTGACAATAATATTACACAGGACTTTTTTTTTTGCCCATATATAAACAACTGTCGTAAGTTTGAAAAAATCTGAGATGGTCATCCAAACCATTGCCCTAACTTTGCATGGTTTTCTCTGAGACACGTCAGTATTACAACAGCAATGGGCAGTGCACCCCTTGCAGTTCTCATGCAACACACACTGCAGCTGCCTACATGGTCCAAGGTCCCTGCAGCTGGTCATGATTCAATCTCATGGCCGACCAAAGTCTCATATAGCTTATCACGGTACAGCATCTGACAATGCATGGTTATGGCTATTGAAAAGACTGACTTTTTATTGCATCTGAGGTCAGTGAACCACTATTGACACGAGGCGCCTTTGATGTTAATAAATATAACGATACTTTTATCAGGAGTCAAAATGAGTAATGAGGATAATGCCACTGATTTTACTGCTTCATAAGCATGCCATACCTGGACGTGTGTTATAATTTGTGGTGTTGTCACTGCCTTTGTATATATATATTTTTTCACAATTGTATTTGAGCAAATCTTACTATATATATTTTTTTGTGTTTAGCCTCCTACAGTTAGTTTCATTAAAAACGGCCCGTCAAATTGAGCCTAGCCAAAGCTGTAATTGCTGGCTCCTCAAAACCAGATCTAAAAGTACATATTTATGATATATTACATTAATTTCTTACATTTTCCAATGTTTACACTTTTCTGGTGATAAATGTAAGCCGACTATTAGTTATAAAAGTGGACAGAGGCAGCTGGCATTAGCATGTTTAGATCACAGTCAGGTATAGGTCACTTCAGCTGTCTACAGTCAACCGTTTTTTATGAAACTAACTGTATACTAATTGATCCAACAATTCAACCAATCAAATTACATTCGTACATTATGTTATTAGTAAAGAATTCATGAATTGAAATCGGTAATATCCTTTGAAGATATTTTGGAACTAGGGCAATGGAACCAGGATCAACTGAGCCAATAACTTGGTACTGAATCGTAACATAATCAGCATTTAGCAGGGTGTCTCCCTCACACCATTTTAGCAACTCTTTGGTGCAACAGGAGAGGTCTTGGGTTCCAATCCCAAGTTGGTAGATCTCCTCTTGGGGACATAACAAATGCGTAGGTGGCCCCATGATTATGATTCCAATTCTTTTTTTACTTCACAGACAAGGTTCACAATGCACTAAATGTGTACCAGTAGGACAAAGGACATAAAAATACCACATACCTGAAGACAAACTCATACAATTAAGAGATCTTATCAGATAGGTAGATATAAACACAAGATAAGAATAAAACAACATAAAGATAAGGGATATGGCTGCAGTGCACCTGATATGCATTCATAAATCACGTGCTGAATTGCTAAAAGGAAAAAAAAAATGTCCAAGCATTCAATTGGGAAATGTATTCAAATTAGTCCAGTCATGGAGCCAATAGTCCACTGGTCCAATTAGTTCCATCAGGTATCAGGCCAATTGTGTATGAAAATTCAGGTGATAATGCATGATTGCAAATTGCAATGGAATTGAAGATACTCGTTATTGCACCAATATGCCTTCCATAATTTTTGCATATATTTTTCACAGAATAAATCTAAACGTCACAATTGAAACCACTATATATGTATACATTAGGACCAATAGTTTTCCTGTTTAAGTTCCTAAATAACTTAAACCATCAATAAGATCCAGCACAATTTGGACCAACAAAGTTGCTTTAATGGTGAGGTTCAGGGGTGCAGATATCAGTACAACACTATCATTCGAAATTCTAAGAATTCTCAACAGTATATACTACAAAATTCACATGAAATGATATATATTATGGAACTTACCAATATTATAAAGCATGATTTCATTACTAAGGATAAACGGTCTCAATACTAAGCAAAATTTAAGTACAAGTATCCATCCTATTTAGTGTACTGAAACAGTCCATATACCAGTAGTCCAGTACTATACTGCACATGAAAGTAATTTTCCATCATAGCGTTGTCTGGAGGTTCATTGGATCTATTGCCAAAATCCGAATAATGGGACAAACCATAGAGGTGTAACAATTCTTCCGGATCAGGAATCAAACACTGGTCCATGGGACTGGCTTTTAGTCCCAGAGACCAGGGTTCGATTCCCGCTCCCGGAAAATTGTTACACAGGAAGCAAGAACTTTTACCCTTACACAAAGAATTCACTATGTGGTACAAAGGAAACTCCTTGTTCACACCATCACATCCTCCTTACTGGGCCCAACACCATCCCTCTCCTTAGACCTTTTGTAAATATAAAATCAGCGATCCTTAACAAGCTCAGCCGACATTACAATTTACACCCTTGCAGTCTTCCCGAAGTTCAAATGTCCTTTGCCGGACCGAATGTAAAAATGAGCCCCTGTCTTTATGAAATATCATTGTAAAATAGGTTGTCTTTTGCCGGACCGAATGAAATTTTGCCAGTCAGGTCCGGCGTACTTTGGGAAGACTGCCCTTGGCAGGCCTGTTCTAGTTTGAGCCTTTCTCAACTCCCTGAGGAGTATACATCCAGTGTGCAGCCATTACAGCACTCCTTTGGTCAGGCACTCTACAATT
This sequence comes from Alitta virens, assembly GCA_932294295.1. Taxonomy (NCBI): domain Eukaryota; kingdom Metazoa; phylum Annelida; class Polychaeta; order Phyllodocida; family Nereididae; genus Alitta; species Alitta virens. Next base: position 19,054,245 of record OW028582.1, read on the forward strand.
GCCATCACTGCCTGTAGCTAAGTACCCATATATACACCTGGGTGGAGTTGAGCAGTGGTTCAACGAGGGATCTGCTCAGTTCCCCCATGCTGTGCTGTGCCTGGGTTTGAACCCTCGGCCATACACGTATATGAGTCCAGCCCCATATCCACTGGACCTTGGCACCCATTTTTCACAAAGCTTAGACCATACACCTTGGAACTGAACATGAGACCTGCAGAACAGGTAACAAGAATGTCATCCATTGCACCAAACTATGAACTTAAGTTGGGTTCCGTTTCTGGCGTTGCAACTCTTGTCCGACGTTTTGCGTTTTCTTATTTCGAAGATTCTAGAAGTCTGATTGGCCGAGAGGCCGTAAATTAATTATTTTTTATTGGCGATGACGGTCGACGGATCATTCCTGTCTAAATAAGGTCAAATAAAAAATTTCGGAAATAGTGTGAACCGTGACCCACCGCTACCTAAAATTCAGGTACACTATCATAGTGCACCTAAGAGTCATTCCACGATGTGAGGCTTCTTTACATAAGAATTATAAATTTTGTAAAAATATTTCTTTACCGTCCTTCCTTGTATTACAACAAACACTTTAGAATTTAAATAGTTTCATTCTTCCTATTAGGTCACGTAAAAATCAAAATATATGACTGCTATATATATGACTTTATATCTGTACTACATATACATTACAGACCGTATGCCTAAGTTTGCTTGTTTGTAATAAAATTGCACTTAAGGGACTTTTTTCCTTGCACGAGACAACCATAAATTATTGCTTTACAACCTTAAGTGGACCTCTCGAAAGACTACAACAAAGGAGTTTCGTGAAATCACTTTCATCTAATCTCTTAAATTACATCCGTTACTTTCAGATATCATGTCACTTTAAAGTCACTATCATGATAAAGAGCTTTATTTACATGCCGCCTCAAACCCATTAAGAAAATTCAAACACAACAGCATGACAAAGTAATGATTCAGGGAAATTGCAGTGATTTTCCTGAAAGTGTACTAGGTATTGTTATTATAATTAACTCACCTTTGAAATGCAAGGTGAATGGCAATTTTGTTCAATCTTGCTTAATTACTTCAGATATATAATTTATACATAATTAATTCTACATAGGTATGACAGAAAGTGACTGAATTCAGGACCCATTGAATAAAAAGAAAGCTTAACCACTCGCAAAGACTGCATATAAGACAATGAAACTATATGTCATCTCATCATTATATCTTTCGGGAAGCTTATCATAGAAGTTAACTATAAGCTTCAGACAAATGAGGCAATAGTCCATAACAGTGTAATAATTGGCAGAAAGAAAACAATACCGTTGCTTGGGAAAAAGAGCCATTACTCCGTTGCGATAATCCAACTTAAATGTATATATATATACATATATACAGTTGCAGAATTATTATTTACTAAATGAAGCGTACCTTTCTTGTTCTTGAATCGTTCCTGACACATTCTCCATCTCAATTTCACTCCAATTGTCATTTTTGCTTTGAGTTCATTAAGAGTCCTTCAGAATTAAAGAATATCCCAGCAAACTACTTGCTTGTTGGCTAAATAGTAGCCTAAATATCTATTGTAACAGAGCTTTTATAAACCGGTTGTATGCATCAATGCTATCAAAACAGTCCGCAGGTTTCTTTTGTGTTGCTAAATGAATAAACTTCATTCAGTTTGAAACGTCTGAAAAGCGGTAGAGCAAAGCGCGGGAAAAAATGGAACGAAGTCTATCCTGTCGTCTGCCTTTTCCTCGAACTGTCGTCTGCTCCACAGAACCATCCGTTCACGAGTGCAGCACACAGCAAATTGATAAGACAGTATCCTTGGGAGTTGGATTTTCCAGCTTATCAGCCAACATCTATACAGATAACGGTTTATTATCTTTCGGTCAATAGTGGATAACTTATCTTGCCATCTAGAATTTGCCCTCACATTAACATTTTGGACACGATGCTTATTGCTGCATGCAAGCCAATTCATTATTTAGAGCAAAAGCCAACTCGGTCGGATCAACCTTTGTCATAAATATTACCTATATTTCCAGGTAGTTATCTTTCTTGATCTTATAGTCTTATGAAGCTGTCCTGAATTTAAAACTGGTCCAAGAATGTTAAAATATTGCAGTCTGTGTTGAAATATATATGTATTCCAAGAAAATTTATAAGTGCAATATTTAGCCACCCAGGAAGATGCTGGAGTGTGTTTAGCTGGCATTAATGGTGAGGTGGTCTGCAGAGCAAGGTAGTTTTGAGGCTGAGGTCAATATATCATATAAAGATGTAGGCCTACTATCTGATTAATGGCATGTCACCTTTTTTTTAAATGATCATAATCAGAAGTGATGAATGAATTGCGAGAAATTGTAAGAGGAACTTGACAAACTGCACGTCCATTGCATACACTAATTAGTACAATCCAAACGTTTACTGAAATGAAATTATTCATTTAAATCAATCAGTCGATTAGATAAATGTCACAGTCCAATATGAAAAATCTTTTGTAAAAGAAATGTTACACGATGAGCCAAAGTAGAACAAATGAAACTACTAGTCAAATTGCACAACTTCGACTCTGGGCTACTTCCCCCCCCCCCCAGTACAATACATCACATGGAGTTATAAAATGGGTTATATGAAATGTCAATTGCAAATGATGCAATGGCAAATCCTAGACTCAAAAATCTCATTGAGTAGCATGTTAATTGGAACAGCTAACGTTTTGTTTTGACGTTTTTAGAAATTTTAATATTCAAACATATTTACTATGTCTAGAATGAATGGCCACCATAACGTTAATCATGCAGCCTGAGTCAATGTTGTCATTAGTTGAAATGAATAACTTCTCAAATCATGGATGAACACAACTTACATGGTCAATAATAAGTAATTTAGACATAATTAATTCTACACAGGTATGACAAAATGTAGCATGTGACAGAAAGTAACTGACTGACTGACTTGTTAGACCATGGCATGGGGGAAGGAATCAGTCAAATTGACAAGATATTAATCTAAAAACACTCATTGTATTGATACTGCATCGTCATAATAACTCAGCAAAAATCCAGGAAATGTCACTATTTTTCACATAAGTACAGTAGTACAGTAATCTCATATAATGGCATGCATACGTAAATTACCAATATAAGGTACGACACATTTTATTCTTTTTTTTGGTGTGTAAATTTCCGGTTATGATCGACTTCATGTTAAATAAGTTAAAAATTAAATATCTCATGTCAATGTCAATGACATCCAGCTCATGAAGAGTGCCCAGGACCGGATTAGAAGTTAAGAACCCATGGCAAGACATTCAGCACAGCTGGCCAATGTCTTAACCACTAGCCCAAGCTCAGACAAAGATTTGTGACAAGGAATTGCCATCATATCAATATCAACTTGAAGCAGAACATAACTGAGATCTACCCTCATAACTATCAGTGCTAAGAATATTTTATCTATTCTTATGATAATCTTACTGAATGACGTTAGATAAAACAATCAGAAAACCATGACTATGCTGCAATTTTCCAAAAATTAGAAATTATAGGACTAAGGTGAAAGAAACGGGCCACAAAAAAGATGGATTTTCTCTGAGATAACCACGTCAGCTTATGACTGTTGGAAACAATTGTTAGCGTATTTCTATTCACATACTTCTATTCACATATTTTTTATTCACATTTATGGGTCATATGGTGAGTACTTATATATATTCAATGCAGTATTGTTTAATTTATTTTAACGAAAGATGACTTAATAAATATAATTAAAAGTATTTCCAACAAAAGTAAGTGTCTCCCCTACAACAATTTAATTTCTATCTGTTTAATATAAATGTATTTAAAACGTTTGAGACGATGATTACCATGGTTTCATTCTAAATGTGTCATTAAGTCAATGACCTCTTGTAATACCTTGAAGAAAGTGGGTCGTTCCACATGACCCTAATTTCACTGACCAATCAGACTGACTAAAACAGATTGCATGATTCTAACCAGGGCAGTGATTGGCTGAAAATATATCTAACGTTTTCAAAGGTTATTGCAAAACACCTTGCTATTTTTACTGCTCATTTTTTTTAATATTCTGTACGCCAACAAATTTGTAAAGAAAGAGGAATTCTATCTGTTGAAAATCAAATCATTGTATATTATATGTGAAAAAAAAAACAGAGCCTATGCCAAAAAATAATTAGGAATTTAACGGAAAAAATAATCATTATTTCAACAAGACCTGGAAATAAAAAGCATTTCAGTACAAGCAAAAGAAAGAACAATTAATAATATATACATAATCGCAGATATAAATGAGATATGTTATTTCATGCAATATACACTGATGAAATAGCTTATATCAATTACACATTTTTTTGGCTTCATTTGACACAAGTCATGTATCATAATTAATATGTATGTAGATTTTTTTGGCAACTGACTATATCCAGCACTCTGGCAGACTTCATTTTGGAGTGTGATCATGTGACGAGCACACGTGGACTTTGGACGAAGTCTCGTCCAGCACGAGGTTTGGGAACCAGCCGCCGAGATAAGATTGTAATTCAGATTATCCTAAAGATAACTTTATCAATGTGATTATAAACACCTTATCTGTGCGATAAACAACTTCAGGCAAGGTTGGTAAACAAGTTGATAGTGTTTGCTGAGCTTAAGCCACTTGGTTAAACTTCATAGCAAATTATTCGCTTAAAAAAATTACTCCAATTCTAGGGGTTACATATTAAAAATGTGTCACTGAATATAGTTCAATAATGTCAAGTCAGTGCATTAGATAGATTGGACTGCCATAGACTTCTGACAGACACAGTATTAATAATATTATGAAGAGCTCCTAGATTATACTAAATTGAAACACAAACACCCAAAAAATATATATCAACATGTAAATAAATTTTAAGCATTTTAAGTCCATATTTATTTTTAAAAATATAGCATTGATTCTCATACATGAAATATTACAACCGATTGCAATGCGGTGCAGCATCATTCAGTCTACTGGCTTGAGTGGTTTTCAGATCCAAAGGAAAAGACAGCAAACTGAATTGCTCAATTATTGTTACGTACACTTGCAACAGATGTATCGTGTACAGAAACCCAACTTATTTGTTATTTTTCCTTCGCTTCGCTATCATGTGAAATTTTCATTTAACATAGGGTTCCAATGCAATACAACACAATGTCACATAAAAACGAGACTAAATCAAAATAAAATTCCTTGAATATCCCGTCCATCACAATTACTGTAACTTTATCTACTCATGACATTTTTGCACTTTAAATTGATAAATTAAATTTCAGTTTTTCTCTTTGAAGGAGATCTGTTTTCTGAACTTAATCTAACCTTATCTGTGGGGCCTATCAGTCTTTCAATTAGCAGACAATTTGGTGAGCAAATGAGACATGTTATCTCTTATCTAAGGGCCCTAGTCCTTATCTCTCACCCCCTATTGTTTGCCTTATCTCGACTATTAGCTCTGGTGCTGTAATCAAATGGCCACATCCTTAATTCTATCAATGTCCTGTGTTTATCACATTTTGTCAAAATCCTATCTCTCCCTGATACTTATTAAAGTAACGTATTATGTGTAAGGTCTGAGACCATATTTTCTACCAATTTCACAAAAATGCATGATTGGATACAAATGTGTAGTTGAAGCACTCGGGGAAAATCTGAATGAATGAATTCATCTATCTTTAAACTTGATTACAGGGAGCCAGCATGCCAATAAAAAGTACTGTTCACGGCTGTCAATATATCTACATATAGTGATTAAGAATCCTTCATTGCACTATTTCGAAATACTCAATATCTCGGTATAACAGATAAGGGGTGTAACTTTGTTAGATATAAAGTCACATAATTTATACAGTTATTAATATGACAAGATCACTTGACACTATATATTCATTGTAAAATAAACTGTTTTAAGAGTCAACTTTAAGTGTAAAACAGTAAATATAGAAGGCTGTTATTATGTTATTTTGTAGATAGGGGAACATAGTGTTTATTGAACTGTTTCAGGATATATCAGAGAGGCCAAACAGAGCTTTTGTTGTCTGTTCATAGATAAGACAAAATGATTTGGTAATTGGTGCTTATCTTTGGCGCTTATCTCTTATCACCCCAACACTGGTGGTTCTTATCAGTGCAGCAGACTGCGGTGAATCATGTGACTCAACCTTATCCTGTCAATCTGCAGGATGCGCTTGGTTGACAAAATATTACAGGCAATATTTTATCTGTCAGCCATCAGGTCTGCATACACACTAAAGTCAAATTGGCTCAGTGAAAGGCTGTATTTATTTTGTTCACTCGGCCTTGTGTACACAATATCAGATAATTGCGAACACGTGCAATTCAATATCATTAAATTTTTGTGAAAGAAATAGAAATTCGTTGAAATTAATCTCACTTTTTAACTTAGCTAAGTGAACGCCTCAAAGTCAGATAGCAAAACTATAAATCGTAAAATCCTTCATATTTTGATGTATTAGTCTCAGTGTATCCTGTCCAAAATTTTCCTGTAACACAACTTACGTAATCAGACCAGCTTATCACTCGCCAAGACTGTAAAAGTTATCTTTCTATCAGCCGGTTGAGAGTTTTATTGTGGGAAAAACCTCACTTAAGTTCTTAGAATCTGTCTTCCCAGAAAACGAGCTAACTCATGGCAGGAGGAGGAGGAGGAGGAGGAGAAAGAGGAGGAGGTATATTCAATACATGTATCTGTAATAATATGTATTCGATAATGCATAATTTGTTACAGCGGTGCACTCAGTGTTGTCCATCAATTTAATACATGACAATGCAGCTGACCAGGGGTCAGTGACGGCTGACCCACCAATGGCCACACACAGAAATGCACTCTAAGTGGGAAGATTATCCTTGATGCATGGAGACAATGGCAACAATACATTTGAGCTCAAAATGGATACTCTTTTATATACATTGTTTGTCATTAATTGAAAAAAAAAGTGTGTATTTGTAGTGGCTTCGAGGTTGAGACACTGGCCTACCTCATCAAAGCCCTGGGGTCTGGGTTCGATTCTAGACTAGAAAAATCAGTGTGAGCTATACCTAGAGCTCCTGCACTGCAGTACAGGTGTCCAATGTCCGTGCTGAAGCAAGCAATAGACCCCACCCATAGGGTAAATGACACGAGTTGCAAATGACTTGAATAAAACCCAATGAGATGAGATGAAAGCCACTTGGAATTGTCCGTTTGTGGAATGAGTGGCAGTTTGAGACAGACTCTAGCATCACTCATGGGTTGTGGTGAGCAGAGGGAGCGTGGTCCGTTGCCCCTGGAGACCGTATCTCCTATCTCCCCATGACCTCTATTTGCGCGCGGATGGATCCGGGGGTGAAAAGTCCTCATTTGTCTTACAACTTTTTGGCCCCAGGGCATCCGAGTGACCACTGCCCAGTCACTGGCTACTGATGGCAATCATGGTCAATCTGCAGAAGAGCTCAGACACCATACCACTGGACACTTGTGCAGCTGAACATCAGGGGCACTCCAGTGGACACTATTCTGACACCAGTGCTGCTACCAGATATGGTTGCATTACCTCGGTGGAATCTGCTCATCCCAAATGCAATATGGATATATCTAGTCCAGTGGATGGGATCTGACACTAATCTTGCTTATTCCAACTTAACTGAGTATGTAATGTAAGCAGCTGGCTGGCCTTGTGGTTTGGGCATTGGCTAGCTCTACTGAAGATCAAGGTTTGAACTCTAGCCCGGGTACTGTCTCTGAGCTTCATCTCAGATGTCAGCTGCATGGATGCTGTTTGCAGTGCCTTTTACTGTGTGTCTACACTGAGGCAAGTGCAGATTCCACCCCTGTTACACATGCATGGCGTGTACTAAAACTCTAGGCAAACAATCTATGGATGTAACAAACAATCAATCCAGAACTTTTTTTTTCTCTAAAGTTTCAACTATAAACAAAACCGATTACACAATATGTTTACAGCAGGAGCATTTCGATAATACCTACCTGAGCCCTAACTGCTGTGAGAAATATTCAACATGAGAAATATTCAACATGCACGATTTAACTACACTGCACAGGTGTAATGTGAAAAAGACTCATTAAACGAACGAGAGGGTGGCCGTCTGAGTTATAATTATATACAGTATTGTTAATGTTATCAAAGGCAATTATCATATGATAATTGGGTTGGTGAGGGGGAGGGAGGTCTGCAACAAATAGATAAAAATATAATGTCAATGTATAAACATTTAAAAAGTTGTCAATATCATAACAAAACCTATGTCCATTATTGCCCCCCCCCCCCTCCTCGACTAAACACATCTGTGACATCACATTGCCTTAGAACACACGAGGGGGGGGGGGGTGCATCCCCCTTGATCCCTCGATAGCCACCCCTCCCGGCGGGTAATTACTCAGGGATAGACATCACCCTAGGGTTCTTATCATATCTGCCCCTTCTCTTACCCCCTGCTCTCTGACCTGAGCTTTTTCCCCCTTATCTACCCTGTCAGTGGCCAACAGATCATATCTATACAAATTCAGAAAGCTGGCCATTTCTCATATTTCTGATATTACAATATCTGCCCTTCATTCTGTAAGCGAAACCAGATTTGCAATGGCCATGACATTGATTTCTATAGGCAGGAAGGGGGACAGGAAGACATCCCAGACAGATAGACAGAGCCCAGAGACAAAGGCAAAGATAGACAAAGAGAGCCTATTGACCAAGACACAAAGAACGTCGCATAAGAAAACAGCCAACTGTATTTAGGCAAATATTAATGCTAATATATTTCAAATATATATATTTAAAAAAAAAATCATAATATCTCATACCCTGGAACTTCGATGTTAGACCACCCTTGAGAATAACCAAAGTGGACTCAATACCGAGTTATTCTTAATAATAATTCTATAAATCTTAAAAACATTCAGTTCTGGCACCCAGTGAGGAACCAGAGGAAGCCTTACAATCGAGTCTTTGTGATGGGTGGTGTCAATAGTGGGGTTCTAGTAATAGGTTTGTTTATGATTGAAACATATATACTTGTTTTGTATTCATACACCAATGGATTCTTTTTAAGAGAAGACCAAATTACAGTCTGAGAAAGCAATATCACATTCAATGATAGCACTGCATCACCCTGACACCTGGCGTCAATGCAGGTAACTACAATACACACGCATTCTCCAATTCAGATGTGTCCAATTTTCCAGTTCAGTTTCTGATATTTCTTGCATTTCATAAACAACAGAGAAGCTAAAATTCATGATTTTCATGAGCCGGTAAATTACTTTGACTTCATCCATCAAAAGTATTATCTTATATGCCATATGTCCTATCATATCTGTCAATCAGGTTTCATGTTTAACTAAAATTAATATCAAAGTTCGAGATAAACCGTAACATGAACTAGACGTTATCAATATTCATAAAATGCATGAGTAATGACGTTTCTTTGTTTTGACTTCCTATTTTTATACATAAGCCATTACTTTCCTTTCATATATTCTGCCTGTCAGTCAGTCAGTCAGTCAGCCAGCCAGCCAACCAGCCAATCAATCAATCAATCAATTAGGGCAAGTAGCTGTAACTAACTGTTTCTCCAAATCTTTTTGGGCATATCTATCATTTTTATTTATCTGATATGTGCAATTACTTACATCAATTAGGCTTTTTGAAATAAGCCATGCAGCTCTCGACAAGGCACATAATACATTACATGCTTATATCATGTAATAATAACTACGCAGCATGTATAAAATATAACTTGGAGTATTTAGGAAATGAAGAGTTGGTTTTGCTTTTAAAATAAGAAGAAAAAACTGAAGGGGGGGGGGGTTAAGTGCTAGGGGTTGGAACACTTCCTTATCAAATCGTCAAACCTGCCACTTGGAAAAACTAATCTCTCTTCATAATCTATACAGGGCAGAGTAAAATGCTTTTTGACATTTTTTGCCATGGACACACACTATACTCAGATCTTTCTTTATCTGTTTAACCATTCATTTCTCTTCAGAAACACTCCCTGTATGAGGCCTGTACTCTTTTGTCATCGATGTTAGCACAGATGCCCCGATAGCACAGCCCAGTCGATACTATCGGCCGACTGGCGTCGATTATTATCAGCCACACAAAAGCGAGAAAAGTGCAGAAGCATAAATTTATACAAAACAGTGTCCATTATGAAAATGAAGTAACCTTATCGGCTAATCTGCCCCCCCCCCCCCCCCCCCCAAGTATTTTCCAAGGCTTATCTGCAATTTATATTCAAAATAACCCCAGCTCAAAAGATCGCTCCTCCAAGGTTATTATATCATGTACATCAAGTTGGTATTGAAAAGTAGTGCGTACACTATACAGATCCGGTGCATTTAATATTCTAATATCTTGTAATATTTTCTTAATAAGAGCAATTTTTTTTTAATGTTACCATTAATACAATGTTTAATTTATTCATATTCTTTAAATCTTATCAATAATATTTAATAATATTCATATTTTTGGTTAATTTTTTATTTGTATTATAAATATATTCATAATTTTTTTACATTTGCTTTACATAGAGCTTACTAAAGTACCATCTGCTATTAAATGGCCCTTCAATACATCAAAGGAAATGACTAATAAAGCTTTATAGCTATACAATATCCAATACCACGTGTGAACGATTATATCAATAAACTACAAGTTGTCAAGTTTAGGTCTGAAATATAGGCCCACATACTTTTCTCTTATTTAGTTCGCTTTTATTACAAATTACAAGAGGCAGACGTAATGATGAGATGATAAGGCTTGGCCACACCATGTTAAACCATTCACCCCAATGACATTTACTTAGCCAAGCATATATAGAAACACAGTACAAGACATTTTATGACTATATGCTCAGCATAAAATGACAAGGTCATGACTGTACAATGCAGTTAACTACCATGTGTTTCTAAATACTATAAATCTCGATATATAGTGTTTCTATCTAGTCTATTTTTTTTAAATTGTTGGTATATTGTCTGCCATCAAGTGGTGCAGAAGCAATGGTTTTACACTAAATTCGACTTTAAATAAAATATTACATACAGTTATGTCACACATACTACCAATTTAATAACGTATCATGCATGAGGAGTGTCAAGGCTGGGATTCCAACTCAGGACCTTCAATGGAGCTGGCTAGGGCCTTAACCACTAGCCTACCCAGTTAATAAATCTATGTATTGCTGTAATAATGATATACATCTATCGATATTCCCACCGCAACGAACATAATTTCGATTATCACACCGGAAGTTCAAAATCGCCCCTCCCGAAAAAGAGAGTAACTTATATAGGCGCCATGACTGCAGCTGGAGAGTCAAGACTAGTTTTCTAAGATAAGGCCAGAGATAAGGGCTGGGGCAGCTGATAGGGTGTTTAGATAAGGACAGGGCCACTAAGATAAGGACACATGCCTCTGATATATCAAGAATATGGCTCAGCTACGCCCTCTGTAGATTTAATGCAATTTCGACTTTTTATGGACTTATTTTTATACCAGAAATCCAAGAAAACTGCAATAAATCGGGATAAATAGAAAGAATACCGATAACGCTAGCAATAACTGCTTAGTATTTAGTTGTTAGTGTCAACTTGCATAAATACGATAAATGTAAATATATACATTGCAGGCAATAAGGAATAGATATTGACTGGATTAGGTTTGACATGGGTTTGTTGTTGAGTGGTGGACAGTCAAGGCAATGATGATCTTCCCCCAACTGGTCAAGTATTAGCCTTTCTCAAATCATGTGGCCAACTTAGTGATCAGTAAGTATAGGCCCAAAAATAGTTTCTCTCAGTCTCAGATTAAAGTAAGTATTTTTGACCAGTTGAAGTGAGCATTTTATACATTGCATGCATGCATTTCCTATCCAATTCTATTGGTATAGGACAAAGCATTATCTTTTCCTTTTTTTTGTGTGTGTTTTTGTTTTTTTAGAGAAAACAAATGTTTCGATTAAATTCGTAATAAGACAAAGAACGCGAAATAAAAAGCCAGCGAGAGCTTATCATGGGATCAGAATAGAGTACATCTATCAATTTCTCTCTATGGCTTTTTTTTCTGCTGTGAGATATTTGCGAAGGGGCTGCGTATATTTCCAGAGATGGGCTGCAGAGCTTATCTCGGGGTTGCAAACACGTTAATCTGCAGACTGGCTGGTTTAATCTGCAGACTGGCTGGTTGACTATCTTGCTGATAAGGCTTGCCTCGGCAGGCAGATGCTTATCACCTCCTGACAAAAGCCATCTTGAAATAAAAGCAGACAGAGAATTTCACAGCAGTGATCAATCACTCTCTCCTCTCCCCAAACAAAACATTGGCCAAAAATGGAGTGAGCGAAAAAAGACACAGCTCTGACACTGGTCTGTCCATTTACTGCTAAGCACTGAGCACTCCATTGCATTAAGTACTATATTCTAGCGGATGAAATAGAACAATTTAATGTACTTTTTTTCTCATGATATAATTTCAATGCATTACAAGATGTAAACAAGAGCTAAGAGAAGGGAAGGGGGAGTTTATGCCATTTTATTAGATAAATATATATTTCGACATTTACTCCATGGGTGGGTCTTTTACTTGCCTCAGCATAGACACCGAATGATGTAGCTCATGAAAAGTGCCCGGGCCACAAATCGAACCCGGGACCTTCAGTGGAGTTGTTGAACAATCTCTTAACAACTAGGCCACCTGATCAACGCTTAAACCAAAATCTATTGCTTGTGATGGAATATCCATATTACCCGTAACACGCTATACACTGTAGTAATTAAATTATAAATTGCGGGACCTCCTGCCATTGAACAACATGTCATATCATGAGCAGTTTTCCATATCTCCCTCTCCTGGAATGTGCAACATTTTGATTTCATTCCTTATCTCCCCAGACTCCTCTCCTTATCTCCCCTTCAGCATATCTGACCAAAATATTGCAAAAATCACCAGCAAGCCTCACACTAAGTAATAACCAGATAGGCATGGCTTTTTTTCTTCTTCTTTTTTTTTCCTTTTTAAAAAAAGAAAATTCCTATATATTCTACATACTGAGTTTTGTAAAAGATTTTATTTAAAACTTTAAACCAATGAACAAATACTATTTAACTTGTAATTGGTCAATAACATCTTATTTTGCAGGGCCGTAGCCTAGAGTTTTGCAAAATATTGTACATTTATGGTTACTGAAGTGAACATCAGAACATCAGAAGTATTACCGTCGACCTAACTGCCCCCTCCCTTCAGGCTACGGCCCTGTTTGTTTATGTTTTCAAAAAATATGTTAACTAGCAATAAATTAACACCTAACAACTCACACCAAAGGTCTCATATAATCGTTGGAATTGATCTCAAACTTTTCCAGTGGCATTGGTGGTCTTTTTTAAATCGCGTGAGCTTTATTGCATTCACCTAATAAAGGGAAAAAAATTGATATTTCAAAATATTAAGAATGTATCCGAATAAACAAATTAAAATATTTAATAATTAAATTGTGTCACATATCTGCCCCATCATTTCATCAGAGCTCTCCCTTCCAAGACGCAGCATATATCACCACAACTACGTTAGATAAGACGTGACGTCATCAGCGTCAGACGTAAGATAAGACGTAACATACACTAGGACTCCCCGCGGTATTGTTGCAGTTTCACAAAAGATAAGGAAAATTGCACAGCACATATCTGATATGCTACAGGTAGACTCCGTTAGTACGATCTCAAAAACGCATTCCTTATTCTATTCATTGTTCTTTGTTATCTAAAATATATGTCATTTTCTTATAAAAATTTCTGTAATTGTGTATTTTCAATACTCAGTGATCGACTAAGAAATAATTATTTCTCATAAAGAATTCAGTCACAATTGTATCCACGAGAGTTGGGTATCAGTTCCTAACATACAAATCAGTATTTGATTATACCACTGGCAAATGATTAAACTAGATATGAATATTTAAACGATTTTGATGAAGGATTTATACTGATCATATCGTATTCTTAATCACTCTCACTCACCAAAAACCCCCCCCCCCCCCTCCCTGCCCCCTGGATTGTCATATGTGTATTAACTACATTTAGTGACTTTTCTTGTCATTAATTAAGGTGTCCGCATAACTGAGTGGTGACTGGAGGCCTATCACATGCTCCTATAAATATCACTGACATTTATCATTGCTCTCTCTCTCTCCTCTCATACACATATGATGATATTTGCATCCTTTTTCTCCATCACAGGAAGAGAGATAAGGTCCCTCTCCCCTCAGCCTCTGCAACCAGATATGAGCACCTATACGTATACAAGCAGAGATAAGATAAGAGTGCATCATACACCTGCAGAGATAAGAGTCATCAGCACGCTGGCTGCTGCTGCTGCTGTGGTGCAAGAGATGCAGTCTGCCAGCAACATCAGAAATAGTTGAAGGGCATCAATAGACCATATGAAAACAGTGATGATGAATTTATTAGGAATGGACAGATGCACTCATTGTACACACAGGTGTGTTGGAGATGTTCTCTAAGTTATCAACTTGTTGATAATGGAGTGGTACCATCCATTATTAGGACCACCTAGATTTTAAGAACACCAAACTCAGTCGAAAACCGTGATTCAAAAAGTGAAGTTGAACCTCACAACTAGTTTAAGACCCACTAAACTGCATAATTTAAATATATATATTTTTTAAAGCCAAATAAAAACCTTCACTCTATACATTATTATGTTGCTATTGTATTGTAACAAATCTTTATCGTAGCTGGAACCTAATTTTATTTACTACTTTTCTATTATTCTTTAATTGTTATTGTGTGTCATTTACTTCGTATTTTCTGTTTACATTGTGACACATATGTCATGAATGACATGAAGCTGTCGAAAAAAAAAAAATATATATATATATGTTAATTATACCACTTCAATCAATGACAAGAATGGCCCAGTGGTTAAGACATTGACCAGCCTTCGTAAGGTCCCAGATTCGATTCCCAGCCTGGACAAGTCAGAAAAATTTCGAGGGAGTGAGTATTCATGCACATAATATTATGGCGCACAATTCTTGAAGAAATAATTTTCTCCAAGGTGCAATCAAACAATCAATCAATCCTGATTGATGCCAAAGACTTCCATTAGAGGGCTAACAAGGTGAGCATGAATTACCTCTTATTAGTCTAACAGTGTTATGTCATCATTACATCATTATGTCTTCCTGACAATAACAAGTAAATATTATATTATCTACAACACAAATTGTGGCACAATGCAATGAATTCAAAATAAATTGAATACATATGCCCAGCACGGCCAATCTATATCATGCAGGACACACTATTCATCGTCTGACACTGAAAGCAAGTTTTATTACAGACCATAATATTAGAGCTCAGCCAGGCTGTATCGTGTAATATGTTGGCCTATCATACGGGAGGACATGATACAGGGTCTATCAGAGGATACTTACAGAGCTGTATCAATGTTCATTCGGGCACAGGTGATTAGTCATGTTTAATCTATAGGGTGAGGTAGCATATCATATATAAGCAAGTATACATCATGAGAGAAAGAAAATACTGAGTTACTGACTGACTGACTGACTGACCGACCGACCGACTGACTCACAAACTGACTGACTGACTAACCGACGAGGCAAAGTGACTGATAGGCCTCTCTTCAATGTGTGTCTGAAATGTTAAAATTCTAAAACAAATCTCTAAATAACTTACAGCAGTGATAGATAGATAGATAGATAGATAGATAGTAAGATAGACAGATAGATAGATAGATAGTAAGATAGATAGATAGACAGATGGATAGATTGTATTGACAACTTGGAATAAACTTAGCCATAACATTTGTACAATACACAATTGGTTTTTGGATCTGCAGATTGACTTGATCTTTTGGGGAACCTCGTCTTTACACTTGTAACAATCAGTTGGGGAGATCTGTGTCATTTTGACACTTTCCCATGAACACTGAGCTGGGCTGAACAGGGCTCAGGCACTTTGTAGAGGGCTAGGGTTTCACCCTGGGGTAAGGTTGACAGCTTTTGATAAAGTCGTACACCGCTTAAATCACAAATGCACAAATCCTCAAAATAATTGCAGTTACAGTAGGACTCTAAATATATGGTACTACCCTGCATAATCTAAAAATGTGGCATTGAATATGCACAATGAAAAAATCAGAGAGATAATGAATTGTGCATGAGATCTGCATTCCTCATGGTGCCTGTTCTCCACCATACGTATCGAATGGAATTTAATCACCAATGAATAATTAAACAAAACCAACAGTTCATATGTTTATGGTCAAGTCAGTGGCATCTCAAATATATATTGGCATAATTCCTGAAAAGTGTTGACAACTAAAAGAGCTAGCATATGACCACAAAACCCTTCTTCAAATGAGGGCTGCAGTTGATACCAGCCAAGCCTACTGACACACCATGGACACACTGTGCGCCACAATTCTGTCTTCTCCTGGGACCTTAGATTAGTTAGGTCAGGCAGGGGAGTGAAGGACCTTTTTAGTTAAAGAAATGCTGTTGAAGGGGGCAAGGGCCTGTGCCCTTGGGGGTTATGGGCCGAGTGGGGCAGTCTGGAGGGCGAGGGGCTTCTGTAGGACATCCTAGGACACATCTCTATAGCGATGCAGACAAGCATATCACCCAGCATCCTTCCTGCTTCAGGACCATAATAAGAGGGCTGGAGATCAGCTCTCTTGGTCTGCTGATAGGGACCTTTCTGTCGGTGATATGGACCTTGCAGGCAGCGATAGGCCCTTTGCCAGCACAATACAAACACAGGGCTGGCAGATGAATGGCCCCCCTCGCCCTATCAGCAGATGACACGAGTTTGCAGATAGGACCATGGCCTCCAGCGCCCTTGATCAATAGCCACTGGTCACTAGTCATAACCACGCCTTCCTCACAGATCACCCGCTGATCAGAAAGCGATCTTCCTCCCTCCCCCCCCCCTCCCAATCAGTTGATACAACCATGAAACAACTAGAGATGTTACCTCCCCCCCCCCCTTCTACATTTGTCACAATCGCGATGGCAATACATTTGCTAATGATCAAGCCATCTGCTATCTGCCCAACCTATTCCGCTAAGCTATGACCTGCAACCCTCCCCCTATTCATAAACATTGGTATACCCTAGATGAGATCAAACAGGAAAAGTCACTATAACCACATATGATATTTAACAGGCTGATAACATATCCTCGTCATGTCATTGGAATATAGAGTGGAAAGGCTTTGACTGCACATCTATAGAGCAGCCACTAATTCTCACCCTGGGACCGAGGATGCTAATTCTTAAATAATGATATTTTTTTTTAAGAATCCTTTTTTATTTTGGTTGTTTTACTTACTATATTCTACTATTGTCTCCATGGGCTGATAGACCTTGGACAACTGGAGTCCAAGGACTAACTGACTGACTGACTGATTGACGGACTGACTGACTGATTGACGGACTGACTGACTGACTGACTTTGACATCAACAAGTCAGTCAATTAGTCAGTCAGTAATATCGAAGCATGGAGACAAGAGTAGATCTCAGTTCTGAGTCTTTTTTCAATGGTTGGTCTTAATATCGAGGTGGTCTTAATTGTGAAGCTCCAATGTATTACGAAATTCCCCCTCCCCCCGTTCATATATATATACTTTTTTTTTTTTGATCTTTTGTTCCCTGGTCAGATATCACAAAAATA
The DNA here is from genome assembly GCA_932294295.1 of Alitta virens. Classification (NCBI taxonomy): domain Eukaryota; kingdom Metazoa; phylum Annelida; class Polychaeta; order Phyllodocida; family Nereididae; genus Alitta; species Alitta virens. The sequence continues at coordinate 19,072,037 of OW028582.1, forward strand.
CACGAGTGCTGATCCTTGCATTGTGTCTCTATGCACCCTTTTCAACGGAATTCCGGGGGCACATATCTACCGCCCTTTTTACCCCCTATCCCCCTTTTGCTGCTACCATAGATGCATAGATTACGCACCAGGGTTGATACCAAAAAGGGGAAATATTAATAAGGTCGATTGGATTGATGATCGATGCGCAATTTACATGGCAAAGCCATTTGGTCGGTGGAGATAAAGAAACAAAAAAAGCCAGGGAGATGATGGCGATAAAACACACACACAATATTACAGTATTTTGCAGTATTTTCTTGACAATCGTTGCCTTTTTATCAAGTCTTGGTGGGCAATGGGCTGATGTGCGGGTTAAACACATCATCTATCTTGCATTATCAGTCCATATACAGGGATCTGCGGAGCACTGGGCTCCCATTGATCAGCAGCATTCCTCAATCGACCATGATTATCAGCCAGCTCGCAGATTGCAGCCTTGAAGTTCTAATTACACATAGACAGTGGGAGTAGATAGGCGCATCGCTTATCTCCAGTCTATCTATGCATATCTATGGAGCATCTCTTCTAATGGATTAATTCAAACGTAATCTATCATGGATTCGGCTCTTCTAATCGGACATCCCAAGGAAAATACGAGCGATCCTATCTGTGGACACATGCGAAGGGCTGTGTTAGACGGAGATAAGCGCGTCTCACGCTACCCCGTCATAATCACCCGCATTTTATACTTTCCCCTTTGTAACCCCCCTTGTGAAAATACTTCAATTTTCAATTCATATATTCCTAGAATTCTTCCATTCAGTACTTAAATGTCGAACTGACATTCTATGTATTCTCTGTAATAACTTGTTTTGTATATAATTTAGCACTGTTTCGAACTCTTACATTTCTTTAATTTGTTGGTAAACTAACCTTCTACAGTATCTGTTGTCAATTTTATAGATTGATTTTAACACCCCTCTCCTGTCAAAATACTTCAATATTATTACATTAAGTTTGTTTCTATAATACTCCTTGAATTGTTTAAACGTTTCAGTCAAGATTACACAGTAGCATCCGTTTGAAATACTGTGAAATACTCTGTCAAATTCTTACATTCCTTGAATTTCTTTCATTTGCTTGATTACGTAACGATAAAACTCTATTACTATCAGCATAATTACATGATGTATGATGCTTAATAGCATCTATTATCCATTATATAAAGCAGCCATTAAAGGTAGCAAGGGGTATTAAACATGGTGGAGGGGGCGTGGCAATCTATGCGGAAGAAGCCTGTGTGATTGTATTTTAACATCACATATAATGAACATTGTCAGACTGCGCCTTCATTGTAAACAAAAGTTTGTCATATCAGACTATCCCAGGGTGTCACAAGACTATACAGAGGCACTTTGACAACACTGATGATTTAGCATTGCCATGTAAGTTTATCATAAGGAAATTAATCATGAAAAAAACTTTAAAAAAAAAACTGGCAAAATAAGGGAGACATCCTCACAATGCATGTCAAGATGAACGGGATGTCATAAAAAATTTATAAATATTTACGAAATTTTAGACGAAGGCCTATAATAAGTTCAAGATGGCAAAGTCTCCTTTGCAGAGCTGCTTTAGCATGGCTATCTGTGCATCAATATTGTAAATTCATCAAAAAAATTCACAATGTTATATATCTGTGAAAATGTAACTGTAGGCCTATAAGTTGTTAATGGGCTGTATGCAGAAGTCTACATTAGCAGATTTTATATGCTACCCCCCTCAATAAACAATAAATGCAAGACCGCCCCTTGTCTATTCAGACTTGGAATGTTATTGTTTCCACTGAAAAGCAGCACAACAGACTGACTTGATGATGCTTATCAGGAGGAGATAGTAGCAGTGGTAAAAGTGGTTGCCATGGTTTCCGATCTCTCATCGCCCCCTTATCATCACCACAGCAACGGAGGGTGCCCGTTGGGTCGGCCAACCTGCCCCTAGCCAGCGAATACAATGACTGTGCGAACGACAAAAAAATACAAGCAATAAAATACAGTGGTAATTCCTTGCAATCGAACAATGACATCATCTTTGGAAATTACCGATGTAATTTTGTTATACCGAGGTGGCCTGAATTTTAGGATATTTTTTTTAAATTTCCCACCCAGGGGGCCTATTATAATAACATACAGTGTAGACTCCAAATGTATCATCTCATCATTACGCCTACCTCTGGCAGCTAGTCATAGGCCAGGGATCTCTCCCAACTTTGAAAATTATTAGCCACGGTTGTATAGGTTGTACAGTAAATGGTCATCTGAAAATTAGCCACAAATGATAAAGTACAAAATTGGATTAGCATAATGCTACGTGGCTACTGCTAGCGAGAACCTTACCGCGGAGATAATTTTTACAGCATTGCACCAATTTAGTGATATATATATATATATTATATAACAAATGTTTTAACATAGTACCTATTTATAAATCAAAGTCAGTGGTCCAAATTTAGGATATCATAATCAGTTTTGACCAAGCAAACTAAAAATCAAAGTGGTCTTAATTTTGAGTGGTCTTAATTGCGATGTTCCACTGTGGTATGAGTGTTGTCTGTACTAGAGCAGCATCCCGTCTGATGTGATGGAGTCTGCCTTATCTCAGTTCGTTATCTCTGTTGCTTATCTGCCTTCCATCAGGCTTTTTGATAAGCTGGAGAGATATGCAGCGCACCCCGGCTGGAGCCCCTGATAAAATCTCCCAGGCAGATTCCCTGATAGATAAGATCGGTTCGCTCCACAGAATTCACTCCCCTAGGCCTCTATGAAGCATAGAAAAACTTTTGTCTGCACATTCTCTATCTTTGACTAAATTGACGGCATAATAACGTGTTATAGAAGTTTACTGCAGGGTGAGCTAAGACCTTATCTACAACACAGCTGAAGAGATAAGCATTCAAACTGGAAGCTTCCAAGTCCACTCAGAAATTGCAATTGCAATGCGACAACAATCTATCTGATGCTATTATACACAATCTAGAGTCTAGCATATAATATACTGCAAGCTTATCAAATTTACATGTTTGACGGAACTGTCAAAATGTAATGTTGCACAGCACGATATAACAAGAGTATGCCATAGATGTAAGATCCACTGGATCCGAAAGCGCGGTAAACTTGTGTTTCAAAACATTACGATGCAACAGTGATAGCGGAGCGTTCATGTTGTGTACACACGTGTCCTTCACTCCAAAGTGTTCCTAAACATAAACAAAGTGTTTACTCACGTTTTAACGGCTTGGGGTGACTCTGTTTCCTCCGTGACATGTTTGGGGGAGCTTAAAACACCCTGTACCCTCCAGCTCCGAGCTCGTATGAGTACAAATTGTCGTCTGCGCCGTGACCTCACAGAATGAGTGAGCGCATCTGCGCAGTGACCCCGACGCCGCGCTCTGACCTCATTTGCATGAGCAGGTGCCCGTTCATGAGTTGACGATTCAACTTTTCAACAAGGTATTTTGTCAATTTATAACCTTGATTGGCTTTAAATTTTGGCACGCATATTTTCATAATACACTACAGCATTGGAAAACAAACTTTCCGAGCCGCATTATCTCATAAAACAGCTCCAATCCGACCGGCCAAACTCTCGTCTGGGTCAGTCGACCATGTTTCTCCACCTCCCCCATAACTAAATGACCCAGTTTTATTGATTTCGTGGATTTGGATCATCCAAACCCTCTCAATGGCGCCAAAAATTGAATTGTAGCTAAATAGCTTCAAATACTAAATTACCCAACATCACCTAACACAGCTGTCTGCTTTCTAATATGACACGCTGTATTTAAATTGTACAACAATATAGACCTATATAGGCCTACATCTATAGGTAAAGGCCAACATAGGTATTTTAAACTCATTCATTATACCAGATAGCACGAAAAATAAGCCTATGTTATTATATGCAATTCTGAGCAATCCTTGACTATCATGGAAGTCTATTTTATTAATTCAACACTTCTATCTTTGGCATATTCCTGAATAACCTGTAATTAACATATACCTATAGGCCCTTGAAATACCTATACCTATAGGCCCTTGAAATGTCAGTTTCAACAAAGTCTGGGTTTTGTCAACATGACATTTATACATACAAATTGGCTGTACACACGTACACGTCTCAGCTGGTTAAACAATATGAACTAAAATGTACATTGTCTAGGAGCTGTGATCAATATTGAAAAGCCAACATATGTAGGCCTACAAATTGCATTGTTAACATGTGCACAGACACGTGTGATGTTTTTCTTTGATGTTCAGTCATGTATCATTAGATTGATAATACAATTGTTAGCAACAATAACAAAATTGTTTCATTTTTTCTTCACAGATGGAACATACTATAGGACTGCAATAACGTTAAACTGCTAGACAGTATATGAGATGTCATCAGCAGGTAATGTATTATATATATAAGTACTCTATTTACATTTATTTTATAATAAGTTCATCCTTTGTGATCTTCTTATTTATTTCTCTAGTAATTTTCTAATATATTTTGCAAGGGTAAAATGTTTTCTATACATTTATTAAATGTATTTCGCAGGGGTAAACTGTTCAGCGATATATAGCTGTTTTCCAATATTTCCCTTAAAAACAATAAAATATTCACAATGATAATTTAGCACAAAATAATAGAATATACAACTTGGTCATCTTGCAAATTTAAGACAAGACTCATAAAGATTGGCTGATTCGATTCTCAGAAAAGATAGCCCACTCACATTACTTGAAAAAAAGTCTCAGTGTATATTTTTTATTTTAATTGCTATTTCTAGCCACAATAGTTTGATTTCATTATGTATTTACTTCAATGCACAGTTTTGGGAATTTCTGACTGTATTCTGTGGAGTTTCTGACCACTGACAGCAGCTGCTGGTGAAGTTTGCATGGGCCACTGCCTCGTGTCGACCTCTAACGGAGAAATAATTTTTCCCCCGTTGAGTGTTTTAGCAAGTTTTTCATTGAAGACAAGTACGGTGTATTTAGATATTTGTTGGTACGTGGAAATTATTATGTTATACGATGTCTTAATAATTGTCTGCAAACTCCAAGACAACAACTCTTGCAAAATGGAGTAAATATTTATCTAATTTTACTAGTTGTGTCAGGTAGGCGTACAGGAATATTTGCAGTCTATGATTAACTGAACTAGGATCTGTAAATTAATATTAATCAATGATTAGGGATCATTTTTATTTTATTGAAGCAGCCTACTTTGTTTAGAAGCTTTTAGAATTCAATTACAGAGTTTTTACTGTGTGAAATGCTAACTAGTCATGCTTGGTCTTTTTAATGATATTTCATTGGGGGGGAAGGGGGCGATGGAGACGTAGCGGATATTGGGTGATCTATCGGTTGCTGAGGTTGACACTTGTGAAGGGTGGGGTGCCGTTCCGCTTGGTTGAGCACGTCGCGCTCGATTAGAGGGCGTAATACCGAGTGCTGATGACAGAGCGATGCGTTGGGAGGGAAGGGGACGAGGGGCCTGGGGCAGCGCAAAGTGTTATCAGTGTGAATTAGGGGCGAGAGTGACATGTAATATAGGTGCTGAGGGCCGGGCTTTTGTCAGTTGATTTATCTGCGGTGATCGCCTCACAGGCCAGTGGCTAGGAAGAAGAGGGGCGGTCTTGAGGCCGGCGGACGAGCAGCAAAGATTAGGCGATCCAATTTTGAGTGTTGACGGGGCCTGGCCCTGACCGGACTACTAACGGCCGCGGGGGCTGATGTAGGGCCACCGGTCACCTATAAACCTTCATGGTCCGCCGATACAAAATCAAAGAGCGCGGGGGCCATTTTACAAATCACTCCATCATCCCCGCCATGTGAATTCTTTGTGGGGCTGCCTGATTATCGCGCCAGTTCAGGACCGTAGGAGTCCGGTGATACGCTGCAACCAACGAGGGTGCCCGCTGCAGCACCTTTGATGAGAGGGCATCAATCTAACCCCCCCCCCCCCCTCCCCAACATCCCTCTGACCCAAGCACCTCCTGATGACTTTACTTTACGTCATGCTAAACCTCACATCTCCAAAAACCAGACACCGATGCCTTCAAACTGCAAAATGTAGATATATTTAACAAGCAGATTTATATATTTAGGCCCTATTTATATACAGGGTCCCACTTAAGACTACCCTATGGTTTCACCGACGTGGTCTTAATATTGGTTTATTTCTTGAACTAGGCCTACTATATCTGTCACAGTTTTGGACTAGCAATGTGGTCACAGGATGATAGCTATATTTATAAAATGCAATGTAAGATAGCTGGTGCTAGATCCTGGGTTCAAAGCATGGGCAGACACTCTTCATCGGCGCTGCTGGATGTTATTTGCATGACATATTCATTTGACTGTATGCAGCCCACGTGGATTGGGTATATAATCATTAGGACTTTTAAAGATTTATGGCTTAAAATTTAGTCATGACTAAGCTGTAAACCGCTGGTACCAAGACACTAAAACGGCGGTGAAATGATGTTGAAAACAATCCCCTTGCATTTGTTATCAGACTTCATTATTAGGCTTTACTGCAAATGCAAATTATGATAAGCTTGCTTTGGATGGACCACTTGCCCCTTGTTTGTTATGATTTTGACAGACTTTGGCAGTTGGGTCTCAGGGTCATAGATATTGAGCAACTCATCTGAACATTAGCACGCTTCCCGTCCACCCTTCTCCCCTAAGGCCAATCCCAGGTCAGCCTTTGCACCCTTTGGTTTTTACCCCTGCAAGGGTTATCTAACACAGCCACAAAGGCAGAGGAGCCAGCCAATTGCTTAAGTGACTAAGGGCTACAATGTAATAGATGGGTAGGTAGATGTTTTTATTTATTTATGAGGATAGATAGATAGATAGATATATAGATAGACAGAAAGACAGACAGATAGATAGATAGCTAGATAGATAGATATATAGATAGACAGATAGATATGCTTTAGAGACACATACTGTATAAATGATCATTTCCTAGCATTGAGGACAAGTATACGAAATTACCAAATATCACCTAAAAATCTGACCGCAACTAAGCTCTCACAGAGTCTCAAGTGTCAAATGAACCATTGTGTATATATGGTCTGTATTTGAACTGGTAAGCAAGGAAGATCGTGCATTTGAAGATAGGAATAACATGCTGTGAATTGTCAATATATATACAGTATATATGTATATAGATAAAACGACATGGAGTGCTAGGCCAACAAGTTCTGTGCTATATGTCTATCGTGTGTCCATGGAGTAACAAGAGCATATTACTATCTTGTGACTCCATGGTGTGTCTATGGACACCAGTTTGGTCATATAAATACAGCCTGTTTGTAATCTCATTCACACCAGGATTGGCTAAAAGCAAGGCCAATCTGTTTCAATTGACTTGATTTAAAGGCTTACTTATAATGACAGCTCAAAATCATTCACGGATGTCAACTATAGGCTTGTTTTGAAACCATTTGGTGCAGGTGGTTGGTACTAATTGATTCCTAGGCAGTTCTTGGTTCCTAACCCAGAGGTAATCTTTCAGAATTAATAAATACAGTGGAATATTTTTATGACCACCCTTTGTTAGAATTTGTTTGGTATTGATTGTGAGGTGATCTTATTTGTGAGGTAAAATTCCATGGAAATGTAATAATTTAAGCACAGCTGTCAGAATGCATGGCAAGATGGTCTTAGTGACTTATTGGCAGACAACTGAGTCCAGAATAAATTAATAAAAAGGGCACTTGGTTTGCGCAAATCGACACTTCCTGAAACTGGGAACCAGATGAATTTTCTCAAACCTGTGATAATTTTTTCATAAAATAGGAATGGTCGTAGGGCGGAGATCCACTGTACTTATTATTTGGATGATTTATTAAAAGTTTAAATTGGTTGTTGTTAATATTTTCAGATGAAGAGGATATTCATCAGTGTGGGAGATGCAAGGCAGTGTTTCATTCCATCGACGAGTACTTCACTCACAAGAAAGCGAAGTCATGTCGGAAGCGACAGAAGAGTGGTCCCAAAGTGCTGTTTGAAGATGTCAATGATGATGGAAACTCTAGAGAGAGAAGCACATTGAATACACCAAAGTATGTGCCTAGTTCTTCAAGCTTGTACGACTCATTTCTGGAGTTAGTAGACTTGAACAGTAATGATGGCTTCTTGCAAGATGGAGCTAGTAAAGATGGTCTCATGCACAAAACGAGTGCTTTCATGGGATTCAGTTTTGATGATTCAAAAGATGCATTCGAAATGGAGAAAACGCAGAAGAAAGACACAAAGAAGAAGCATCTATCAACACCAGTAAAGAAAAATACAGGAAGTCAAAAAGGACGGCCAAAGAAAGTAGTTGAAATTGCATGCACGATATGCAACTTCAAGGCAGTGTACCAGAGGGATATGGATAAGCATATGTTGACAGAGCACAAAATCAGTAGATATACTTGTCAACACTGTAATGCCACATTTAAAAGCAAGAGCCATCTGAATGATCATTTACAAGTGTGTTTCTTGAAATCTAGTGAGCCTATTCCATCTTGTTCCGCACCGATGGCCATCCAAAGAGGAGCTGGCAAAGGACATACCCTAGATGAGAATGGTAATCACAAAGAGAGAGACTTCGAGTGCCAAGACTGTGGAATATCATGTGCTTCCTTTAATGAGATAACCAAACATGTAAAGGACAATCATGAAAATATATCTCCTGGAATATGTCGTTTTTGTGGCAGATGGTTCCCGACCAAAAATAAACTTTTCAAACATTTGTCAACAGTGGTTCATCCAGAAATATCAGAGGCTGAAATGAAAATTGCAAGAACTGAAATTTCCCAGTTGAAGATACATTGGAAGGTACCGAAGCATCATACAAGCAATATGGACTTCAGCTGCAAAAAATGTCACATTAATTTTGACAAAAAGCAAGACTTGATGACACACAACCAGCAGAATCATGCCACTGAGAAAAACTACTGTTGTGAAAACTGTGGAGAGTCTTTTCGAACCCAGCGGTTATATCTCTCCCATCTCAGCACACATGGTATACACTATTTTGAACCTGGATTTAAATGCCCAACATGTGGAAAACGGTTTCACCAAAAGGTTCATGTGTGCAGACACATTGAAACTTTGCATACCCCTTCACAAGAAATACCAGATGAAATGCTGCCTGAAATTGAATCTGACCTTCGTACATGTGGTGATGACGATGATGAGATTTACACATGTTTTGTGTGTCGAAAGCAGCTCGTATCTCAAGCAAAGATGGTTAAACATCTCCAACTCCATAGAGTGTGGTGTGTTCAGTCACCTAATGGACCTCAGCCAGATGTGATAGATCTTCTGTATGAGGCACTTCATAACCGAAATCGCAAGTCTCCAGCAGCATTAGCAAGTTTGAATAGACCATCACTGGCTGTCTTACTTGGCATGAAACCAATACAGAATGGTATTGATATTCCTGTAGTGATACCCACCAGTTGTGAGGATGATGGCACACTAATTGATTGTGGTGATTCTGATACTACAAATGATGCGCATCACGTTACTCCAAACAATGATATTACTGCCCCTAATGCAGGAGACTGGAGCTCATCTGTAAGTGTTCCGTCGGTGTCTCCTGAAGTACTTCCATCAATGCCTTTGGACCTTACAGATCCTTCCACAATTCATGGTGGAGACAAGACAAAAGCCGTTTTCACTCAACGATCACTTGAAACTCACAGTAATACAACCAATGACAAAAATCTGCGAAGGGAATCTGTTGACACATTTGTCAACACTTCAAAAAGCTGTACTCATAAAAGCCAATGTCCTGATAATCAGCAGTGCTCTACCATTGACCAATCGGCACTTAGAGACTTAGTGGAAGCTCTTGAAACTATATCAAGCACCCAATTAGGAAATCAGGCCGGTGGAGGTAATCCGCAGACAGGTGCTGACTCAAACGATGACCTTAATCGGAGACTTGATGCTCTGGGAGGAAGTAACATGGTTATACCTCCATCAGTTCAAGATTCATCACCTACAGAGTGGACCACAAAACCATCAGAAAGCACCAGTCATAAAGGAGTGAAAGTTCCAGACACTAAGCACAATCAGTCATGTCTAGTATGTCCTTATTGCTTGAAGATTTTTTCAAGCCTGAAAGACTCCTATCTCCATAAAATCAAGGAGCATCATCTTGTAGCAGTTTTCAAGTGCATTTCTCCAGGTTGTAAGAGAACATTCAATAAAGCCAAGGATTACGAGGACCACAGTCTTGAGCATGCACAATTGGCATTCATCTGCAGGATATGCAATGAGCACTTTTGTGAGTACCAGCAGGTCATTTCTCATAAAAGCTCTGCACATAGGATGATTAAAAATGGTGGTGAAAAACTGTCAGCCCTCACCAGTGGTCCCGTAAAATCACAAACTGAATCAGATTCTAACCATGATCCAATCACACCAGGGAAGAGTTACTTATGTGACCAGTGTGGAGTCACTCTTCCCAGCAAGCCCATGTTAAACAGACACAAGCTTCACCATAGCAGAGCCAATGACCTTGTTTGCAAACAATGCGATGCTGTTTTCAAAAACAAAGAACACTTGCGCCGTCACGAAAAGACAAAACACTCGGATGAGAGACCATTCAAATGTATTCATGATGGTTGCGATAAGGCATTTAGCAGAAGGGACAAGTTGAGGGATCATTATAAGGTCCATACTGTTGATAAACCGTATGTTTGCCAATATTGCTCCAAAGCATATCGCTTCAAAGATGGTTTGAAGAATCATGAACTCACCCATCAAAAAGAGTTGAAGTATTTCTGCACCATGTGTGAAGGAGCTTTTAGCAAACCTGCCATGCTTAGAGCCCACATGTCAGCAGCTCACCAGATAGACCTCAAGAAGAGCAGTTATCCATGCCATCAATGTGGCAAACTCTATAATCGCCCTGAGCGACTTAAACGACACATGGAAAAAGCACACGAGAAGGCAACATTCTGGAAATTTAACTGTGACATTTGTGGAAAAGGATTTGCAGGTCAAACTAGTTATAACACTCACATGAATAAGTGTCATGCAGACAATACAATTGGCATTCCAACTGAAAGTAGTGCAGCAGTCAATCATACCAGTTCGGTGTCCTTTGTTCAAACTGCTGAGGCTGAAGCAGAGCAGCTTCAACAGATGGATCAAGTCAATCTGGCTCAGTCTGGTAGTGTTTATGTCCCAGCTACATCCGTAAGTTCTGCTGTTGGTCCACAGCTTATTACAAATGGAAGTGAAGCTATAGCGATGCCAATACAATTTCATGTCCTACCTCAGATGTCCCAGGTTTCCAATCTGCAAACTGTGGCCATTCAGAATGATATGCAACAACCACAAGTGATGTCTTCTGGACAGGAAATTTCAGGTTCTTTTCCATCATCCAGCAGTTTTACCAAATCAGGAGATACAGCAGCCAACATATCTGGGGCAAGGATAGATACTTCTGTGAATGACTTGATGGTGATGGGTTCCATAGCTAATTCTCAAAATACCTTTATTCCGGTTCAAATTTTGACTTCACCGCTTACCAGTCATGTAGTTTGCTCAACTGGACAGTCTTCTTTAGTTCAAAATTCTTTGACTAATTCCATATCCAATGTGCTGCCAACCTCAATCGTAAGCGTTCAGTCAGTGGCTGTAGATTCCGGTGGCCAAAATGACCGCATTGGGCTCCAAAGTGGCAATGTCTCATCCAGTATAAATGCCAATCCCCTCAATGCTACTTCCATGCCAGGGTCCATCGCATTACAATTAGTTGTACCTGCAGCTTTCATCCAGTCCAGTTCTGCATCTTCTGCTACGGGTGTGCCAGTATCTATTGGAACATCAGTTGGAAGTGCCTTTTGGTCAAATCCTGTACAAAACTGGCAGTCTGCAAATTCAGAAAATTTGGAAACTGTGCCATTACAGTTGGTAACTTCTCCAGTTAATTCTAGTCCTATCTCACTGCACACTCAAACATCAAATGTTACTGATTTAAGTTCTAACCAACTTACTGGACTTGCTGTGCATAACGTCCCACAAGGAGGTGCAGTATCTCCCAATGTTGTCCCAACCAGCAGAGTTATTTCTTAAGCCGCAAATGTTGCTAAGGCATCTTCCTCGTCAGACTAAAGGCAAAGTTCACAAATAATTTTGATTAACTGCTTTCATGATTAGGCTTATGTCACTTCAGTAATATTTATTAGTTAATTCTTGAAGTCATATGGTGCTTTAATTTATCCATGCTTTACATCCAAAAGTTTAAAGTAGTAATCAATTGTTTCGAAATTTTTGTCACTATGGCAGTAGCATGTTCTTTTGTTTTCATGTCTGCAGTTTTGTTATTAGTTTACTTCTGAATCAGTAACTGAGTCAAGTGTTTTATCCTGACACCAAGAATTGTGATTAATATACTATGTAAAATGGTACAACGTCATGGGAGAGTTCATGTCCATTTTTGACCTAATACATTTTCACAGCTTATATGACTATTTTGTTTCTATTTTTGTAATGAGATTGTCATTGATAATCCTGGATATATTTAGTGGTCAACAAGTAGCCATGGTAACGATGACACAATAACGACGTCACAGATATCACGTGACATGGGCATGACACACCCTTTTAGAAGGAGATCTAGGAGCAGCAGCAAGGCCCCCAGAAGCCTGGAGAAAGCAGGACAAATTCTCGTTACAATTTGTGCCAGTGATGTAATCGCCGTAAGTCGTTGATAGGAGGCGCAGTGGTCGCCTTATCTGCCTGATAGCGCCCTCTGCTGTGAACGTGAGGGTGCTGCCAAGTCCTATCAGGGCAATGCACCATTGCGCAGGGGCCAATCCAAGCCATCACAGGGCTGCCCTGCCAATAAATCAACACAGCGATCTGTTGACGCATACATATTTCAGCCGCAGGGTTGACACGGCCTTGATAACAGCGATATTGGGACGGTTATCAGGCAGGAGCCAGTCAGGGGGGACCCACTGGGCTAACTGCCATGGTACGCAGGTCTGCATGGCCAGTAGCAGGCTGACAGTGCATGGCATGGCCAGTTGGACAGCAGTGGACCTCGAGCTGCAGCTATGGCCTCCCTACAAAACATGACCAACAGATAAGAATCGCCTACCAGTATTTTCATAAATATTTATGAAAAATTACCATGCTGAAACCTATATCCATCTAGCTATCAGCACACTGGTCAGTGGCGTAGATGTGCTGTTTGGTCAGGCTTGATGATTCCTGTATGGACTTGAGATAGGGACCTCTCGGACAGCCCTGCTAATGCGCCCTAGGGCCATCTAGCCTCTAACTCTGGCAGACCATGATGCCTCGATCCCAGATGACCTTGTGATGCTGACTTGGAAGAGTTAAGACCTATGCATGGACCTATATAAATGTATACATACATATCCCTTTAAATTCATTGATAGACATCGCTCAATGTCATACACAGCTATAACAGCAGAAATGGCAGCCAGAGGCTAACATGAAACAGCAACACTCTCAGAGATAATTTTCTAACTTAAGTGATTGATATTTTCTCAGTTTTTCTTTTCTATTACCCAGCCAACAAGGTTGTATTACAGAACGATTATTGAAATATTACAAGTTCGGTAAGATCAAATTCAAATGGCGATGTAACAGTGGCATTGTCCATCTTGTTTTTTTTGCTCATATTTTGCCTCAAATGGCATGAAGCAGCACAAAATGGACAGAAATGTTAGCAACGAGTAAAATCCCAACTTTCTAGCTGATTAAAACATTTAATAAATAACATGACTTTTGTTATATTCTACAGTATAATTTTTACGGCTTCTCTGTGACCGTAACGAATGATGAAAAGAAGGCAAAAAAGTGTTGTTGGAAAGATAGGAAACTTGATTGGTTCAGAGAGGGGTATTAGAAAGTTGGGAGTTGAAGGTTTGGTAACAATTTGTTAATTTTGAGCTGTTTTATGTTTATGATGATTAAATATGAAAAACAAGTTGACACTTATTATATCAAATTTATTTTTCTTGTTTTGATTAAAACTGATTTGCATCCCCAACATAATTTCACTTCACTTCTGATTTTTGTATTTATTTCAAGAAGACATGTATATTTTAGACAATGCACGTGACAGTTTTAATGAATTATTGTAAACATTAACTATCAATTCATCACTGGAATAAATGTCAAATTGTTTTGCAGTGTAGGCCTATACAGAAGTACTCGAGCTGCATTATATAATGCACTGTAAGGAAGGAACATTTGATAAAATAGCTAAATATATTGTTCTTTACTTACTTTTGAAAAATTCTATTCTGGAAGTAAATTTAGGTTACTAAATTTGTTCACATTAAAGGAGCCCTAAAATGAAATTAGCGCCAATTTCCAGAATCCAAGGTTAATTTGTGAAGGTTAAGCCCTAAAAAACTAACTTTAAAGTTGACATTCTCCATTCAGAATTACTGTAGCTGAAGTTGTAGCTCATTATATATGCATGATGTCACATCAGGGACTAATTACCCTAACCAGGGGTCAAGTGCCTGGGAATCAGTGAAGTGTGACCAAGATGCAAGGATGCTGCAACCCAGCATCACAGCTCACCTACACGAATCATGGGATATCCTGATGTGATGTCACTGGCTCACTAGAGGGCACTGTGGCATGACCAAAAGTTTAAACAGGAGAATTCTTAATATGCATTTTTTAAGGTTTTACAATCATACAATGGCAGTTTAGTGAAAGTTTGTTTGCAAAGTATATTCTAAGGAAAAAAAAAATCTATTTTAGGGCACCTTTAATAATGTGATTCACAGTGAGTCAGTCCTATACAATTCAGACTATTATTATATGGTCTTGTTGCGGACATGGAAAACGACTACACGCACTCACTTGGAATAGGTGTGGTAAAACAAGTCAGTATTTAAAAGAGTGTAATACTAATATACTTGAGTCATTGATTACTGTATACTTCTTGTAAATATATTTCCAATATCTGTGCTGTTGCCTAACCACCAGGCGGAGTTCAGACTTAGCTTTTGCAGGAACAAACGCCACCTTGTGGTCTGACCTGTGATCATGCATTCACTTTCAGTGTCACAGCTTAAGTGACATAACAGTATGGCCGTAATATAGCGAGGTTGTCTCAATATTATTATCCCATCTGGGATTCAACCATCTATTTATTTCTATGAAAAAAGATATAACATGTACATGTTCATGGCTTTTAAAATTACTACGGTATAATTTATTTCTACATGACAAAAACAAAAAGATTAGTCATTCAGTCAAGGTTTCCCTCCATGTTTTTTTAGATGAGCGTAAAGGGTATAAATACGACTTCTTATGAAGTAATAAAATTCATATTCATATCTTAATCTATATTTTAAAATGTCCAGCGTTTTTTGACTTGCTTGCTCTCTAACTTTCGTAGAGGTGGCTTCCTTCATGTTTTTTCCTGAAAATACGAAAGTAAAATTAGTTTACACGAAGTCTTATATTCCCCGGGTCTCTGTCGATATCTGGATTCCATTGTGCCAATCACTATTAATATATTCAGTCAATTCAGAATTGTTCTGTTCTTCGTGTACTGAATTGTGATAATCAGGCTAAAAGCAGTTTTTTTTTTGTGACAAAATTAATATTGACACAAAACTATATTGGCGACAAAGACTATATTACCTGTGAAATAGTACGAAACTAAAACATTGTTCACTATAATCAGGATTGTTGGTTATCTTACTCATACCTTATAAAATACGACTTCAAAAGGGCGAACAATTATGAAAGTAACCAGAAAAATCGCATGATAGTTGGAATTTAATATATATTTTGGGAAAATTTACAATATCATTGTAGCATAAATCATTGATAATATTTTTTCGAGGACTCTAATCTGGTCATTTGGTATTCTTCATGAGTGTGTCTGTAATATTGAGTCTATCTGTCCAACATACCCGTTTCGTTGTATACAGCGGTTGCTTTCATAAATACATCAGGAAACATGTAGCCCAAAGTTTCAAAAAATGTTGTCAGATCCTCAACTATTCCAACAACAGCATAATATTTGCGAGCATTCTCTTTGGCTATAGATAATTGGGCTGATCTGAAATAGGAGTCAGACTTTATTATTTATGTTTCAATCAAAAATCATCACTATATATCATAATGCCTAGCAGAAAAGTAGTTGCACTGGCAAACAGTCTGTCGAAACTCTTGACTGGTTGAGCAAATTGAGTAGCAATGATACGTCACATGAGCACTTTATTTAGTTACAGTTAAATGGAGAGATAAGATATTTTTCAGTATATCAAAACAGCTGCAATAAGTGTATGATATAATATGTATTTAATGAGCTGAATAGTAAATTTGGAAATTACTTCTCTATGTTATAAATCCATTTCAAGTTTTGACAATTATTTTACTTATCTAAAAACCTTTTTTTTCCTTTAAAGGGACTAAGTTTCAAGAAGTCTAGGTCGATAAACGTGAAAGAAGAAGTTTATTTCTTCTCAAGTAATTTTAGTGTACATGTTCTCTCAAGCAAACGTAATGATGACATGATAGGGATGTCATAAATTCACAATACAACAAATATTGCGAAACTAAAACAACAAATATTTAGTAATTATATCTGCTTCCAGTTTACATCCTAATCACTTTACAGTTTAAAAACATTAGCATATTATAGTATTTAATATTAATATAGCCTACTACCTTTAAACACAGTTTCATAATATTTTAATATTATACCCACGATGTGTTTTGCAGGTGAATGTCCTGGCCTAGGAAGAATGGAATATTTTTACGAATCCACAAACTTCCTGTAGCTGGGTCAGTCACTCCGCATTCAGTGGATCCGAGCCTAACACAAGTGTCCATATCCTGAAAATAAATTAAATTCGAAGTGTTCTTATCAATTTATGATAACTGCAAGCATACTTCTTTACTTTGGTTTGCCAGTAAGCTCAGCAACTACAAGTGACAGAGAGAGAAGTAATAAATGTTTTACTGGATATTAGTTTGAATTTTGGGAGCAGTCAATCTGACATCTTTATGACTGCAGCCATAATTTAAGAAGTCTATAGCTTATAGATCAAATTTTGTATTGTAACTCAAATATCCATTAAGTCTACGCTGATATATGATTGTTGCATTGTTCTATTTTCAAACAAAGGTGTGCAGACTGTTTTTGCCCACTGTACCTTTACCATTTTGAACCTCTCGAGTTCGTCTTTTCCCAGAAGGCCTTGCTCAATCTTCTTTTCCGTAGCACGTGACCCATGACGCCGGAAGTTGAAATGAGAAATGAAGTGAGCGAGAGGTTCCCTCACCACGTTGATGTAAATTGGATTGGGAAAGCCAAAACTGAAAAATAAGTATTCAATAAAGTGTAAGTTATTTCATGTCCCGTAAAAAGTGATAAAACAATTAATAATAACATTGTGTGAGCATAAACGATGACTGATGAATACACATTATATAAAAGTACAATCTGAAAGATTCAAACTTTTTTTTTTTTTTTTTGGTAAAAATGATAAAGACCACATAAATCTTGAACCACACGTTGCAACGATGAAATATTTTACATTATATTAACAAAGAGGAGTCAGTGTTAAACACAATTAAAAAATCTGGGCTCTAACACAGTTTTGTATTCAAGTTGCTATGCGCAGCTGACATATATATATATAGCAAGCTATGTTAAAACGGAATATTAAAAAAAATTTGAAGGATCACTGGTCAGCACAAAGATAAGCTAAAACTTCCCAGAAGAGATTTTGCTTTTTTTTTTTCAAGGAAAATTGAGGAAATTTATCTTTATGAATGCTGATCCTTGTATTGACAAATATGATCAAACTCATTACAATAACAGGTTGAATTAACTGAGGTAATTCAGCTATTCGTAGTCTGTGTTATATTTAAAAAGTAGGCCTATCTGTATTTGAAAATAGCAACAAATATAGAAAAAAACTTATTGAATCTTCAATCAATAAATGTTAAATGATAAGCAAACGTGGCCATTACCTACTTTGTGAAATTGATCATGGGCACATGTCTGTCATACACCACAGGAGGTTTAGTTTGCAACCTTTGTACCACATCTTCCTGAAATTAATAAATGCTGATTGATATGATTATTAAGAGTATTTTATATCAAATATTGTCATTATGTAGCAATAGACGCCGAATTATTCAGTTTATATGAAAAGCTTGGTTTTATAGCCAATATTTTTCTCTCTTTTTTTTTAATAATGACCAAACAATAAGATATAGGATACACAAATACGGTTGACAGTGAACGAAAAATCAAGCGACGAATAGTAACAAAAATCATTCAAAATAATTATAGACTTCAGACAATGCCTAATAGTGACATATTAAATAAGTGCTTAAAAACACAAGAAAAACTACACACAAATGGTCAGAGCAACTGGTAAACTAAAGTTAAGCACATCATCTCTGAAGCAAACATAATTAATTGGCAAGCTCTAGAACCCAGTGTGCGGACAAATAAGATAAAACTAGTACTTTATGACAATGAAAAGGATATAATTCTTAATGAAATAAATGAAACAAGCACCCAACCTAAAATTAGGATCTTCAAAACATTTAAAACCAGCTACTGAATTGAGCCATACCTGCCTAAAAAAACATACGGACTTGCAGTATTGACCTGTACATATTAACCCTCATTCTTATATTCATGTATATATGTAAGAGGCCAATTTAAGTGTTATAATATCATATTCTTATATCATCCATTGCTAACTTAGAAAAACTGGAACCAACTTGTGTATATCAAGTAAATATTTAGAAATACTAGTAGATTATAGATTGTATACACTAGAGTAGATATAGACAGCAGACTTTGTTTTGTAATTTTGTATGTTTGTTTTGTAATGTTATATGACACATGTATCAATTCCTGAAATCAAGTTTGTCAATAAAACTATATATATATTATAAAACCCGAGTAAAAATATGAAAAATAAAAACCTGTTCCTCCTTGCTGAGATAATGATGAGCTACGACAGTGGAGTGGATATTTCTCAACCCCTTCATGTGCCCAAAAACCCCAAGCACACTTCTGCTGCCACATTTTGGGGCTCTGTTGTAGAAGAAAATTCTTGGTTTGTCCAAAAATGATTTTGCTTCAGAGATCACATGGTCGCTGGGCTTGAAGTTTTCTGTAAATAAATACGATAAAGCAATCTGCCAATGGTCTAATGGTTATAGTAGTCACTTCCTCTGAAGTTCCCAGGTTCGAATCATAGCCCAGGGTACATGGTGCAGTTGTCAGGCACTTCACTATTAGCCCACCTTGCCATCAAGACAACATTGCCTTCCAGACCATCTAATTTTGGACCAAGCTGGTTGCTTGTCAACACATTTTACCTCGCTGTAAGACCACCTGGCTATTAAGGACAACAAATTTTGGACCATGATGTACTACTCAAAGTGCCATATCAGTTCATGTGTGATTTTGGTATAGCAGTTCTGAAACTCTAAACTCACTACCTGGCGCTATTGAATCTGCACCTTGAATTTATTTCAATCACAGTTTAACTCTCATCTTTTTAAAACAATTTGGCTACTATTTATATCGATTGTTTAATCTTATCTTTCGTAGAATTTTTCTTTTTACTATCATTTATGTACGGAAGCCATTTTAGGACATAAGAAAAAAAAAAATTAAATTGTATAAACGATTTAGTAAATTGTATATACGAAGTACTAAATCGTATATACGAAATACTAAATTGAATATACGAAATACTATATTGAATATACAATATACTAAATTGAATATACGATATACTAAATTGAATATACGATATACTAAATTGAATATACGAAGTACTAAATCGTATATACAAAATACTAAATTGAATATACGATATACTATATTGAATATACAAAATACTAAATTGAATATACAATATACTAAATTGAATATACAAGATACTAAATTGTATATACGAAATACTAAATTGAATATACGATATACTAAATTGTATATACGAAATACTAAATTGAATATACAATATACTAAATTGAATATACGATATACTAAATTGAAAATACAATATACTAAATTGAATATACAATATACTAAATCGTATATACGAAATATTAAATTGAATATACAATATACTAAATTGAATATACGATATACTAAATTGAATATACAATATACTTAATTGTATATACAAAATACTAAATATGTGAAATACTAAATTGTATATACAAAATACTAAATTGAATATACGATATACTAAATTGTATAAACGAAATACTAAATTGTATAAACGAAATACTAAATTGTATAAACGAAATACTTAATCGTTTAAACGAATTACTATATAGTTAAACAAATTACTAAACCGGCCATATCTTTGTTAATATTTGGTCTACAATTATGTGTGACCTATCTAAAGACTCGCCTTGGACAGTGCTATTTAATACTCTATACTGGAAAATTAGTTTCACAATATGACATCCTAATTACCCTTGTCCTTAAACCCAGCTCTTTCTATCAGGCCCAAGTCTTTCCTTTCCTTCCCTGTCCCTTTCCTTCCCTGTCCCTTTCCTTTCCTTTCCCTTCCCTTCCCTCCCCTTTTATTTGAGCAATATTGGAATCTATTGGGCCCTGGTAAATTATAACCAGTCAGTGTCCATATGCTAAGGCAAGTAAAAGACCCCACCCATGGGGTAAGAGTGTAACATGGGTGGACTCCTCCTCCCTCTCATCTCATCAATCAACCCTCGATAGCGGCAAGAACTTGCCTTAGAGGGCTGCATTTCCCATATCTGTCTATCTAATTTATCTATCTGTCTATCTTTCTATCTATCTATCTATCTTGGATCCCTCCTAGATTGATGGGAAAAGTTATTTTAAAGTCCTCCTTCCTGATATCATCCATGTTCGGTCTATAATTGCAGGCTATATGTAATACTTATGCAATTTGACAAAATGCAATCAGCATGGATCAAGATATTATTAAAATGTAGCATGGTGCAATTAAAGTCAGCATCACATAGTAAACCCAACTACAGGAAATACTACTAAGAAGGGAAGGGAAGACTGGGGCCTGATAGAAAGAGCTGGGTATACAGACATGCCGTTTTCACAGATCAAACTGTATCTAGAATTTTTTTTAACTTTGTTAATTAGATAGCCCTGCCCAAGACGAGTCTCTACATAGGTTGCACATAACTGTAGACCAAATATTAACTAAGATATAGCCAGTTTAGTATTTCGTATATACAATTTAGTATTCCGTATATACGATTTAGTATTCCGTATATACGATTTAGTATTTCGTATATACGATTTAGCATTTCGTATATACGATTTAGTATTTCATATATACGATTTAGTATTTCGTATATACGATTTAGTATTTCGTATATACGATTTAGTACTTCGTATATACAATTTAGTATTTCGTATATACAATTTACTACATCGTTTATACAATTTAACATTTTTTTTCTCATGTCCTAAAATGGCTTCCGTATTTATGCACACTTTACAAAATTATTATTATTTTTTTTTTAAATTATTTCTTTAATGTACTTACCTAGATAAAAGGCAATCACATCTTCTCTGTTTTTGTGAGTAATGTCTTCTGTGAAATAAGCCCTTAAATTATAATTGAATAATTCTCCAACATGTAACACAGTCACTCCCCAGGTATAAAGCATGCAGCAAATCAATAAGGTCCAAGCCAGGCGCCTGAATGGCTTAGGAATCACCCACTTCTGTGACGTCATCAGCCTCTTTTTGGACTACATGGGGTTTGTCCTGAATGAAGTAATAGAAAAACTTCAATAACAGATTTGTTACTTTATAGAGACTCGGATGCCCAACAAAATTAAATTGATTGGTTATCATTTGTAGCTACTTAACTGCTATGAACTATGATTTGTGCGAAAGTGTATGCAACAAACTTGAATTAAATAGACAAACACAGTGGTGCAGACAAGAGGCCTTTAATACAGTAATAGATAAACATACATGCAAATAGTATCAATCAATCACTGGTCAAGACCTCAACTAATACTAGACTACATAAGAAGGACAATTAAAGGGCAATTTAGGTGACAATGGAGTGAGTGAGAGGGAAAGAAAAATAAGCCTCCTGCAAATTATCAATATATGTTGCTGCTTCATAGGCTGAGCAAAAACTGAGGCTGCAAACCTTGAAATGGGCTGTTAAACAGTTAACTTTGAAGTGTACTATAACCGTTCGCAATTAGCTACATCCATATGGCTAGATACAGAAATAGAGGCCCCTTGTATTACCCCTGCTCTGTCCATTTAACACCCCCCCCCCCCCCCCAATAAATCTTGTGGGTTAGAAAAATAAGACTCCTGTGGGTTAGAAAAATAAGACTCCAGCCTGGTAGTCGTAATTGCTGGGCACCATGCATGCTTCTACCAGTTTGAGAATAAGTACCACAAGAGGTCACTGACACCGAAGCAGATGTGTATTGTGATGACGTCATCTATGTTGTGATGTCATCCATATAATAATGGTGTAGTGACGTCATCTTATTGTATATTTATGTGCTATGGTCGTAGTGCCCTCTGTAGGCTCTGTTCCTTTTTCTTCCCAACAACCAAATGATGTGTCTATAATTAGACATTCCTTAAACTAATATTTAAGGCTGTTAATAAATTAACTTCGTACTTAAGTGAATAAAGGGCGATGACACTAACAGTAACTAACAGGATTACGTACCTAAGAGGCAAACAATGTCTTTCATTAAAACAATGTAGTTTTGTTGTCAATTGAACTTGATAAAGTGTAGATCTACATGTACCTTTTCTGTGGCTCAAACCAGAAAAAAAAAAGATAATTTAATAGGCCTATTGTTGTGGCTGCCATTTAATATAAATGTAAGCAACAAATACATGAAAATAAATAAAATGATTGAGTAAAATAAGCCATGAATTGAAAGGTCATATAAAATAACGATTACTGCACAGTGTCTCGTGCAACATCAGTTTTAATGGCATCTCGACAACGGATATTGCACTCGGCCTTGTGGCTTCATGCAATATCGGTTGTCTCAGTGCCATGAAAAACTGATATTGCACTCGCCATTGTGCAATAATTGTATAATATACAATGGAGGGATGGATACATGCAGTGTAACCAGATAAGACAATTCATAACTGAAACAAATTATCATCAAATAAGCATCCAAGTAAATTATCTAATTGGACATAATAATTTGATACTCACCTCGGGCAATCGCTCTTAAATTCACAGGTTAGCTGGGAATGAAGACAAAATAATGTTAGACATTAATAATTACAACATATTTCTCCACTTCTGACAAGCTGCGCTTTGATTTTTGATGGACAAACACAGAAATTTGCCATCTGTTACAACAATTACCATGAAGATACACTAATACTTGTCAATAATGATACTTTCAGGCAATCATTTGCCTGTTATAGCCGAATGCAATGAAGTGCATTCCAGTTCACTTTGAAAGTTGGTTTGCAACATCATTATTATTTGGGCAATTTTTTGCCTTTTTCAAAAGACATTGAGGTTTCCATTTAATTACATACAAAACAGGGGTGTTTGCTAAAATCTCTACATGAACAACGTTACTGTCTAGTTGTGAATGCTCGTTTTAGCACTTTACTTTACCTAGCAGTCCTCACCTTTCAGACAACTTCACCAAAAAGACAACCTCACCATAAGGACTAGACAAGATCCCAATACACACCCATCAATAAACATGCCACTGTAAATTGGTGTTCGCTCAACGTTGTCGCAATGGGCAACTGTTTGACCAAATGGAAATATATGATGACAATTTCATACCTTACATGTATTTTTCCCAGTTTATTTCATATTCAGAATCATGACACTGTCACAGTTTGATTGCAAAATGTAAATCAAGAATGTATACAGACAATATAATCATGTAGTATTAATTTAATTTTAATCAATTTTATGGCATGCAATGCACTAATATTTCAATCCAATAACACTAAAGGTCAAGATACATTTCAATGATGTTCTGATGTGCACTGTCGCCTTTCTTACTCCAAGGTGACGATATTTGTCTAATCTCTTCACATTGTAAAGCCCAAGATTGCAATAAAAATAGGCCTAATTATGTTTTCTAATAACATATTCCCGGCTTACAATTACCTTAACACATATAAAAGAATTAATATTCTAATTACAAAAACTTATGATATTATATAAAGTACTGTATAAAGTATATTTTAATTATTGTCCTAAATATGTTATTCGCGAAACCATGCCACATCGATGGGCCAACTTCTCCATTGGGCAATGTCCAAGTCCGGGCCATGTCTTTTGCCAATTTTGTGAGGCTTGAACCCTTTGCTCTCAAATAAACTCATCATTTTTTCCACCAATTCCTGATCTTTTTCTTTCAAACGAGGCATTGCCTTCCACTCCATGATGATAGCTGTGACATTCAGTGTGTCCATTAACTTTTGTCCACTGTCGAATGCTCTGTGTTCACAGCCCTGTAAATGCACACACAAAAAATATATATATATATATATATTTAGTAGATTTTTGTCTAATTGTGTTATTAAAATCAAAAACAGTCATGGGAATCACCCTCATAGTACTGGGTGATCTGGTACAGTACAAATTGAAAGTGGATGACGTTTGCTATCTGTATCTAGCAGACTACTCATAGAGGTATGAGGTAATTTCACATGTTTATGATCAACATAATTTGATATGTTATTGCAATAGGACCGTTATTTGCCTTTAATGGGATTTCTTTTTCTCTGATTCACTTAAGTATTTTCCATCACGTCCAAAATGTTATCGACATGTAGAGGTCACAAAAGACCTATATGCAATGCAATGTATCAACATCAATCTATAAAGGCTAAAATCACTTTTTCTAAGAAATGCTTCAATTATTCAATAAACTAAAATACTCAATATTGCCCTTCCGTAGTTTACAATTAAGACCTATTGCAAAGCATTCAATTACTGTTTACATGCATTGTGGGACCAACTCACCAGAGGACTGACTATGCAGACTTATGTATTGATAGTTATCACTGAACAATGCTGTATGCGATTATACTTGCCTCGCAGTCGATTTTAATGACAGCCTTTTTGAAGGTGATCACTTCCAAAAGGTCATCCATGAAAATTGTGTTCACAATTTCTAACGCACAGTTTCCTTGACACTTTTCCCCTGTGCCTAGTTCTACTGGAGATCCTCCTACATTGGTTGGATTGCGATGTGATTTACCCCCTGTCGGGAGAAATGTCAGAATGTAAATAATATGATGCCAGAGTGCTCAAGATATGCATATATATCCCACAATAACCTGTATACCACATAGAAAAGCCATGTGGTATAGCCTGTGGGGTATACATGTCTATACCACATGGTTTACCTCACAAGGATGGGAAGTATACCACACACTTCTATGTGTGGAAGGCCAATGACAAATAAAATCACTATTTCCAGCTTAGCGCTTCACCATTTGAACTGGCGCTGATGCTTCAAAACAATAGTAGGAATCAAAACATGAGTACCAATACAGAAATAAAATGTTGAGGTTTCTACATAATTTCAATTTTTTTTAAATCAGACCAGAATTAACGATTCTAGGGGCAAAAACGTGACGGAATGTCAATGGTCTGTTATGTCCACAGACACAAGCTATTGTGTATATCTGTGTTGCTAATATAGTCTTTTCACTGAACAGCTCTGAATTCAGCAAGACATAAGTCTTTCCTCTCCTCTTATTACTCATTTTGCTTTTCAGACAGAGTAGATAATAACTAACTGATTCCATAAATATAGAACTGCAGTATTCTGTTTTAGCCACCTGGTGGAAATACAGAGAATCTTCCGTGAAAGTCAACTATTCATGGCATTTTCATACTACATGAAAATGCGTTGAACATGAACAACTTCAAAGTGAAAATTGTGGGATATAAATAAGACCCAAGTTGGTATGTGGTATATTTTGATATTCCCTTACTCATGGAAAGATTGGCTTCAGAATCCTGGCCAATCTGTCTACTCGTGGGGAATATCAAAATATACCACATAACCATTTAACAGCCAATAAACATGATATTGGTAGGTGATATTTGTCAGCTCTGACAGGCCTAATAAATAATTTAGGATTACAAATGATTTGAAATAAGGGATGGAAAGTCAACGCCTTTGGCGTTGGGATATTACCAACAAAAATGTTAGTTAACTCCTATTCGGGATATAACTATTACAAATAAAGGTCCACATCGTAATAGCATTTTATTTAGCTGAGTTCTAATGCATAGTAATTTTCCATCACTGCAAGGTGATGTTGATGACATTAAGCAACTAAAGCTATATAATTATGTGGTCTTTGAACATCTTCCTGAAGCAAGTCCGCCTTTTCGACATTGCTATGCTATGCGTAGCTTCGCGGAAAAGGCGAACTTGCTTCAGGAAGATGGTCTTTAAACTTGTGTTATAAATCTCTCAAGCAAAGTAAACTGTGAGGTCACAAAACTATGAACTGGATTGGCTTCACTTTATTGCATTCGGCAGTATTACATTTAGGAAAGTCTACTGTTGATAACGATCTATATATATATATTCATATTTTCAAGTATCTAACTTGAATATATCAACAGCATCATTACATAAGCTTCTTTAATTGGGTGCTTTCAGATTTTTTTTTTTAAATTCTGATTGGAGCCATGACCCATAATCGCCTGTATTTCATTTCATGGAAATTATAGCTTAAAATGTATACAGTATTTTATATTCATAACGACACGTGTACTTACAGGTGCGAACATTAGCAATGGCGTTGTGAATGAGAGTTATTCTGTCAGTGGTATTACCCAGTTGTGCTGCCTGAAGAAAGAAATATTTGATGTACATGCATACCCCAGCTAGGATTATCTCCCAAAGTTGTATTTCCAAACACAGAGGAATTTGAAATTTAATTTGGCTTGGCATTTGACTTCCTCAAGACATGTTTTTTCCTACATACAATTGGCGTCAAGTGTTTATGTGTAAACACTATACCTTGTGAAGTCGTAATATGTTGTCCATAATTGGCTCGACTGCCACTACTGTGTGACCAGCTTTTGCAGCGAGCAATGAAAAGGCACCAATATTAGCTCCTATGTCAATGAGACCGATCTCTGGATTTGTCCTCAAGGCATTCATCACTTCTGAAACAAGAGACCTCTCCCAATAGCCACTTTTGGATAAAGATCCCGATATATACTTGTCCTGGAAATAATGAAAAAATAGAGATATATGTAGTATCATGTATCAACTGCATGGTCGTGGACACACCCTTTGGCTAAACTGGAGTAGCTGTAGCTGCAGTAGTGGATCAACAGACTTTTGCAATACATCATTATATTGGTTTTGAAGTAATTCATGATCAGTACAATGCATAGAAAGTTAATAAATCAGCACAATGCTAAAAAGACAAAAATCAGAGGTGAACATACCTTAGCAAGATCGTGAATACATATGGGTGCTGGAGGATCAGTTTTCATAGTGAGGCATTGAAAATTGTGTGTGTTTGATGCAGTTAAGTCGATTACATTACAATGTCCATGGTGAGGTTTTCGCTGAGATTTGGTCTTGACAGTATCATTCATAATTGCTGTTCTCTACAAATTACAAACATATATATAAGCATCATAAGAAGAATATTATATCTTCCAAATATAGGATATGATATTCAATTAAAAAATGGTGCAGTCTTCATTGCAACCAGTGGTTGGATTTTGACAATTTATCACTCAATATTGATTTGATCTTTATAATTTATCACTCAATGAAATAAAATTATGAGTAGCTAAAACCACCCCCCGAATTAAAAAATCATATGAAGGATTGGCTAACACCACCTCGAGTAGGTAAATGAGGGGTTGGCTAAAACAGCCCTCCCTTTGACATATGGTTAAATTTGAATTGAACGAAGGAATAGACTAAACCTCCCTTAGGTAAAATGTAATTGTGAAACATCTAATGAGGAAGCGGCAAAACCACCCTCCAGTACAATCATTAAGTGAATGATGGAGGGATTGGCTAAACCAGTATATATAATAGATGGATGAGGACAATGCTGATGTGAAAACACCCCCAAGTTTCAATATATTTGTTAGTATATATTTGTTTAACTTAGGTACTTATATATTTATCATGCATGTGCTTATTTATCATTTGTGCTTTTTCCCTTTGGTACCTTGTAATAAATTATAGAATTTGTGCACTTTTGTGTGATATTATCAATATATATATTACATTAATTAAATTACATTTGATTATGTACAGCATAGAGGTATTTAACTTAGTTAGAAGGATGGTTGAACGTACGACAACGATTTTTCTATTTCCAAACCTTACTTATATTCAAATGTATTCATGGACTGGCTCCTCAGTATTTAACAAATAATATAGTTTTAGATATTGAAATTAAAGATAAAAGAACAAGACAACATGATAGGAATTTATACTTGCCAATTCCTGAAAGTGAATTTCACAAGAAAATTTTTTTCTATAGAGGAGCCAGAACCTGGAATAATTTACCAAGTAATTTAAAAGAATGTAATACGTTAAATAGCTTTAAAGTACAGCTAAAAAATTATATCAAGAATGCAGCCCATGAGTGAATGATACAGTGTTGGTGCTATAACTTGGTTATTGTGTATTTTATTGTTGTGTATTTTATTGTTTGCATATTTTATTGTTAGTGTATTCATTGTTAATGGTTTTTAATTGTTATCGATATCTATGGATTTTATTATTTTATTGTTTTTTACTGATGTAAAGGGCCTGGGTGTAAAACAGCTTCAGCTGATCTGGCTACCCTTTTAAAATATATTTGAAAAAATAAAGATAAAAATTTTTTTTATTAAAAAAATTTATTATCAATTTATCTTTTTTCTAAATCTGGCAAATGTTATATGTATATATATATGACTCTTACCCTATAGGAATGACAAATAAATAGCTCAGAACTGACCTCTCTGTCCATAAAAATCTATCTACATTTATTGTTAAGATGTGTAACCATTCACATGTTGTTTTTTCATGCTTTGAACTTCATTCGGATGCATTTCTTGCATCTGCAGCCTGCAGAGTCAGGTACTCGCTTTCTGCTGGTAAATGGGTCGACAGCAGCTGCGAGGATTAAGTGGCTTGCATAAGGACACAAACAGAAAGCGCAGTGCATGAGGCTTGAACCTGGTACCTCGAGACTGGGATTTGTGCACTGCATCACTAAACTAACTAATCCTGCCATTCCATGAAATGCACATCGACAATTTAGATTCCATGAACAGATCCAGACAGCGAGCCAGGTCGTCCAGGCGGTGGCTCAATGTTGATGGTATAGATGTTTGTGTGGAAAATTGTCGTAATTCACTTTTAAATGATTTGTACAATTAACAGACCGGGCACTCTTTATAACCTACATCCCAGCTAGATCCCAGATAGCATTCCAAATCGGCCCAGCATCGTTTCCATTTAGGCCACTGTCGTCACAACATGGTAATAACATCGCTGACATCGCACCGACGTTAAAACGATTTGGAATGCTATCAGGGATGTCGTTGAGATATTAAATTGGAGGTGCCTTTTACTCAGTGTCTATGCTGAGGCAAGTAAAAGACCCCACCCATTGGTTAAATGTATAACATGATCTGGACTCCAAGCTTTATCATCTCATCATTCTATCTGCCTCTGGCATCTGATCATAGGCCTATAAGCTAAGGTTCAGGCCAAGTAGCATTGAAACATTGAACATGCCTCGAAACCTATTAATTTTACCTCGCTGTTTGAATTGTGTCCTTCCTGATATATCCTCCTGATTTCTTGAATCTTTTTATCGAAATCGAAATACATAAAAGTAAAACAAATGAAGAAGACCAAGACAACACTTGTTTTCAGTGGAGACGCCATGATGCAAATTACGTAAAGATGTTCATCAAAAAGAAAAATTAATGTAAACGCATTGAATTTTATGAGCAAAATCTTTATCAGAACTTGTTGAAATAAACTTCATCGCTAAAAAACAAAAGAACGCCATCTGCAATACATCTGTGCAGCAATCGAGATATAATGAAGCCTAATGTACTATGTTTACAATGTAAATATGTTACTAAGTTTAAAATATTGCAAAATGGGCAGCAGATTATAGATAGAAGTTATTGTTGCTGGAGGTTGTCTTTCAACAACAATAAATTAGGGTAGGGTTATGTTGAGTTGTTGATTATGGGAATTTAAAATGTATTGCAGTGATGCCAAATGGTTAAAGCACACTGGCCAGCTCCAACGAAGGTCCTGGATTTGATCCATAGCCCAAGCACTCCTCATTTTCAGATGTTTTATTTTCAACCAGAAGCGATAAATTGTAATCGGTGACTCAGGAGGTTAGAGAGGCCTCCCACACATAGAGAAAAATACTTTTAAATATCTCTTTACTTATTTATTTGTCTATGTATGTTTCAATCAATGTTTGTATATGAAATGTGTGTCTCTTTGTGTAAATAAATGTCTCTGTCTGTCTGTCTGTCTAGCTTTCTAGCTGTCTGTCTGTCTAGCTAGCTGTGTGTGTGTGTGTGTGTGTGTGTGTGTGTGTGTGATGTACATGCATATATCATTATAAAAACAATCGTGGTATCAAAACAAGACAGCAATTATATTGCCTAATGATTAAGGCATTCACTGATGCCTATTGCCTAATTGTTAAGGCATCTGCCCATTCTACATTGGCCAGCTCTGCTGGAGGTCCCGGGTTCGATCCCCTAGGCATATTTCATGAGCTACATCACAGCTGGATGTCTATCACCCGAGACGTTAAATCGGAGGCAAGTAACATGGTATGGACTCCAAGCCTTATCATTTCATAATTACGTCAGCCTCTGGCAGCTGGTCATATAAACTGATTAGGCATCAGACCTGTAGCACTGAGACATTGACATTGTGATATCAATGATGTTAATCAAGAATTAGTTACACTATGAATAACCATGTATATCTTGAAAAAGTCATTTATTTAGTGGAGCTGTACTCTGGAATGATTTACAAAGTGAACCTTGATCAGTTTAAGCATCAGGTGAAATCGTTATTTAGCTAATCAATTAAAAAAAATGAAACATTTACGTAAATGCGCAAACTGTTACTGTTTTTAAATATTTTTATACATTTGTTTTAATATATCTATCTATCTATCTATCTATCTATCTATCTAATTATCTGTCTGTCTGTCTGTTAATATTCACACTATAGAATTAAACATCTTATATTTTAATTTATCTTGAGATACAAAAAAAGCTGAAGCTCATAGTATAAAGGCAATACTACATGTATTTATTCATGCCTTTGGATGCATGCAGTAACGAAAAAAAAAACATTCTATCCATCCCAACCTGCTTTATATATGTATGATTTATTCTTACTATGGGACAATTGATATCAAATAAATAGGAAATTAGAATACAGGTTAGATGAAAAATTACATTTATAGAAAAAATCTAAAAGTATAAATTGAGCATTAGACTAGTGTCCATTTCATAAAAACTGCTGAGAAGCTCCCTCAGCTATGCTCGTGAGTTCCTTAACCATTTGGACACGGTGTATTATACTTAAACTTGTTACATTACAGTGTCAGACATTGATTGACAGCAGTAAGTCTAATTAAAAATGTTGTTCCAACACACTATTCTAGGGTTCACATTCTCCTACAGAGTCAGAGTAACTGTTTAAGAGAATGAGTCAAGTGATTCCAAACTTTAGCTACCTGGACGCTGATGAGTTGTAGGGTAATTGTGGGTGGCATATACTTTTCAAAATTGCTCACTAAATTAGACAGGCTATGTGTTCTTAAGACTTTTCATATACAGTTCAAAACATTGCATGTTAAATAAATCATCAATTGTGAGTATGCTTAAGGAACATAATAATGGCATATCGTGGGAGATATATCTAGCTCGGACAATGAATCTTATTGCTCGTTTTTGTGAAATCGTTTATTTTGAAATCTCCTTGGAATGGGTGTTGCCCCAAGCCAAAACTTCATGTATCAGCCCGTAATATAGTGTTTTTCTAGTACTTATTGCAAGATTCTTTGATACATATTTATTGTTATTATTGATATGAAATTTCCAGTTGAGAAGCTCATCAATGAAGGCACCAAGGAATTTCATTTCGTGTATTCCTTTGCTGTTATGGATTGTAATAACAGGGATAGTTCTATTGACAGTCTGAAAAATGCTAAATTTAGTTTTGTTGACATTCAGTGAAAGCTTATTTGACACAAACCATTTTGAAACATTTTCTAATTCAGTGTTGGCTAAATTGACTATTTCATAATAAATTTCATGTTCTAATAATAAATTGATGTCGTCAGCAAATAATACAAGTTTTGCATTAGAAGGCCTGTTACACAATATGTCACTGATGTATAAAAGAAACAGTAGTGGCCCCAAGATCGAACCCTGAGGCACCTCTCATTCATTTGGAAGTCTGCGGGAGGTAGCTGACCTAAACTCTGTGTATTGTAGTCAAAGGTGAAAAAAAAAGCGTATGCAGTAAGTCAATGGTGTCGAAGACAGGACCAGGAAAATGTCAATGCACCACTTCTTGTTGGATATACAATGTACTTTCTATTATTCTATTTTGAAGTTCCACTATTGCTAATTCTGTTGCGAGGTCCTTCTGGAAGCCATACTGAGCAGATGTTAACAGATTGTTATGTTTAAAATTTATAAAGTTAATTGTATACAAAGCGTTTAATAATTTTCGAAAAGGTTGGAAGCAAGAAAATTGGTCTTTAATTTTAAAAGTTCCTATTGTCTTAATTTTTATAAATTGGGATTACTTTAGCTATTTTTAAATCTTTTGGGAAAACACCTGTTTGGAATGCGAGCTTTGCAATGGGGGATAGAGGTTGGGCTAAGAGTAAGTTATTTGATTTGAAAGCATAGGCCCTGGGCTTATTTCATCTATTCCGTAGCTAGTTTTTGGCTTTTTTTTTTTAATAACTGACGTTATCTCTACTGGTCTGACTGGAGTTAAAATGAAAGAATTAGGTAAATTGAGAGTGACAGATACACAGAGTCTAGGTCAGTGGTAGGCATGGTAGAGGCGATTTTGGGGCCTATTTTAGTAAAATATTTGTTGAAGATTTTTGCCTATTTCATTGTGAGTAATATATTTAGATTGTGAATGAAATAATCTGGAAAATTATGTGTGTCATTTATATGTTGCCAAGTCATTTTAGCATCATTCACACTTCAAAGTTCTTACCCCAATACTGTTGCTTTGCTGCTCACATTAGGAACTCAAAAGCTTTTAAATTCTTCATTTAGTTTATCTTTGGTTTTTAGAGATACTAGAAGTCCTTTAGTTATCCAGGGATGTGACTTGTGTTTGTACTTATTGAATCGAATTAATTTGATGGGCATTGCTTGTTCCATGAAGTATTGAGATTTTTTTCAGGAAGATGTGGTATGCCTGGGTTGGATCTTGGGTCGTATAGAGGTCATTCAAATTAGCTGATGATAAATATAGGTCAAGTTTTTCTATTGTTTTCGCAGTCCCAAAGATCTATAATAGATGTGGGAAGGATTAGCATACTATTCTGGATTAGTATGGTTGATGAAAAGAAAATTGGAGTAGTGATCTGTTGTCGGTCATGACATAGCATGTAATTCCAATAAGTCACACATATAATTGAAAATTCTAAAACACTCATGATATTATGTAAAGTACTATATAAATTATATTCTAATTATGGTCCTAAATATGTTATTTGCGAAACCATGCCACATCGATGGGCCAATCTTCTCCATTGAGCAATGTCCAAGTCCGGGCCAAGTCTTCTGCCAGTTTCGCGAGGTTTGAACCTTTTGCTTTCAAATATTCTAAAACATGTTTTCCACCAATTCCTGATTTTTTCCTTTCAAAGAAGGCATTGACTTCCACTCCATGATGATAGCTGTGACATTCAGTGTGTCCATTAACTTTAGCCCGCTGTTAAATGCTCTGTGTTCACAGCCCTGTAAATATACAAAGACGCTTTTTTCTATCATAGGTTTTTCTAAAGTTTTGTAACTCAAGTATATAACAGTCGTTAGAAGCACCCTCATAGTACCGAGGGACCAAGTCTACAGGTCAATCCGTTGAAAGCAGCTGACTTAAACCATCTGTAGTCGATTATCTCAAGGCATACAGCAGTTTTAGAGCGGGAATGGACAGTTCAGGGGTGAAAGAACAATTCGAAAAGCTTGTTAAGTAATTGACCAGCTTTCTACCCCATTCCTAATGTTCCTTATCATAAAATTCTTCTCGGTGCTACGTAGGCCATCTGCCTACAAGAATACAGATATAGCATTACAACTGTACAGAAAAGGGGTGAACTTGGGTTTAAAAAAAGAGGTGAAAACAAAATTTATTGCCAAAATGTTGGCATGATTATTTCATTCTTATCAAATATTGCTGTAAATGACACTTCAATCAGTCTGAAAAGTCGTTCTGAGGATGCAACTCCATGCTTGCTCTAAACTGCTGTCACTCTTGGTATGTCTAAAACAAAACCAAGCTTGTGGAGCATCAATAATAGGGAGTAAACACACAATAATACACATGATTCAAGAAAAGTTGCATTTGATTTGTTATTGCAATAGAACAATTATTTGCTTTTATAATGAGATATAATTCTGATTTAGGAAGATAGATATGAATAGCTGGCTTAGTTTATTATGAGATTTCAACTGCAGTTTTAAAAGAATGACAACCTTGTGTTTACAGTGAATCTATCGCAAAGCAATCAATTAATGTTCACACGCACAGTATTGCACACTGGGACAAACTCACCAGAAGACTTTACATGTACTGATAGTTAACGATGATGATTATACTTGCCTCACAGTCAATTTTGATGACAGCCTTTTCGAAGGTGATCACTTCCAGGAGGTCATCCATGAAAACTGTGTCTACAATTTCTGACGAGCAGTTTCCTTTACACTTTTGCCCTGTGCCCAGTTCTACTGGAGATCCTCTGATGTTGGTTGGATTGCGATGTGATTTACCCCCTATTAGGATAATGTAATAATGTATAATATGAAAAAAATTATGGATGGCAGACCAACATAGTTTTTTTTGGAAGATGAAAAATATAGTATATACAATTTTTCCAAATCCCACAAAACTCAATGTAGGCCTTCTTGCCATCCATCATTGCTTATTGTTACACTGAGAGAGAAACATTTTGCATTTATTGCAAGCCCAGATTCTGGCAAATTCAAACAAGGATTCAACATTAAAATAGTAGGCTCTTGGCAGCAGACCTCGAAAGCTTGTTGAGGCCACCTAACAAAGAAAAAGAAAATTATTATATTCTTCACATAGTAAAACATATACCGCAGCTGTCCAACATACACTGCAGCCACCCAACATACCAGTGCAGCCATCCCATGTACTCTGCTGCTGACTCTTTGTAAACAATGTACTTTGTTTTCTTGTCTTTCAACTGATTTTATATATCACTCAAGCAAGGTAAACTGTTGCCCGAGCGATCTGCTGTTCACTTAAGCGACATTTTTTATTATCGGTTATTTGCTGTCAGCACTAACCAAGTGAACAGTTCAGTAACTCGGTGATCTAGCATTGTTTCATCTCTTGACAGGTGTCCACACATTAACTGGTGCCACTTGTACGCACGCCAGAAAGTCACGGTGCGACAGACTGAAGTACATAGGCCTGCACACCATTTGAAGATTTTTCACACCAATAGAGTTCCGTTTTTTTAAAAAAGACATTCAATTTCATAAAAAGTGTCAAAACAATTGAAATACCAAAAACATAGAAATTGGTTGAGACTGTAAGGTAGAACAAGGATCAAACAAGCTCCACTCATGATTTTAAACTCGATGAATTACTAATCATGAAAAATGGACTTTCTGGATGTATACATGAGCCAGTAAAAACTGTCAAATCTTGAACTCATTGCCTGGTTTATTTTTTACCAATTTCAAATACCTGTTGAGATATGATTTATTATCAAGTGCCTTGGCACTGTTGGCAGTTTGATGCACATCTTCTCCCTGCAATAACACATCAAGCCCTCTCTTCTTGAGGTCAGTCACTCTGAGTGCCTCTTTTTGGGTTCACACCACACTTTGATAATATAAGATATTTAAAATAATTTTGGTTAATTAATTATACCATCACCTTGTCCACTGTCCCAGTTTAACCCGCCCTGAATCTCGCGAAGATTCCCATGCTGCGGTTTTGAAAAATAAATACATGTCCACTCTCCCTTTCAGGCTTTGTGAGATTACTACTATGTTTAAATTAAATCTCTACCAAAAACACTAATGAAACTTGAATAAGGCTTAATTGCTGTGCACTGTCCAAAGAAACACAAGGGTTCAAAAGTATGAATAAAAATTCAACTTTTTATGACATTTTTAATAAATTGATCTTGTTGGCTTCCACAGAGGAAATGAAGATGTTCCCCTGCTTCAATTTAAGCTGGCCATAAATTTCTTAATTTTTTTATTTTCCAAATATGGCCGGTGTCCCAATGTACCCAATGTCCAAAAGAGCCCTGTCTTCCCTACTGATTAGAGAGGCCACAAATAATCGTCTCTAGTGCATTTCATCCATCAAGATAAATAATGCTTCTAGTCCTCCATATGAAATATTATAGCTTAAAATGTATACACTATTTTATATTCATAATGACATATGTACTTACATGAAGGCAGTTCTTTGAGTTTTGTAAGTTCATCATTAGGATCCTGTCAAATCAGCTTAATTGCTGAGAGCTACAATGACTACTATCAATTGAGTTCAAAACTTTTAAGTCAGCTCAACTTACTCAAATGAAGTCATCCTTGTTATACCACTCGACACCTTATCCAGCCAATCACAGGCCAGGATTTGGCCTCGATAATACCATATTCATTGTTGTCCAATATATTGCCCATGAGAACTGAAAGGCATGCTGTGAGAAACATGACCAAAAACAAACGCTAAAACAGAGCCTAACCGTGGATTACTAACAATCGAACAAAATGCAACAGATTAAAACTAATGAACAACAACTGAAAACAAACTCATTGATGTTTTTTAAAACAGCAACTGCAGTCAGGGAAATCTGTGAAAACGTCTTCACGGCCATATGCCACGATGACCATCCTTTGAATTACTTGTTACCAAGATGCTCCTGCAGAAGAGAACGAAGAACAAAACGGAAATATGACCTTCCGAAGGTCAGAACTAAGGGACTCAAGCTGTCACCAGTTTTCCATGGAATATTTACCAAATGGCTTTCAATTTTCATTTTACCATTTCATTTTTGTATAATCCAGCTTTTAAAAGCTGCTAATCTTCTTATTAATATAAGTTTATGAAATTTGTGGCTTACTGCATGTTGCAGTAGAGGGGAGATTGGTAATTTCTTACAACATGACTTTTATCTGCTAACAAACAATAGATGGGGAACAATGATTATGGGTGTCATTGAGGCCTAACACTAGTTTGTGATTGGCCAGAAAAGATGTCGAATGGTATAAATTTTCCTAAAATCATAAATAACAGTGAGTATTTACCTCATAAGCTATTAGTCTCACTTCTTGAAGTCAATGTTAGGCAACATTTCCAGACAGAATAGAAATCCAAATTGAACACTATTGCCTCATCAAATAAAACTTGCAATGGAATTTTTGATAAGTCCTTGGAAGCTCAGCTCAAATTTGAAAAAAAATCTCCATAAAAGCTATCATGTGAATTGTCATCCATCCTATTCTGATGCTAGTTACAAACTGATACTCCATTTAATCACCCCATAATTGTTAGTTTAAATTAAGTTTACTTTGTTTCACTGTTTATTGAATTAAGTCTATGTTGGTGGTGGTATGAGTGAGTTATTGACCATGGGAGAGACAGCATGGGATTTATCACGCGAGGGTGCGAAGCAAGACAATATTGGATTTATCCCAATTGTCTCTCACTAGGTCGATAACTAACACTTATCATAACTCAAACAAATT
Organism: Alitta virens; assembly: GCA_932294295.1. NCBI lineage: Eukaryota > Metazoa > Annelida > Polychaeta > Phyllodocida > Nereididae > Alitta > Alitta virens. The sequence goes on from OW028582.1 coordinate 19,110,120, forward strand.
TAGTGATACTACTACTACACCTTATTTTAAATATGCTAACTTAACCTAGTGATCCTGCTGGCTGATTCAACTTGACCAACCCAGCAGCCGAATTATGGACATTCTTTGCTAGTTTACCTATAGTTAAACAAATTGATTGGTTAAACGATGTAGCTGATAAGCTGAGTATAGACTTATAAGAAATCTTAAAAAAACACAAGAGAAATGGATTCATATTTTTTTAGGCAATTTTTATGAATGGCCCACTTGTCAGAACAAGAATTACGTAAACTCAGCATATGAACATTTATTGTGTAAGTTCATTGTTAGACCTTTATAATGCCATAAGCAAAAGTTTTTGAAATGTTTCTCAAACTGTTTAGTTGCTTCATAGAAGACGTTAAGCCGGGCTCACATTATGCAATTCTGTCGACCGACACAGGGCTGGCGAGTTTTGCGCCGATCTGTCGCACAGTCGCGTGACCTCTCACACTACGCGATTTTTTCCGCCGATTTTGCAACGTTGCAGATGAGTGCTTAAGGGGGTAATACATGATGCTTATACTTTGTTTACTTACTTTACTTACTTTGTTTCCACCTTTTTTAACTACTTCTTCTTTAACTTCTTTCTTTTACTAACTTACTAACTTACTTACTTACCAACTGTAGGTAGCTAGATAGATACCATTGTAACCATTTAAAGTATTATTATATTGCAACAAAATGTTTGCAGATGCCTTCACTCTGAGTTTTTTTGGCATTGCTACATCTAACACTTGGTTTTACCGGTAAAAAAAAAAATTTGTTCAGTGGATCATACACTTCATTGGCCAATGTGTTGAGTGGGCGGGGCATTACCAATTTTCTCTTTTAATTTGATTGGTTAATAGGCATATTATGTTTGTGATTGACAGGTTTTGTAACACTATTTTATATTACTGAATCTACATAGTAACAAAATTGAGTGTTACTGCACAAAGTAGCAAAGAAATTATGGCCTAGACATAACAATGTCTGGAAATTTTTGCAGCTGTTTGCATTTGACTTTCAAGATCACATGCCATTCTCATATTTATTAATAATAATCACACATTTACAGAAGGATATCAGTTCAGTCATAGGAAAATATCTAGCAGAATTTCATTTAGAAACGATAGCAACCACAAAATAGACATGTTTTGATATTATAATATATTAGGCCTATGATCAGAAAAAAAAGAAATAGCTACAGGGGGGGGGGGGGGGGGGCAGCAATTTGTCTTTCAGCTAAGTACTATACATTTATGTAAAGGGTGTTTGGAAGTTAAATGCTTAATTTTCACTGTTTTCAGATGGTTTACATAGACTCCTGATTATAATAATATCAAAATATTTTCATGCTTATGAATGACATGATGTATGTTACCAACATTTGGCATACACTACCATGTTGTGTATTTATTGTCTACATTGTGAAAGTAGTTGTTTTGTTGTTGTTGTTTTTTTTGGGGAGGGGGGCATTTGAGCTGTGCCCTTGTCACTACAGCCAGCTGAGTGCATAGAAAGACTATTGCACGAAATTATCAAATTTTATTGCCAGGTTGGGGCGTGGCTACCAGCCAGGATCACCATTTCACATCATTGGAAATTAGTAATAACATTAAAAAATTTAGAAATTATGATTTTGGACGAATAGCAGCATGTCAAGGTTAGCAATAGTGTGCACACACATTATTTGTCCGTAAATATATATATATATTTAGGTAAGAAGGCTGTAAAAATGTGTGCACAAATAATCCCACGAAAAAAATATGAAGACTGCTGCATGGCCCTCAATAGTCAGACAGTGTCAGACACAAAATCCTTTCATGTTTTATAATATTATTCGCACTCAGGTTAATATACTTGACATCAAAAATTCAGTGGAAAGACTAGAATAGTTATGCAGGAAACATTTCAAAGGGTAAGCGTAAAACTTAAAATTATTTATAAATATACTGGATTTCAATTAGACTTGGTGAATACATAAGAAATGCAAACCTCACAATTAAGACCTTGGTTAGAATAAACATATTAAATTACTCTTAAGTGGCTACTCTCAATACAGTAATTCCTTTTGCTAATCCCTAGAGTAAGTCACAACACATGAAAAACATTTGTAAGTTTAATACCAAAGAATTCACATCAAGTCAACATTAATCAATCAAGGTCATCATTAACCTTTGTATACACAGCAGTACTAAAGGATACATTTTCACATACCTATTTGTGAGACATCACTGGTTCTGCAGCTGATTGACCAATGTGTCACCTATTCTCAAATCCCTCCATTTGACTATTTTCTCCTGATTCCCTCTGATTCCTGATTCCCTTTCTGGCCCTATAGCTCAGGTCCCTATATGCCCTGCTGCTATTAACCACTAACTGAGAACCCAATTTTCTTAACTTTTTCTAGTATCCTAAGCCAAGCCCAGTGGTTGCTAAAGGAATCACTGCTGCAGGTGCTCCCCCTAGTGCAGAGGCTGTAGGCTGGCTATATTTATTTTTATATGCTGCAGCCAAGGATGTCTCTCTTTTGGTATCACACAACTTAATACGACATAATAGTTAATTGAAATTTATAGTAGATATAAGTAGATAGTATCACATACAATTGTGTATAAGTGGGGTTTTAAATACATAATAATCATTCATACTAGTATGTGCATTAACACATATAAATTAGGTCTTTTGTGACCAATCAATACAGGAATTTAAGCTAGCGAAGTGTTGTTATAAATACAATTATGTAGTGTAAGCAAACAACATTGGTACATCTAGTGGTGAAAAATAAGACAATATCATTAATCACTGTCATGTTTGACACATACTAAATATTATAAGGTGGGATCATAGGACTGCTCCCCCTTAGAATCCTACGATATTAGATTTAACTGATTTGTAATCATTACTAATCAATGTTGAATGTAAAAAATTTTTAAATTTTATTTGAAATTGTGAACAGTGTAATTTTGAAATACAGTTGGGTACGCTTTATAACAAAGAGTCAGAAAGTGATCGTTTAAACCGGGTTTCTTTGGATGGAAAAGAGTCTGTAACTGGACCATACTTATGCTATAATTTTTTCATTGTAATAAATAGGTGTGGTGGGTGGGTGGATTAGGGCTTTACGTCCTGTATTTCTGCACCTGATGGGATAATTAGGACAGGCAGGGACCATGGTAATGAGACGAAGGATGAAACCGCCATCCAACATAGGCTCGACCGGGAATTGAACCCGGGACCCAGTGGTTGGAAGCCCAGCGCGCTACCACTGAGCTAGGCCAAAATAAATAGGTGTGACTGATTACATTGTAGGAGCTGCATTCATCACTTTGCATGAGCAAATTTCGCACACCAGGTACAAGGTACACTTTGTATGGTCCTAATTGTTTTCAATTAATTTTTATTTTTTAATAACTATGCTTAGACAATCAAGAACAGTCTAACTGGGAAACCTTCTAATGATCTTATCAAGCATACTAGTATAACAGCACATATAAAGGCAGCTAGACAAAAAATATAAATTAGATAATAAATGATTTAATAAGTATACAGAAACTTCTCCACCAATGGATAGAAATTTTGTCATTGTGGACACGTTATTCACGATACCATGCCACATTGAAAGGCCATCTTTGCCATTGGGCAGTGTCCAAGGCTTTACCACCTTGGTCTCTGACATTGCGAGGTTTGAACCCTTTGCTCTGAAACATTCTGATCATGTTTTCCACCAATTCCTGACCTTCTTTCAAATGTTTCATCTGTTCCCACTCCATCAAAATAAAACGGACATCCAATGTGTCCATTAACTTTTGTCCACTGTTGAATGCTCTGTGTTCACAGCCCTGTTAAGGTACAAAATTGTACTATTTTTATTTCTGCATAAATTCAATCCATTGCGCAACTTAAGAAGAGCCCTTAGGATTAATTTATGAACAGCTGGGATGTCCAAAAATCCAGGGACTGGAGATCAATTTCCTACTAGGGTATACTTCATAAGCTCAATTTTCAGGCCAAAGTTTTGAAACAAAGCTACATACATATCAGTAGCAGTATGGTATTGTATTTCTTTGCATTGCATTACTGACTTCATATTACATAATTTTTTTTTTGAAAATGACCATTTGTACAATTCAATTAACTGATAAATTGTCTTTAATTTCATTACAATGACTGTACTTGCCTCACAGTCGATTTTGATCACAGCCTTTTCAAAAGTGATCACTTCCAGGAGGTCATCCATGTAAATTGTGTCGATAATATCTTTTGGACAGTTTTCTTGACATTTTTTGCCTTTGCCAATTTCCACAGGAGAACCTCCCACGTTTGTGGGGTCACGGTGGGACTGCCCCCCTGTTGGTTAATGATAAATGTCACATTTTGAAAGATTACCTAACTTATGTATGTCAGAGTGGAACCTAATCAGATTTGGCACAACATGGGGCTGCTCGCTCTAACTGACTAGACTAGAACCTAAGAAAACTGCGTTGCCAGGAGGCAAGGCATAAGCTAGACCAAGCTCGAAGAGGTTGGTGTAGGCCTAAACTAAACGGGTCCAAAGTGGTGTGAGCACATGCGGAGCAGGTGCAAAGACCAGTTGTTCAGGACCGGAGGTGTATGCATGAACTGAGGCAGGTGCATAGACCAACTAAGATACAAAATTTAAAATAAAGGCTAATACAAAAAAGGCTAATATAAGCATAGTAAAAATATAGTGTTGGGGGACGAATTCCCAGGAAATACCCAAGCAAGCATATTAAATAAAGCGAGAGCCCCCAACAGTTAAGAAAAGTTTAAATGGGTTTGAGCTGAGTGGATGGAAGATTGTTGAGTGCGTATGTACCTTGTATAGCAATTTGACCTCCACCAACCTAAGACTTGGAGGAGGTGGTAGGGGACAGCGCCGGATGCACCAGAAGAGCAAGCACCAATGCGGAAGGAGTGCCCATTGTAGTTGGAATCTGAGTGACCTATTCGTGCCAAGGCCTGTTTGAGGAAACTCAGGAATGTTGTTCTGGTTAAAGGGGAGTTTGAGAAGGCAGAGTTAACAAATAGTGGTGCAGAAGGCTGGGCACCTAAGTTGGCACGCATAGTGAGGTAGTTCTTCATCAAATTGACAGGGCACAGAGGCCAGGTATCAAAAATGTAAATAGAAACACCTGTACCAAAAGGATCTGTTTTAGAGTTACGGAGCAACAGGGTGTAAGAACTTAAATCAGGTGAAATAGACACAAAGTTCCTTAACAGTTGTCGACAGAGCAATGAGATGTGTCACAAAAGGCCTGCCAGGGCGCACTTCTTTGCTTGCAAAGTTCATGTGGCCAAGCATGGACAGGAGTTCTCGCTTAGTACAGGTTCTCTTGACTGCTAGGTCAGTTAAGGCTTGCTGCAGACGCTCAATTTTTGCTGGTGGCAGTCTCGCTTGCATTTCTTCTATGTCTAGAGTAATGCCCAGGTAATCCAAACAGGTAGAAGGGCCTTCGGTCTTGTGAGGTGCCAGTGGTCTGGCGTTCTGGTCTTGATCTCGGCACAGTTGTATTGCTTTGGTTGTCTAGGTTTTGGGGGCAGAATGGGGTGTTGTGCAAGGTGTTTCTACAGACACCGCAAGCATTTACAGGCTTCCCCGAAAACGTGTTATTGTACAAGATCTCGTCCCTTACCGACCAGTCGATGCAGATGTTGTGGAAACGCAGGAGTGCTGCTTCCCCTGCGAGAATTGGTAATCATAAAACCCTTGCCCAGGGTGCCGTGCTGCCATATTAACAAAGGTATGTTCGTCGATATCCAACTCGGGACGTCTGTGCGGATATGCGGAAGACATTACTGCCTTGTACATTGAGAAAGCCTCTATGAACTGAGCGATAGTGAGGCCTCTGTTTGGGGCACACCAGTCTTTAGAATCAGCAGTTGCACATTGGGACCAGAAGAGCTGCCAAATTAATGTCCCTACCTTGAATGATGGACTGACGTAGTGCGGGTGACACTGTGACCACATCGGGGATGGATTGTGACGAATAACCAAAACGGGAGCGTACTGCACTTGGACGAGGTCCTGGCAACTGGTCAGGGCTTCCAGTGGCTGCACTAGGGCCGTCGAGATTGAAGTTCCTGTATGCTGATGCCAGGTTGAAGTCCGGCTGTGTCACCGTGGGCAGAAGTGACAGCTCGTTCTGCCACAATGGAGCGGTTGCGCCACTATTAAACTGCGGTTGAGGCGGAACGACGAGCGTAACGAACGCTGGCTGGGGTTGGCTGAGTCGCTGTTCCACAGCTGAAACTTTGTCTTGCAGAGAGGCCAGCGAATCCAACACGTTGGAGAGTAAATTTTCGAGCTGGTCGTCGACATTTAGGATGTCTCTAGACGGGGTTTCCCGTGGCTGCGCAGGACCACGCGCACTGGGCGAGGTTTCGCGCGCTTCTCCAGCGAGGTTTGTTGTTTCTTCCTCAGCCTTTAACAAGCGAATTAAGGCCGATCTGCGTGCCGTATGAGGATCAGCCATTCATCTGCGCTGACATTCATCTTTCAAAGGCTGTAGAGTCCAATTTTCCAGTAGCTCCAGATCGTAGGACGGTGCCGAGTGTCTCGGGCCGTTTCGCTTGGGCGCCATCTTCTCAAGCGTGCAAAACGTGCTCGAACGAAAAGTTCAAAACAAACAGTTTCGTGTGGCAGCTGACGACGTAAATACTTTCAAAGAAGTCCAAAGAGGTTCACAAGGCAATACTGAGGCACTGGTATCCGAGTAACGGGAAATAAAGCGTAGAAGTCAATTTCAAAAACCGGTCATGAAAGATCCACCATTCTCCATCCAAAACAAAACAATTCTGCTGACTGAAAGTGGTCACGTGATACTATTTAGCGGACGGAGGATCGGTATTGAGAAGTTGTGCATAAACCACCATTTAATACTTACATAGAAAAATAGATAGATAGATAGATATGGATATATATGAAAAGTGCAGCCCTGTAAGGCAAGTTCTTGCCGCTATTTTAACAATATGGCGCAAATTTTATGCCTATATCTTATAGTGAGATAGTTTAAAAGTGAGTAAGACAGAGGTCCACTGCAGTGGAGCATTTTATAATTCTATAACTTGGCAACAACCTGGTCTCTCAGTTAATCATCACCCTTCAACTAAACCCCTCTTTTAAAATTTCATACACCCAGTCAAACATTTTAAAATTGTTCTGGTAGCCAAACTACATTGTAATAAGAATCAACTGAATCATCAAAACTTTTTTAGGGGTGGGGGGCAATACTGATCTGGTTTATCTCAAAATATCTTTAATTTCATTTTGAATGTGGCAGAGAGTTAAGATTTTTTCCAAACGGGTTATCTAGCTGGAACCATCTGGTGGTTTGAGCCAGAATGATTCAATACTTACATGTGCGAACATTGGCAATGGCATTGTAGACAAGGGCTATTCTGTCAGTGGTATTACCTAGTTGTGCTGCCTGAAAAAGAGATATTTTTCTACAAGTATTTTGACAAGAAAAGTGTTGCAGCTAACGTTGATACTTTGTAGCAATACTCAACAAGTCATAAACAATTAGAGTGCCTAGCATATTAGTGGGTACACAGTGAGTTGGGCACGGACTGAAAATACCTAAATAAAGTGTTCATGTGACGTAGATCATTGCTTTGTTTTGTGAAACAACTGTCCAAAAGCCATTCAATTTGCTCAACCAGTCATGAGTTTTGACCAACAGAGTTTATCCCAAAATTTTAATTACTGTGTTTTATATACATTCAGGGTTGTTGTCGGAGGTATTCAATAGTCTTTCACAGCTTAAATCAACAAACAATAACAATCAATGTGACGTGGCAGAGGCGCTTTGAAAGAATAAAAATAATTGCTTTGTTTGCCAATGTTACCGCTTTAAAACCCTAAAAAAATATGCCTGGTTGGCCACACAGAGTGCAGAAAGTGGCCTGATTTTACGGCATAGAAATTTAAAAATACATTCCGTTCTCTGTCACTGATGAATATACCTTTTTGTATCGTAATATGTTGTCCATAATTGGCTCAACTGCCACTACTGTGTGACCAGCTTTTGCAGCAAGCAATGAAAAGGCGCCAATATTAGCTCCTATGTCAATGAGGCCAGTCTTGGAGTCATTCTTCAAGGCATCCATCACTTCTAAAACCATGGAGTTCTCCCAACTGCCTGTCTTAGACAAACTTCCTGATATTGGCTGATCCTGAAATGAGAAACCAATTTAATTAAACATGGAAGTCTTTTTCCTTGCCATTTCACTTTTTCCCCTGCCATGATATTTAAGAATCTCTGTGGGATTACACCTGAAAGCAAGACACTTGAATTTTACTGCACTTTGTTGCATTTGGCTGTGCTTCAATGCACTGCCTCTTAATAATTAGAAGTAGCACTGACATTTTAAAATAAATAGTATAAATATAGCAAAATTGCTGGTAGGCCTATGCAGACTTCAATACTGTCATCTGTCTTGACTAATGCAGGCAAACTGTACATACCTTAGCAATATCATGAATGCATATGGGTGTAGGAGGGTCAGTCTTCATGGTGAGGCATTTGAAATCCTCTGTGATATTCGCAGTTAAGTCAATTATTTTACAATATACAGGAGTAGGTTTTGACTGAGGTTTATTCTTGACTTCATTCTTGGTAAATGTTTTCTGGAAATTAAAATGTAATCTTCATCCATGTACATGTAAATGCTAGGCTTCCTCTAAATTAATTCCAGCCCTAGCCACTGTAAAGCAGTCCAATTTTTTTTAGCCACAACAGAGACAGTTTAGTCACCATTATTTGAAGCAGCTTTCATAAGTTTCTAATTCCCAGTTTCTCTTGTGTACACTTGAGAGGCATTTTCGCCACTAAGTTTGACAGATTTTCACCACCAAAGCATTTAATTTAGCCACAGTTACATAATTTCGCCAAGAGGACCGTGGCGAACGTTTAACGGAAGCCTAGAAATGAGTCTCACAAGTAGGTTTGAGATGGGAGTGTTTACTTTACATTGTAATTACTAACAAGTAGCATACTGACAGCTGGGTGGTCTAGTCTTGGATGAACTAGAGAAGGATTGGACACTTCGATACTTCAAAGGTTCACACTGTGTTTCGCTACCGTCCTAATGACCAATTTATGATGCTGTATTAGACCCCGTTTTATAACTCCCCCCTCACTGATTCCACTGGGAAACAATAGAAAGGGGTGCTAAATATGTATTCATACAGGCTGACATGCATATCTTTCCTCTGCACACAGTATAAACTTGCAGTTTTTTCCTTAATTGTTAATTCAGACTTAAATTTTATTTTTGTAGGCAACAAAATTTTGGAAAATATTTAAATAGGCAGGTTTTTATCAAAATTGTGTGCACATCTTTTGAAAATTAGGCATCTTTGAAGGTCTGTTTCTCCGTTCGACAACTTTCGACGATTAAGACATAATAACCAGCATGAAGACAAGGTTTTTATCTTTTCAATGGATATGGTCTGATCTATGGCTCTTTACGGCTTCTTGAGTCATCACATGATTAAGATAACATGTTTCACAAAATATTAGTTCCAATCTGGCTAATTTTAGTCCATAACTTTCTTAAAATTAGGGCTAGAAATTTGGTGAAAAACACTTTTAGAATCCTTGGATCATGCGGCATTCACTGGCAGTGATGTCAAGAATATACAATAAGAAGTAAAGAATTTCGACTTAGAAATTTAAGGAGTTAATTGCTGCTGATGCAGGGCATCACGGATGAGGGGTGTGCTCACTGAAGCGCAGTGTGAACATCAAAGAATTTATGTATTTAGGGAAGCAGCAGGGGTCTTTGGGCCAGCTCTGGGCGAATTTGACTCTTCTTAAATCACCTAATAATGAATATTGTTTTATTACTTTCCGAAGTGTCCAATCCTTCTCTAGTTCATCCAAGGTCTAGTGGTAAGGCACTCGCCTGCTCCTCTGAAGGACCCAGGTTCAATCCCAGGCCAGGGCAACTTTTCATGAGCATCATCAGCTGGAATTCGGGTGAATTCGGCGCACTCCAGCGCTGAACAAAACAAGGTATGTAACAGTTGCCTGCCATATTTAGATGCTAAGTTATTCCACATTAAAGTACGCGCCGAATTCACCAAATTTACGCATCGAGTTCACCAATAGCGATCGCCGAAATCACTATACTCCACCCGTCGATTCTTGTGAATTCGGCGGTGCCGAAGTTGATACGCGCCGAATTCACCTGTCACCCATCAGCTGGATGTCGTTCGGATGAAACGTTAAATTGCAGTCCCTTGTAGGCTACTCAGTATTTATGCTGAGGCAAGTAAAAGATCCCAACTATAGGGTAAAGGTGTAGCAAACATGTGGACTCCTCGAGCTCCTCTCTCTCACATCATAATGCTCATCAATCAACTGTCGATAGCGGCATGAACTTGCCTTAGAGGGCTGCACTTTCCATATCTATCTATCTATCTATCTATGAGAGCCATATATATGTCTATCTATGAGAGCCATATATATGACGTCATTTTGATAACTGGTTTTTTAGAGTGCTGATTCATAGAAGTCAATTAGATATTACAAAAACATTTCAGACGGAGTATAGTCAACTCGTCCGCCAGAATACTCGTCCGCTACCAAATCGTCCGACCGACTTGTCCGCCGGTAAAGTCAACTTGTCCGCTGCCAAAGCCTACTCGTCCGCCAATTGAGACTGACTCGTCCGCTGGCCTGCTGCTGGCCAGTAACCGTTTACCGACACGTCCTCCAGAAGATAGTCAACTCGTCCGCCGCTCAAAAGCAGGGGGGCCAGGGTGGACGTGCGGCCTCATTCTCGCGGCCGAGCGTCTGCAAGTGGCTGCCCTAGCCATATAAAGATGAACTGCTAACTTTGATGAAACTAATAATTAATTATGCAGATTAATGTGGAGTAATTACAGTCTATTAACATGCCAGATTTCATAGACTTTGAAACTACACTCCCAGTGCACATTTTATCGTCATGTGAATCCAATGGAAGTCCCGGATTCCCATGATGTCCTGTGGACTTAAGTTCCCAAGTCTATGAAATCTGCTGCAGGATTTGGGCAGCAGCTGTCAATTAAGAAAGATTGGGTAAATATCTGCAATGAACCTAAACTGACTAGAAGTCGGAAATGTAGAAGTTTAGCTATTAAATGACATGGGCTTCAAAATTAATTCATCAGGTTTGCTTTGAGAAAAATAAACAAAAATGCACATGCAACTAGGTTGTGCAGTTACAGCATCATGTAATCTAATGAAGCATTCACTTTCCGATCCATTTGTTAGTCTAATTACTAGTTTGCACAGATGTTCCATGCAATGCACTACATAAATTACTTGTAACTGGTTTATGCTGTAAATGCAATGATTTTGTGACGGATAACACTACCAGCAACTCAATTTCACAAATAATCTTATATTCACAGTCATTCTCTGTGAAAACTACCCCATGTGATTCTTTCTGAGATAGTGCTGTCGCTGATGACAATTATGACCGTTATGATGCATTTTACCATATATTTCTTATTCATCATCCAGTCCGATGAGTGGTCAAAAATGCTACAGTAGACCATCTCCTTTAAGACCACTCTTGGTCAAATTTACTGGTCTTAATGGTGAGGTTGTCATAATTGTGAGGCAAAGTACAATGGCGAGAATAGAATTGGGTTCATTTTTTATGATGACTGCAATAGTCAAGTCCTAATGGTTAGGTGATCTAGGTCTGGGAGTGATTAACTGCTTTTATATTACGACCACCCTTGGTTCAAAATTTACTCATCTTAAGTGAATGATGTGGTTTTAATAAGGAGGCAAATTACAATGAATGGCTAGAATATAACAGGCCCAATTAAGATTAATAGCTTCAATGGTGAAGTCTTAAGGGCCTATCTCACATAGCCGAGTGACAATGCCGAGTGATGCCGAGTGCCTAATAAATTAGGCAGTCGGGAATACACGGCTTTGCACGCCGACCACTCTGGAAAAATCGGAAATACTCGGCAACACTCTTAGACAGATTTTTAAATTCTAAACATGTTTAAAACATTTTACGAGTGTCGCCGAGCAATTTTCCTTTTGAATTGCTCGCGATTTACACGGGGTTAACACGCCGTGCACTCTGGGAGTACTCTGGGAGTACTCTGGGAGTACTCTGGGAGTACTCTTGGTCACTCTGGGAGTACTCTTGGTCACTTTGGTAGTACTCTTGGTCAGATGGATTGCTGTGTGAACGTGATTTCCTCGCCGAGTGATCGGCGTGTAAAGAAGGCGAGCAATCGGCGAGCAATCTGGGAGCAATCGGCAAGCAATCTGGGAGCAATCGGCGAGCAGTCTGGGAGCAATCGGCGAGCAGTCTGCAAGCAATTGGCAAGGCCTTGCTGACTTGCTTTTTCTAGTCATCAAATGTCCAGGAGTGAAGCCGACTGATTGATTGCCATCAATCGTCATTACTCTGCATCGTCACTCGGCTATGTGAGATAGTTAAGACTGATCTTTAACGGAAGACCTTGCCAACAGATTTGACATTGCTAAGTCGACTTTCGTCCATCTTTACAACATGGGTTAAAGTACTTGCCAGTGTTTTGGAACCTTCAGTTACGGTGGGCCACCTCCTGAGCATATTCAACCCAACCTCCCAAAATGCTTTTCAAAGTACAAAAATCTCCAAGGCATTCTTGATTGCACAGAGGTATTCATTTAAAGACCAAGGGATCTTAAGTTACAAGCACTTACATGGAGTGATTACAAGAAGATTAATACCATCAAAGTGCTTGTTGTAATAACACCACGTGGAAAAATTGGTTATGTATCCAAAGACGTGGCTAATTTACGCATTCACGTAGAACGTGCTATTGAACTATTGAAGCGATTTCGTATTCTTAAAGGTGTAAGTACTGCTTATCAGCCTTTTGCCTTTGGCAGAGGATATCATCTTAGCATGTGCTGGACTTTGCAATCTTTTGGATCCCCTTGTAAAATAACCCTGCACTTCATATAAAAAACAGCGACAGGGGAATATATCTTGTAAAGATCTGGGTGTCATGGCATAATTCTCTTTTGGAAATGTCACTGATGCTAACTATTAACATGATTAACTGATGATACTCATTAAATACAATTTTTTTAACTTATTTTACCAATAGATAAGACATTTTCAGTTATAGCAGTATATATATATATATATATATATATATATATATATATATGTACTTATTTCACATTTACAACTAGGGTGCTTTTTAAATTGTTTATATTTGCATTGAGTCTATTTGACAGTTGTGCTGTGAATGCTCTGGAGATGTAAAATCTCACACTGCTATTGATCAATGATAATTAAAAATTCATTTAGATATTGATCTAATAATCTCAATTTTAGCATATTGATGCAGTATTCATTTACAATGTCTGTGAAACCTGTCTAAAATTAGTGTGCCATGTTAACAAAGAGACTACAGTGTACCTTGCTTGTTGAATTCCGATTGTTTTCCATAAAATATTTCCTGATTTCTTCAATTTTTGCATCCAAAATTAAATAAGCAGCAACGCAGCAGACTGCTATAATAAGGCTTCTTTTTGGCAGAGAATACATTTGTGACTAATCCCAGGACAGGCCAATAACAACAGACCTGAAATTCCCTACTATAGCAGCTGATTTATAGGCCTGTCCAGCAAACAGTGTGTCCCAAAATTAAATAAGCAGCAACACAGCAACACAGCAGACTGCTATAATAAAGGGGAGTAGTTCCGAGTTTTTCCGCCAGGCGCCCCCACTAGTTAGGTGACTAATCCCAGGACAGGCCAATAACAACAGACCTGAAATTCCCTACTATAGCAGCTGATTTATAGGCCTGTCCAGCAAACAGTGTGTCCCAAAATTAAATAAGCAGCAACACAGCAGACTGCTATAATAAAGGGGAGTAGTTCCGAGTTTTCCGCCAGGCGCCCCCACTAGTTAGGTCAAGGTAGCACTGGAACCGCAGTCTCCTACACAAAAGGTGATTATGAATAAAAAACCATATAACCTTGATATGAAATTGTCAGCTCATTCAATGCACAAAACCTATTCATAAAACTGTCATATAGGGGCCGTTTTAGTAATAGGCAAACGACATGCATTAACAAATATCTCTTAAGTTCTGCAAGTTCCCACTGCTATTGATCAATGATAATTAAAAATTCATTTAGATATTGATCTAATAATCTCAATTTTAGCATATTGATGCAGTATTCATTTACGCTGTCTGTGAAACCTGTCTAAAATTAGTGTGCCATGTTAACAAAGAGACTACAGTGTACCTTGCTTGTTGAATTCCGATTGTTTTCCATAAAATATTTCCTGATTTCTTCAATTTTTGCATCCAAAATTAAATAAGCAGCAACGCAGCAGACTGCTATAATAAGGCTTCTTTTTGGCAGAGAATACATTTGTGACTAATCCCAGGACAGGCCAATAACAACAGACCTGAAATTCCCTACTATAGCAGCTGATTTATAGGCCTGTCCAGCAAACAGTGTGTCCCAAAATTAAATAAGCAGCAACACAGCAACACAGCAGACTGCTATAATAAAGGGGAGTAGTTCCGAGTTTTTCCGCCAGGCGCCCCCACTAGTTAGGTGACTAATCCCAGGACAGGCCAATAACAACAGACCTGAAATTCCCTACTATAGCAGCTGATTTATAGGCCTGTCCAGCAAACAGTGTGTCCCAAAATTAAATAAGCAGCAACACAGCAGACTGCTATAATAAAGGGGAGTAGTTCCGAGTTTTCCGCCAGGCGCCCCCACTAGTTAGGTCAAGGTAGCACTGGAACCGCAGTCTCCTACACAAAAGGTGATTATGAATAAAAAACCATATAACCTTGATATGAAATTGTCAGCTCATTCAATGCACAAAACCTATTCATAAAACTGTCATATAGGGGCCGTTTTAGTAATAGGCAAACGACATGCATTAACAAATATCTCTTAAGTTCTGCAAGTTCCCACTTTTTGACTGAACTGATATATTTCAGGTAAATCTGATTATTATTAATAATTATAATAATTATAATAAATTAAGGTAATAGGTCAATTCAAGTGCAATTCCTCCAAAAATTAATATTTAGACATTGTTTATGTCTGGGATATTTTTTCTTGTTACATTGTGTATTTTTGTTACTTTTTGGTTACACTGAAGACAAATATCACAAAAAAAACGTTACAAAATATGTCACTCATTGACATTTTATTAATTTAAACACTACAAAACACTATTTATATCTAGGAAAAGACTAAAATATATCTACATTTTCCTGGGTTCGCCCATATTCGCCCCAGTTCAGTATAATGTTCACATGTACCACTATTACTTAACTTTAATAAACGTTATAAATATAAATATATTAGGGGGGGGGGGGCGAGTTATGTTATGGGCCAGTAATTATTGGGGGAGTTGGTTTTGTGGCGAGAAAATATTGGGCGAGAAATTTTTGACTGTACTCACATTAAACAATCTTTCTAGAAGCACAAACTCATTTTGAATATTGGTAATCCAAACATGTGTTCGTGGCCGACCTGAACAATATTTCCTTTCCTTATCTGCTTATATGTACGGTGTCCCGTACAACCATAACAAAGTTGACACAAGTAAGATGCACTTAAAAATGCAAAGACAATTTTCCAGAAAAGGAGATGTCGCCATCTTGATTCATGAGTTACCATTACGCCCAACAGTTTTGCATGCAGTTCAACAACATCTAATTCATCATAAAAAATCTCCAAAAATGTACAAAAACACTCACCAGTCCATTATTGTATCTCCAGGGAACTTTGCTTGGGGAGTTATCCGCTATTTCAGTGCAAAAATATGGCTTAGAAAAGTGCTTCTCATTCAGTTTTTCAAATAAATAAACTTCACCTGGCATTTAATTTTTCATGCGATCAAAAATAATTATTGCCGGTTTGTTTATTGCATTTTTATGGCCAATGACATATCAAACCAGTCACATATGAACGTCATTAGCGTCCTCGCTTCGTGATACATTTTATTAAACAGTTCCTTCAATTTTCGTTCGATTTTCAAAATTCCAAGTTCCTTATGTACAAAAATGTATTTGTAGCTTACGGTGTGAATTCTATCCACGCCTATCTATTTTTTTTGTAAAATGACTCTGAAGAAGCGAATCGGCGACGCTCTCCATTACAGTTTTGCCCACAAATGATCACGTGACTAGGTTTTACAGAAGTTTACGCACTTTTTTCTTCGTGAACATTTGTGCTTCACGAAAATTTACGATTCTTTGTTGTGCGAACCTCCAGTCGTATACACTTCGTGCTTTACGAAACGTAAGTGCTCCACGAAAAAGCCCAGTTAAATACTACCAATGATAAGATCAAATTAGATAAAAAAATAAAATAAAAACACCGAGAAAAACCATGTTCAGCAAATTACCGGCATCTTTGGATGGAAAAAAGTAACTGAACCATACTTTTGCTATAATTTTTTCATTATGATAAATAGGTGTGACTGATTACATTGCATGCATCACTTTGCATGAGCAAATTTCGCACACCAGGTACAAGGTACACTTTGTACGGTCCTAATTGTTTTCAATTAATTTTATTTTTTACTAACTATGCTGAGACAATCAAGAACAGTCTAACTGGTAAACCTTCTAATGAATGATCTTATCAAGCACACTAGTATAACAGCACATACATAGGCCTGCTAGACAAAAAATATAAATTAGATAATAATTTTTTACAAAAATTTGGTCATTTAATAAGTATGCAGAAACTTTTCTCCACCAATGGATAGAAATTTTCTCATTGTGGACATATTATTCACGATACCATGCCACATTGAAAGGCCATCTTCGCCACTGGGCAGTGTCCAAGGCTTTACCTCCTCTTCCTCTGACATTGCGAGGTTTGAACCCTTTGCTCTGAAGCATTCTGATCATGTTTTCCACCAATTCCTGACCTTCTTTCAAATGTTTCATCGCTTGCCACTCCATCATAATAAAACGGACATCCAATGTGTCCATTAACTTTAGTCCACTGTTGAATGCTCTGTGTTCACAGCCCTGTTAAGGTACAAAATTGTACTATTTTTATTTCTGCACAAATTCAATCCATTGTGCAACTTAAGAAGAGCCCTTAGGATTAATTTATGAACAGCTGGGAGGTCCAATGATCCAGGGACTGGAGATCAATTTCCTACTAGGGTATACTTCATAAGCTCAATTTTCAGGCCAAAGTTTTGAAACAAAGCTACATACATATCAGTAGCAGTATGGTATTGTATTTCTTTGCATTGCATTACTGACTTCATATTACATAATTTTTTTTTTGAAAATGACCATTTGTACAATTCAGTTAACTGATAAATTAAATTCATTCCAATGACTTTACTTGCCTCACAGTCGATTTTGATCACAGCCTTTTCAAAAGTGATCACTTCCATGAGGTCATCCATGAAAATTGTGTCGATAATATCTTTTGGACAGTTTTCTTGACATATTTTGCCTTTGCCAATTTCCACAGGAGAACCTCCCACGTTTCTGGGGTTACGGTGGGACTGCCCCCCTGTTGGTTCATGATAAATGTCACATTTGAAAGATTACCTAACTTATGTATGTCACAGTGGAACCTAATAGATAGATAGTTAGATAGATAGATAGATAGATATGGAAAGTGCAGCCCTCTAAGGCAAGTTCTTGCTGCTATTATCAATGTGGCCCAAATTTTAGGCCTATATCTTAGAGTGAGATAATTTAAAAGTGAGCTGAGTCATAAGACAGAGGTCCACTGCAGTGGAGCATTGTATAATTCTATAACTTGGCAACAACCTGGTCTCTCAGTTAATCATCACCCTTCAACTAAAACCCCGTTTTTAAAATTTCATACACCCAGTCAAACATTTTAAAATTGTTATAGTAGCAAAACTGCATTGTAATAAGAATCAAATGAATCATCAAAATATTTATAGGGGTGGGAGGCAATACTGATCTGGTTAATCTCAAAATATTTCTTAATTTTGGCAGAGAATTAAGATTTTTTTCCAAACAGGGGTTATCTAGCTGGAACAATCTGGTGGTTTGAGCCAGAACGATTCAATACTTACATGTGCGAACATTGGCAATTGCATTGTAGACAAGGGTTATTCTGTCAGTGGTATTACCTAGTTGTGCTGCCTGAAAAAGAGATATTTTTCTACAAGTATTTTGACAAGAAAAGTGTTACAGCTAACGTTGATACTTCGTAGCAATACTCAACAAGTCATAAACAATTAGAGTGCCTAGCATATTAGTGGGTACACAGTGAGTTGGGCACGGACTGAAAATAGCTAAATAAAGTGTTCATGTGACGTAGATTATTGCTTTGTTTTGTGAAACAACTGTCCAAAAGCCATTCAATTTGCTCAACCAGTCATGAGTTTTGACCAACAGAGTTTATCCCAAAATTTTAATTACTGCGTTTTATATACATTCAATGGTCTTTCACAGCTTAAATCTACAAACAATAACAATCAATGTCACGTGGCAGAGGCGCTTTGAAAGACTAAAAATAATTGCTTTGTTTGCCAATGTAACCACTTTTCTTCTAGGCACCTTAAAACCCTTCTATAAAACATGCCTGGTGGCCACACAAAGTGCAGAAAGTGGCCCGATTTTACGACATAGAAATTTTAAAATACATTCCGTAACACAATAACAAAGGAATTGTCTTGACAAAAATTTTCTATTGCTCTTTCACTGATGAATATACCTTTTGGTATCGTAATATGTTGTCCATAATTGGCTCAACTGCCACTACTGTGTGACCAGCTTTTGCAGCAAGCAATGAAAAGGCACCAATATTAGCTCCTATGTCAATGAAACCAGTCTTGGAGTCATTCTTCAAGGCATCCATCACTTCTAAAACCAGGAAGTTCTCCCAAATGCCTGTCTTAGACAAACTTCCTGATATTGGCCGATCCTGAAATGAGAAACCAATTTAATTAAACATGGAAGTCTTTTTCCTTGAATTTTCACTTTTCCCCCTGCCATGATATTTAAGAATCTCTGTGGGATTACACCTGAAAGCAAGACACTTGAATTTTACTGCACTTTGTTGCATTTGGCTGTGCTTCAACGCACTGCCTCTTATTAATTAGAAGTAGCACTGACATTTTAAAATAAATAGTATAAATATAGCAAAATTGCTGGTAGGCCTATGCAGGCTTCAATACTGTCATCTGTCTTGACTAATGCAGGCAAACTGTACATACCTTAGCAATATCATGAATGCATATGGGTGTAGGAGGGTCAGTCTTCATGGTGAGGCATTTGAAATCCTCTGTGATATTCGCAGTTAAGTCAATTATTTTACAATATTCAGGAGTAGGTTTTGATTGAGGTTTATTCTTGATGTTATTCTTGGTAAATGTTTTCTGGAAATTAAAATGTAATCTTCATCCATGTACATGTAAATGCTAGGCTTCCTCTAAATTAATTAAACCCTAGCCACTGTGGCTAAAGCAGTCCAATTTTTTTTAGCCACAAGAGAGACAGTTTAGCCACCATAATTTGAAGCAGCTTTCATAAGTTTATAATTCCCAGTTTCTCTTGTGTATACTTGAGAGGCATTTGTGCCACTAAGTTTGACAGATTTTCGTCACACAAGCATTTAATTTAGCCACAGTTACATAAATTTCGCAAAGAGGACCGTGGCGAACATTTAGCAGAAGCCTAGAAATGAGTCTCACAAGTAGGTTTGAGATGGGAGTGTTTACTTTACATTGTAATTACTAACAAGTAGTCATACTGACAGCTGGGTGGTCTAGTGGTAAGGCACTCGCCTGCTCCTCTGAAGGACCCGGATTCAATCCCAGGCCAGGGCAACCTTTCATGAGCATCATCCCAGCTGGATGTCATTCGGATGAAACGTTAAATTGGCGGTCCCTTGTTCTCAGTGTTTATGCTGAGGCAAGTAAAAGATCCCAACCATAGGGTAAAGGTGTAACATGAGTGGACTCCTCTCTCTCACCTCATCAATCAATCGTTGATAGCGGCAAGAACTTGCCTTACAGGGCTGCACTTTCCATATCTGTCTATCCTACCTATCTATCTACCGTTGATAGCCATATATGACTACTCCTAGTCATTTTGATAACTGGTTTTTTAGAGTGCTGATTCATATAATTATAAGTATGCAGTTTGAATTTCTACTAACTAGCAGCATTGTCACTTATGAGAACAATGAAGTCTACAGTTAGAATATACAAAAACATTTCAGACATATTGCATCAAAGACGTTGCAGTGATCTGATAATCCCAAGTAAGTCATGTTTAGAACACATCTAGACCTGTAATGTGTCCATTTTATATCGTGACACAATAGTGCAGTATTGGGGTGCTAACTATTGGTAACAAAGAGACTACAGTGTACCTTGCTTATTGAATTCCGATTGTTTTCCATTAAATGTTTCCTGATTTCTTCAATTTTTGCATCCAAAATTAAATAAGCAGCAACGCAGCAGACTGCTATAATAAGGCTTGTTTTTGGCAGAGAAGACATTTGTGACTAATCCCAGGACAGGCCAATAACAACAGACCTGAAATTCCCTACTATAGCAGCTGATTTATAGGCCTGTCCAGCAAACAGTGTGCAGTGCAGGCAAAATGATCGTAGTTGAGATGATAAGATCCAATTAGATAAAAAATTTGAAAACAACCAAGAAAAACTATCTCCAGCAAATTACCGACATCTGTGCATCTGTTTTCAGCAATAATCTGATTTCATTGCATCTACTGTGCGTTTTTATTTGCTCAACATATAATGATTATCATATTTACGTAATAAAGTAAACTAAAAAATTCATCACTTTTTGATTTTCTTAATTATTTGCAGCCCCTTGGAACATCTCATATTTATAAATGCCTAAATATGTGTATGGTCAAATTTCGAATGGAATTTTTCTTATCAACCTCAGGTACTTTGACCACATGAAACAATGGTCACTACTTAATTATCAAACGAGAAAGCAGAGAGCCAAACGTTATATTTAAATGAGTTGACCCTGCGTGACATGCCTGACCACTACCCCTGGCCAGGCCACATGAATAAATTATGATTTCCTGGGTGATCTAGACCTGTAATGTGTCCATTTTATATTGTGACACAATAGTGCAGTATTGGGGTGCTAACTATTGGTAACAAAGAGACTACAGTGTATCTCCCTTATTGAATTCCGATTGGTTTCCATTAAATATTTCCTGATTTCTTCAATTTTTGCATCCAAATTTTATTGTATGTAACTTGCTGCAGATTCAATCACACCCTGAGTTGTATGCATTTGAATCATTGTTTGAACTTACAAGTTACCACTGATATTGATATTGAATTTATTTCCAGGTAATGATAACAATTTTAAAATAGATGAATGGCTACTTTGTCATATTTGAATTTTTTAAAGTTATTTTTAAAATTCTTAAGTGTTTCATCCAGATGTTGGCAACTTTATAGTTAAATGAGCAGCACGTTAAATGTGCCCTTTTTTCTTAAGTTGTAATTATGGCAATCATTTTTTATATGACAATTTTCTTTGAGGTAAAATTATGTCTCACTATATTTATTTCTTAAATATAGCTTACAACATTCAACTTCATACATATCCTGAAATTTCCGTATTTCCGTATATATGAAATACATATACTCAAATAACATTTCAATTATTTTGTTATATCATTTATTAAATATCACAGACAAGCTGAACACATTTTTTTTGGAAAAATTACATCACATACAGAAACAATTCAACACATTGTTTACTGATGATGAAGTCTTAATGATTTTATAAGACACAATGGCAAAGGCAGTTCATGGATTTTTGACAAGTCTTTGATGTGATTTTGCACAACTTTAACAGTTTTTGTCATCAATGATTCTGTCTGCTTCAGAAGACCCAATTCCTCAGCTATAGGTCTTGGTAGGTCCAAGTGAGTTGGCATGAAGCCCAATTTCACCAGCAAGCTTACACAGTCAAATGATTTCATGGAGTGGAGAACTTCGTACAAACATGACAACGCCCGGTGCATTCTGGGATCGTGTCTGCAGTCACATGATGGCAGTGACGTCAGAATCATTATGACGAGGTTATAAAGATCGTGACCCAACTTCTCAGAGTCTGTAGCCTCATTATTGACTGAGTCCTGGTAAAATTGATTGAAATATCTTCTAGAAAGAGCTTTAATACAGTCTGAGTCAGTTTGTGCACCACTTTCTAGAAGCAGTTGGGTGGAATACAAATCGTTCGAAATGTCCGTTCCTTCAGATATGACGTGACTGAGAAGTTTAACACCTGAGGGCATGGTAGTGTTGACGTCTGCTCCTCCCTCTACTAGCAAATCCAGGCAATCGTAATGTTTGCTGACAGCTGCTTGGACTGGAGAGTGATAGTTCTTTTCACCAGGGAGGTTAGGGTTAGCTCCGAATGATAACAGCAGACGAACTATGTCAGTGTACCCTTGAAGGACAGCATACTGAAGAGGGGTGGCACCCCACTGATTGCTGAGATCTGGGGTAGCTCCGTAATGTAGCAGAAGTTTCACACAAGTTATATGATTGTAGGTTGATGATTTAAATAAGGCTGTGTTGCCCCACTTATCAGAAGCGTCTGGGGCAGCTCCGGATTCCAGAAGAACGCGCACACATTCTCCGTTGCCATGGGTGGCGGCGACAACTAAGGCCGGAACGCATCCCTTCTCCCCCGATGAAGCTAAATGAACGTCTGCTCCTAGGCTGATAAGAATTAGCGCCAAATCTGCGTTGCCAATTTCACTTGCCACGTGCAAAGGAGTTACGCCCTGGCCGTTGTAGGCATTCACGTCGGCACCACGTGCGATGAGACGGACCAAAGTCTTGATGTCACAAGATTTCACGGCTTCATGAATCGCTCCATTGGGCACAGAATTCTGAAGAAAAAGAAGAATATTATGAGAAATACGCCTTCATAAACGGGTAATTATATATAATACAGATCTACACAGGCCTTTCAGTGTGTCTAGGTCTATTGCAAATCCTAACTTTTGAACATGTCTTGTACTTATTAAATTGTAGCCTACAATCAGTCAGCTAGATTGGATTGCCATTATACAGGTTTATGATATCAATTTGTCATAAGTTAACCATTATTTTTACCGATGCTTCGTCTGGTATTTACCTTATCACAAACGTCTTTGATAAATAAAGGCCAAAATAAATAATTAAAAGGATAAAACACACTTGCTGAACAAAACATTAACAGTTACATTAATACACCATGTGGCCACTTTTGTGACAACTGCAGCAATTGCTATGACAAACATATGGTGTATGACAGCAAAATAGCTCGTAATTTGACCCGCAACGACACCGTTCAGCCAATATCCAAACGTCAACAATGTCACACCGTGCACTCATAATATGAGTGCATTTCATGTTACAGGCGTTATTTTGAAGAAAGATGTTATAAAATATCACAATAGCTTACCTTTTTCTTATTCATGAATTTTCGAAGCATTCTGATTCCTTTTGTAGTTGATAACATGTTTCAATCTCAATATAACAAAATCGTTACGACGTTAATAAACAAATGTCCCCAGCCTCAACAGTGTACTTGTCGCTGGAGCACTGATGCAGTTCAAATGATGCTTTCCCACCCCTCTGCCCTATTTATAGTGAGAGGGTTGCAGAAAAGAGGGGGTGGAGACGGGGGGGGGGGGAGTTCAAAACCGCAGCCATTGTCCAAAGACTCCAAACCACGCTAAGCATCTGGCGTCCCCTTCACGTGTGCTTGTTGTCATGACGTCACGACGCTGTGCTATTTATAGCTCAGACCCAACCCCAATTTCCTTATATGGAAAGCGTCGTACCCCCTATGGCAGTGCAGTGCATGGGGAAGAGGGTTGATCAATAATTAATGTACTTTAATTATTGATATGAGCATATATTTCACAAGCGCATGATATGACGTATCATTGAAGTCACTTGTGAACATGAACTCCAATAGGCTACTTTAAGAAGAAAAAATATATATATAAAAATGCGAATTAATTTGTCAATGCACAATTGATTTTTGAGACTACAGCTTATTCAAATGTCAAAATGCTTTTAACTACTGAAACCAACCAAGATCTCTCATTAATTTTTCACAATGGAATTGGTGCATTTCGGAATATAAAAGAAACATCATGAATTCATAACCAGTATTTAAGTTACCTAGTGGTGGTACAACATAGGCTGGTTGCCTTTTCTATGGTATTAATCAATTTAGTGTAGCTGACATGCACGCAATTTAATACTCTACAACTTTATACAACAATTCATGAAACACATGATCAGAAAGAATTACTTAGTGACAATACAAGCTAGCTATTGTATTTAAGTACACCTGTCAGATGCTCTCCTAAGATGGAGGTGAAGCATCACGACGTATGACGTAGATGCACGTGGGAGTCTCGTGTGGTTTATGTAGGAGGCGCGAGGCACGACGCTGTGGTCAGACGGGGGCGAAGGGGGGAGGTTGGCGGTCAGGGATGCTGGCAAGGAACCCCCGTGCCCCCGCTGGACCAGCTGGCATCCACCCCCGGTCCCTGAAAGGACAATACAGCCTCCCTTTGATCCATGCCATGTGTAGGAGTGCGCGGGAGATTCCGTGATACGCGCACGTGGCCAAATGACGTCACACAATACCCTGGCAACGCTTGTTTACAGCCAAACAAAAGGTGCTCACAAAAGGGGAAACATTAAGAGCTCTTGATCCCAACCCCCTCATTGACAATTTTGCCCCCGATCATTCAGTTAAGCTGTGGGGGTGGGCCTGCCTTGTGTCTTTTTGTAGATCACAGGGCGATAGTATAAAAAGTTGACCGCCCACTGGATTAACCAAGAAAACCAAAAGCATTGAAGTCACCCATAACATTAATCTATGTCAAGTGAATTTTACCATATTTCAGAATAAATTTACATTGCAAACTTTTAAATCTTTTTTTCCCCTTAATTCTTCACTGATTATCTACAGCATTTTGTTGTCCCCTTAATATGCTAGGCTAGACTAAATTTTGGCATGTACATCAATGGCATCATGGATGATTATAACTGAGCATAGATGGAAATACGCAATATAATCTAAATACGGCAGGAAGTCTAAAGAACTGGGATGAATGAAGGAAACATACTTGCCACAATTCAACATAAGATAATGGAGCATGGCAGTTGCAGATTTGTTTTCATTTTTTCTTTCTTAAACAAATTATCATATTCTCTTCATACGGCTTAATTACCCCTAAACGTCTAGCTTTGCCGAGGGGTTCACCTCAAGTGGTTTGATAATTATAGTGGAGCTCATAATTGAAAAAAGCTATATATAGAAGTAGGCCTATCAGTCTCCCGTTTTGTTTCTTGTGATACCCTGCAAGACAGCATGACAGGATAGAAAATGGCTGCAAACAAACCCGATCAACATAGCTAGATTGATAGATAGATAGTCCACACCATGTTACACCTTTTACCCCACGGGTGGGGTCTTTTATTTGCCTCTGCATAGACACCGAGTTGATCATTTGCTACCAACAGATCTGCGACTGGTCTAGGGTTTAACAGATGGACTTTTCTAGGGTAAAGTATCCGACCTTTCAAAAAAAATATAGCAACAATAAACATGCATATTTATGGTGAAATTCAATGTACTGTATATCTGTGGGTTTAATTTCTGTTTCAAACGTTCTAGCTTGTATGAACCATCTAAAATATGCTGGGTGGCGTTCCATCAAAAACATCCTGATCTGAGCCTGACACTTACACCAGAAATCAATCACCTGCCAGGAAACTAAAGTCCAGAGGAAGTCATGTTAATCCACTCTTCCATTGGTTAATGAACTGCCTTAGTCATTGGAAGTCCTGCGTGGGTTCACATGACGTCCCCTGGAGTTTACTGACAGTTTAGTTTCCAAGTCTATGAAACATAGGAACCCATCTTCAATGATCTTCATAAAGTATATCAAAGCAGGTCTGAGATTTCGGATGAATCAGGGCCACCTACACAACAGGTTTCAACTGATTGTACCACCCATTTTAAACATATTTTAATGACTAAATTGAATTGTGCGCACTATAGATTCAGACAGGCAACCACTGCTATGCCCACATCTGATACGGACTGGATGAAGAAAGTGAGTTCTGACCTTTCTGGGTTACAAACAGTATGCTTTATTTTCCACGAGAAGTTAAATTGCATGGTGGAGCCATGAACTCGTGGTCTATGTTGCCGCAGGTAAAAGACCCCTCCCATGGGGTAAATGTGTAACATGGTGTAGACTCTAAGCCGCATCATCTCAGCATTACATCTGCTCAGGCAGCTGATCATACAGGTTGACTAAGCTTCAGACCCAGTAGCACTGAGACAATTCAATGCAATGTAAATTCCTAGAAAAAAAAGTGATGTTTTATATAGATTTGCAAATTCATCTAATCCAAATGATGAGGATTTTGATGTGTTTAACTGGATTACCCACTGAGTGTGCAACGTGTATCATGTTTAACGACATGAAAACTCAAGAGGTCATTTATATCTGGAATAGGTATGAAGACCAAACACTGAACAAAAAATGAAAGGTAGGGTGCAACCTACAACGGATCCAGATATAGGAAAACCACACGAGTCCCTGACCTGTTTGACAGATCAGACTAGGTGGTGCGTCCTTATTCTGTCAAACAGATATCAGGGACGGATGGAAATTGACGAAGTTATTGAATAAAAATGTACACAAAGTTAGTCTATACTTCGAATGGAACAAGACTGAATGCAGTGTCACCAGTGTTATGAACTTCTTCGACTCGCGATTTACTTTCTGCATAACTCAGTCAATTTTAGTCCGATTTTCAAAATTTAAACTTTGTTATGTACATTAACTAATTTACTGTTCATTAAAGGCTTAAACTGAATCATCATCTGAAGTCGCGCCAACATTTTTTCGGTCGTATGAGTTTCGTCCTTATTTGGAAATAGCAAAGTCTTGAGTTTCCTTATTTGGGCAATGCATGAACGTAATTCTGTCTGGTATGAAAAGCATATCACCCGGCCCGTATCACCTGCTATTTCAGGTGATATGACTGCAATTGGGGCATTACATATTATACCATTGCATTTATCGTGTTGAAATGTAGACCCATCCTCTGACTGAAGACTGGATTTGCTGCAAGGAATATTT
Source organism: Alitta virens (assembly GCA_932294295.1). Taxonomy (NCBI): domain Eukaryota; kingdom Metazoa; phylum Annelida; class Polychaeta; order Phyllodocida; family Nereididae; genus Alitta; species Alitta virens. Next base: position 19,137,334 of record OW028582.1, read on the forward strand.
CATGTTACTTGACCCATTCACACCCTGTGAAATTTACTGTATTTGTTAACAGTTCTGATCATGCTGATAATTTAGGGGGCTTGACACTTAATAAATTTGGAGATAAATGGAAAACAATGCTATGCCAGCAATAATAAGTTGTAGACTGCCCGGAAAGTAATGGAACCAAAAGCCTTGTTGAAAGCCTTTGATATTCGAATAAGGACATTAGGTACTTTAAATGAAATCAGTTACAACAATTCTAAATCTAATATATTTCTAAAAGTTTGCTAAGGTGTAAACAGGAATGTAGCTTCTCTAACTCTCTCTTAGATATAGTAATGGACTCTTGTAAAAATAGGAGTTTTCATTTCTGAGACTGTTAGCTACTGGATGAAACATATCTTAAAAAATATGTCAAAGGTTTTAAAACACTATATCACTGACGGCTTGGTCGATCGATAGCAAAAAGTTATCAAATGCCAAAACAAAATCTTATTTTTTTGTGTATTTACATGAAAAAATTCGAATAATAGCAGGACTGAAATTTGGTCAGCCATATAGACTGAGACTTTAGTCGTTATGACTAACAACATACATGATATGGACTAATAAAGCTGACTAACTTGTCAGATAAAGCTGACCAGCATGTTAGTCAAATGGTAATTTGGGCCATTGTCAAAACGTATATTGTTAGAGCAAGTGTAGAAAAATCTAATAAATATAATAAATTATATTACCCGGAGGGATTGCGTGCAAGAAATTGCTTGTTTTTCAGACTCTCAAAAAGACTTCTGTAAAGGCTGAGGAATGAAATATTATATGTTTACAATTTATTTTTTCAGAGATAACTCGACTATAAAGGTGTTTGTCGAGTGTTGCAACATCAATCAATGCTAAGTCACGCTGCCTTAAATGCCTTAAAAGTTCTTAACATTTCTTAAGTTATCCATTTCAAAGCAACTTTAATGTTACAATGGAATCAAGACGGGTTCAAGAGACTTTCAACAGGAAGGCAAATTCAGAGGTCAAATCAAAGAAATTAAGAAGCTTTATCTTTCCTTATTAGCAATTTTCGCAAGAAGGCTTAAATTTTTGAAGTCCTTCATTTCAAATGAAAACTAACAAACCCTAGTAAACAGAGTTAAAACCTTACAGAAATATGAATTTCAATCTGACGCAAGCCCGCATTATTATTGTTTATTCAAATGCACTTTTGAAAGAAATTGCCCCCATTCAGTCTTTTGAAACGTTTTGAAAGCTTTTGAAATTGAAATATGGCGTTATTTGGCACAGACTTGAGTTTCCCACCGTTCAAGAGCATTCACCTGCGTCGGGGTAAAAAATAAAACCCCGGATGACCTCAAAATGGAAGGGCAAGGACGCAATCGCACGTGCCCCATGACTTCTCACCCTCCTCCAGCGGAGAGCTTCACAACTTGTGTGAGATGCTGTAATGGGGTTGGGGGGGGGGGGGGGTACTGCCCGAAAAAATGTTTAAAGATTGAGGAAAGCTTCATTGGTGGATGCCATTTTTTAATTAATAGTCCCTTAAAAATAATACAGGATAATATTTATTATTTAAACTGCAGAAATTGTAGACATGTACCTGTAATGAATGTTATCTTTGGGGATGATGCCCAGTTTACTAACAGTAATTGACTGCTATTATGCTTACAGAGCGAACATGTCTCAAAGATTACCAAAAATATGACATTATAAATATGAGTTATGCTAATTGACGCAATAAATGCGTAGTCTCCACAACATTTTCTCCTACAATTGGCGAGTACCCCCCCCCCCCCTACTAAAAAAAACTTCCTCCGGGTTCATTCTTACACCCCATTGGGTCATAGAGTATCCCCCGAGGGGTGGGGTATCTAGCAGTCCTGAGAACGATCCTAGCCCCCTGCAGTGGGGTTGGGGGTAGCTGCCATACCCCCTGGATCCCAAAATCCCTCCAAATAGGGGCACGATGTGTTTGACAATTGGCGCGTGTTCAATTTCAATGGCTGCTTCGCGCCATCGTCTGCTATTTCAATGGAGCAGACGAACGCGTTGCGCAAAAATTAGCTGATTGAGACGTCATAAAAAGAACTTGGCCACAACGTCGTGGGAACGTTGCGGTTTGTGGAATGCCCCCTGCAGGAAATGCGGCCGCAGGGGTCAAGATTGTTCAACACTGTTCAAATGTTTGTGAAAATTTCTCATCGCGATATGGCGACCTCAGTTTCCCGTTCGGTATGAGCTGAAGATGCAGATATTGATAGGCATATGTTGAAATTAATAGGCCTTTGTGTAAATTTCTAAGTAATGGCAAATACAGTGGACCTTCACCATATTTGAAAAAGATTTTTTGTGGAACATTCTAAAGAATGCATGAATGAATGAATTTTCCCGACATGTAGTCACAAAAGCCCTTTATGAATAACAAGTTAGGCCTATTATAAGGGTCACTATAAAAATTGGTCAAACTTGAATTGGCGAGGTGGTTTAAAGGCATAATTCCACTATATATAGGCCTATAGGACAACACGTTTGTGCATGAGCCCAATCACTCTCTGCACACTCAAGTCTAGCAGTCCACTACGTCTAGCTAGTATATAGATTATATCAACCGAAGAAACATAATACGCACTAGCGTTATAATGGCATTTTATATTTTATAGCACCACGGCGTCTTAATGCGGGCCTAATTTGAAATCAGTTACGGCAAGTTAAATGAGTAATTGCACTAACATGTACAAGAATGAATTGTCACCGATGTAAGTAAATAGGCCATTTATAGAATATGTATAAAAAAATATAAAAAAGTCAGTACATACATGTATCTGTAAATCAGATGGATCTTTTCCACAAAATTAATTGTGGCTCAAAATATAATCCATCAACTCATCCTTTATTTATAATTTCCATAATATGAAAATGCTAGAAGCATTCAGCCGAAGTTTATAGGACCGCAGCCCAGCGTTAGATTAGTCTTGAATCGGCGAAGCGCCTCATGACGTTTACTTCATATTTGGTCTATTTACGATCTGAAAACACGTAATAAAAGCTTATTAGCTGTGCTACACAATGGGATGATTAATTTAAATCTTCACTTAAAGCTTTTCGAATCGACGACGCTCTTCATGACGTTTGCCTCGCCGTTCGAGAATCTCGCGTGAAGAAAATCACCAAGAGTAGATTATTCTACCCTTTGCACATTTGCGCATGATTGACATTTTTCTGATAAGTTCAATAATCGTGGGTCACGTGCCAGCTGGACCATTCGGCCTTCAGCTATTATACTTGAGTGGAAAAAAATATTATAACTGCATTGATATTTTCCAAGATCTTGAACTACCATCTGATTTTTAAGACACATTTTCACTAATAATCAAATCACTTCAAATGCCTTGTCAAATCAATGACAGGTTCACTGCCATCATATTCAGATTGCCGAATTGAATGCTGCCTTCACCAAATGATTAATGCGCATTTATAAGATGGCATCAAATATCAATGCTAGTGATAACTTATCTGCTGAAATCTGCTCGACTCCCTCAAGTGATGGAAATGAAGCTAAAAGATGCTGACAAGTTTGGAGTGGGTTTCATTTCCCCTGAAGGCTATCTACCCAAATCATCTGTTTGCTCTGTACAAGACTACAATAGGGTAACTAAGAGTAGATATTTTGCATTTATTGAATGAATAAGTCTTATTATTTGATGAGGTTATATAAACCAAGTTTTTACAAGGCCTATAATTTATCTTATATTTTATAGTGAAACTAAGACCTTGGAATCGCCGCACTGAAACATTAAACATATCATCTTAGACCTTGAATTGTAGACATCCTTCCATGTCCATATAAAATTGAGACCAGCTCATAGAACAAGTAGGTAATTATTGATCAAGTGATCTAAATATACGTATTTATCAGTTGATAATATTACCCATAAAGTAGAGGCCAAGTACAAAATTCTTATTAATAAAGCGCTGCTGTGAATTTTTAATTGAAAAGGCCTAGACATACAAAATCTCTTGAAAATATAATCTCATATCAAACTGCTGGATCCTGCGGAAGAAACAAGTTGTTGCGTGGTATCATCATATTGCAGAATGTTTTCGATTTATTTCTCATCTCTGAATCGTGTCTCATTTACTCGCTTGTTGCCGAAATTATTGAAATATACCGATGAACTATTTGTCCATTTAAGCCTTTAAAAGCTGTGATTAAGTTCGAATTATGCAGCTCCCACGTGCTACCACGTGACCCAAGGTCAGGAGTCGCAGCATTCGCACGTGCGCCCCACGCGCCCTTCTATGGGTCACGTGGCATGCTCCATTGGCCCGAAGACACCTGGGAGATTTTCCCACCAGCCCTGAGCCTGATTTTTGCTGATAAGGACATCAGTTTGGGGTAAACTCATATATAGGGGAGCCGGGGGGGGGGGGGGGGGGGGGAAGGATCATTTAAAAAAAAAACCAGAAGAAGAAACATTAGTATTTATTTGGCAAAGTTGTAATGTATCTTGACTGATATAAAAGACATTTAATTCACAGCCAAACAAAACAAAAAAAGTATTTCTTTTAGTTTATACTTCACAATTAAGATCCCAATAATTTATATTACTAAATTTCAATGCTGATGTGTTCTTACAGAGCATTCAATCAAACTGACTATATTTCACACCTGAGATTTATGGAAGTGTTGATGTGATGTGATGCTGTTGTAAGAACCTCCGTGAAAGAAAAAGGTTTTGTGGAATGACACTGAAGTCGCACTCAAAATTGAGATACAAAAAATCATGACCATTATTTAAAGTACGTGCTTTCTGATGTTATTTTTGTGTGTAATTTCTGCTACCTTCTTATAACATATTAATTTGGTTATATTTAACTTTGTAAAAATATAACCGCCTAATGGTATGACCAAGTTGTTTTATGAGAAATGCACCTTGCCCTAGTGGGTGAGGAGGGGGCTGAGGAGGCCACTAAATTAATATACATAAACCTTGCTGCAAAACCTTATCCTTTTTTCTTCTTTCACAGACGGCAAAGCTACCCAGAGCATTGAACCTTTGCAGAGTAGAACTTCCATTTATTATATTTTGAGCAGGGACCAGAGGTCGACCTGCTTCTGGAGAAATTGAAGAAAACAATACCAACCACAGTTAGTGTTTGACAATGACTCATGGGTCTGTTTGGAGTATATATTCACATACATTGTTACCATTATGGTTCGCATACCAGACTGCTTGACCTGTTATGCATCTCTTAGTCAATATTAACTATCAAGAAAAACGAACAGATTAATCTTATAAAACACTAAACTATTTGTTATTTTGAGAATGTTTATTTTAATTTTTTCTGTCCAGAGGCGAGATATGTCACATAAAATTGAGTCGATGGCATCAGGATGCTCCAAAACCCTTAGCAGACATGTGGCGCCATCTATAAGTTGTTGCTGACGCAGAATGGCGCTAAAATTGAATTCGATTCATTTGATAATGATAGGCTATGCCAGAATTTTCACCAGTCAATATATACAAGAAAAAAGTAATTTAAAACCATGTACGTGTCCTTTTTCAAAAGTTTAGCCAAGCCAAAGCCGCCCAAAGTGCCCTCTGGTGATCGAGGCGTGAAGGTGATCAATCTGCAACTGGTACCCTTTGGTCATCCTTCAGTGATTTCTACTATGCCCCAAGGATGCATTATAATCTTATTAATGTACTTATTCATCACTCGGTATTTATTTAACTTTTGTCTTTGTGTGCTCTTTGGAATGTAGGCCTTAAATAAGTAGGAAACTACTCGAGTTCACCAGTTTTAACATGATATTACAATGTTGAATCGCCAACAACTTCTTAGTTGATGGTAGGCTAACAGCTTGCCATAATCACTTGGGAGAAGTAAAGTTTGCACAGTTGAACAACTCTCTCTCACGTTTAGGAATTTATTCCCCATTCACTTCTAATGAATGCATTAAGCCCAGTGGCTAACCCTGTGTGCAAAGCTGAATTCTCGGAACAGGCCTGCCAGTTAGTGTGAAGTTTTCAGAACACGTACATGATAGCCATATAATGCCAAAACCCTCAATTCCATCAGATGTTTGCAAAACACCAACTGTATAAATGAGATTCACATGCTAAATTAGTTTGACCCAACGTCCACCGTACATGTATAGCTATAAATATCAATGATAAAATTTTCTTAGCCTCAATGTGACAAGCACTCTACACCTTCAAATACAAATTAATGTATCGATTCATCCATATTCCATTGGCCAAATGAACACTAATGTCACAAATAATAATAATAAACTTTTGTATAGCGCCGGTTCCAACGGATTGCTCACCAGCGCTTGCCAATTGATTAGCCGTAGCGCTCTGGGCTTCCAACCGCTGGGTCCTGGGTTCGATCCCCGGTTGAGCCTAAGTTGGATGGCTGTTTTATCCTTCATCTCATTGCCATGGTTTCTGCTTGTCCTAATTAGCCCGACTGGTGCAGAAATACAGGACGTAACGCCCTAATCACCCACCACCACCAATTCAGCAAATTATATGCTTTCAAGGGATAAGTTTTGAAACCTTTCAAAGAAGGCTCCATCCACCAAATTGGTTTTGCCAAATACATTTGGGATCTGGCGGAAGGTTTTCCTGGTATTCGTCTGATTTAGATTCAATAGATCTTTAATGTATCGAGGAGCTTGGCGATTCAATGCTTTCCATGCTGTTGTCAGAATTTTGAAATCAATTCTTTCCGCTACTGGAAGCCAATGTAGTTCTTTCCTATAGGGAGTAATATGTTCATGCCTGCTGACTTTCTCAACGAGTCGTGTGGCAGAATTGATGGAATAGAATGTAATAACTTTAGCTTGTTTCGTAATTTTACTAATTTCTCTGAATGGTACTTAGCGTTTTTGTATAATTTATATACATATAGAAAAATACAGAATTAGTGAAAACAGCATATTGATTTTAATCAATGATGTTTATTTTAAAAAAACACTTGGATTTTTAATCGCGATTTAGATCCGCCAACTCTTAATTGCCCCCAGCAAAGACAACAAGGCACAACCAATTCATATGCAGCATGCAGATAAGGTCTGTTATAAATGTTCTGCCTACTTTGCACTTTCATGGGCAGGCCAGTGCTGAGTCTTTCTCAACTCCCTGAGTATTCAGCCTTGAGTGTTCAGCTTTGTGTTAGCCACTTGACCTGGCACACTGGCCAGGTTCACTGAAGGTCCGGAGTTCAATCCCCAGTCCAAGCACTCTGTATAAGCTGTATATCTCCGCTCGGGACCCTTGGCAATGTAAATTCACTATAGGTGGTGCAAGGGATCGACTTGTAGATAGCCTGCGAAATCAAACTCACAATTTAATCAGATGTTGGCACAACACAAATGGTTTATTTAAATGAGATTCACATGCTATTTCAACTTAGCATTTTCAGGCTGATACAAATTTGATCAAATTCTATATAACACTAATTATCAGAAACATGACATGCTATTTCAAGTTAGCATTTTCAAATTTCATATAAATATCAATTATCAGATATTTACTAAGCCTCTATATAACAAATACTCTCTGCCCCAAATACTATAAATTACCCACATGTTTATTTTGAGAATACAGGGATTAATTCCACGAAGTTGTCATATTTCACGAAGCCGAAGGCTGTCGTATATGACAAATAGTAGAAAAAATTCCTGAATACTTAAAATTGACATGTGGTAACAATTTTATGCAGTCTCAATTTTGTATGCACTTAAAAAAGAAATTAATTTGACAGCCAGCCCTATGAATTGACTGAGCCTAAAACCCCTGAAAAAATTAACTATGTAAATAAACTTAATTTTCTCAGTCCACGACTGTCAGAAAGATATGATATACCATCAGAATTCCTGTTTTTGTCAGGAACATTTCAACACCGATTAAGTAATTCTACTCACATTCATAACAATAGACATATTTGCAAAAACGTGAAGCAGAGTCTGATCATGGAGAGATTTTGAGCAAGCAGCGCTGAGGGCATCTGCCGATGACGTCATTTTAGAAATACAGCCAGTTAACGAGCGATATAGACAATGTCCGTGGAGAGGGAGTAACCAAATTATGACTACAGAAATATATTTATCAGCTATCCACCAATCAGAGGACTGATTGACAGAGGATAAGAATTGATATATGACTCATGCATATACTCAGTGGCATTGGTAAGATGAACAGTACTTGATTCACAGATTCCAATACAATTAGATGAAATTCACATGCTGCAACAATGGAGCATTTTCAGACATGAGAAATTAAATTATCTGTTTTTCACTATCCTGGGAGGACAACATAAACTTGAAATACAATATATATGTTTATTTTCTGGTAATATCATAGATATTACCAAATGCAACTTTTGCAAAGAGGATGAGTACAAATAGACATTAGTGGATGCAGGTGAAAACTTACTTTTAGAGTTCCTATTTACATATATATACCTCTTACCTACTGCTTGAAAATAAAGAATACAACATTATTTCATACACCTACTGCATTATTGCTATAACATATCGACAAAAAACGTTGAGTTTGTGATAAATGCAGACTTCAAAAGTGCACGACTGTCTTCTCACCCAAAGCAGTGGACACTTCCTGAAAGAAGTAAATTACAAATTTGCTTAAAAAATACATCGATCAGGTCACACAGATGACAGATCTAATAATTTTTAGAAAAGTATGTGATTTGTGACTCTCATTGACATTTTATACTCATACCTCATATTTGTATTTTAAATATTTTTAAAAAAGTGCGCCAGAGAATAATTTTTACTGTGAATTTGTCACAATATAAATGTTTTGTATTTGAATTAAACAAATCAAAATTCACAAAGAAAGTGTGCATAAGTTGGCTCATGGTTTCAAAAAGTGCTCATGCTTGTAAAAGTGAAATTTATTGGAATCTCGGCAAATAAAACCTCTCACCATTTTACGTATTAGTAGCACCACACATGGTTTAACCAATGGGGATTTCAGGTGTTTCTTCAAATCAGGCAGAGGACTAAAATTTTCTCGAGATAGCTGCAGTTCATAAGAATCATTTATTAGTGTTGATATTTACTCCCCAGAAGGCAGCTGTGAATCTATGAATCCCCCTGGTGGACATGAGTACAGTTAAGAAGAACTTGTTCCTTTATGTTAAATTTAAAATTTAAAATCATTAAATTTACAAAAATTGCAGTATTTAGGCAAATATGTTAGTCACCATACAGACAATATCATCTGCAATTACCCATGCTTTATAAATACATATATATGTCCTTAGGTGCGGTGCTTCAATGCCTTCTACAATGAACTTAATCCTTATAAAACAAAAACTACCTCACAAATGCATAGTATTACCTTTCTTAGAGAACTAAGTTTGGCTACCGAGACTGTCTGCACTTCTTCAATATCTGAGTCACTGGAAGAATTGACTGGAAAAATCATGGACATGTGCAGATGAAAGAAAATTTGTCATATATAGTGTATAGTTGGAAACCCAAAACCGGGCAACCTTCGGGATCACTGCAATAAAGGTCGTCTCAACTGTGAACCTTTAGACATTGCAATAATTTCTGGACAAAGTAAAACCGTCTAAAAATAGTGGTCTTAATATTGTAATTTTGGGGTTCAAATGCAGCGAATGTACTCTGTTAGCTGTTACAAACGACATCAAACATCTTTCAATTAAAGTCATGTTATTTAGGTAAACATTTCCACATATACATTTGTCAACTTCGCATATGACCTACCTAAAACAATACTCTTTGAAGCCTTGCTTGATTGCCTTTGGATGGCTTTGCTCGATGACTTGCTGGACAGTGTGACTGCACCAGAACTTCTAGTTCTTCTCCTTGGACTACTTTCCCGCAAATTTTCTATGGGATCCAACTGAACGTTAGATTTTCCACCACTAATCTTCTCCTTGAACAAAATCAAATAATGAACTGAACTTTAACAATACAAAGCACAAAATAAGATTCATTTTAAATTTTTTATATATGCAAAATAGTGCAATGTTCAATTATTGTGCTGGGCACCATCTGGGCATCAAAAGAGACTGGAGCGCTACTCCCTGGTGGCCACCTGATGACCAGTGATCACAGCTTGTCGTAATTTTACTACATTAAACCTTTCAAATACCAGGGTAAAATAAAGTAACTTCATTCAATGCACTCACTTTTTTCGAAGTTTCCACACTCTGAGTTTGTCCGACATCTGTGTCAGTTGAGTCTGCAACAAACAGTGAAAATCATACCCTTCATTTTTCTAACATTCATTCACTTCTTGAGAATTTACACCAAGTGTCAAAGAGGAGATGCATAACATGGGAAATGATTCGAGATTCAAGCGCCTCCCAAAATAGTCTTACAATTAATAACAATGAACCCCTAGCAAAATGGCTATTGAGATCCTCAGGAGCTTGACAGACATTCTAATACAATGCTGAAATGAGTACTTTTTCATATAAACATGTATGCTGTCTGCTTTTACTCAATTTAACACAGAGGAGTCCAAAACAGAAGAATGCAATTTTCTGATTTCAATATTGTATGAATGAATTTACCCGTGTTATGAATTGAAGCCCCAGATTTTCTCAAGCTTTTTCGTCGCGCATTCACAACTTGCGGCGAAGTTTCAATCCGTTTCTTTTCAATTGTCTTACTTTTCTCTGACATATCATTTTCATCTGCACTGGAATCTGGCTCAGAACATGTTCGCCAGGAATCGTCACTTTCCTGTATAAAGATTAAAGAATGAAACAACAATTACGGATTAAAAAAACATTTCAGTTTTTCAATATATGACAGCATCAGGTGACTTTGTCCAAATTACCTTAGTGTTAAAGGATAAGGCGCTTTACAGTCGATACTTACAAAAGCATAAAATCTTAAATGTTCATAATGTTCTTTCGCCATCTATTAGCATTCTATTTTATAGACATTTTTAGCATTGCTCCAATGATAGCTAACATTATGCCAATATGATTGCATACATTTAAATGGTTCAAATAATGTACCTCATTGTACAAATGTATCTATTGATAATTAATTAGTTAAAATACACTTTCTTGTATTGGAACCGCAAAGTTGGAAAGTTCTATACTTACATCAGCATCAGCATCAGCATTTGAAATGGGCTTGGGCGAGGGCATCATCTCAGGGCTAGCAGCTCTTCTCTTAGGGCTACTTTGGTTTTCAGCTGAACTTGGCAGCGAACGTTTTGGCCTTTTAGAACTGCCAGCAGACCCAGGCATTGGGCTGTTTCTCGTCCTTCTGGTCAACATGGATGCAGCAGGTGTTGGATAATACACAGGAATCACCTCAGAATCTTCTGAGCCACTAGAATCAGTATTGTCAGTTTTATTACTGGAGGAATTTGCAGATTCTTGTAGCTTAGTATCAATTATCTCAGGTGTTCTTTTCTTTGCAGATGAAACGGTACTTTTTGCTATAATGACCTTGGGTGTTAATGGTTCTCTTTGCGTCCTTGGCAGACTTTTAGGAGTTTTTGGGGTTGGGGCACCAGTTCTGCCGCTACGAGTACATTCCTCAGCATCTGTATTAATGTTTGATTTAGTTGTTGTTTGTTCATCACTACTCTCTGCATTTGACCTATTCTGTGACAATCTACGAGACTCTCTTCTTGCAGGAGATGAAGCAACCTGGGAAGCTGACCGAAGCCGAGCAATTTTCACAGGCGATGGGGACTTCACAATAACAGCAGGTTTGGCACTAGCAACATCTTCACCGTCAGTTGTATCATAATTAGCACTTGAACATTCCGATCTTCTCTTTGATGTCCTGCGTGGTGGGGTGCTCTTCTTTTGATCAACTCTACTTTCCATAACATCTTTCTCTGTTGCTCCAACAGGTTTCGTCACTTGATCTTCCGTATCATCAGATTCTGACACAGTATCTTCAGAAACATCATTTTCTTTCAACAGAACACTTTTCCTTATCCCACTTTTCGGAGTCTTGACATCCTTCTTTGCACTTCTAGGTGTCCTCTTATCCTTCAACACTACCTTGGGAACATCTTTTTTCTTTTTTCCACTTACAGGTGTCTGCGGATTTTTTGCTTGTTCATCAACCACACTATTATTGTTACTTTTGGCAGCCGTAGGATTTGAGTTTGTCCCTTCTTTAACATTCGCTTTAACAGCTTTTTTCGCACTTTTAGGTGTTCCTGTCTTTTTCGATAGCTGTTCTTTACTACCTGTTACTTTGGTGGTGGTCTTCTTAGATGCCTTTTTATCCTCAATCTCACTTTCCGTTGAATCAAAGTCATTCGCCGCCTGCGTAGGTCGTCTCGCTATCTTTCCCTTGTTTGATTTCTTCTTAACTTGAAAAGCTGACAAATCAGATGACAAGTCACGTTTATTATTACCGTTTCTCTTATCGGGTTTCTCTTTAACGATGACTCGCCTAACTTGCTTTGACGCCTGTGTTGCATGTGATTCATCTGTGTCTTCCGTCGAAGATAAAATTATAACTTTTCCTGCTTTATCGGTATTTTCACTTTCTTCGTCTTCTTCATCATCATCTTCTTCCTCTTCTTCGCTGTCTTCACTGTCTTCGCTGTCTTCGCTGAGGAGTTAACAAAACAGCAATGGTATAAATAAAAATTACAGTTAAAGTCATCATGACAAACATGCCTTTCAGAGAACTGCCAGCAAGAGCTTGTTGCATGTAGAAAGGCAGTGTCTAGGGCAGAATAAAAACTAGGTTTAATACCATTGTGGGCCACAGTGCACCTATAAATATATTATCGTATTAGTTGTTCAAGTATGAGTTAAAAGATAAATATCCAAGCAACTGCATTTACAAAAATTAAGACAGTTGAATTTCCTGTACAATCTCTTACAGAAAATGCAAATTACACAATTTTTTGCATTTACACAAAAATGCGAAGTAATCTGTCAGTGATAAAGTGTTTTTTTAAAGTTAATAAATTGCAAAATTCACAAATCACACTTACGAGGAACTCTCTGCATATTTCTTTGGGGCGCACTTTCTTCTTGTTGCTCTCCTGGGACGAATTTCCTCTCCACTAGTTTCATCTTCACTATCATTTTTGTTTGTTACCTGTGTGGAACGTTGTGATTGAGACAAACTTGTTCCAGTTGAATTGGTAATTTGCGCTGAACTTTCCTCAAATGATCCATCTTCGCTTGTACTGTCATCTCGTGTTTGGGACTTTTTCTTGCTTGAAATGTCAGTGAACTTCTCCAACAAGTCCAACACCTACATTAAATTGGATGTACAAAAAAAAAATTTTCACTTTTATAGCTGGACTGATGTAATAAAATATTTCTTTGCTAATAGAATTATCAGTGAATGACCCTGATATTGTCAATTTTAGTCTTAAAAAATTTAAAGGCGCTATTAACAGTCGAAGCTTTGTTGGTAGGGGGAGTGTATATATCACCTGACCTTTACACCCCTATGTTCCTATGATGCTGATTTTATATACTTTTTATTAATAAATATATAAAAATATAAAGTAATTCTGTCTATAGCCAAACATATAAGGATGAAATATGACACAGTAAATTAATCACCTTTGCTTCATTCAAGTGATCTCCTTTTCCAATTTCATGCAGAAATGTTTTGAACAAAGCGTTTCCATGGCTGTCAGTAATTTCAACTAATCTCTTCTTTTTCTGACTTTGCAGCAACTGAAACAGGCAAAGTCAAAGAATAAATTCACATTTTCAAGCATGCAAGAAAAATTTAAGATTGGACATGTGACGTCACAGGTCTATTGTCTGGTTACTATATATATAAATAAAGCATGCTATTATAATTTCACTGGAGTCTAAGTACTTGTTAACACAACTTCAAGAGACTGCACTATTTGGGATAAACATATTGTAGTCATAATGGTCAGATGATCATATCACCTGAGCTCTGACCGACATACAAGTTATTTACCAATTTGAAGCTAGATCAGTCCGCCAAGAGTACAAGACCATTGGTGGGTCATATACTCTTATTGCAGGTATCTGTTTATATAGATGAGAAATTTCCCATTATCATTTTATTTTGGCAACCCTAGCTTCCAGATAATATGGTCTATATGCAGCAGGTGGATTTTAGTGAAGTTCTCTATAGTGGCTAATATATACATTATATATCCATGGTCCAAAATACAGGGTTTTAAATGCGAATTCTAGCATCATGCAATGCTCTGCATTAGAATCTTGCAATTAAGACCACCTCAATTTTGGATGCTTCTCTGACTGCACTCAACTGGGGCCACAATGCAAAAGTGGAGTGGAACTTTCACTGTATGTGATCAGTTATTTAAACATCATTCTCAGGCACTTACTCTCTCAAGTGATGTAGGTGGCAATGCCATTTGTAGCTTCTCACAACACTGTTCCAACAAATTCATAGACTTTTTCAGCAGTCCTTCCCCAAATTCCAGGTGGTAATCTCCACTCATATAAGCTGCTCTTTTCATTCTGTCAGCAATCAATGGGATAAAGAATTTGCGGAAATTCTTCTGGGCATTCGTAAGCTTCAAAATCAGCTTTTGCTCCTGAAACAATGACGATAGAATTTACTGAATTGGTACTTTCTATCTTCAGATCAAAACTAAACAAACACAGGGTGAGAAATGCTGGTCACTTACAACATTTGGATGTGAGAATCCAGATGCAGGGAAGAATGTATTCAACTTAGCTAACACATTCTTGTCATCTTTCTGCAGCATGTCAAAAAGTACCTGGAAATGAGAATGAGAAATATTATAGAACTTTGCAGATTTTACATAAATGAAAATCAAGGCATAGTTATGCTAATGCTCATAATTCAAAAATTTTATCAAGCAACTTACCGACACTTGCAGACTCAGTAGTGCCTTGGTCAACAGATTTGAAGCAACTACTTGATGATCTAAATCTAACAACGACGTAATGAGAGCAGCAGCTACATCATCTTTCCTGTGATCTGCCGTTTTCACAAAATTTTCCAGTGAGTAAAGAACAATTCGAAGGTGCAATTCAGATGCAATAGGAGAGTGGCCGAGGGACTTTCTTAATACATCTGCGTGTTCTGAAATTAATATTGATAGTGATGACAACCACCATTCTGCAAATGTTGATGCAGTCAAACTTGTCCTAATGACCACCTGTACAGAGTGACAACCTGTAAATGGCCACAATTATTCAAACTCACCCGCCTGAATTTTTAGTATTTTTACCCCTCTATTAAATGGCCAACTCCCTTGAACAGTCTAATTTATCCATTCCCTTGTGTGACCACTAAACACAGGTCAGACTGTAATTACTGGCTATATCAATCCATTCACTTGTGATTTTTCATTAATTTGATTAACCCATGAAAGATAAGATTATCATTATGATTATTGGAATGTACAAGTCAACGTACACTATCATAAAATGCAACAAATATTACCTGCTAGCAATTCCATGTATCCTTTTGCAACTGCATGCTCTAGAAGAATTGACTGAATTGCAAGGGATGCCATTGTCTATAATCTGTGTTCTTATCCAACCTGATTGACATTTACATTACACTTTCTTGGACCAATCTCATAACTTCTGCAGTTGACACAATCTGAAAAGAACAAATAAATTGTTATTTTTATATATATATATATATATATATAAACTTTTATTGACAGTATGGTCAGTATTGACCTATTCGTCATTTTTACAATTCATAGACATATATACAGTACTATACTACACATTTCTAGCATATTACAGATTCATTTAAAACATATAACAAAACTGTACTAAACATATCACATGTGTTACTGGTTATTTCATAGCATATAAGCATGATAAACAACTTTACTACATGTATCAAACAACTATACTACACAAAAATAATACTGATTTGGGATTCAAATTATAAAACGAAAAACACAATACAATTTTATACAAATCTGGTCCCAGAATATTAGAGTCCTGCTCTCATCACACTGTGTCCATAAAAAATAAATGTCCAGTGAATTGTCACTTTTCCTTGGGCGGTTGGGGATGGGTAGTGTTGGGAGCCCATTGCATTTGAGATCTGCTATCATTCTATTTTATCAGGTTACTAGGGACAGATTATTTTGTCTGTTTTAAAAATAGAAAATAATTTCAAAGAGAATTTCCTACTGCATAGACATGTGTTATTTACATACTTTTATTTAAGAAATCCCCTAATGCATGTATAACTTTAGGTTCTCTACAAGTTAGCAATGCTTTAAATTTCTCAAAGGTGTTTGAATTTTCAAACTCAGGTATTAAATCTTTTGCTTTTTGAAAAAGTTGGTCCCTTAGCGATTTATTAGAGCTACAAGTTATGATATAATGAATTTCATCTTCTACTTCACTACTCGTACTTTTCTCGCATATTCTATTCTCTACAGGTACCTTAGGGGTTTGATGCCTACCAGTTTCGATCTTGAGATTGTGTGAGCTCAATCTGAACCTAGCTATGTTATTGATAGTTTTCTTTGGAAGGTTGATAAGTAGATATGGTTCAATAGAGTATGAAGTTTTAAAAAGTTTGTATGTCCTAAGTTTAGGTTGTACTTCAGAATTTTTTATCTTGTTAAGGATCCTACTTTGTTCGCTGGAATAGTTTAATTTTTACTTTAGTCGCTAAGGAATTTGGTGTATCAAGTACCACCTGAGGTGCACATGTACCCTCAATTATATTTCTTACGTGGGTGCACCAGTTTGTTTGCCCTCTGGCATGAAGAGATTCCTGTATATTTAGGCATTTATGGAGGATGTCATATTGTGGCAGAGATGCCAGTCTTGCCCAGTAATTTACTGTGTTTACCTTTTGTCTTATATGGAGGGGGAATCTGCCTGTTTCTGCATATATAGCTAATGTTGAGGTTTGTCTTCTGACTCCTAGTATATTTTTTAAGTATCCTAGCTGTATCTTTTCCATATCTAATATTTGTGATGTTTTGGTCCATAAGACATCATTGTACTCTAGAATGGGTAGGATGTAAGTATCAAACATTTTTATCGCAAGATGGGGCGGAATAAATCCAAAACTTGATTTTGTTTTATTCTGAAGTGCAAACAGTGCCTTTTGCGCTTGTGTTATTAGGTGCTCTGGCATTTTATTGTGTATGGATTTATTAGAACTGACAATGTGGCCGAGATATTTATATGTTTCAACATTTTCTATTATTTGA
This sequence comes from Alitta virens, assembly GCA_932294295.1. Classification (NCBI taxonomy): domain Eukaryota; kingdom Metazoa; phylum Annelida; class Polychaeta; order Phyllodocida; family Nereididae; genus Alitta; species Alitta virens. Next base: position 19,154,517 of record OW028582.1, read on the forward strand.
TTATTGTACATAAAGTTTAGGGGTCTCTTTCTTCCAATCTGCATAACTTTAGTTTTAGTTATATTCACCAAGAGATGCCATTTGGCACAGAACCTATGAAGAGAGTCAATGCTATTTTGCAAGCCTTCAGCAGAGTCTGATATAAGTACTATGTCGTCTGCATATAGTAGATGTGTGAAGTATGTATTATATATTTCTATACCATCTTTTACATTCAGCTGAGTATGGAGATCAGACATGAATTCATTAAACAGTTTAGGACTGAGTATACCCCCCTGTAAGACCCCAAATATGCTATCTATTGCTTCCCCAAAGTCACCCTCGTGGTATACCTTTGCCTTAGCTTTGTCAAACATACTCATGATAATAGTTAACATTTTCCTGCCCATTTTTTGGTTTTTTAGTTTCAGGTAGAGGGCATTTCTATTAATGTAATCAAAAGCTTTAGAAAAATCTACAAAACATAAATATGTGGGTCTTTTATGGAATTGCTGGTGTCTTACTATGGTATCAAGGACAAAAACACAATCTGTTGTTCTCCGAGTAGGAGTGAACCCAAACTGAAAGGGATCATCAAGGGACATTGCATCATTCTTGAAATACAGCCTAGCATTGAGAATTGAATCGAAGATTTTAGCCATAGTCACTGTTATAGTGATTTTTCTATAATTGTCAGGATTAGAGCAGTCGCCTTTTTTGTGTAAGGCTTTTATTAGCCCTTCAGCCCATTGTGATGGGTAGTCACCACTATCAAAAATGTAATTAAATATTGCACAAAATGGTGTAACTAATTCGTCAGTTACATATTTGTAAAATTCTCCTGGGATGCCATCTACACCAGCTGCTTTATTATTCTTTAATTTTTTCATATGCATCACTACTTCATCCTCTGTAATTATTTTATCACATATATCTTCTGACATTGATTCAGGAGCAGGGTTGTTGTATTGACTACAGTTCATTATTGAAACAAAGCTGTTAATTTCATCCATGTTTTCTGTATCAAAGTAATCACATGGGAGAGGCTGTGCTTGATTTTTAAAGTACTCATGGAACACGTGAGTGCTTGGCTGCTCATGAGACTTGTTATTATGATTAGTGAGTTTATTCCACATTTTCCAACACTCAGTTTGGTTTGTGTGGTGTAGCTGATCAAGTTTATCCCTGTTTGCCTTTAAGTGTTCTCTCTTTTTACGCTGGATTGTACTCTTGTAATTTTTGTATAGTACTTTATACTGCTCATTATGAGCAGTATTTGAAAGGTTATTCAATTTGGCATATGAGTTAGCTGCTTTCCTGGCATTTTTGCATTCTTCATCATACCAAGGGTTTGAAGGAAAATTATTTGTAGGGGCCTTTACATATTTTTTCTTGAAATTTGGCTCAATACAGGCTTCTAAATAAATATAAACAGAGTTTATCAATGTATCAGAGTGAGACTGTTTTAGTATATGGTCACCTGCTTCAGCAAGTTTGTTTTGTTCATTTCTTAACATATTTTTGTAGACCAGTATTCTTTCTTTTTCAAATAAGTAGTAGAACCTCCTTTCTTGTTTTGGGTTATTTCTTTTATTTACATTGCAGGTGGACCTGCTCTCAGATATGTATTTTTTATAGGTAAGTTAAAGGCCGGGGGTCCCGTATATAAGGCCACAATCGAGGCACCCCATCATTCTGGGTTTGGCCTTCAAGCAGTCAACATCTCCCACCCCTTTACACAGATACTTGAATATCAAATAACCACAGTGTAAATGTGCACACCATTGCATAATTCGTTTCGGTGGACCAATGTTATTGAAAGTAAAAATTTGACAATCTCAGAAACTTGTATTTTCGTCATTATTCGGAGAAATAGTGCTCTAAGTGGTCAAATGTGTTTGATAAACCGGGCTTGGTGGTGATTGGCTGATGGTCACATGATATTATAGACTCCACCCTCTGAAATGCCTTGATTGTTTGCAAACACCATGCAACCACGTGGTTTGCTTACCAGATATGTGATTGTCTGATAGTAATACAGGTCTATAGAATACAATATTGCAGGATGATAAGATAGAAAAGACCCACCTCAAGCTAGTGTCAGGCATTCAAATGTATCCTCAAAAGCTCCTAAAATAATTTGAGTGCCAGACTCAATTCGGAGTGATAAATGTTGGAATACATCATTTCAGTGTCATAAATAATTTCAAAGCAAAATCATCCATGTCATTCCAAGCAAAGCAAAGTGCTGTAATCCATAATTTGACTGGAAGGTTCCCATAATTACATTATTCCTGTCAAATGACTGTCCTTCATGAGTGTATATATACATATGATGTTCACTGTCTGATATCTATTCTAGAATGTGGCTTTTGCAAAATAGTACGAGGGTCAGAGGGGGGGGGGCTAGGGGGTACAATAGAGTATTAAAAGGGAAACAATAGCACCCCCAATCAGATGCTGGTTCCATTTCCTTCTCATGTGGCATTATGTAACACATTTGAATATGACCATGTAACTTATGTTTAAAGTGGACACCGTTAATTAAATCACAGGGTTAATAATGCATATTTGCTACATTCACAACCACAACATTTTCATATCACATTATTTGCTGCTAATTGTATATATTTCTATGCTGATATAATGCACATTATTCAATCAATATCTTGCTATAATAGTAAATTTCTTCATTTGACTTACAGATAGACAGGTAGATAGACAGATAAATAGATCGATTTTCCTACAGAACTACATAACTATGTATCTAACGTTTGATCTATTAAATTGTATCTATAATATGCTTTCTGCATAATTATGATGAATGTTTACTATATTTCTTTTTAAACAAACCATCTGTGAATTGACAGGCGTGATGGCCTCTTAGCTTACATTGCAAAGCAACAGCCATCAAGGGTGATCTACCCCCATTGTTATTGGTCAATCTGACGCAATGACCACTTCTGATTACCCAATGAATAAAGGGGTATTCAGTCGTTTCTAGAACCCCAATTACCTTATATGGTATGTGGCACTAATTGCCGACCCAGGGGTAATCGCTACCCCTAGACCCCCGGCCTTTAAAGGAGTATGATCCGATTCTACAAGTTTGGGACAGATTTCAAAATCGGTTAATAAATTTAATAGATCTCTTGTACACAGAAGGTAATCTACCACACTCTTTCCTAAGGGCGCATGGCATGTGAAGTTATCTGTATTTTCAGGGTTGAGGAGGCCATTAATAATTCTCATACCGCTTGCCTTACATAGCTGTATAAGGTCTTTTCCAAAGCTATTGCGAGTTTTATCATTGGTGTGTCTGTTCTTATTGTGCCAGGTAGTTTTATTATCAGATATACATTTATTAATAGCTGCCTCGTTTAGGTTAGTAATAAGATCAGAATCTTAACCTGCAATACAAATTTCAAAGTCTTTTAAGTTCCCTACACGACTATTAAAATCACCACACAAAGCTATTAATGGTGAGTTACTGAGAAATTTTGCAAGATCTTTCCGCAGTTCATCATATATGTCTATGGGATCTGAGTTCAAGTAGCTTTTAGAACCTTGAGGAGGGATGTATGTGCCCCCAAGGTATAATGTAGGCTGGTGCCACTGCTGCACTCTAAGCCAGATAACATATTCAGTCATTTTCTCAATTTTAACATGAGGGCTTATACTTTTCTTTATGAGCACTGCTATACCACCTGATGGCCTTCTTGCTCTAGGATGTTTATAAGATCTTTGGCAGTGATAGTATTGATAATCTTTTAAGTTTGGGTCAAAGGAGTCTAACTTCATTGTTTCAATCAGGAAAATAATATCATACTTTGAGAAAAGGTTCTGTACACTGTCTAAGCTTAGTTTACTACCTATACCCTGTATGTTCCAGGTCATAATACTGAGTTTATGATTAATACTGTCTTGTTGTTTCTTATTACTTACATTAGTATAAGTTTTATTAGGTGGATTATTTTGGGGGTTACCCTGATTTACGTTGTTACAGTCATTTAAGTTACTATTTAACTGGTTTCTTTCTTTAAAATGGTTTATATCATCATTAAGATCTCCTTGGACTCCCGTAACGTTACCCGGGGTGTGATCTCGGACTGACAGGTGCAGGGGTGGAGTTGGTACCGGCAAAAGCCGAGTACCGGACATTGGGACCAGTTCATCGAAATTTTGTGTCGAGCCAAGGTCTTGTGATGACTGTCATGATCGATTGACCGAGCGAGCGTTTAGATGCCAGAGTGAGATGGATATTGTCCTTCAGCTTGGCATCTCGGATCTGAACGCTGGTGACAAGTCTCACCCTGGAAGAGAGGTGACGGACAAAGGAGTTTAATTCCTGGATCGTATGGCGTCTCTGCGTACAAATGGTACCTACTACTTAATACAAATGAAATGGAGCATCCATTCACACTGCTTATACAGCATAACACCGAAAAATGGCTATTAGTACAACAGATGAAGTTTTCATAGATGAATTTGTTAAATCGGCACTGCAGATCTAAATATCCCATAGCTATTGACACTGGATGAATGGGCAGGAGCATCGATCATTCAGTGAAGAAGCAATTATTGGCACTGATTATACTGGTGTCCTCCCTTAATCAAGATAGAGGGGCCTAGGCTATCTGCCTAAGGCTAACCTTCATGGTGAAGGGGCCAGGTTTGTCATGTTGGGCTAAAGGTCCAGGTGAAGCACTGAAGGGCCAGCCAGCACAATATGATGGCTCCTTCACCAGATAGTGCCCTCTTAATCCACCGCATCTGCACTGCTCTGCAATGTCATTGCAATGCCAAAATTGTCTGCTGCTACGTACAGAGCTGCACACGCGATGCCAACACCAAAATAGAGGATTTTCACATCGTGCATCGATGTAATAGCTTAACAGGTGGTTTGTGGTGACGCAGTCTAATTATTGATGACATCATGATCATCTAGTATTGTGCATTGGTGATGTCCTGTATTGTATCAGTACTGATTGCCCCCTGATGTTACTTCACTAGAGATGCTCCAATTAATCTTGTACAACGTGTCAGGTGACGTCACCAATGTGAAATACCTCTATTAATCTAACTGAGTACTGCAAAGGGCCGTAGCCAGAGGTTGAAATCATACGAGGCAAACTACATAAAAACATTTTTAGAACGTAGTTATTGCTTTAATTGGATATATCTGATATATATATATAAAAATAAATTTACCCACACCAGACGAGGCAGTGGCCTCCTCTGCCTCATCATCAGGCTCATGCTGGATACGGCCCTGCTGCACCTGCAGTGTCAATAGCCAATATATATATTGTCTATTGGCAGTATTGCTTTACAGGCCTATCATAGTATCAACATATGATCAAGCCTTCAAGGTACCACTCATAGAGGAGTGTTTATAGGCCGCAGGAGCGGCCCCGTAGGGGCCGCCCGTAGGGCTTTTATGACTAGAGATTGGCCAAAAACAAAATCTACTGTCATGCTATTCTCAGATGACCGGATCGAACTATGTTGTCCTAATTAATCTGCGCGGCCATGATGCGCACAAAATAATAATGACCTACTTACACAAAAATCATTCTTTACTTAGGATTTTCCTGACAAACTTGAAGAAACTCACGTTAGAACTCGGTTAATGACCATTTCTAGGTGATTCCAAGACTGGACAAGCAGTAGAACTATGGTTTTGAATGTTTCATGGGACATGATGGGAGCCATGTCCATTGCCATGAGGCTTGTCAACTAAATGAACGTTCAACCAATCAGAGTAGAGCTTATTTCTTTGCAAGGCCATTTTGCAAGGCAACGAGCTCTAACAGACTCTGTGATTGGCTGTGGCACTTAGGCCTTAGAAATTAATGCATAAGGCCTCATTGTTCATCAGTAAGACTACGCAAGCAACGAGCAGAAGGGAATGAAATAAAGCTTAATTGCAGAAGGAAATATGAACTAACAGTAATGCAAACAACACCAACCTGCAGTCCATTGATAAGATATCAATAAGGAAAGAGGAGGCCGTTATTTTCGGGAAAAGCCCTAAAATAGTACCAGGCTATAAATAGATGTGGGCGTGGCCTAATGCAAGCACGTACTTTTGTTTACAAATGAATCTGTGTGTTGACAACTCGGTTTTGACAGCTTGCTGATAACCCGATTTTGATAGCTGATTAGTCAAATAGGTGCAGTTCGATTTCTCCTGTGTCAGAAAATGTTACCAACAGAAACAGCTTAATCTAGTGGATAACCATAATGATAACATCAATGACTTCAATACAACATTCAACACCAGTTGAATAAATCACTTCAGTGAAATTGACCGCGACAGTGATGCTAATGAAACATCATGGGTTTTAAACATACAACAGAATATCAATGATGAATATGTATTTTCTGGATTTTGTTTAGACACTGAAATTTAATGTCACTAATTTTCATGCTATTTCCAATAAATGGCATGTGGTATGACAGTCGCTAACCATGTAGACCAAAATTGCTACTTAGGTATTTTCTGAAAACTGTTTGGTACAATAAATTTAAATACGTCTGAATTTCAGTCTTATACACTTTTCTGGTGTGACATGACAGTCGGTATCCAAACTAGTACCACAAATTAATTAATCAACCTTGCAAACATTATTTATTTATGTGGACTATATAACTATAACATTCACTTAAAGATAATATATGATAAACCTGAATATATTATCTTTAATATAAATATATTGTCTTTAGGTATATTTAATATCTATCTATATAAATACACAATTCATTGCATCAACAATGCAATTTAATTTAATTTTGTTATATAGAACAACCCTTAAGTCAGGGGCAGATCCAAAATTGTTTGCAGTGTTCCCTCTAATTTCTTATGCACAGTGATGTATTAGGCCAAGAAGGGGAGGGGGGCTAAGAACCCCCTAGTTCAGTTACTGGACTAAGAACCCCCCTTAAACCGCCCCCCCCCTACCTTTGAATCTGCTACAGCTCTTAAAAAAAAGGGTATAAAAATGTATGCCATGGTACATGTACATGACACAGGATTATCCATGCGGCCCCTCATGCACATTGCATTATCATATTATATAATTGTCACGCGCCACTGCTGTGAGCAATGCCTAAAGAACAAAACCTTTTGCAGGTCATATCAACGTTGTAGGATTAGTGACCAAAGCAGTGGGCCAAGGCAGTCATTAAATCGAGAAGTTTATTACATTACCATGTTTATCCTTCTGGTGTTTTCCGCGCGAAAATGTGGAATAAGCCTCGGAAACAAATTCTATTTTTCACGGAAAATGCAGAAAATCGTTTTTGCTGATAAAGGTAATCACTAATATAAACAAATTATAATCATGTCTTTATAAATTATCTATCTTATTTTTGTAACATTTTGTATTTCAGTGTAACTGTAGTAAATTTTTGGCATCTGTGTTAGGGGGCAACCATTTTGATGTCAACAAGATCGGATGAGATCTTAGGGGATCAACACATAGATAATTTTGATTTTCGTGGTAATGCAAGCTTCGCCACACACAATGACACATGTAGTCCTTAATGGTTTACATTCAACAAACTGTGCAAAGTCGATTTAAAGTCTTTAGCTTCGCTAAACAACGGAATTGAAGGGTGGTTACAACTGGTCACTAGCCACGTTCAGTGAGGTCTTTCACAGAAGAGCTGGCTGCATTCAAGCTGAATATGGAAGCGCAGAGCGAAAACAACTTCGGCTATGTTGATCAATTCTCTGCTAGATATGTGGGCAAACCTTGCAGGTCTAATAGACACAGTTTCAATGGTGAGAGAATACACATTAAATCACAAATGAATGGCATAATTGAGAGTTTTCAATATAGGTCTAAAGAAAATTTTTATTATTATTAATTTTAAAAATTAGTTTAAATCCTGTGTGCAAATTTTAACTAAAACTATTGAAGGTTAATTTGATTAGGTTAAATCATATCAAGATTGAATTGATCTGTTCAATTATTTATTTCAGAGGAGGAGGATAACTTTAGAAGAACGGGATCCCCAAATCGCTTCCGTCGCAGTCGGCCTTCAACTCCTTGCAATCAGGAATACTCCGACCGTCCAACAGATCACCCCAATGGAATTAAGAAAGGCCCATATTGCCATGAAAGTGGACAGTGCAGGGATGGATCTTCTGTCTTGTTGAAAATGATGTCATCCTTGTTCATGGATCAAGAACTCAGTGATATTAGTATCACTGTCGGACAGAAACTTTTCCATGCACACAAACTACTGCTATGCCTCTCGAGTGATGTTTTCAAGGTAAGATTGCTTAAAAAAGGTCCAAGGTCTTGTGTGGCATATATTATATTTGATATTGAATAACAGCGTTTCTATCATTATTTCATGATATGATTTCTAAAATTCACAATAGTCAAGAAGACTGTCACATTTGCCAGAAGTCTGGCCCCAAGGTGAAAAGGTTGGCCAAGGTCAAAACAGTTGGTCCTTTTCAGGAAGATTTGGCAACTTCACAGAGGAATTGTTTCTCAGCTGTACCAGGATGGCTGTGTTGGTTCCACAATGTCAATAACCTATATCCACTGTAAACAATGTGCCAAATGCCAATAGTCCAACTGCAAAAAATAACAGTACAAAGATGGTCACTGCACAGTGCGCACAGTGCGCCCTGCAGAATGCATATGCACACTTTTAAATGTGATCCTTTTGCTTTTCAGGTTATGTTAACTAATCCACAGTGGCCAGAATCTCAGAAGACCCACATAGTCCTGAAAGAAGAACCAGAATGTATTCACATCTTTTACAAGTTTTTGAAGTTCTTTTACACGGGTGTTATTCAGTTGAATCATGTTGAAGTTCTGCCTTTGCTGATGTTGGCTGACAAGTACAATGTTGTGGAACTGCGCAAGATCTGCATTGACTATATGTGCAGCCACGTCGTCACAATTACTCGCCAGAATCGTGCAGTGTCGTGGTACCAATATGCAAAACTGTGTGGCCATGAAACTTTAGTGTCAACATGTGAGGATTTCATTTGTTGGAACTTTCATAAGGTCATGAGTACAGAAGACTTTTTACTGATGGAGAAATACCACTTGTTAGAAATATTGAACCGTTCGGATCTAGTCATTCCTGATGAATACACTCTCTACCAAGGGATTATGCGCTGGTTGGATAGCCAAGAAACAAAAGTCATGAGTTCTGAAGAATTTGAGCAAATTGTGTACGATGTGATGTCTTGTATTCGCTTCCCAATGATGCTACCAATGCAACTGAAGGAACTGGAACATGAACCTTTAAATGCAGCATTTTCTTGTTATTTCAAAAGCAAGATCAGTGGGGCATATGAGTATCAAATGATGCCGCAAGAAGTCCCTATGAATGGATACCAATCTAATCACCAAGTACAACCACGTAACTACACCAATGACACATGGGGAACGGCTTTTGTTATTGACAATTTCTCCTCCTTGCCGTTACACGAAGTACGACCTCTTTTCTTTAGCAGTCCCATGAGTGGTTCAAAGGCTGACGAAAACCGTTGTCTGGAGTGGAATGTTGATCTCTTTCCGAAAGGTGTGCTGTTTCAGAAATGCATCTTGATTGGACTTTGGCGAAACCTGGAAGTATGTGGGACGATGTACAATACCGTGCGACTCACACTTGAAGCAAAATCATCAGAGAAAAGGAGAGTAGATGTGTCCATTCTTATCCTTGGTGTTCAAGACAATGTGGAATATGTGAAACGGGTTGTTCAGAAGAGGTGTATGTTTGACAAGACTCACAACGTACATAAAATTGATGATCTAGTCCCATATGATGAACTGAATGCCATCAACTCCCCATATCTCAGTGGAGCAGAAGGCAATTCATTTAAGATAATCATAATCATTAAGCCTGTTTAATATGCAATTATTTGTTCTGTTGCTTATTATAATCTGCTGTATGCATGTATTATGCAATTGTTGAAGGATTACCATACAATGCTGTGCATTGTGATCACCGACTGTGTTGCCAATATAACCATGAGTTTTACGAACTATATGACTTGTCTGCGTACTGTGTATTCTGACAAATTTTACTCGAAGATTAAGTATTATGAGATATACTATTTGTGTGCAATAATAACACTTTTAGGGTTAGCTATAGCAAGTAAGATTGTATAGCCCTTACTTTTCTAATAATCAAGGACCTTGATTTAGTGTTTTATATGTGATTAAACCTGTTTTCCCTTTTTTATTTATTTATAATTTTTTTTAAATTAGAGATTTGCATTTAATTGTTTTGTGAAATGTGAATCTGTTGCAACCTTACAAACCTTACAAATATGGAGTCCAATTTTTAATGAACTCTTCTTGTTTGCTCCCATAGATCATTCGAAAATGATAAAATATTATTTGTTAAGATTATTGGTTAAATTTGAAGATTTGTGAAGCCAGGATGGAGTGTGCTAGATGTCAGCACTAAGTTATATTAAATGTTATTTTATTCTAACAACTAAGAGTTGGTTACTTTGTGTAAAATTAGCTTTCTAGGCTTTCGGTTTTATGAAACTTTGTTACTTTGAATAAAGAACTTGTTGAAATACTTTGGTTTTAAACAGTTATTTGGATTTTGCAAGTTTGGAACTCAGAATCATTTTTGAATAACAAGCTTATTCTAAAACTTCATACCAGTATACAGCCACCCTCTGCCAACATCAAAGTTGTTCATGGACTAAGAGCCCTCAAAATTGTATAATGATAATATATTATTTTTTAAATAATTTAAACCATGCACTGTAGTAAGAGAGGAAGGGGGGGGGGGCGGCGGTTACTGAAACTTAGTGTCAGCTAAAATAGCTGGACTCAGAGCTAGTTGTGTGCAAACAAATTTTCCGCCAAATCAATAGGTAACAGCTGGGTGACTTATTGATTCTGATCACTGGTCAACAATCCTTCCAGTAGGGGGCATAAGTGTATTCAATGCGTATGAATATAACAATCGTCTATATGTCTTATGACTAAAATGAAAAATGTTATACTTGATTAATATAACGAATGCTAGTAATTTAAGTACTGCTAGGCTCGAATGATATCAATTTGTTAGCAATTTGCAAGAATTGTATTGGGAACTACTTCAGGTTGCGCAGTAGTACAGTGCGCATGTGTATTCCATCTTGTCATGCTGGCTAACGAGGAAGGCAGAAAAATGTCGTGATTTATTCCAGTTGCCGTCACTTAAATGTGCAGTATGGATACGAGGACCATGAGGCTGGAGTGTACTCTTCATTGGAACTTGATATAGTGGTATGCAATGCATTTAAATGCTTGATATACATGTGTATTTAAGTAAAATTTTTACCTGAGTTTCGGTGTGTATCTGGTTGTCATAAACACAAACACTGTATCTAGCACAGCCCATCCCCAAATCATGCTGCTGGTACATTAGGTGATTACATTGGGAGGATGCTCTTTTATTGATTGTGGGGCATATAATATATTATGGAATAATCTAAAAATTAATGGCCTCTTTGCCTGTAGTAATATTATACTTTATAGCATTTAAAATGTAGATTAAAATTTAAATACATTTTATGATGTCCTAAATTCTATATTATTATTAGACTATAATGACTATATACATGGTAATATCCAATTTCTCTTAGTTCATTGGGTATATAGCTTTATGCTGTGTCATTGCTGTCCAGTACTAATAGTATTTTATTTTAAAATTGTGTAGTACGTAGTCAATGGGAGAAAACAGAAAGAGCATTAAAAAAATTAAAGGGTCAGTAATTTTTCATGATGTAGTAATATTGCACTGTGCAATAAACACTATCAAAGGGGGAGGGTAAGGGATGAAATATGTAGTTATCAAGATTACAGTTGTGGGTGTTGGACTTTGGCAAAGTTAAGTTAACCTCAGCAATTAACAACTTGAAAATGATAAATACAGCATCATTATTTATTTTTTGTGTAGATGGGAGCGGCAGGGATGGAAGTCGCTTATCGGAGCCACAGTCGGGTGAATGGCTGGTCCTGGCCCCTGCATCCCTTCCAGTTCATTGCCTGGTTGTTCTTCATCTACTTTGGCATCATGTATTTCCTGGTCCTTGTTCCTGCAGTTCTCATCATGTGGCAGCCTGTGGCTTACGCTGTATCCTTTTATCAAACTGTGTAGTGTGGTTTGTTTTGCTATTAATTGTGTCACGCTGGTCAGTCTGGTGGTATCCCATGAGTCACTTTTAAATTAAACCTTATTCATTTCTTTCAACTTGTAAATTTGTCTTCTTTTTTTTTTTAGCATTATTCTACTGATGTTATTTATTCTTAACTCCCATCAGTCTGTGGGGGTTCTATTTCTCATCCACATTGTCGCTCACTTGATCTGCGTGTCCATCAACCCGGCTGATCCCTCCGTTCTTGCGAAAATGAGAGGACTGCAAGGCAAGGTCCAGGTGCCGACTCTCGACAGGTCAAAACACAAGCATGCTATTGAAGATCAGCACTGCTACCTCTGTGAAGTCGATGTGTAAGTGATGCTCATTTAGCGAACTTTATTTCTTGTCTAAATAGTGTAGGTGACAGCTAATTAATTCATGTAAAGTGCCAAGTGGAACCCCTTGATTGGATCACCTTTCACAAGTCACTTAATTATATTGAGGTTGTCACTGACAACTTATCATAGTATTGGAACCTGTCAAAATTGTATATTATATATATATATATATATATATATATATATATATATATATATATATAAATTATAACATGTTTGGGACAACAGGAACAGTCTTAATACTGGGTGGTCTTAATTATAGGATTTCTAATATACTTTTACGAAGTGGTATTGCGGTAATTAGAAATGTTAACAGAAACCTCACCAACATAATCATACAAGCAACTTATACCTGTAGACCGTTATAAATAGGTCAAAAACTGCAAAATGGACTAGATCTAATTTGATTTCTTCTTTGGTATGCATTTGAATATGATTACTTACTTGATAAGTCATCCTTTATTTTTATTTTTATTCATTGTCATTGTATAATCTTTCAGAAGTGCCACATCTAAACATTGTAGTGCTTGCAACAAATGCATCGGCAAATTTGACCACCACTGTAAATGGCTCAATAATTGTGTTGGGAAACGCAATTACAAGTAAGGGTTTATTAAAATATTTGCGTAATTATCTTACTGTTTAAAACTTTCAGATTACTATGAAATTTGTCCCAAGGATGTGTCAGATTCATTCATCGAATATATTTCATAATTTATTTTTATTTTATTTGCAGGTTATTCCTGTCCACATTGGTCACCGCTTTATTAGGATGTCTTATTATTCTTCTTTTGTCGATTCTTCTGTTTACTGCATATTATACCGACAAAAATACAGGCAAATTTCTCAAACCATACAAAGGTAAGCCTCTTGTTAATTCCTATGTTTTATGTACAAAATATAATGAAGCGTTATGTATTGTGAACAACTTTTTCTGCTATGCTATATACATGTGTGGGCAATGTTAGTAACTGAAACTTTAGAAAAATTATTGAAGAGTCTATTGCAAGAATATTAATATTTAACATCCTGTCCTGCCTGTTTGATTGGGCGGGAGCGATTAAGTTCTTGCAAATAATGTCACCAAGTAAGGTGAACTGAAAAAAACTTGTTTCTGACTGATCCAACTCCACAGGTTTCCTTTTTGAATTTGCCTAATTAATAGCACGGCAAAATGAATTAGGTTCACAAAAGTGTTTATTTATAGTACAATCCAAAATAGATATCCACCTGTTTTTTTGGTAAAATTTTCATTAAGGTCATTGATCAACACAAAATGGACAGAAATGTTCGCAACAATTCAAATCATAACTTTTTACCCCCCCCCCCCCCCAAAAAAAAAATAAAATAAAAATAAAAAACGTCTGGGAAAGAAATAACTTGAAGTTTGCTATATTCTCCATTGTAATTTCTACTGCTTCTTTGTGACGGCAACAAATGACTATAATGAGGAAAAAGTGGTAAAAAATTATCATTGCTAAGACAGAAAACCTGAAGTTAATTTGAACAAGTTTTTTATGGGTGAGAAAGTTGGGATTTAACTTTTTGGTAACATCTACATCTATTTTGTGCTTCTCTGAGACAATATATACATATATTTGTGGTCTTATTTTTACATATATATGTATCAAGTGGACATTTTTGACTATACTATGGTGTTGAATTTATTGCTTTCCAGACTTTCATAACCAGCATACCAGTACTCCTAATGCCAACACTAGTTATTTGCAAGGTAGGACTTTTTGGTATTTAAGCAGTATGAAACCTTTGTTGACTTCGTAAAGATATGAATTTATTAGAATTATGTGTGCTAAATCAAACAATTTTTTCTCTCCCCTTTTTAAGGTGAAACATTCACCACATTTTCTCCTCTTTTGACAAGTGCCAATCCTGTCAATGTTTCATCCTGTGAGTGAACATTTATATATAACGCATAAAAATATACATGTATAAAACTTATATTTGAAGACATCCTAACCCGGAACAACAACACAATTATATTTGTAAAATGCATGATATAAATTGTTATCCCGTGCATATATTCAATTATTATTTTTTTCATCATTTCAGCTGTGTTCACTGTTTTCCACTTGCGAGTGGTGGACGAACTGTGGCTATTTTTAGTTGGCTTCACAGGCATTCTGGCTCTAGTAGCCATTGGCCTTCTAGGTCACTTATATGGCTTCCATGTTTACTTGAGTAAGTTTCTTCTTGCATCATTTTATTTTTTCGAAGTTTCAATTTAAAAATTTAGCTACACTTTTATGCATTTTGGGTGGTATTATGCATTTTATATATATATAGATTTTTTTTTTTATTAACACTTATTAATGTTTAATTTCTTTTTCATGTAACTATGTGTATATATATTACATGAGTAGATGCCAAATATCTATAAAAAGAAGCCAGCCCTAATACCGCCCTTTGTTTTCATCCGTCAATTTATATACAATGTTGTTTTATTGAAGCTTAACCTTTTTTCATGTATTTCAGTGTGTAAAGGAATGACTACGTACGATTACATTGTTATGCAAAGAGAGAAAGAGGAGAAGGCTGCCAGGGAGAGGGAGTGGAAAGAAAAGGATAGCTCAGATTCTCGTTGCCGCAACACCAAGGTATGTGACTTATTAATTGGTTTAAGTGCATACAAGTCTATTAATGTTATTGGCACAAGCATTGGTGTGTTTTAAGATGAATGGCAGCATTGTTAGGTTAATAAAACGCCACTGGCAGATTCAGTCCCCATCACCAAATTGATTGTAAGAATGACCCTAAAAGGGCTTCACCTTCAGAACTCACTATCATTGTATCCCAGCTGCCCCCCCCCCCCCCCTCCCTCTTCACAAATTCCTGGATCCATCCTGAATGCTGTAGCATCTGTTAGTATTTAAGGATACTGGTGATGTTAGTTCGTAAGATTTAAGATAAATGTGCAAGAACGAACAAGTATCATCACAGAAATGATTTCATCCTGAAGATCCCTACATCAACCTACTAGCCAGGGTGGGGGCCTAGCTCAGTGGTAGCATGCTGGGCTTCCAACCACTAGGTCCCGGGTTCAATTGCCATGGTCCCTACCTGTCCTAATTAGCCCATCAGGTGCAGAAATACAGGCCGTAAAGCCCTAATCCACCACCACTACTCAACCTACTAGCCACCTGGATAGCGGGAAATTTCCTTTGGCTCAGTTGGGTCAGAGCATTAGTGTTTGAGTTGCTATATAACGCTAAAATTGGAAAATTGACCATAACTGGATGCTGTTGATAATGGGATTTCCCCAACTCAATATCACACAATCCCATTTTAATTTTCTGAATGGAAACTTGTTATTTTGGAACAATACCGGAATTCCCCATCTTTACAACACAACAGTATATTGTGCATGCATTGATCACTCGAACTTCTACGCTCGATGCATACAGAATGGTTCTGCCCAGTTGCTGAGTTTGGGCAGAGATGAGTCTTTAGCAGCTCAACTTGGTCCTTACGTTAGTGCAACTGGTGAACTCTTAGGACTACCATACAATTGATTATTGTGCACTTTTTAAAACTTTATTTGTTTCAATCTTCACTGATTATTTATGTGTAATGCTCAAGCCAGTCTTTAAAAGCATCTCTATTGCGGGTAACTTGAATAAGGTCAGATTGGTATATTTCTATTACCCTTTTTTTTTAAGTCATGTGAATCGAAAAATCTGACACTGAAAGATTGATTTCACTTAATGGAACATCTGCCGGTGTCTTTTCATCACCCTTACCAACATTTTTTTATAGGTATTTAAAACAAATATTCTGATATTCCTAAGTAATAGATTTTCAAGAGAGCTTTTCTACCTACTTGAATTTACCAGGACTTTGTTAGCCACATATGAATGCTTTTAAGGCGGGCTCAGTATGTTACCTTTTTCTCAATCTGTCTCTTTCCTCCTATGCTTCTCACCCTCACTTCCACCTTCTAGCACCTGTGTTGTTCGTCATCTCGGCAACAGGCACCCGTTGCCAATGGCAACAGACCCAGCAACCAATCATCATTATGCAAACAGGTATCGCTAATGTTGTGGTGGACTGTAGGTAGACCAATATAATAAAACTTTACTAATAATGAAAATCAAAATAGTGCTGAAAATGATATTTAAAACGCATGTATAAATTATGCTTGGTATTTGAGGTGCTCTAAGTTGCATGGTTGCATAATTTGCCTTGCTTGAATTATGATACATTTTCGTGGAAATTACTTTTATCAAGACAACATTTTATCTATTCATGATTCATGATTTTATTGATGATGCATGCATTTCATTCTTGACTTAATCTCCATATTGCCCAAAAAATCATGAATATTTTTATTTAATTTTGTAAGTAGAAAGTCACATTTATTGAACTTAAAGCGCATGTCGTCATGGAATTAGCATTTTGAAAATGTTAGTCTTTTCAATCGTATCATCAGGCTCAGTGCCTCTTAATATTGGTCTTTCGATATTGATTGATTTGCAATTTTGAAAAGAATTTGAACACTGTGAGGCCCAGAGTGTTATGATCGATCAGCAACCTCAGAATATATCTATATTTATGATATATTATCTTTAACTCTTTTTACTGCAATAAAACCAATTATTTTCTTTTTGGAAACTGATTTGTCAGGATGAATAACTTGTGTGTGGAGCAAGTGTAATTTGCCATGAGGAAAGGGGAGAGGTGAAATACAAAAAAAGTTGCAATCTGGACTTAGGGGTGCCATATTTTCTTGATTACGAGCTGGGCCCTGTATTATTTTTTGGAGAATACAAAATACAAAACTGTTGCCTATTTCAGATTTGAAGTTTTGAGGTCTACCCATGACTGGTCTTTATTTTATATCTGACTTGTAATCAAGAAAAATATGGTATGTGGGACATTTGGGCACTGTTATTTTACACATTTCAAGTTCCGTGGGTGAAAGTTCAATCTACCGATAACTCCATGATGAATTGGCATCAGAATTTTTTGTTGCTTAATTTTCCCACGAGTATTAGTTACTGTTATCTTGTATATAACAATGGGGTATACAGAAAAAAGGTGAAAAAGTTGGTTGTCACTAACATTAACTCGTTCGGCAGGTGGTGCATTGAACTAACACTACTCGTAATTACAGCACGATTAAGATTTGCCATGATTTATAAAAATCAAGGTGCATTAGCTGATAGTTGAGCATGTTATAAGCTTAATTAATATAACTTATTTTATAAGTATTAATTAAGGCGCTAGGGGGATGCTTTTTTTTTATATTAAGAGCAGTGCAAAGTTCTATTGAATGATTGTAATACATGATTAAAAATAATTCAGTTAATGGATTATGACATTTGATATGAAAACTAGCCTATCATGACTTTAACTAATGAAATTATTATATTACCAATCGCAGGCAATTGTGTAACAATTTCTCGGGCAATTGTATAATTATTTTTTGAAAACATCAAATGTGTAATAATCAACTGATGTGTAAATTGATCAAGAAACTAATCAACCTAGCATCAATCTATAGCTGTTCATATTTGCCATCATGAAGTGTTTTGCATGTAGAAGTTGCATTGCAGAAAAAAGAGTACATATTACTGAAGAAATGGCGAGCTCTCAATTAGAGTAGCTCTTCGCCAGAGAGGAGGAAAAGAGGTAAAGACTTTTCGCTGTTTTTTAATTGGGATAATATCCTACTCAAGGTCATATCGAAGGTTGATTATGGTTGACTCAAGGTCAATACAAAGTCAAGTGCTGTTGGATGGTTGGCAGGGATTGAATATTTAGAAATAAAATTGATTGTTAGGGTTAGGGTTATCCCATTGTGGTGAATCTAAGAAGGTTGTAGGTCCTCTGTGAGCAAATTTCATTATTAACTAACAGGTATATCTCATGAGACCACCCAGAAGAGTTCATCCATCGCCAAGTACTTCAGTAGATTTTGGTAGATTTTTTGTGAAAATTATGTTGATTTATTTTTGTTTGATAATTGAATATTATATTAATTTCACTGTCTCTATGTGCTTTTCAAATATTTCTCAATGTTGAATTTTTTGTTCCTGATTGACTGTTCACTGTTTATTTTCGATTTATGCTGCACCATTTGCACACGATATTGCAGCTGGTATAATCATGATCATGATAAATTTTTTTTGATGATTTGATTGTTAAGTAAATGCTATTAACGTTTTGCAGGCGAACCAAGTGGCCCCACAGACCAAGCTTGAGTCAGCCAGATCATTGTAAGTGTAAAATCAGAATATACTTGCATTTTACTATCTTTGTTAAGTGCATCTCAAACTATTAACAAAGGACATTAAATGAATAAAGGAGGCCAAAGTTTCACCCATTCTGTATATTTATTATTTATATGGCCACATTAACAATGATTAACTGAAAATCCTATTTGGCCTGCATTATTATAAGCTTTGTTTGTACAAAACATACAGTATAAATAAAAGATCGATAACAAAAATAAAATATTTAAAACAATGATTTACACACAAAAAAGAGGTTAGCAAAAATGCCAGATATTCAAATTGTAGCTAAATAATCTATGATATCACAGATATCTTTTCTATTCAGACTATCAGTGCATTGATGAATGGCTATTGATAGTAGTTTTATTGATATCATTCTGTCACATTTTCTTGTTTACATCATGACTTATAATAAATTAGTTTAATTAATAATATAATTTGTTTACGTAGGGGCCAAACCAGTGGCGGTGTACTAAGCGAACACGAGAGAGTTTTATCAGAAAGTGCACGACATCATGGAGAGGAAGAATTAGCACCAGCTCCGACACCCCCACCTCCCATGGTATTGCTCACACCAAGAAATAAGGTAAATACTACACCAAGAAATAGTGAAATGTCAAGTTATATCATGTTGCAAGAGAGTTGGGCACTCCATCAAAACTGATGTGATTGTGACGGCCATTTCGTTTTGCTCGTATTTTATGAATGGGTCATCATTCAATCATGTGCTGCATACAATGTCAGTTTCGCTTTTTGATACGATATGATACAATACAAAAATCGTTATTGAGATGTCCAGTAGAGAAAAAGAATGCACAAATGTACTGAAGAATGTTTGTGAAACAGTTTTTGATAGTATGAATGTGTATCTATAATGCGCACTTGCCGTAGAAATTGATTTTAATTGTATAAATCTGTGTATCTATTATTTGCATTCACTCTATGTGTGTGTAGGCTGTAGCCAATTGGCAATCCGTATTGTTTATTGATCACCAATGTAAACTTGTTTGCACTCAAGATACATGTAGCAAGCTTGCACTAAGTCCTTTCATGTCAAAAAATTTCAGTCCAAAAGAAGAAAAGAGCGACACCAATTGAGGTCAAGGTCAGACAATAATTTGGATGGTCATGATTCCAAACGGAAGAAAAGGAAAAAGAAGCTCCATTCTCCTTCCGAAGGAACGATATTCACGACACATTCTAGTGGAGAGACGATAAATCTTATGAATGGCCGTCCTAATGGCAGAGTCAATGGCCATATTTCTTATATGGGTGAGTATTATGTTGTGATTATGTTATCAATAGTGACCTTCAGTGTGCTACACCTCACGCCCTTGTATATCATTTGTATTGTACCATAAGTTGTCCAATTTCTTTGGTTATCACCAAGTGTGACAGTGAGCACAGGTGATTTGTACACCCCTTGTTTGCACTTGCTAGTTTTGTCCAATTTCATGTAAATGTTATATAATTGACTGACACAGGTTGCAGCCATGTATTGTATCCATTAATATCTTTCAAACCCTTTTATAAACAGCTTCTAGAAGATTAAGATGTCAGTGATTAACAATAAATAACATAAGATTGTGATTGATATATTTTTGATTTAATTTTGAAATCACTAATGCAGCTCCTAAATGTAGCCAACCTAGTTGATAGGTCATTTTACTGGTAAAGCCAAGTTTTTTTCACTATTTATGTCAGATGTGTGACCACAAAATTTCGGGCCAGTCATAATCCTTATCTATTATATTAAATGGCTTATAATGGGTCACCTTGGCATTCAGTCAACTTGTGCCTTGTATACACTGTAGATACCTTGATAGATTCAGGTGTACATAGGTGCAGATTGTACAGATTTCTGACGCGTGATATGTTGAATGTTTGTAGAGAAAAATAGCTTGCCCAAAACCCTGCCTTCCCTCGACCGAGGTGTTACTGCCTTCTCCTCCTCCTCCTCCCTGGCAGAAGATAACGATGACACCCAAGACCTCCAAGCAGCTATCAAAGAGGCACAGAGACTGCGAGACCTGGAAGATGGAATTGCCCCTGCTGGCGGGGGTGAAATGTCCACTGCCCCTCCTGCCCCAGGTGTGTTTTTGTCTTCATCCACCAGGGTGGCGCTACCAGCAACTTTGAGATGGATACAATATGATAGATTGCTTTTAAACCTGGATCACCTCATTAAGACTTTACCATTGAAGCTATTAATCTTAATTGGGCCTGTTATATTCTAGCCATTCATTGTAATTTGCCTCCTTATTAAAACCACATCATCGTTCACTAAATTTTGAACCAAGGGTGGTCGTAATATTAAAGCAGTTAATCACTCCCAGACCTAGATCACCTAACCATTAGGACTTGACTATTGCAGTCATCATAAAAAATGGACCCAATTCTATTACAGCATAAACCAGTTACAAGTAATTTTTGTAGTGCATTGCATGGAACATCTGTGCAAACTAGTAATTAGACTAACAAATGGATCGGAAAGTGAATGCTTCATTAGGTTACATGATGCTGTAACTGCACAACCTAGTTGCATGTGCATTTTTGTTTATTTTTCTCTAAGCAAACCTGATGATTAATTTTGGAGTCCATGTCATTTAATAGCTAAACTTCTACATTTCCGACTTCTAGTCAGTTTAGGTTCATTACAGATATTTACCAAATCTTGTTTAATAGACAGCTGCTGCCCAAATCCTACAGCAAATTTCATAGACTTGGGAACTTAAGTCCACAGGACATCATGGGAATCCGGGACTTCCATTGGATTCACATGACGATAAAATGTGCACTGGGAGTGTAGTTTCAAAGTCTATGAAATCTCGACTGTAATTACTCTACATTAATCTGCATGCTGCATGTTGTACCTTGCACAATGTTTATCAATGTCATCCCTACTTTGCATGTTCCGTGTTCCTTTGCATGCAGATTCCAGTGTGGGTTTCAGCGACATAGATTGTTTGCAATGTCCGTCTGAATCAGACGATATCAGAGGCCCTCAACAGCGTTCAAAGAGAAAAACCAAGAAACACTCTCCAAAAAGACTTCCTCGACCTGATGGAGTTGAGGCGTTAAACCTGCCGCCCGACAGCGATGATGACAGCCGTAGGTGGCAGCACCTGCCTCCTTAGAACTTTTTAAACTCCTGTGTGTGTTCTTTTCACTTTTGCACTGTCTTTTCTAGATGTTAGATATTCTATATTTCCTGTTATTTCTATTGCTTGTAAATAGCTTGAACACTTCAGTGAATGAGTTTCTATCTCATAGGAATTTAGACTTCTTTATGATACACTGTTTGTTGTGCTCATATGATGTATAAAATTGTGGTAGTGCATTTTGAAGATATTACTCAAATACGTTTGTCCTAATTAGGGTTTCCTGGAGGCCTGTCTTGTTTTGAAAACGTTTTTCAGAAATCTAACAGAAAAAAATATATCAGGAAAGAAATTGCCTAATGCGTGTTTTGGGTGTTGTCAGACATCTATCACACCATGCCAACAAGTCATTACCTCCAGGAAATCTGACCTAATATAATCAAATCAGTAATCATACAAGAATATTAAGTTATAACATGACAATTGTTAAGTTATGACATGATAGTGTCACTTTTTATATTTACTGGTATTTGTATTGCAGGTGTTCCAGGAACCTACAATGCAGTGTCGTCAGGGCATTTTGAAGTCACTGCCTCTCCTCGCTTAATTCTGCCAATACCTCCCCCACCAGTGCTGCCCTCTGGCCCTGCTGGGGAGTACCATTCTGACTCGGCAGAGTCACTCCAAGAGGTACCGGTTAGCAGTGGTCGATCGCTTATTTCTGGTTCTTCCTCAAGGCTTCCTCCCTTGCATAGCAGTCGTAGTGATAAGCGCAAGAAGGTAAACAGACGCTCGCCAACTACAGACGACCCCTTGCAAGGGTCTGTCCGTTTATCCTCCCTCCGAGGTCTCCCGGTGACTCAGTTGGGACCCACGACTCCAAGAGGTTTCATTCCTCCTCTCGACCTGTCATCATTGAATGGTGACAGTGACGAGGGCAGGAAAAAACCAAGTGGTCGCCTCAAGAAAAAGTCTAGGCACAAGCAGCAAGTATCAAAAATATGATTAACGGCAAATTGTGATACGGCACAGGTAGTTAAACACACAGGGATGCAAATGCAATATAGTAGTGGTGCATCTGGTTGTTATGTTAATGTTAAATGTGAATGTTAAATACATGACAATCTTCTAATGAAAATTCATTGCAGAGATAAAGCAATTGATGATTTGTTGTACATTGTTTTTATGACAGGATTATTTTCCGAAGAGTTGCGCATGATGTTTTTGAAAATGCATTTTATGCGAAAATATCATTTGTTTAGTTTTCGGGCAGCACAAGTCTCTGATACATTCCATTATTTTTGCATGATGGAATCTAGACAAGGGTCTGTAGTATTTATTGAAACTAGTTCATGACATTGTTGCCTATATTTAGACTTATACTGCTGGGCTGTATGTACACATTATACTGATAAAACAGCAACAAAATTGAGGACCCCACGGTCCCACCTAACAGTAGATACACCAATAATTTAATTGTACGTACATTGCCTTTGCTAATGAGTCATTTTGTGGCATTAATTAGCCTTAGACAATCCAGCTGGTCATGAAAACATTTATATCAACCAGAAATAAACTGTTATTTTTTTATTTGTTGGATACTGTACAATGATGTGCTTTCTTATTTGGTAAAATGTCAGTGGACCATTTTACTAGTTGACACAACATGCTGTTAGCATTTTTAAAAAATTCCCTGATTTTAATTATTTTGTACTGTGGCATGGAGTCGATAATTAGCATGAAATACCCAATGAAATTTGAAGCCCTGTAAATTTGTGCTTAAATAACCAAGAAATTTAAATTTCTTAAATGTTGACTTAGAAGGTTAACAAAACGGTTATGGATCAATTACAACATTTTCAGTCTACAAACTGTCAATTGATTCTTCGATATGCACCAATATCTAGGCAAGTATTTTACTTTGTCTATGCAACACTTAATACGCAAAGCCGACCGTCCCCCTCCCTCCCTTAACTTAGAGTTTCAGACCCTTCCTTACGCAGCCCCCGTCCTGGTTTAATAAAACCTTTTAACATCATTAAATTACTGTGCACTTGCCCATGTAACGAGTACTAGTATAAATATGACTTGTCAATACTAGTGTGTAGTTTCAGAGATGTTACAAAGGTATTGTGATATTACCCCAAGGGTGAAAGACTTATTGTTAATATTGTTTGTTTGCTGTGTCTGTAACATGGCAGGGATTACGCGCCTTAATTGTTCGTTATAATGTGGTTTCTATTGTCAATACGAGTGCAATGGATTTGTTATATTTTTTGTTATTGGATGTCACAAGATGTCAAAATTTTGTACCGAGTATGTGAGTTAAGTTGAAAGACGCAAGTTAAGTGTGTTGGATGTTAAAGGTTTTGTATTTAAATTGAATGATAAGTATTTATTTTATTGCATGCTTGTGCCATATATTCCTCAGCACGCAATGATTAGTAGAGAAAAGGAAGAATATCTTTAGTTGATAACAGCTACATTCTGTTTGATATCATGTTGAGATTGTTGCTTATTAACCAAAAATCCATTTCTAATGTTATTTTGAAGGCATTGTTATGACATACATATTAATATTTTTAATTTTTTTTAAATAACAAGTTTTGCATTTATATTAATTTTCCATAAGCATTTTGTAGTCAAGGTATTGATGTAGTTCGTCAGTTATCATGATTGTCTTTTTTACACAGTTGCCTTATATTATAATGTTTATTGCTTGTTATATTTTCGTTTGAGCTTTCCTTATCCAGGCATTATTTGGTCAGCTTATTGTTTTGACAGTTTGTTATTTGAAGGCAATATCTTGTTGTGATGCAGGAATTATTCACATTATTGCGCAAGGTGCATTATTTTTACAGCTTATTTTGAGGTGTTGTAATTCTGTTGCGAATATTTTCTCAGCAGAAACAAGCAGAAATGACTGGCATTGGTTGAATTATATTGAAATATATGCAACTTAGACTGAGCTAGATTATAAATATGATTACTCAGGCAGTGAGATTATTTTTTTGAGTGCACAAGTGTCAGTTAACTTGACCAATCGTTGATGTTACTTCGAACAGATCAAAATAACTTTAACAATATCTATCAGTCTTTTTTGCAATTTGCATTTCATCATTTATTTTACTTGTGTACCTATAGATGTGTGAGCTGTACTATTTTGTATTGATTTTTTTATTACAAAATGTATATGAAAGAATCTCCAAGTTATTTATTATAATATTATTTCCTATGTGGATAGAGTTTCAGCAGGATTATGTAGCATTTAGAAAAGACACAATAAATTTAAACTGTGATATATATATATCTAAACTACATTTTTCAAAACGACTGCGAGCACCACTGTATATCGACCATGGAAAGCTAGGCATTATATATCCAGATAGCATTCTCAATGTTAGCCATATGTCATTGCTTTCGGCTTGATGGCCCAATGGGATTCTTTTCAGTCAACCGGGAGCTTCATGCCGGTCTTTTCAACAACCTTTGTGACGTCTTCAAATCACTCAATGACTTGATTATATGAATATGTCGTCAAACAAGGTTTAATGAATAATTTCTTTTATTGACAAAACCAAAGGTCAATACAAACCCAAGTGTCAACAACCGGTATGTTGCTCCCCCTGTTGGCTGAAGTCCCTTGTTTGGAATGTTATCTGGGTAGGCGAGTCCAATAATTTGTGAGATGGTATTTTCCCATTTTTATAAAATGCGGTCCAAGGTAGAATAACTTATTACACAATTTTTTTTTAAGTGGAGCTCAGTTTGTAGTCTTCGTTGATAGACTACTAAGGGTAGTAATACCAAGTAATTTCAACTTCATATTCCCAGTACATTTGGTAAGAGGTCATGAAGAATCATATATAGCATCAATACCCACAATCAGTCATAATGTCAGTGGTCACGAGTACATTGTATACAATGTCAAATACTGTGGTATTTAAGGTAATATTGCAAATATAATCCGTTCTGATGCAGTCAATACCAACTTGAAGTTTGAATAAAGGCTGTAACATTTATTGACACAATATTTTTTATTATTTATAATTTTGAATTATCACATTTCCCTGTGTTAACGCAAAACTAAAACATTTATTACCTAACTAGCATATGTAGCACTATATGATAATCACGTTGTCTCAATGCTATACTGTGTCTGAAGCTTAGTCAGCTGATATGACCAGCTGCGAGAGGCAGACGTAAAGATGAAATGAGGCTTGTGGAGTCCACACCCGGTTACACATTTACCCCATGGGTGTGGGCTTTTACTTGCCTCAGCAACAACACCAGTGAGATGGTGCTCTTGAGGAGTCCTGTGCCTTTGCAAAATTGAAGTGCAAAACGTCTTGCACTGGCTAGTAGCTGCTAGTACAATACAATTGGAAATAAGTATTGAGGTTGATTTTTGCTGGGTGTCTGACACTCTTCATTGTTGGCAATTAGGACTATCCTCATCCAAAGTCAGTTGCTATTGTAGTGCCAGTTTAGTAGGATTTAATGTAGCGAGATTTCCGTCTGAAGCAAACGTAATTTCCAGCGACTAAGGTAATACAATGCATTGACATGGTTACACATCACAAAGCATTTTACTGACCTTATGATACAATCTGTGACAAAAGCAATGAATGGCCCCTCCATAAAGGGGCGTTCGCACTATCACGTATAAGACCTACGTATGACGTTATTACTCTTGCTCATCCTTGTCCATATGCGATTCACCCGCAGAGCGTTTTACGTATACTTGCGCTAATTCGTAGATTACTCCTGGTTGCGCTTGACCACTCACGGACATACGAGACAGGGCAAAAATTTTAAAACATGTTTAAAACTTTGGCGGACGTTCTAAGAGTGATTGTTTATATTAGTTACGTAACTTGCTCTACGTACATTTGACATACGTTCGATGACGTATGTTCGTGGCCATCTGTGCCACGGTCCATCCGTATATACTCGCCATTCACTCGCGTCCACTCGTAGAAAGCTTGGCGGACGTCCATCGCACGCCCTTGGTCTTCCGTGCCCATCCTTGAACCACTCGCACAAGCAATCTACGAGCGATCTATGAGTGCCTCACGGTAGCCTCATGGATGCCTGACCATGGACGTCCAGCGAGCATTTCACGGACGTCTGGCGAGCAATCTACGATTGCCCCACGTATGCTCGTAGGAAGAAGTTATACGTGACTAACAGAGCCACGAGTGAGCACATATAGCCAATTTTTTACGTACGTGGTCATACGCTATGGCAATTTCTCCCCAATAGAATTTAATTGATCACCAAGGAAACAATCATAGTTGGTGAACCATTTTATTAATAGCAGACCAGATGGTCTATCCTGAGATTATGATGAGCATCACGTTACAACTTTCACGAAAGATATCACATACAGAAAATGGGAATGTTGAATATTTGGGTGATTTACTTATCGAGTAGAAATTGTCTATAAAGTCTTTCATGATCGGGATTTGAGAAGTTAGCAACGAAGTTGACCTTGATAATTTCATCAAAACCTTCTGAGGCATTTGGTTCCTGGAACTTTGACCTGGTGGAAAGAAATTTTTTTTTTAATTTTTGTGAATTATTAGACTGTTCAACTTAGACATGTGTATCATCATACTATCATGCAATATGGTTTTAAAAAACCATAACGATTGATAATTATTCAAGTATTCTTTTAAAACTTACTTCATTGTGTTAAAAATCATGTCATTAATGACCTGATGTGAAGGGTCTGTGAGTTCTCGAAACTGAAGAAAAAAGAAAAACACAGTGTTAGCTTAGCGTGAGAGAGAATTAAAGATAGCACCGCAACCGGTGATGATGCTCGTCAGTTGTATGCATGTTACTTGCTTTACATTGTACAGGGTCGTTGCTCTTTCAAGGTGTGTGGGGTTATTACTACCAAGTAAACATACAAAATAAATTCATAACATTTTACCCCTTCATGGGTAACCAAAGACTACATGATCGTAACACCATGTAGAGCTTAGCGTGAGAGAGAATTAAAGATAGCACCGCAACCGGTGATGATGCTCGTCAGTTGTATGCATATTACTTGCTTTACATTGTACAGGGTCGTTGCTCTTTCAAGGTGTGTGGGGTTATTACTACCAAGTAAACATACAAAATAAATTCATAACATTTTACCCCTTCATGGGTAACCAAAGACTACATGATCGTAATATATCCCAAAGAACACTAGTTCACATTTACCCTTTCATTGTGTCGACAATTAGTGATGGAGGTCATAAATTGAAAACAGCGGCAAGGTACTCCACATTCTTTAGCTACATCCATATATCTGAAAATAAAAAATAAATTTGCCACTGACATTTGTTTAATACTCCCTTTAAATTTTTTATTATGATGTACGATTCTAAACAAGATGCATGAAGCAAGTGTAAGAGACACCATATGATATGCAAGCTGCTTTTAAGTTGAATAAATTTATGTAAAAATGTGTGCAATGAAACAGCAGATATGGCTTCGACCTAAATATAAGACCTACCTTCCCCTAGATTGTGCATCCAAGTTAGTGTTATCAATTACAACACTTTGGCCTTCCTTTAAGAACTTTTTAGTTGCTGCAACACATTTCTGCCAACTACCCAGTTCATCCTGGAAGAAATACATTTACAAATTATTTGTACATCATATACTGTTTGTCCAGTACTGCACACAGACTATGGCATATTTTTTGGAGAGAGCAGGGTTCTTGGGTTCATGCAGTAGAGGCATTGGAAAGGTTACAATTTTAGAGTATACCAAACCTATGCTATTGAAAAGAAAGAACTGATCTTACTCTACTGATAACAGCATATCCAGCAGTCTTCAAGTGAGTCCGAGCAAAGTGGCTTTTCCCAGCTGTGAAATGAACAGAATAGTCTTTTATGGACCAACTGTTTGATCGATAATAGAAAAATCATATAGCTTAAAGATCTAAATATACTTGTGTTAATTTAATGTCATTGCCCTATCAAATGCTGAGTTTATAACAAGGTTAATAACACCCATTTCTCAAACAAGTTGAGACACAGAGAAACATCTATCAATCTATGAAATTATTTAAAAATTGTACGTACATGCTGGAAATCCAGTGCACACTATCACCTGCAACAACAAATTATTTCATAAAAGCCACAGTCATCAATCAACCTATAAAAAAATGCTTTTATTAACATTCCTTACTTCTTGGCTTGATGATGTTAGTTTCGCAGAGCTTGGTGACAACATCACTGCATCACTTGCCAGGGCTCGCTGAAAAATTATCAATTTAATTAAAGCACTGTCAAAGTCTTAATGTACGCAAACCATGTAAAATATTTTAATAAACCACAGCCCAAGTATCGAATACAACTGCTACCAACAAATGTGTTCTATTATTGAGTCCTTAGGTGTGAATGCCAACGGAATAGGCTGCTTTTATTGGCCGTTGTGCTGCTTATTCCGTGGTGCAGTTGTATTTGCCGGAATGTTGGGCCGCATATTCAAACACTCACGGGGTCAAACTCGGGCATATTATAAGGTGCTGGTTTCTGTCCTTGGAAATATTCTTCTGGTGTGAAGAATTTCAATCCTGCATTCAGGGCAAACTGAAACAAACACATGTATTATGTTTTTCTCAATTTCTGTGGTGTACGCTTAGTAACAAGCTTTGCTAAGTGTACTAATGTAGACATTGTGATTGTGATGCATCAATATTCAATATTTAACAAAATAAATGAGTAGTTACTGTGTCATTACAATTTGTGACATATTGTACCAAAAAAAACCAATCACCAGTCGGTCACTGCATGAGAAGTCCTTTTTCTTTTTAAGAGCCCATTTCTCCGGCCGACCTGCAGCATCTATAACATAAATCATTGCATTAGCGCATGACTATAAAAAAATTAACAAGCTAGCATCTTAATCCTATACTATAAGAGTATAGGCCTACAGTTGTAAAATTTAATTTTAACACCGACCTATGATGGTCTTTCATAATTATTATAAACACAGGCTAAGTCACATTTTAATTTTTGCAAATATAAACATAATTGTGAATGACACCAAGGTTATAGGTATCAGAGGTCACATGAGACATTAATTTCAGGCCAGAAAAAAATTAAGAGAAAAGCAATACAATTTAAGGAAAAAGACAAGAAAAATGGAGAAAACAAATAACATTAGGTAATGTGTACCCTACAGGAATGCACTTTATCCCAATCAGTTATCAACCATATAAACCAAAGTTTGTGTTTAATCATTTTCCCACCGGCAAAGATCGCCGTGCATGGAGCTGGCACAGTGACCTTTGCCCTGAATAGCCTTTTTTCTGAGGATTGCAACTGTCGCCATCTATAATAACAGCTGGCAATAGGCATTGCTGGACCAATGGAAGGCCTTGCAGGTGCTGTCCTCTGGCTGAAAAACTAACTTATTGACCAATCAGACACCAGCTTTCACCATGACGCTATGGCACCATATTCCAAATATGGGTGCATTTTGTAAGGCCTTCTCTAACTGTGCAATAGGTTTCTGTTGCAACCAATGAGAAAGGAGATAGCAAACCACACAAAATCAGGCCATTCAAGGCAAAGGTCTCTGTGCCAGCTCCACGCACGGCGATCTTTAATGGCGGGAAAATGGTGTTTAAAATTATAAGAGTATTTACCTCCTAC
Source organism: Alitta virens (assembly GCA_932294295.1). NCBI lineage: Eukaryota > Metazoa > Annelida > Polychaeta > Phyllodocida > Nereididae > Alitta > Alitta virens. The sequence goes on from OW028582.1 coordinate 19,185,036, forward strand.
ATAAAAGCTTTTGTTCAAGTCAATAGGGACACCATCATTAGCCTGAAATATAATAACATAGTTTTTTCAAAGCTGTTGATCTGTTCATAGCACATTATAGTGACATTTGAAAATATAGTAATATTACAATTGAATTCATTAAAAAAAAGTCATCATTTACATGTTCAACAATAAAATTCCACATTCCAAGCCCAGGTTTTCTGAATTTCCCTTGTCCAGTTGATGCAAGAACCTGGAAATGATAAAGCAGGATTTTCAATTTACAAGCATAAAAATCTTGGCTAAAATAAAAATCTTGGCTACTTGTAATATCAAAGCAAAGAAAGTTGAAAAGAGAAAAAAAAAAACCTCACCATAACAGGAACACCTAACTTGGCAATGATATTTTCTATCTTCTGTTTATATTCAGGAAGCTTTACTTTTCCTTTGGAAATGCCATTCTGTAAAAGTAACAGAGTGATGCACTCACTACAGCCAACATGCGAATTGAGATCAAAGAAAATTTTCTCAAAAGGAGGAATGTGTATACCTGGTTTGTGAAAAATACTATTCGATACCCATCAGATATTAAATTTTTCAGTTTTCTGGGAATTTCAGGCAGCATTATTCTGAAACAGGCATAACATTATGTGACCATCTTAATGACTCATGAGCTGTTGAGTATTCCTCAGATTACCTTTCACTGGTCAAAATTATATGTAATTCAAATATTGTTAATTTAATATCATTTCTGACTCACGTCCAGTCTCCAGCATGTGTAGGGAAAACTCTGCCAGACTGTGTGGTTATAATTGTGTGGTCAATATCGAACCCGGCTACCTGAAACATAAAAACCAAAACCTTAATGAAACAACTCTCAAATAATCATAAAATGAGCTAGCCTATCATTAAATTGTGCTTTTTTTATCAAATTGCGACATGACAATTCACCCAAATTTATTTTTAGATTTTTCTATTTCAAATGAGGGCCCAAACTTCTACTTATCTGTAATAAATGTCTGAGATATGCTGGATTGGCTGATTATACTGCCAATTTTCAACAATTAATGTCCTGCAATCTCTGTTATATGCATGACAAAAATCCATCAAATCAATGTAAATAACGCTGCTACTGTTGTGTATAATGTTTAGATCAGTATTGCTTACCATTTGAGAAGCCTGAATTCCCGCACCAATGTGAAGTAATAACTTCTCATACTCTTTCCACTCCGGCCCATGGAGAGATATGCAAGATTTACTTCCAGAACTTCTGGCTTGTGATGGCACTTTTGATGGCTTCTCTTTACTCACATGTTGTTTAGAGATATTTTTCAGGAGATGCAATTGCCTAGCAACCTCTTCATCCCGATCGTCATCACTCATATCCTGATCCGGAGATGCTGTCGCCCCCTCCATCTTTGCTCTTTTGTTGGTTTCTTTCGGTGAATCGGTTTCTTTTTCTAATCTCCGTTTTCTATTCGCTTTTTCAGCGTCCGTTTGTGGAGTGGTGCACTTGAATAGCTGAGATATTTTACTCAACTTCTTGTTGTTCTTAGACTCAGATTCTTGGTTTTTACTCACAGGCTTCGAGTTATTTGATAAAGAGTCACCAGATTTTGGTCGGAATATTATCTTGTGGAGATATTTGTCTGCGATGAAATTGAAACTGTCATTGTGATGCAGAGTAGCCTTCGATCCTTTGATTAGCTCTATATGACCTATTTGGCTCGCATTTCCTCCTAATTGCTTGATTTTTACTTCTTTCTCAATGCAGTCTGCTGTCAGAGACACTGAAATTCATAACAAATTGTTCATAGTCATTTCATGCCATGCAGACAATTATCATGATAATGACCTCATACCAAACGTGTATTGCAAAACTTCCAAAATGATTGTGTCACTAGCCTTCCCTAGTTTTCACACAATGACGACAAATATTTCCTTTGCCATTGTGCAGCATGGTTTACTCATTCTTCTCATAAGTAGATTATAAAATCATTGAATAGATTACTAACACACAATGAATACGCACGCATGCAGAAATTGACACCTGTCTTTGCCTCCGATATGCTAAACTCACCATGCTGCCTTGACACCTTGCTGTCTTTTATGCAAGTGAGAGGACTTCGCCCAAGAATAACTGTTTCCTGATGAGGCAATGTTATTGCATCATGTAGTCCTTCTAAAGAAACTAGTTCACAAATGGTGCTCATTTCCTGTAAAAATAACAAAATATGTTTAAAAAAAGATTAATTAGCTATGGCAACAGGAACAGAGCAAAACCACAAATGCAATACATTTTAGCAGAACATACTTGTAAAACATGCTCAATTCCACTATAATTTATAAATCATATTAAATGTTGATATGGCTTCAATTCCGATTATCGCACAACACAAAACACCGGCTCATTCATAATTAAACACCAAAATAACACAGGTCATGCATCCATAATGATGCACTGAATACCTACTGTTGATAGTTCTCCAATAGACACAATTCAGTTGCTATGTATTGGACTGACACGTTGAAATAACATTAAAAAATCCCAGCATATGTCTTTCCAGTGAGTTGACAACATTAGCCACTAGAGGGCTTGAATTCCGTAGTTCCAGATGAAAGTACTAGTGGCGCTGCTGTTCCGCGGACTGTCACATGTACGTTTCTGGCGCGTACTAAGTCATTTTCGTGGATTAAGCAGCACTTCTGAGATGTCAAACTTGGAAATGAGGATCTCAGTGTACCCCACCACTTGTTGATATCTACAAACTCTGCCGGTATATAAATGAGACTTCATTGCCTCCTTCTCAGACAAGTCATGGCTTCCTCACGGGACTCCTCTGCTGACAGCAAAGACAGCAAAAAGTCATATGATTCAGTAGACAGCTCGAACAAATTCAGTCTAAGTGATGATATGAAAAAACATTGTTTGAAAAGTCTCCATTGTAGTCAATCCAAAACCATGACATTACCACCTCCTAAGGGAGTTTATTCCACCTCGACTTCACATTGGGTTAGAAACAAAAGCCTATCTGTCAATGCGTACACTCTGTTCAAAGTTAAGCGATGGCATTTAATTGATGAAAACTACTTATTTGATCCATTTGGAAAATGCCATAGTAATACAGTACTTTCACCAGCCAATACCCTGTGGCGTAAATTTCCAGGAAATGACCAGGCTCAGTTGCACTCGAGGCTGTCATTGGATGGAATTCTCAGCGTCAACCTTCAAGATCATATCAAAGAATCTTTAAAGGCACTGGATGTCATGTTAGAACCACTAGACCAGTCATACCACTTTGTGAATGGATATGAAGCAATAACTCTATTCAGAAATTTGCAGGAAAATTCCAAGTATGTGCTTTAATATATCATATATATAGATATAGTTGTAGTTTTTAGTCAAGAAATATAAGGGGCCTCTCAAGTAGTATACTAGATGATTTGTGTGTAAGCTGCGCCCCAGCTCATCCTTTCATGTTATAATGTTAGCATGGCAGGCCATATCTGGTTTTATTTAAAAACAACTGATGTGGTATCGTCTCACTTTGTCGACACGCAAAATCGTCGACACGCAAAATTGTTGACAACCAACCTGTCGACAGAGGTCGACAAACTCTTTGACAAATTACTTCCTTGGACGACCATTTCGTTGACAGAAAACCGTGACTATACCAACCATAGAGATACATGGATCGGCCCGGCCTGCTGACAGGTGCTGCCTCGCGTGGCAACGTCATCCGCCATATTGGCCAAATGAAGAGCAGCTGGGCACTGTTGATGCAATGTTAAATGTTTATCCGGAGATACACTGCTATGGCGTACGGAATTTACTAATATTGATAGAAAATTCATTTAAGCGAATAAAATTTATTTAGAGGCTAAGGTCAGAGGTCACGAAGCTGCCAAATGCCGTATTGGCTTTTAGCATAATATTTTATTTTCTGTTTTTTGATCTATTGGTTTTGTACTTGATGCACAAAAAAAAAAATTAAATAAAATGCTAGTACAGTGTACATTGTCATCAGATATAAAAAATATATTCAACTGCATCAGTGCATGTGTGTATCTGAAAACAACAGAAAATAACCAATATATATATATAATAAATTTAACATGAATATATATATGTATATATATGTGTCCAGGGGCAGACTGGATGAAATAGTGGAAATTTGAGTAACAGCGGCCCAGATGTACCTTTTTTTTTTTTACACCATCGGCCTACCGGGAAACCTCCCGGCCTTTTGGCAGCCCAGTGCGCACCTGTATGTGTCAAAAAAAAAAAATATATATATATATATATATATATATATATATATATATATTCATGCTTAATATATTATTATATATTCACAGCTGCTTTACCCTAATCGTCCATGATGCACAATATGGTGGTACGTGCGCCCCCCCCCCTCAAAGGGAGTGCCCCCCACACACACACACACCCCCAGATTGGCTCACAATATTTCACCCCAAAAAAAAAATTTTGCCCTGCTGAGTGCCACCCCCAACCCAAAAAACATTTTGCCCTGCTGGTAGTGATGGATGAATATTTTTTTGTCTTTTTTTGACAAGGAATTTTCCATTTCAGTTCTTGGCCTTTATAAGCATTTCCTAATAATTAAAATATCACTTTTCCAGTAAAAATTAACATAGTCGCCTACTGCTAAAACCGGGAAGTTATGTAGAGTTGGCAAGTTTGTAGTGCTCAAATGACTCCATGGGCAGTTAGCTATACAAATATATATATCTAAGTCTCAATTTCTTTTAGGTTGTGACAACAGAGCAAACCCCAGTTTCACAAAGTTTACCTTCAAAACTGCTAGAATCAAGAGAGATAAGTCAAGAGATCAAGAAATGATGCTTGTAGGTTCTAGATCGAGATTTTATTAACCAAAGTACAGCATTATTTTGTCAAAAGGACTGCAACATTACACATTTTTTGGCATGACCTCCTAACAATCAATTAAAATTGACTCCAACTTTGTTGAAATTCCCAGCAGCATATTTACAATCTGATAATAATAAACATTCTGTTCAATTAAAACTCGACATTTAACAGACAGTGATCTAAATAGAATTTATGTTTTCCATAGGTATATATGCACAGCTTGAACTTTCTGCAGCTGTTTGAATACAGTGCTATTTGAAAATAATTAGGTTACTGTAATAATTATGCACATTTGGAAATTAAAAAATGAAAATATTTCTTATCAAGGGGAATATTGTCCCTGCAGTCAAGAATCAACATCACTGTCCTTTAAATTTTATTGTTTTCATGAAATTATGCCGAACAATGTGTTTTTTTGATTGTGCATTATGCAGCTAAACAAGGTGATGAATTCTAAGGTGAAGAAATATTCGGACTAATTCCCTGATAAGACACCGATAGTGGTTGTCAAGGCCATCTTGAGTCTCTTTTTCATGTTCTTCTTGGTTGAATAGGTTTGTCATACCTGCTTCAGCAAGCACAAGTGTTTGAATCCTCAGAACAGATAAAGTTGAGACATCAGAGGATTCCATGAATCGACGTACATGTCTCTCAGCTGATCGAATAATTTCGATTGAGCCTTCAGAGGGTAGTAGAAGCCCGCCGTTCTGTTTGTGAAGCAAGAGATGAAAGGATGACTGGAACCTTGCAGACGGGGTATAAGTCACGACCATGTCCTTGCATTCAATGCATTTCAGACGTTTTATAAGTTTCCTTGCCACCCAACCTGAAATGATAGTGAGATTAAGAAAACAAAACACACTTGCATAAACCAGTAACTGAAAATCAGGGTTGGGGTTTGGTTTGCTGAGCTTAATCTGAGTACCTGCAACATACACGATGACATTTTCAACCAAAGGCTCCATTCTGCGGTTGTCATAGCAATGGTCAACATGCATCCATTCTTCAGCTGATGAACACACTATTTCATGTTCCTCATTCTCTTCATTTCTGACTTCGTCTGTGATAGGTGGAATGTAGGTGCTCAGTGAGCCCCTGACAAGAGCTGTGTCATCAACAACTGTGCAGTTACCATGTTTTGAAACCTGAAAAACCAAAAGGCATTTGTTACCACTCATAATTATGTAATATTTAGTTTATAAACTATTTAAGGTTGAAGTCAATTTAAGCTTGTTAGATAATCTACCTTCAAGGCTCCACAGTGAGTAACAATCTTTCTGAATGAGCCCATGAATGCCCTCGTTGTAGGATTATTGTTCCAGCCGGCTGCAAAAAAAGTAGACAGTGTACACATACTGCAACAAAACTAAAAACTTTAGATTTGTGTAATACAGTTGAAACATGTAATGGACACAATTTCTCACCTGTTCGTCGAACAGCATTAAAAAAGAGCTCCAGGTGGTCTTGTGAGCATCTGTAAGTGAGAAACTTGTCCTGATTTTCCAAGAGTCCCTTTGAGAGGCCAAGAACAGAATCAATTGCAATCACGAGACCCTTTACACACATCCCTCTGCAAAAAATAATAGAATCATAACATGAGACATAAATCAAAATTTTTGCTAGTCAATTTGAATGGAACATACTACTATCACTTACTTCAGATCTAATTTTTATTTTTCTTCCCCTTATTCTTTGCATGATTTTTAAGGAGTGTTACAGAGAGGCAAGATTTACGTTTCACTGGCTACATTGCAATGTAGGCTAAATTGTCTCACTGTTACTACAAAATGCATTTCAATAGTGTCAAACTAAAGCCATGAAATGAGACTTGTATGATCATGATAACGGCAAATCAAATAATTGATGTGTAAAAAAATGCAAAAGAAACTGCACAATACATGCAATGCAAACAAGCAAAAATATGAACATTAATACAAACTTGACACAAACTTGCAAAATAATTGGGTTACAACTGAACTCTCAACGAGAAATTCTCATATATGAAGAAGCTACCTTCTTGTCGCTACCAAGCACGGGCCATCATTCAATAATCTCAGATTGAGCAAATAACCTCTCATCTCGAGCATAAAATTTGTCATGCTGTTGACATTGTCCTTCATTAAAGGGCCTTTATAGCCTTTCGCTAAAGGCGACTTGCTGTTCAAAATGTCGAATAGTCTATCTATACGCTGAACAAGAAACAATGATACTTGCGTAAGTTAGTTGTGAGCAAGTGACAGTTCTAGGTAATATTGCCATATTGTACACAAAAAATCTTTGATCATCTCCAATGTAAAATAACTAAGTCTGATGTGATTGGCTTCAATGGGTGGTCATTACGTCTGATCTGTGCAACTGATTGGCTGGTGGACAGAAGCCTCACTGGTTGTACGGTAATAAAAGCCTTAAAGGGCCATATGAATGACATGCAGGTAGCTGCAATCGTAACTTGACCCAAACTAACTTGTCCCATGTAGGATGCCCCAACATTGCACAGATTGTCTGATGCTACTCAAAACTTTTCGTGTACATTGTACAGTGCTGTATTGCCCTTGAAAGAACAAAGTCCTAAAGTGATGCAGGCAGTCTTATCAAAAAAAAAAAAAACCACAATGGGACATTCATATAATTCATGAAATATTTCAAGACGAAAAAATAAATTCATTTTAAAGCTGACAAAGTAGATCCATGAATCTAAAATCAAATAATAACTGGATTCAACATCAAGATCCTCACCTCCAGAAAGCTAGCAGTTGCCTCGCAATCTTCAAAGCGAGTATCGCCCAACTCTTTCATGGCACGTAGGGCCTTGGCCACCGAATTTGACAGGACTTGGACTGCTAGGCTTACTTTCATTTTCTGTTGGAAGAAATTCACATGTTTTGCCGTCAATCTGTTAGCCATCCTCAGGCCAGCATCCTCCTGGGCTTTGTGCAAACTGCTTACAAGATCCCATGACACAATGCCTTCATCACTGTTGAGGCCTCTGAACGCATGCCAACTGTTACGTACCAATTTAATCATATGGCACACGTCCGGGATAATGTAAGTGACATGCTGCTGGCCTTCCACTGGTCTGATAGACACTGTGTAGCTGGTGCGTCTGGGGTCAAGATCAGCCCCAAGCAGGGCACACATCGCCATATTTGTTGCATGACCATCCATGGTAACGGCATGCACCTCAATGCCAAGTTCAAGCAGTCTTTCTAAGCAATGACGAAGAAGTTCTTTTTGTGTCTCAGCTGTAAGCACATTAGTGAAGAAAAAGGCCACTGGGGCCTTCCAGTTGCCGTTGAGACCGACCAGCATGAAGACTAAGGCCTCAGACGCATCTTTCCCTTCTTCTGCTCCATTACCTAGGTTGACATAACCGTTGAACTGTTGAGTGTGTTGGTTAAACTCTATTTGCTTCCTGATAGACATGGCATCAAGCATAAGACAACATCTGAAAACAACAGAAAATGATACGCTATTGCAAAATTTTATATCAGCAAATAACTGTAAAACAAATGACTTCAATATACAGCATGTACCACATAACTTTTATACACATAATGATTACTTACACAAAAATTGGAAATAATTTTTGCAAAAAAAGGCATGCACACAAGCTCACTTGGTATATTCGCTGGGATGTTCCTTCCTTTTTTCAGCTAACACTTGTAGCATTGATTCATTGATGCCAGGATTGCCGTCAACACCTTGCATCCACCTGAGCAACAGCAATTAATGATGTATTGTAAAACTTATCCAAGTTATCTTAATATGCATACCTCCATAGTGTATGTTTATTGCTGCAATGCACAGGCAATTGTAATTAATCTTGCCCCTTATTTTATTTTTATTATTTATTAAAAAAAAATGTCTAAGATAATATATAGAAACTGTCCTGAGCAAGTAAACCTGCTGTCTTGAACAATCCTGACTATTAGGGCCACCATGTCATTTGCTGTCAAGGCCTGCAATTTTAAATGGCTGAAAAAATATACACTTACTTTCGAAGCGTTCTTGAATGAGGAAGAGGAAATCCTGTTGTTCTAAGATACTCGTAGGCCTTTGGTGACTGAAGGTGTAATGACACCGCAAAGTCCCGCTGATCAAGATTATACTGTTTTGTGTCCTTTTTGAACAAATCTCATGGTATGTCTGCATTTAAAAAGAAAAACACTAACATTGTTGCAATAACTTATGCTACAAATACCATAATTACAGCGAATGAATAGTTGACATTATAAATGTACATACAAAAGTCCATTAGTATTTATCATCCCAGGCTGCAGATAGCTGAAAATTGTGTGCTTGAGTTTCTTAACTTTGACAACATTTGCATCATCTTAACTCCTGCACCTGCCTCTGGCAAGTCGCTTTAGCCCTCTTCTCTCGCTTCCTGGCATTCTTCAGCTTTTTCTCAACTTCTTGCAGTTTATCTTCAGTTTCATACAGCTTTCTCTTCCACTTTTGTGGAGATGCATAGTAAGCATGATCCTGAAATTATAAAAATATCTTAAAATCATGGTTTATTTCCTAACTGCATCATTCAGCTTACGAGCAGTGAGGATTACACAAAATTACAATGCGTTTCAAGCACATGTGGCATAAATTGCTTACTGATGATGAAGGTATAGGATTAACTTCCTCTTCACTGCTCAAAACTGTCATTTCCAGGTCTTCCATGGCCCTCTGCGAAGTGATTGTGCATCTCCCTTTTGGTGGGACAGTCTGTATACAACAAGTAACATTCATTATTACAATGGACATCTAGTTGGCCTACAAAACTAACAAAAGTAATTATTAAGGAATACTACCTGTAGATGCTCTGGAAAATTGAAAATAGTTGGAACTGCTCCATCCACCAGTCTGACAATTTGGCCAGTCCTGTCAAAGCTCTCCTTGGTGAAGTGTTGACAGCACAACACACTCCCTTTTCCAGGCTGGCGATCACGTCTGCCATTCCTCAGCCACACCTGATACAGTTCCTTTTTCTTGTCTTTGTCTGGGAATCTGTCAAAAATTCATAGAAGAGTTATTTGCATTTGAATCTACAGGCATTATCCCACACTGTAAGTGTAATAGGTAATGATCCATCATGTCCATTTGACATGTTTAACCAGCCAGTACCCAGGAATTCTGCAGATGTAAATACTCAAATGTTACTTAATTCATAATAATCTGTCTAGTGTTGAGTGCCACCTACAAGAATTATCACTGGCGGGTCCAGGGGGGGGGGGGCGCCAAGGCAATCACGTACCAGCCTTAATTTCTATAGTGGCCGTGGCCCATTACAGTGACACAGCTACACCTGAATAATCATGCTTTGCCCCCCCCCCCCCCCCCAATACAGGCCAGGCTGGATCCGCCAGATTTGACATATGTACTACTACTATGTACAATAAATTAAACTTAAATCACACTGTACACTTACTGGTGGAAGGAAAGACCATTCTTCTTGCTTTCAGCATTCCGATAATTCACACAGTTGAACGCGTAGCACTGTGTGCCTTTCTTACTGTGCTGCCGCTGGCCGCTCATGTTTTGGTCGAATCATTTGGCCAATATGGCGGACGGCGTTGCCACGTCACGTGACCGGATTGCCGATCTATGTATCTCTATGATACCAACTCTTTGACAACGTTTTTATTTAGTTCACGCAAATTCGCCAGATGGCGCCACATTATACTCGTACCAGTGCTGCCACCTTACAACATTACTTTCATACTGCATGTTTAACTGTTTTATATTTTTGAAGTCGAAAGAAGTAACTTAAAAACTTCGCCATTAAGATCACCCTTAACCAGTCAGTTTTAAACATTTTTGTTATATATATATCAATAAGGAGATTAAAAAGTAAATATAAGTAAAACCGTTGCTTTCTTCCTGCCCAGCGCTCTCCACAATCCCTGTTGTTCACTACCAGTCACACCCTCTGGAGTTTACCGACTTGTCAACGAAATGGTATATGGCCAAATTGGCTGTCAACATATTTGCATTAAATTATCAACGAGTGGGTCATGACCTGTCAACGAGTTACAGTGGTTTTAAGTTGTCAATGACTTCGTCACTCTCGAATTTACACGAGTTGGTTTGTCAACAAATTTGTACCTGACCCTCAAAAGTGTCAACGACTTGGCATGTCAACGAGTTTGCGTGTCGACGAAATGACTGGTATTCAACTGATGTGCTTTGATCAAATGGCCTATCATTCACATTTTTAACAAAAATTCAAACATCAGAACAAGGATTTGAAGAAAAATGTTTTATCAGCCTGTGTTTAAGCGTTTAACCAGCATTTAACAACCATTCAAGCTAAGTTGGATGGCTGTTTCATCCATTTCATTGCCATGGTCCCTGCCCATCACAAACAGGTGCAGAAATACAAGACGTAAAGCCCAACCCATTAAGCCATTGATCTTATATTGATATATATTGACAGATAAATACTTGCATTCGAATCGTAATGGTAGCTTCAAAAATGCACTCGAAATACATGGAAATTTTACTAGAATAATGCGTCATTGTTTTTCCTGTGCTCTGTTGCTCAATGCTAACAGACAACCCAAGGTAGTCATCATGACGAAGAACAAATGCTTGCTAAGTGTAACAATGAATTTGCCATAATTTTATACACTGACTCTGCTATAGATGCTGATTTCGTTACAATCATGAAATATAGGAGACTTGCTCTGTTAGTTTCTAAGAAATGCATGTGTTGCTCTTATTGCTTGACTCTTTTCAGTGTCATTTTTATTTTCAGTCCTGCATCTGTAGCTTTTCATACAGAGTATGTTGAACTGATTCAATCGCTTTCTCATGCGATAATGCGGAATTCTACTGCACTCAAAGGTGAAAAGGTGCCTGAAAAAGTATACCGTAACACATTCCAGTCTCTTGTTAATTGTGTTAAGTCATGCATTGGAGGTTCTACAAAGCATCAGGTGCATTGTCGTGTGTAAGTAGACAATTGCATTAAATATTTTTCATTAAACAATTTATTGATCAGGTTTTCTATGATGACATAGAACTGGAAATTACATATATTAAGCTCAGTTTTGTGAGTATAATGTTAGTAACATAATGTATTACATAGTATTATAATTAATGCATTACATAATATTACTTTTTATGGTATGTTATTTATTTATGTCGCATGAGATCAAAACATACAGATAAAGTGCCAAGGGCACTTAATACGAGTGTGCCTATTGCGGCGAAAAACCACCAGGGAGGGTCCGAGGGGGGCGGGGCGATTATCCGTGTAAGGTTTTCCCAATGATAACTCAATGACAGAAGTCAAGGTTTACCCTTTATAAACCCTGCCCTGCCACACAGCCCGTCTACCTGACTTCCTACCTTACACTGCCAGGATGCTGCTGGAACAACTCGACCACGGTCACGTGGTCTGGGGTCGCCCAGTGCACATTCCTGGAGTGTGTCTCACCAGGTCAGTGACCTGGTTCGCCACACTGTCCCCTCCATTGAGAGGAACGTGCCCTCACGTTCGAGCTAGAATTAATACAATGGGTGAGCTGTGCGACGGCAGTCAGGAACATATAATCATCAAAACATCAAAAATCATCAAAACATTTAAGAATCGAAAAGGTAGTGTGCATTAATCTTTGACACCCAGGGGCATCACACAATCACATAAACAGAAACATTAAGAGAAACATTTAAAGTCCACATTGCTAAAATCTAAAACAGTTTTACTAGAGTCCTAAAAGTGTCACTGGGCTACGGGTGCCCACCGGTAAACATTGTCTGAGAGTGCCCCCCTCTCACTCCCCATCGCTGCTGGGTGTCGTACTGGTGACAGTCGCCGTGGTGTCCGCCTCCTCCTGCCTCCTTGGAGTCTTTCGGGCACTCCCCTTGCTGGACGTAGGCGTCTCAGCCCTGTCAGACGAGGGCCTGGTCACAGGCATGGCCGGCAACGAGCCATCTGAATTGGGCACCCTAATAGTTGTCAGGGGCGTAGCTGCTGTCACACGCTCAGCCTCCCTTCGGTTGTATCTATGGCTGCCGGTAGGGCAGCCCGGCAGTGTTGGCACTGATACCCTTGTTAGGATACAGCATTGGCCACGCTGACATGGCGTTGGAGGGCCACTCTCGATCCCACTCCCTTTCCGCATGTGGCACACATATATCCTGGATTGGGAGTAGACCTGAGTGTCGAGGTTGCTTACGGGGACCCAGTGATGTCCAGGGATCTGGAGCCCTGGGAGATATTCCCTCCATTGGGACTTCTCTAGCAGTCCCTAGTGTTGGAGCTGCTTCTTGCTGCCTTGTGGGTGCCACTGATGCCATTGGGAGCACATGGGTCATGTCCTTGGTGGTTGCCACGGTCTCTGGGCCACGTGTTTCTACCAACGGGCTCCCCGTTCCATTCTCTGGATCTGTGGGGCTCCAGTCGCCTCCAGTACCCTTCCACATGGGCACCTGCTCCTTTTGGCATACCAGGAGCCCCTGATCAGGTTCTCCTAATTATCCAAGTGCTAATGGCTTGCATCTCTTCTCTCCGGGGACGGAGACGAAGATAGCGGCGCACCTTAGCCATCTCTGTCGTTGAAGTGGTAGTGCAGGAGGGGACGGGCTCCTCCAGCTCCTGATAGTCCCTTGTGGACATGTAGGTTCACATAACCTTGTGCAGGTGTTCAAGGCGGTCCTGACTGCAATAATCTGGAGCCATGGCTGCCTGCAACTCCGCTGTTGGGGATACCCCGCAGACGGCTCTAACCTCTGCGTCACTAGCAGTCAGCTTCAAGTCCTTTCCCAACAGACCAGCAACTTGCATGGCTGTTTGGACTGCATCTGACTGCTTGTTGGTAAGTTGCCTTCCATGCGAGAGCCAATCAAACTTGAGGCTCTCTCTTTTGGGGCCTCCCCACCTGTCTCTTCTTCCAACATTGCCATGTGCTTTTGCTGGCTACCACTTGCTCTATACGTTCTTTCTGTCTCAAGTCCTTGGGAGGTGTGCGGCAAGGGGGCCCATTTCGCCCTCTTGGCTTCCTTCTGACCCCATGTGATAGTGACCAACAACCCCCCACCCCAATAAAAAGTTGAAGGGGTCCAATGACCCAATTGAATACAATCAGGTATTTATATTGGACCAAGGACTGAAATGACCTGCATTGGTGAGGAAGCAAAAAGGTCACGGTCACAGTTTTTGGTGCCAAACACGACAAATCTTTTCCGTTTGCCACAAGGATAACCCAAACAAAACCTTGGATCAAGACTATCTAACCTGGAAAACGATCTTATATTAAAAAACAATAATCATAAATTTTACCGGGTATTCCAGCCAAATCACTGTTGCGTACTTCTGTCAAGTACACTTTTAGCTGATCGACGTGCACTACCAGTGTTGTTGCCAGCCTATTGTAGTACTGGGCTTGCTTTTGTGCTGACCGTTGTAATTGCAGGCGACACCTTTCGAACGACTGCTCCTTGGCAGACTTAATCCACTCTATGTACTCCACTGGACAGTGTGGCTTTTTCTGGAGCGTCTGGCCGAACATCACATCAACCGGTAAGGATGCTTCTCAACCGAGCATCATACGGTTTGGTGCAAAAGCCTCAGTCCACTTAGTGAAATAGTCAGCTACCACCACTATATACTGATTTCCGGCTTTAGTAATAGGCAGGGGACCCATGATGTTGATGGTCATGCGTTCCATTGGCATTCCAACAGGGACCTGATGCTACGGTGGCCGATGCCTACAGCCCTGTCTATGCCTCTGACACACATCGCACCAGCCGACCCAACTCACCAAGTCTTGTTTGTAACCAGGCCAGTAGAAACGGCGCCTAACTTTTGCTACTATACTTCCCACTTCCACGTGCCCCCCTAATTTAGAGGAATGCAACAAGTCAAATAGCTTGCGTCGTAAAGCGACTGGAACTATGATTTGTTCGACTTGTTCTCCATTTGTTAGCTTGTGTTTTTTATACACAACGTTCTCTCTGAGGTACATGCAGTAGAATTGGGCCCAGATATCTCGCACTTTAGCCGGCTGACTGGCTATATGCGCGTAGGAGGGCATATAGCCAGTCAGCCTTTTGTCCAATGTAAATGTTTCCATCCAATTAGACGGCAATACGTGTGGGGCTTCCTCTGCATTGACAGCAGTTTGAGTAACTGCATTGTATGTACACTATGCAGACTGAAGACTCACCCTGTGGACTGATAGGGCTATTGTCCCAGGGGCGTAGAAAGTGTCCCTCCCTCCGGTGGTTCCATCTAGCCAATGCAACTAAAACTTCTTCGGGCTCATGACCCGGATCAGGGCATTGTGGCCACTTACAAGTTCTCATGGAATGCATGAGCAACTGTCCGCATTTCCGTGCTTTTTACGCTCTCTATACTCAATTGCAAAGTTATATTCAGAGAGAGAAGCCAGCCTGCGGGCCAGCATGCCTTCAGCATCCTTAAAGCTTTGCAACCAGACCAACGCCCTATGGTCCATTCGTAGACGTACAGTAGCTTGACCATACAAGTAGGGACGGAATATTTTGCATTCTAACCACGGCTAGGAGTTCCTTGTACATGGTGCAGTGATTTTTCTGTGAAGGTGACAAGCACTGGGACGCCTAGGCTACTACGCGCTCCTTGCCGTCGATCACCTGTGACAGAACACCACCCATGGCCATATCTGAGGCGTCCATATCTAGAATGATCGGACACCCCTCCCTTGGCAGGGCTAGTATTTGAGCTGTTGTTAGGGCTCTTATCAGTCGTCTGAAGGACTGTCCACACTTATTATCCCATTGAAAGTGTGCTTTGTGTGCAGTCAGTGCATGTAGTGGTGCAGCTAACTGCGCAAAGTTCTGGACATACTTCCTGTAATAAGAAGCAAAGCCTACAAAACAGCGAACCTCTTGAACCATACACAGTTCAGGCCAGTTGCGGACAGCCTCGATCTTACGAGGGTCAGATTTTACTCCAGATTGACACAAAATATGACCTAGAAAAGAGACCTCTCGTCTGAATAATTCGCACTTACTGGGCTTCAAGCGCAGCCCCGCTTCACTTATGCGTTCATTGTCTTAGGTGATCCAGACACTGGCGGAACAATGAACCCTGAACCACGATATCATCCATGTAACATAGACATGTCAGGCGTTTTAGAGTGGCTTGCCATTCGTGACTCTGGGGGTTGTGAACGCTGTTTTCTCCTTTCCTCGTCATCCATGGCAATCTGCCAATATCCCGAGGACAGGTCCAGGGTACAAACCAATGGGCCCAGGCTAGAGCGTCTAGACAGTCATCTATCCGGGGTAGTGGGTAGGTAGGCGTCCTTCTTTGTGCATGCATTCAATCGTTGGTAGTCGGCGCAGAACAGGAAACTGCCATCTTTCTTTATCACTAGAACAGGGGGGCTCGACCAGGGGCTGCGACTTGGCTCAATCACTCCCAGATCAAGCATTTTATCAACTTCTTGCGACAGAGCCCTACTCTGAGCCCATACCAAGTGACTGGCGGGCAGTTTGAAGGGATAGTTCTCCCCTGTATCTATCTTGTGGGTGGCCATGTTTGTTCGACCCAGCCCATATTGTTCGTCCTTGAAACAATGTTCATATTGCCTAGAACCCGTTTCAGTTGAGTTTTCTCGGTATCGAGAAGACCATCCGGTCGGTCTAGCAGGGCCTGTAAATGGGCTTCCAAATTTAGCTCACCTATTTTTCTTTGAGACACGGCGTTCACACTGACTGGTGTCTCAATATTAGAGTCGTCTAGGATGCAAACCTAATTGCCCTATCACCTGACCTTTTTGCAAGCTTACCTGTTTTTCTGTGGGTTCGCAATCCACACCCGTGTACTAGGACTCTGCTTATCCAATATTATCATATTCCGTTTTACTTAGTAAGGAGACTTGGGGCCCTTGTGTCGATTAGTAAGTCCACTTTTTAGCAAATCATTCCTGCTCCTTGCTGGCCGAGGCCGGGTTGGTCTTCCAAGACAAGTCGAACAAGTAGAGGCCATACTCCTCAAGGTCCATTTCTGGCCCTCGTTTTGCATTGAACCACTTCGTTCGGTATGTACCCGATTTGAGCAGAACAGCTGTTATCTGGTCTGTGATATCATCCCAGTCCCCGCAATAGGCAAGGGACCACATTTTTAAGCGACTTGCCCCGTCACACTAGTCCAGATATGAAAACACTTCTCCTCGCCTGTCTACCTATTAAAACCGGCAACCCTGTTGAATTCCTCTAAATAATCAGTGAACGCCATACCCAGCCCATCATACAATGGCGGGAGCGCTTCCCGCCTCCTCCTGTGGCGGGAAGCAGGTTGAGGCAATGCTCCTCGATGTTCAGCGGATGAAGGAGGGGAAGACGCAGACGAATCGTCAGAATTGTGTTCAGGCTCTATTCGATAGCTCTGTTCACTGTTAGCTCTGACCCTCTCGTCCCGTTCATTTCCTATCACACTTCCTCCCCTGCTTCCCTGACTTAACTGCGGTGTCACAGCATTCCTAGAGGCTGTCCTCATCGGAGTGGGGTGCCTCGCTGATGCCGAGGAGGCCCCACTTCGACTGCTTTTGGACCAGCCATCTTGGTCCATGAGGGCTGACTCATCACCATGTCCCTGACTATCAAGAGAAGACGGACCCGGTGCCGGTGCCGGTTCCACACTTTCTATCTGACTACGCATTCCTTGAGTGCGAGTCACCAGGTCAGTGACCTGCTTTGCCACCCCTACTAATGCACTGGCACGGAGAAGGCGACCGGGAGGCGGACGTTCTGTTGCTATGACGTTGCGCGAGAGGCTAGATGGCGTATCTATCCTCTGAAGACAGGCAGTTTTGACCATATCTTGCTTCCGGCAAGGAAACAAAAAATCAGCGATAAAATTGCATGAAAATAAGAGGTTCAGGTCAGTGCTATGATAAACAATGATTTGGCCAGTTTGTTGGCAAATGATGGCGTATTTGGGGACTGATTCGCTTTACAAGCAACAGCTGGAAATAATTTTCAAATGAGTTAAAACACTAGTAATACAGAGTGTGCTCGCACACTCGTAACCAGATTAATTTCAATGATATTGTCTAAATGAGTTGAAGCAATGTGCTCAATGCACACAACAAATCTTAGTTTATATGATATCATTGGATGGTCAGGTTTGTAGTATTAATAGTGATTTAAATACAATTATCAAGGTTTTCAAAAATTAGTGGCAATCATGAGGTGATTTTAATACTTCTCAGGCAGTTCTCATATTTAGCTGGGACCTGCCTTAGCGTAAACACGTAAGGCAGGTCGGCTCTACCTATCCCGCATGGCTGATTGGCCAAGTACTGAATTTTCTGATTGGCTGTAGTATTTTTAGACTGGGGAACACGTTCCGGTCCCCGCATTTCCAATGTTGAAAGGCAGATATGCGCACGCAGGCTACGGGGAGGAAATCCTCTTGGAAGATGGCAGCCCCTACCTGCGTTCTGTGTCAGCTAGACTCAGCGGGCCAGCGAATTCTCATATGGTCTTAATAATGAAGTTTTTTTATTTATTTTTTAATGAGGTGGTGTTACCCATGAGGTGGTCTTAATAAAGAATTGTCTTTATGGTGATGTGATCTTATATCGAGGTGTTCTTATATTTCTATAATGAACAAATGATGAAGTTGTCTTAAGAGTTAAGAGTCCCTCTTGTCAAGTGATCTAAATAGTCAAGTGGTCTTAAATGTGTGTTGGTCTTATGATGAGGTATTCTTGATAGTGATACGCTTTAACAATGAAATGGTCTTAATAAAGTGGTGTCTTACTAGTGAAGTGTTTAAATAATGAAGTGGCCTTAATAGTGAGGGGTCACACTGGTGAAGTGGTCTAAATAGTGAGGTGGTCTTATATTGAGGTATTTGTATAGCATTATACATTAGCTCAGAGCTTTTATCATTTGATTTTTGTTTTTCAGTACCATTGCTTTTTCTATGGGCAGTTGAATCGACAGTTTCACAACACTTGCGTAAATACCATGAATTTTATCATTTCAGAGATGTTGACAGTTGTGATATTGAGAAGATCATAACTTATGTGAAAATGAAAGATGGCAAAGGAAGAAAGCACCTTTTGGAAATAAGTTCAAAACCAGATCTGTATATGTACCACAGAACAAATCCTGTTGTTGGACCCCAAACCATTCTTGCAGTTATTGAAGTAAGATTTTTTACAACTTTCTGACTTTTGTTGTGTGATGCATTGTAATACAATTCAATGAGCCCAGGGTTTTAGAGCATCAATAGCAAGATAGTTTGACCATGGAGGTATTTATAAGCTTATACTCCCCAAGTCTTATCATTTCATAATTATATCTGTCTCAGGCAGCTGGTCATGCAAGCTGACTAAGCTTCAGATTCAGTATCATTGAGACATTAGATATTACATATTTCTAACCTACTACAGGAGTCCATTGACTGAGAGACATCAGTTAACGACAATGTAGTTGATAGAGGGCATTTAAAGGTGGTATATGTGACTGACATTTGAATCTAAACTTTTCTTGAATAAATAGGTTACAGTTGGTTATTTGGCATTAAATATGCAGAGATTTTATGGAGCGGTATGACGTTAATTGAACAATGATACCATCATGTTTTAATATTTGTTTGGTTGTCATTGGGTAATTACCCCATGATGGCCGGGGTAAAATGTTATGAATTTACTTTATTTACTTGCCGTAATAACTTCACAGACCATGAAAGAACAACATCTCTGGACAATGTACAGCAAGTAACGCTTGTCGTTTTTCGTGATATCGATACAAGATCAGCAAGCTATTTCACATATGCCAATCGTTCTTCCTTTTAGGTGAAGGGCAAATGTAATGGTAAACCTGTACATTCTGATGATGAGGATGACGAACCACCTGCTATCTCTGACACAAAAGAATCTAAATATTCACTAAATCCTTCATTGGATCCTGTTGGTAAGCAGTTCTTTTTCCACAGCTTGTTTTTGTAAAAAGAGTAGTCTGTATCTGTGTATGGTAGTCTGTGGTAACTGAGCTTTATCTTATCGCACGTGATGTTAAATTGAAGATGCCTTGTACTTGTTGACTATGCTGAGGCAAGTAAAAGACTCCCATGGAGTAAATGTGTAACAGGGTGTAGACTCCAATCCTTATCGTCTCATTATTACATCTGTCTCTGGCAGCTAGTCTTATTAGTTGACTAAGCTTCAGACACACTAAACTCCTTGGTTACCCCTTCCAAAATGCGTAACCATAGAATTTTACTTTATAAAACATAAATATTCCAGCCGATTGAATGCCATCAGGGGAGCCCTTAATTACCATTAGAGAGCAGCACCCACAAGTGCTTTATCCTTACTGCTACATTTCTGTGGTATTTTAGCAAAACTAAATATTTCAAGTTTGCACCTGCTGTTGTTGTGTAAAATTACTTGTTCATCCATGAATAAAATTAGGAAGCAAATTCATCATTTGAAAAATGCAATGTCAGCTGAAAGGCAAAATATTAGATGAACAGACAAGGCAAAACTACTGCCTCTTCACAAGAATGGGACAAATTGTCTTAGAATTTAGACAAATTTTGTAAAAAATAGCTGAGACATGTCAATGTGACTATCAAAAGGCACAGCTAGGCCATATAGAATATTAAACAGGCCTATTGTGATAAAAAAAAAAAGGCAAACAATAAGGCTATTTTCGCTGTATTTTGCCAAATGCTCTTGGCCATGAATGCAAACCAAATTTCACTACAGTGCCCTTGGTGGCAAAACCCTCTTCGAACTTTGTTTGCTGAGAGTTAAAAATATGTTGCAACTCCTTTCCTATGGCTCGGGGGTTCTTGTCAGTGATGTAGCCTGGCTATATCAGTGGATGTTAATTGCATGGTAGTAGGTACGTTATACTAATTTGTGTAAATTTGAAATTTTATGGCCGAGAATGTGATGATGTTCTGACATAAAAGCTACTCTGGCAGACTAACAGACTAGAGTCATTATCACTTGACATGCTATATTTCCGTTATCTTTTTTTCAGCAGAAGGAGAAGATGATGATGATGAAGATGAGTCTGAAATTGAAGAAACTGACCTAGAACTTCTCATCAATGAAACTCCAGAGTGGTTGGAAAGCATGAGAAAATTACCTTCTGATGCACAATTAGCGGTCGAAAAATTTCTTCCACAGCTTATAGGGGAGATGTGGTGTGCCTCTAGATCAAAACTTATGAAACCCTTAAGAAGCAAGAATGGATTGTTAATTGGTATAGGCGTTGTTGGATTTGAAGTAAGTAAAAGTTAATGTAATCACAGATTTTCATTGTTTTCATTGTTTAGGAAAATTTGTAAATAAATGTAATATATCGTCTTGTGCCCTTGGCAATCAAACAATGATAAAGAATGGTTCTTATTTATTCATACAAGCTTACCTGAGCCCCCTAAATTTACATAAGTTTCTTCAACATGTTACATACACATCTAAAGTCATATAACAGTAAGAGAGTGTGTATACCCACCCACCTCCCTGAGGTGAAGGACATAAAATTTAATAAACATTACCAAAAAACTTTGGGTTGGTAACTTGTCAAAGCTCATGTTATCCCTTCCCACTGCAAGGATAGCTTTGGTAGTCCATATGTTAATTTAGGGGGCTCAGTAAGAATGGACGAATAAGAATACAAGATTATCGGGAAATCTTGTAATATTGGCCTGAGTGTAAAATTTCGAATATAGAAAATTCCTGAGTTGCAATAATCCTTCCACATACCATTCTCCAGCTCGAAACAAAAAGTATGGTCATGTTAAATCTTGATTCAATAGAAGGGTTAGCATTCGTTCTCCCGTTTTGTGTCATGAAATTTCTTCAAGCTCATCAAAGCATTAGATCATGATAAATCATATGAATTGATAAAATTATAATATTTTACGTATACTATAATACATGTCAAGCAGGAAAGATAACTCTTACTGAGCTGCCTGGTTTATTGTCATAAGTTTTCATAACTGAAAGACGATTATAATCTAGCATATTTTAATTTCTTTTTTTCCTTTCTAGATTTACTTTGTGACAGTCCTTGATTCGTGTCGTGATTCAGATGAGTCGGTTGTTAATACGGTTTCTGCTTTTACCAACGTTTTTGTGACCAGAGCGTTTCACCTTCTTGTGAAGAAAGACAGAAGAATAATAATGAAAACTCTTGCTGCATCATTTACTTCACATGAATCTTTGTACCTGCTGCAATAATCATATCTACAGGTTCTTTACATTCAGCAAAAATCTTTCGCCCAGTCTATTGCAGTTATTTTTCTTTGCATGGGGCAGGATTCATAACCCTTTTGCTGAACATACATAATGACATTTTTGCCTATTTGGGTAAGCTGTGCCTTTATAGTTATGTTGCTATAATAGGCAGCATAAGTACTGTGTAGTGTATGGAAGGAAGGTTGTGAAAACACAGAGGGTAATACATTATACTTTGATATGAAATCATTGTGGTGAATATGTTGTCTTTTTAACAAATAAATTTTATTAGCCTTAATGCAATCCTTTTATTATTTAATGTATTGTATTGATATGGGATTCCACTCATTATATTGTCTCAGCGACCTAATTATGGACATTCTTTGCTAGTTTACCAAGTTAAATGAAGTGATTGGTTAAACTACATATAGTCCAGTCAATTTACTGAAACACCCACCAAAAATTGCAATAGAAATGATTAACATAAGTAATAATTTACACATTGCATACATATAAGTACCACATACAAAGTGCTAAAATTCATTAAATTATCAACACACAATTAATTAAAAAAATGTATCCATAAATAGTGATAAGAAAATCAATGAATATCAAGAAATCTTGCTTATTAAAATACAGTATGTGGTGGCCATTTTGAATTTATGCAAATTAGGGCATGTTCCAATGCTTTGATTTAGGAGGACTTTTTATATTTTATTCTATAGACCTTTTAGAGCAATTTGGCAGCAAAATCATTTCTATGGCAATTTTTGGCAGGTTGACCTCCTATTTATCATAAATTGACTGGACTAGTAGGTGATAGGCTGAGTATAGACTTAAGAAATCTTCTCTTGAAAAATAGAAATGGATTCATATTTTTTTAGTTTCAATTTTCTGAATGGCCTGTGATATCATAGCCTCATAGGACTGTGAACATGTAGCTAAAAGGCTACCATAGAACCATGAAATTGTAGCTTTTCGACTACCACAGCTTATAGTGAGAATGAAGACTTGACTAAAAGGCCTTATTTAGTTCAATACAAAGAACAAAGAAAGACCTGCTATTTAACGAAGTAGGACTCTAAACAGTTGGCTTTAAAGATACCATAGAACCATAAAACTAACTTTTCGTCTAATATAGCTTAGAGACTACAAGGCGTTGGTCCAATACAAACAAAGACCTAGCTGTAGGTTCATACAGATAGGACTGCAATGCAATGCAAAGAAAGACCTGTTATCTAATGGAACAGACCTGTGAAAAATAGCTCAATGGCTACTTATACAATAGCTTATTGAGGATGTTAGACCAAGTAGCTTAATGGATTCTCAGTGAACAATGAAACTAGCTACTACCATAGCTATTAATTAACGATATAATTATTTGTAACAAGGACTTGGCTACTACACAAAAAAAAATCATGTTATTTCATACAATTGGACTGCAACCAATTAAGTATCTTAAAGGCTACTGTAGAATCATGAAACTGCTCTTTGCCAATAGTAGCTTTGTGAGGATGGGGTAATTTTGTTTGACTAGAAGGCCTTATAGTCAGGGTTCTAAGCACCAAAATTTGGCATAAATAATCGTTCACTTTGTGATAAAGCTCTGAAACTTTGCACAATGATAGAGGGGGTCAATACCGTCATTTTTGGATATGAGGACCCACCTCAAAAAATTCCTGTTATGGAGCATGGTTGCCCTGAAAACGATCAATTTTCATTTTTCAACAGTTCACCATGTTCACAGAAATGTGAATTAACAGGATTTTGTCATAAGGCTAATACATGCACCCCTAAAAGATGCTCACATCTTCATTAGTGCTCCCTTAACCATTTAAAAATTATTATGCAAAAGTATAATAATTTCAGAAAATTTCCATAAGCATCTTTGAGCATGCCTGCAGTAACTCCTGCAACAGGCCAGCCTGGCCACTTTAGGCCAAGTATTTAACCTCTGCTGGGCCCTAGCTCCTCTAGGATGAGGCACAGAGATCAAGAGAGACAGGAGGGCAGCAGCAGAGAGTTCTGGCTATTTAGTCATGTATTCTTGAGTGAAGGCCTATTTCAAATGAACCATTTTAATATGTCCATTATTGACATCTTGAAATATTAATTATTAATTAATATATTATTTTTAATTAGTAACTAGTTACTTACTAGTTATGTTTGTATGCTATTTTGATTAATCTAATTGATATCAAAAATAGTTATGGTTATATAATTCATATATATATATATATATATAAATTTAATGAATACTGTATAAATGGATTTCAGCAATAAACTGTAGTGGCAATTTCCAGTTATTTATAATTGTTATAGAACCAAATAACAATGATGTAAGAAACATGAGAAAAAATACCTACAGTCATTGAAAGGTTACAAATGTATGTATCACAAATTTTACAGAAAATTAATATTGTGTTTGAAGGTGAATTATTTGTGTACGTGCCGTGGCTTAAATCATCACTGTTTATGGGAAATGACCACACTTCCCATAACATGAGTTTTTTGTTTCCCCGAATGCTTAGTTATAATGAATTATATATTAGTTCTGCCACTATCCATCGGTGGAGCCACCAGCGGGCTGAATCATACCTCACTGTCACGCACCAGAGGGCGTGGGCTGTCAATTTTGTTTATAACAAAATTCAGGTTGACGTGGCTGAAGATCAAGGTGCACAAGCCAAGGTATTCGATGTTTTGATTAAAATGCATCGGTGGAAAGCTTTATGCAAGCCTTGTAAGTATGTTACTTCTTGAATGGGTGAGTTTCGTTGACATGCTATGGCTGACAACATGCTCAAGTCAGTGACAAAACAAAAGGATCAGAGATCATAATCACTTGTCAAGTTTCATATGCAATGCACTGTCAGCTTCGGTCATTAATGCACAAAAGCAACAGTTAATTTGCTGCAGGTGATTTGGAGTTGTTTGGTGTTGCCTGTGCATGTGTAGACTGCAACACTGAATGCTACTGGAACAACTGAATCTTGCCAGAAAGGTCTCTGATATTGCCAAATTTATTTTATGGTTTACAGATGATCGACAAAGTTCTGTCAAATATAAGCTATGCTGGAAACATTTACAGTTAATTGTTAATTGTTGAAATAAAAATTGTTGTGATCAATTTAGGCCTAACGAATTAAGGTTTCAAATAAAAAATACAATTGTTTTATTGCTCCAGAAAAAGGAATACATATCAGCCTCCATGAAAAACAGCCTGGGTTCCATACAAAGATGGGAGGTCACAAGGACACAACTACGAAGAAAGCTGCTCCTATTGAGCAGTACCGAAAACAAATCGGTAAATATAACCACAGAGGAAGCTCTATAACTATATTTAAGAATTCCGTGGATCGATCTTTCACCTTGATATGATTGACTTCAAATCATTGTAATCATTAGTTAATTACCTCCAGGCAGACAGGACTCAAAGAAAGGAAAAAAAGAATGGAAAGAAATGAGAAAGATGGCTGATGCAAAGAAATCTGCCCTAGGAGCTTCGGTAAGTTACTGTCATTTGATGCAACAATGTATAATTATAAATCGAGGCTGACCCACCACAATTAGTTACATGGATACTGTTTGAGTTATCCAATTTATTGTGTAGCATTAACTGTGCATATATAAAAATGATGTATAATGTTATATTTTTTAATATGTCAAAAATATTTAACTCGCAATTACTTTTGCTGTTGACAGTTTACTGTACCTACAAAATGTTAATTTGACAATGAAATTGCAAAATGTAATATTTTTTATTATAGGATATTATGATCATGGTTGGAGCCTTTTTAGCAGTCTTAACTGCTATATACGGAATGCTATATTTGTACCTGGAGAAAGATTCGCCAGAACCAGTAACCTAAGATAAAGCCATAAAATTAACATCAAATCTTGCAAAATTGTTGAGGTGATCTCAAGAGTATTTTTTTGGCAGGTATTTCTAAAAGCAATCATTTATTATGTGTAAGGGACACACTTTATGCTGTTTTTAATGTATTCTGTTATTGTTTTAATGTGTATTTTATAGCAAACTCCACTAAGTTTCAATATTTGCACTAATTTGCAAAATGATTGTCTTTCATAACAGTGTCTTACTGTGTTACTATGCAACTTACAAAATAAATTAAAAAACGTCAGAATACTGAGCTATGCAATGTCAGTTATAAACTCAAGAAAATAACAAATGAATTGATGTTTGTATTAAAATAATTTAATTTAATAAACAATGCATTAATAACATTCAAGCTGTGTCCACTTCCTTTATACAGTAAACCTTGCATAAATCAAATTCAAAGGGACCACCTGATTTTATTCAAGTTAGGCAAAGTTTCAACTTTATGCAAAGATTCATAATGGAATAAAACAGCCAATGGTCCTTCAGATTTTATTCTAGATGTGCAAGATTCAACTTGGGCAAATTTGTCTTATGGTAGGTTGACTGTTTAAGCACATATTACACCAGAATATTTTTAATGATGTGAACCAACTTTATATTACATGGTTACTACAAACTGAAATAATGTGAAAGCTGAATTTTTCCGTTAGAAGTATCAAATATCTTTCATTTTGTCATGAAATTTGCCACTGTAGGCTGAAATACACAACTGAACAGAGGTCCAAGAAAAATTAACTAGCCTCCCATAATTATCTGGTGCCATGCAAGGCTGCATTCCAGATCATACTGCCATCTATAATATGAGCGTACTCGCTCTCGTTCGGATTTCGCAGAATCGCCGCGCCGCCTAGCGAGTATGTAATATGAGCAGGCAATAGTCATTGCCGGGCCAATGCATAGACTTGCAGGTGCTGTCCTCTGGTGGAATATATTAGTGTATAGGCCAGTCACATAGCAGCTTGCATGACACACCCTGACGCTATATTCCAAATATCGAAAGGCCTTCTCTGATTGTGTAATAAGTTTCTGTTGCATCCAATCAGAAAGGAGATGAATAACGACACATTTCTAAGCCATCGGAGGCAAAGTGTCGCTGTGCCAGCTCCACTGTGACCTTTGCCAGTTGGAAAATGCAGCCACACATGTTGAGGGAGGTTCCCTGATTTAAATGCAATAAAAGACTTCAAGTAGCTCTCAAATTATGTTGTATAAACAATGTAATGGCATTACAAGCAGATTCAAAGATTCTCTTGGCTTTGAATCCCGGGTAGCGTATGTTTCTTAAACTGTGCAATCATAAATTCTGGCCGTAAATATTCCAAGATTTTGCACACACACACACACACACTAATGCAGCATAGACACATTTTTGTATCACAAGCATAAATATGATTTAGGCACTTCACAGAAGTAATTAAAGTTGTTTCCTTTGATTTATGAAAAGCAGTCTTCTTGGGAATGTTAAGTACAAGAATAACACAACTCCTCCGATGATATAAATACCAATAACTGTGGATTCATTTGGTAAAAAGCATTTTTCAACCACGAAGTCATCCTTGTGTATCACAGCCTGAAAAAGAGAAATTAAAATTCCATAAAATTGATTACTTGTTATGACTAAATAATCCAGGAGGATAAGATCATTATGGATTCACTTGACTTCAAATAAGAACATAAAATAAAAACACAAACCAAATATGGAAAAAAGAATCTCACCAGCAGAAAAACAGGATTATTTCTGTTTCGCCAATTAAATGACGCTATAGTCCATTCCGGCACGTCATCTGGTGGATGTTTCAGAAAGCACCCATTATGAGTATGGGCACTGAATATAAGTCGAGGGTTTAGTAACTTGAAAATCTGTAATGTAAAGATAAGTACTCGTGATAAGCAAGTGACATATTTTTTGCCCCTATTTATGTTATAATCCAAGTAAAAAACATGGATCATACAGCAAATTTCGATCACCATGTAAGTACCATTTTGCTAGATTTTTTGGAAATGCAATCCCAGCGTTCTTTAAGCCATTGCGTTTTTTCTCTTCCCACTGCTGCATCAGGCCCTTCACATATTTCATCAGTTTGACGGTACATTGGATAATGCTGAAAACAAGCCATAACTGTGAGACTCAGACTGATGTGGCTCTGAACAAGCCAATTGATATCACAATAACAATACACCTGATATTTTCAGTTCGTTGAAACTTACCTGCAACACAATTGGTCTGTTGACGATCTGATTCATGTCAACTTCTGAGCACTCAGTGGTATCTTGGCTCTAAAAAAAAAATATTAAAAGTACATTAGTATAGTACGCCTCAATAAACTATTTCAGTCAGATGATGATATTGAAGTTAAATTCTCCTTTGATCAACAGATTATCATAACTGTTGGATCATCAAAAAATGCAGCTAAGCCCTCAAGGCCTCGCCTCACCTATGTAAGTTTCTACAACAATTTACAGTAAAACTAGCATATGAGCGCTTAAGTCAAATTCAAATGGTAACCTGATTTAGTTAAATTTAAGCAAAGATTTGACATATTTTTGCAAAAAGGTTTATAAATAGAATCAATAAGCAACTATAATTAAAATGTTCAAGGGTGTGTAAATTTTGGTTCGATTTCTAAAGAAATTCAACCTAGGAATATCTGACATAGGCAAGATGGTGTTTTATTTAACAACTGAGATCAGCATCTCATTGCACTGCTGCTGGAACTTCCTTTGGGCTCTGACAGAATGTGGCTACATTAAGAGCAAGCCCAAAGTTAACTGTAATATACCAAGAGGTTCGAAACTTACAGCTGAGCATTGTAGAGACTGAGCAATTTGTCTTAATTTTTTCTCTGCCTCCAAGCACAAAGTGCATCCATCCCCTTCCATCGCAATACTGTTGATGAGAACAAAGGCATTTCCTTTCATCCGAAGTAATGTCACTGATTCGGTGTTCCATGCCTTGTTGAACCTTTTGTAGTTGCGTTCACTAGCCCTAAAAGAAAATTAGATTTTTTTTTTTTTCAAAGTTTTCCACTGTTCCTTTCATTTTTAAAAAGTACAGTATTACTGGGGTAAGTTATAGAAGCTAAAAGACTTCCAAGGGTAAACGTACACTTGAGTGGACACCATGCCTTATCCTCTCATCATCACATCTGCCTAGCATGAAACAATACACCACAATGAGAATACAAAAAATATGCATCTGGCATAACACTTACATATAGTGAAACCCTATGTCATGGTTGCCTACAACGACTTGAAGGTCAGTATGAGATGGAGTCACGAACATGCGATGAAATCTGTCAATTGTTTCTTGAAATTCTTTATCAGAGGCCCACTTACCCTCATCAAGAAGATCACCTGCAAGTAAATTCAATTGTACTAAATGATAATCTTCTCAAATTTAGAAAGTATTACACTACACAACAACCAGCAGCCCATGACGACAATTTGTGGGAGCAATTGGTTTGGTATTTTAATATTGAAAATAAAGAAACAATTTCTTTGTGTGAAGAAGTAAATCTAGATAATGGTATCTAATATAGATATAAACACCATCAAAAAGAAAAATAGATTTAAAAAACTTGTAATTACCTAATACAAAAACTACATCTGGACTGTGGATGGTCATAGCAGTCTGGAATGATCTTTGCATCTGCCATTCCCTGAAAAATAAAATATACAAAAGCATAATCCCATGCAAAAATAATATACTAATAAGGCTATTGCAAGATTACTAGAAAAATTTAGCCACATCAGAGTGTTCTAGCTTAGGTACACAGATATATATATTTTTTTTCCTGGAAAAGTTTGGAATGAATCTCAGTGTAAACTGAGACAACATTTAGCAGTTATCTCAATTGTGGGTGAGCCACACAATTAATAATGTAAGACAAATTTTGCGATTCCAGTATTTAAAATGTGCCCATTAAGATCTCTAGCCCTTATCCATATACAATGATGTTACCTACCCTACAATATATATTATTTAAGAACAGGCCTCATTAAGACTTTTCCCAAATGTCAACACTAATGAATTGGTGGGGTAGCGCATACCTGCGTAATTTGTCCAGCCAGTGTCCCTCCCTGCTGCCTAGTAGATGAGTATCGGCAAGAAGCATGGCACGCAGAGTCTCTGATCGTTCTCTGCCTGGACTTAGCTGTGGCCATGTGCAGGTCAGAAGCACAAGCCAATATATTAGCACCTCACAAAATAAGACAAGTAAAAGGCATCCAGCCAGAAATATCCACAGCCGTCGCAGATTCATGAACTTCATTGTGACTTATGTTAATGGTCATCTGAAACGTCAAAGTAATTCATGTTAAATTTATTTCGAATCAAATGTTTTTGAAATTCACACACAAAACATTGTAATGCATCATATCTTTAATCTAACGATCAAATAATAATCACAGATTTTTTAAAAATATTTTTTTTACATTACAGTGTATAAATATAACTTAAAAAAGGCCTATAATTTCATAAATTCAATTACACAATAAGCAACCAGCAGTTTGAGTTTGTGTGACTTGTGACAGGTGGTCTACTTGTTTGATCAAGCTGGTGATTTGCATGTTGTTTCAAATGAATCTGTGAAGTGTGACAGCAGGTACATGGAATTCGGGTGAATTCAGCGCAAATGCGCACTCGGCGCGTCTAAAACAGTAAATTCGGCCCAAAAAATTTTGAATTCGACCAAGTGAACTCGGCGAATGGTAAATTCGGCGACCGTAATATCCGTATCCTAATTGCTATTAGCAATTAGCAATTAGTGATTTACTACATGCTATCTGTAATCATTACATCACTTGTAATCAGCCTGGATAAAGTCCTAATTGCTATTGCAGAGTTGTTTCATCTGATTCACTACATGCTATCTGTTATCAAAAACTTCAAATACAGATTATCTTATATTGATTTCTTTGCTCATCTTGTCAAATTTTACATTATTTACTATGTATTATAAAAAATTCAAATACAGATTATCTTTTATTGTTTTCCTTTTTTTTTTTTTTTACATATTTACTATGTATTAATACATAGAAGTCACAAGTCCATCTTGTGTGATCTATGTGAACTATGGTGTCATTTCAACTGCCAAAAAGGTAAGTAACATTTATAACTTTACTGTATGATACTGTTTAGTTAACGTTTTTTCCCTATAAACGCCGAACACAAATCTTGCAGTAGTATAACATTGAGTAAGTTAGGTTATCTAATGTTAGGATTTAACAAAAAAAGTTGACATTAGATAAGAATATTGCTAACATCAGTATATCATTAGAATGGAATATTGCAACATTATGTTATTTTAACATTAGTATATCATTATATTAGGATGTTGGAACATTACGTTATGAAAATTTCATTAATTAATGTTTGGGAAAACATGAGTACTAGCTATAGTGATATTGGCATATTTTAATTTAATGACATAGATTTATTTAAATTATTAAATTTTTGCAAGGAATCATATATAACATAATATAATGCTGTCAGACGTTCTCCACCCCCACGACCTCCTCCGCCTGTACGCGTCGAATTCACCAAATTTTCCCCCCGAGTTCACCAATAGCGATCGCCGAATTCACTATACTTCACCCGTCATTCTATTAAATTCGGCGGCGCCGAAGTTGATACCCGCCGAATTCACCTGTCACCAGGTACATTAATTTTCTTTTACAGGTTACACATTCCTAAAGATCAATATGCAAATTTACTCACTTTAGACAGGTACTTTACTTGGTTCCTTTACCAGCAGATATGAACAGGCACTTATGGGGGACAAACAAGGCAAAAGTTGTCAACATCTGGGATCTTCGTGTTTGTTCGCCATGCGACGTGTGCCTGATTTCGTTCACCAAAATAAACCTACGCGCCCTCTTGTGATAGTTTGCTACATTTGACCAGAGCGCACTCTAGCGAATTGTTCATGAATCACAAAGCAACGTAACTCCGTTTACGAGACATGATGATGAACTGGTGGGTGTGAACAGCGCTTCAATTTAGTAAATAAACAATATCAGGCTGGGTAAATTCGATCATGGATTTCCTATGTATGATTCGATAGATCTATTTAAAAAAAAAAAAGTGAAATTTGCAAAACTCCTTGGTGATCAATCTAAATGTTCACAAAATGAACACTGGTTAAACTACAGTTCTGAGAATCTTTCCTGGATCCACTTTCTTGCAATCTATTTTGAGAGCTGTCAGTGTCAGAAATCTTTTCTAATTGCACTGAACTGTTGCAAAAACTGTCAATAACTATATGGAATTTTTGTCCAGATATAATGGTTATGTCTTGTATCAATTTCCTTTCAGCTCCCAATAATTAGCCATGTTGAGTAGTGTGCGGAAACCTCAGCCACTTGTCACCGGTCTCAGCCCTAAGGAAGGACCGCCTGGCACACGAGTGACAATCCGTGGAGAAAACCTCGGAATTGATGCTAAAGACCTTATTGGTATGCTCTGCTGTTAGATGCACTCGTGTGTTTTTATTGAAATATTTTACCAATGAGCGTAGTGTTTCTCTATTGGGTTTAACACACAATTAACATTGCTAAATACATTTTGATACATCAGTTATATATTAATCAATAGGCTTTTGTGTATCCATCGTTGGTCATTGTGTTTATTGCGTTTGTGATGACCTTTACTTTTTCAGGACTGAGAATATGTGGTGTTGACTGTCTGTTGTCGGGTGAATGGAAGTCTCCAAACAAAATTGTTGCTCGCACTGGGCAAGCGAAGGGAATTGGAGACATTGTGGTTGTAACAAGATCTGGAGGAGTTGGCTCATGCACTGTGCAGTTTAAGGGATTTGTTGTGCATACAGGTAAATTGTGATACATTCTCATTCAATTCATCAATTCAATTGTTTATTATTTATTGTGACTCGCATACTTTCGGTATTGCTGAACTAAGGAAATTAACTTGCAATATCATGACATACAATCATGAGATACTGTCAGGGTATTCAGTAAATAAATGATCTGAATAGTAAGGTGGGTTGTATTGTTACACTGCTCTTAAATTCTGAATGTGAATTTGATGCTTTATGTAGGTATATTGCAAGAATCGGCTGTTTGGGTTGACGAGTCACAAACCTGGTCAAATGTGATAAACAGAAATCGAAACACAGCAACGCTGGCTGTAGAGCATGATGATCCACTGGGTATCTCTGATGAATCAAATGAGTGAGTTCTGAGTATCTTTATTATTTTGGGTGTGTCCGAAATTCCTTGTATACCCAACATATAGGCTGATATAGATAACACGAGAGGCAGAAAGAGAACTGCTAAAGAGAAAAAAAACTTCTGATGTTAAGTTGCATCTGTGTTTCTAATTGCAGTACCAAGTTCCCAAATGATTTGTCGGAAATATTCCCTGATGGTAAGGTTTCCTTTCTTGGATATTTTCAGAGCATGAGCTCATTATTTTTTTTAGTTGTGAGAATAGATATTCTTCTCTGTAGGAAGGCTACTAAGATTTCTTAATTTTTGATTTTACAGGTTCTGGAAACACCTCAGATGAAAACTTTGTTCCTGCTTGGTTCTTGCTTGAAAATCATCACGGAACAAGGTATTAGAAGAAAAATTTAGGCCTATGCTATATAGTGTATTTCCGTTCAATTGTTTTAATTTCTTGGATGTTTACATGAATCGGCATGTACATTTTGTATTAATTAATCAAGTTTAAACCTTTCATAAATAATGTATTTTGATTGCAGTTTTGATGATCTCAAGGCAGGCCTGGCTTACTTAAAACGGAGATCAAGCCTAAGAAATGAAGGTCCTCTAGCATTTGTTAAAGCAAACTTGACCACTTTCATGGACTGTCAGAACACTCTTGCTGGTGAGGAATTTATTTTTTGAATATGAAGAATACAGTATTTTCTGCATTGATTCGTATGCATGCAGAATCTTGTAATTTGAATTAATGCTCATTTTGATTTATCTTATATTTCAGAGATGCATCACGCTTTGGTAGAGGACCAAGCTGGAGCTCCTAATGGCTATATCACACATGCACTAGAACAAATCCTCATGCGTGAGTTCTTTTTGTGACGTTTTTTATCACTGCATTGGCTACTATTTATGACATACTAAACAAAATTGAATTTTGCTATAAGTGTTTCATACGTATTAGGTTGAGTAATGAGCAATTGAGCGTTGGATGTTACGATATATTTAGCTCGATTTGGACTACGTGCTAGTGTCAGCCATTGTGCTATCATTTTGAAATGGTATCTTTTTTATTTTAAATTGATGACTTGCATCAAACCTAAGCAAGATGATGACTAACATATTGAATGATGCTGCTTGATACCTTGGAAATACAGTATCTTTCAGCTTTGTGACAAAATTATTGATGTAAAACTATCTGCGAATTTCTTATCTCTTACAGAGGCCAATCGATCAGCAGATGTACTATTTCAAGACGTTTTGAAAAGGAAAGACACAGCAGATGCCACTCGGAATGCTCTTAACGTCTTACACAGATTCAAGTTTCTGTTCAACCTTCCTTGTAATATAGACAGAAACATTAAAAAGGTCAGTGCTTGTTAGACTCCCAATTTATTATAGCTTGAATTTTAGTTACGCTGTTGTTTTGAGATGATGTTTCATGTTATATTGTGCAATACTATTAGCTTGGTGATATTTATGCATGGGCTGTCTGCAAACTTTAGGTTGTAATTTTTCTGAATAATTAATCTAAAGCAATGATTCCACTTATTCTGTATGTTGAACATTGACACCCAAAACATTTTTAAATAATTGGATTTGTAATTAAAAAAGTCACTTTGAATGGAAAGGGAAGTGGCCATTTTCACAACTGGCATATTTTGAAAATCTTAAACACTTTTTGTTTCTCTTACAGGGTGACTATGATATGGTGATCACAGATTACACCAGAGCTAAGTCTTTGTTCGGAGACACTGAGGTCCCAATTTTCATAAAAGGTTAGTAGTAAATTGTGTTCATCTTATTATCTCCTTATCAGTCAGTGTTTTAATGATATCCCTCTTAGAAGGAAGTTGATTACCTGAGAAGTTCAACTGGTGCGTGACTTTAATACATGGCAATTAGATTACCGTGGGGTAAATATGTAAAATGATAGGGACACCAAACCTAATCATCTCGTCATTACCGCTGTGTCTGTCAACAAATAGCATAATTTCAGACCACTCATATTGAGACAGTCTGTTGCAGTGTAATATGATACAACAGGAGGAATTGAGCACTCATGCTTTCATGTTATTTTTAAACTTTCTTTACCTTCATTTGCAGTTTACAGAGAAGTGGAGAACAGAGTTGAAGCTTTCAGAGAAATGCTTTACAGAAAATTGTTGCATCTACCATTGTCTTTAGATGAACAGAAAAAACTTATTAGGTATGTTAACAGATTTCTTGATTATTTTCTGATCCTGAGACATATTTTATTGTTACTTCATGTAGTGTGTTCGAGTCAGTCAGGTTTCATCACTCTTCTAGATATTGATTCGAGTCAAGGTGAAACAGAGTACAGTACAAGTACTACAAGATAATTTATAAAAGGAAGTCAACTTCCAGGGATCAAAATAAGTCGAGAACGATCATTCTGGTTACATGAATGTTACCATAATTATTTTCACCGCCGTTCACGACAAAATGCATCAAATTATCTGGCCACAACTGTTGCGACTAGGGTAGGTTACCACATCAATATTTCTGGTAACCAGAAAGCGAGTTACCATTGTTGAACCTTATTTCGATCCCTTAACTTCTGTGGATGATCAAACAAAGCAAGTTGTAACTTCGAGCATCCCTAGCTATCTTGGACTGTTATAAAAAATCAACTAGTATCTCTTTGTTCAATTTAACAGATATTTAGTGCACTTAGAAAACCCTGGTGACCCTGCCTGGGAATGTCTGGAGAACATGCAGATCTGGTTAAGAAATCTTTTGCAAAATTGCAAAGATCAACACATCGCAAAAGGTATGTACAAGAAAATAAGCCTTTGATTCATTTGTGATGTGTGCTGTAGACACCTCTGCTTTTGTGGTGTAAACTGACTTTGTTATGTCACTATGTTCTCTGTTAATGTTTGTGTGTTGTGTACCCCTGCATTTACTTTACATAAGTCTGTGGGCTATGAGCTCATAGAGATTGGTCCTTTCTCCTAGTGATTCAAATAAGGGTTCATCATTGTTTGTCTGCATGATATCATCACCACATTGCATTGTATATCCTATGTGTATAGGCGCCGACTAATATAACCATAATTCCAACCAATTACTGTTCACGCTGTCTTGTTTTGATTAACTCAGACACCTGGCAACCCTTATTTCAAACACTGCCGAATCAATGTGCTTTTGTTTGTGCCTTAATTTTCCATCATCCATGCTTTTTGGTACATATTCTTTCAGGAGATTATGTAGATGGCTATTATTCTGATAGTGATAGTAGTGGCATTTCTACTGATGATGCTTATTCCAGTTGTGAGGGTAGGAGTTCATGTTCGGCCATTTTGTTTTGGGTTACTAACATTAGTTTATTGTTTAATGTTCATTGTTTTCTATCCGTATTTGTGTTCCTAATCATACAGGGCCAAATGTGCCACATGCGTTTTCCATGAGAAGGATAAACGCATGGAAAACGCATGGTTTTTAGCTAATCATAATGAGGCAAAAACCATGCGTTTATCCAAACGCATGGAAAACGCACGTGGCACAATTGGCCATGTGGTAACATCACATTAATGACTTGCGATGTTTTACTGTTAATTCAATATTATAATTAAATATAGTTTATGCACATTTGTTATAAAAAGCACTTTGACAAATTTGTAAACACGCTGTTTGTGTTGTCGGCGACTTTCAGAAGTACAATATATGTATATGATAAACCTGGAATTAAATATTTCTTTTACTTTCAAGTCAATAGTAATTCATGGAGTTACTTTGAAATTATTTATAATGAAATACAGTTGGTGTTACTGAGGTTTTCACTTTTTTCAAGTGAAGTCAAGAATACTATTAATGCTGTATGGAAGTTTTTTAATTTTTGATTTTTTTTTTCACCATGAGCAGAGATAGAACAAGAAGGTGACAAGAGAGATGAGTTCATGAGTCCGAAACGACTTACAACTTCAAAGTCCTCACGAGAACCAAGTTTCCGATCAGGTGAGGATGAGCTTCTTTTATTAGGGTTCCCTTAGATCTGGTTAACAGGAAAACCCCGTGATTTACGATAGGAACATGAAAAATCCATGAAAAATCTGTGATTTTTGTTCTTGGAAACCTGTTGAAACCATGTTTAAAAAATTTAAAACGGTTACTCTACTTCTATTTGTTTAACTGTGAAACATTGAAGTACTCTATAACTAATATATTCAGTCTAATCCAAGCCACTGCAAATGAAGGATCCCATCGTGGGATATGAAATTAATTCATTTACGAACCTAGCTTTTGTCTGGGTTTGATCTTATCTTTCTTGTCCATTGCTTTCAACAGGAAGCAAGGCTCCTCAGAAAGTAGTCTTTGTGGATGACATCACCAAAATACTGACAGACCACTTTCCTGATTTTTGGCGACTTGGACAGGCGTACTTCAGTGGAAAGTTGGTAAAAGATGCGAAGGACAAATCAGTGAAGATCGATGGCTCGAAACATGCCAAATTTAGGGTAGGTTCATCCATTGTGTACATTATTTCCCAACCATTGTGTAAAAATAGGAGGCACTCCGAGATGATACTATTACGTCTTATCTTTCAGATATCATAGATATTTTACATTTATATTTTTACAAGGTTTAAAGGATATACCTAAGGTTTTTTTCAGTTAGGTTTTGACTGATAATTCGGTATATGTATGTACTTTGCGAGTGGCAATGTACAGCCTTCAATAAGCAGCTATGATGTTGTAAGTGGTAATGACTCTCTCATTGCCACATTGAGCTTTGCCCAGTAGTGCATTTATACTAACTTATTTTGCATTGAGTGCTAGGTAGATTGTTTGTGAATAATGAACATCATCTGCTGTACATTTCTTTTGTCAGTTCCATGTTTTATGGTGAACATGGTGAAATCTTTTTGCTGCAATATGTGTCCTTTGTTCTTTCAGAATATGGTCGGAGAGGTGATAACTCTCTACTCATACCTCGTTAGAGGAGCATTCCTTTCTGATTCCTTAAATCATTTGCCGTCTTCCAAGAGAGAGACGTACGGTCGTTGGCGTGACAGCAACGAGTCACCTAGTGCTTGGTTGCCGATGTGTGTGCGTTGTGTGAGGTAATGGGAAAATCTTACATGTAGAGTTTTGAAGTTGCTGGATGTCCTGACAAAGTGACTATTAGGGCTGTACACCGGTTCTCGATATACCGTTTGCACCGGTACAAGGATAACGATACGGGTATAGATAACCGTTATGTAATAATAGCGATACATCAAATGATATGCAGAGCGGCGTTTTTCAGCTAATAAAACACCTGCTACCCAGATTTTCCAGTGATTTTGAAGAAACATATCAGCCTACTTTCTTTTGCAAAGATTTATTAAACAACATTGGAATTATTCCATAAAGATTTGTTTATGATATTTCATTGTTAATTGTCTTTTACTGTAGGTTTTCTTTAATTATCCTATTGATACAGCTTAGCGGTACGTATCATGATACGTATCGTATCGGTTTTACTGTATCCTGATACATATCGTATCGTTATAAAGATAAAGGTGTACAGCCCTAGTGACTATTCATAAAGCTTAATTGAAATTAATACATAATCTTAGTACATTGACTTGTGTTGAGTCAATTTACAGTGAAGTACATGGTGCAAAAAATCTAACATTTAATTTGCATGAGAAGTGAGCATGAGGACAAACAGTGTGTTTCACTGACCTTGCAAAACACTGACCTTGCAAAATGAAGTACAAAATTAATAAGTATGTGTGCTGCAACAGTTCCCTATGCCTCTTTAAATTGGTAACACATATGTAAAATGCCAAATTGACTTCCTTATTAGTTATCTATATTTTCTTTGTGACTTCAATGTTAAGTAAACTTTGTTGATATTTCTACATAAATTTAATAAAGTTAATGTAAACATTCCATTTTCAGGTCTTGCTTGGTGTCTCTCAATGTTCTTGAGTTGTATAGCGATTCACAGGAAATCTTGTCTGATTTAGCCTTCGATATGCGAGCAAACTGTGTGGTCACTTTACTTAATAAGGCTATAACAGGTAAAATTGTATGTCAAGGGATTTTGAATTTCATCAAAAAGTAGTTTGTTGTAAACAATCTGACTACTTATTCCGTATTTTTTGTTAACTTCCATTTTTTTTTGTAATATTTTAGATATACAAGCTCTTCATGGAAGAGAGATTTGGACTGTTAATATGGATGATGTTAGGGGTGGAACAACACTGTTGGTAAATATTTTTAGAATATCCTCGACATGTTACAGGTGTATGTTGATTATAATATAAGTAAGGAATACATAGATTTTTTTTTTCCAGCCTGCTCTGTTCGAAAACATTGTCAGCGAATCTGTGCAAATGCTTCATGAAGTTCTGCAGCCTAGACCTGGAGAAGTAGAGGTATGAGACTTTATAGTTATATTGTTTTTTGGCATCTAAAGTGAATGCATACGTTTTGTGGGTATGAATACTAATTATTTATGGTGTTCCAGTCTCTTTTTGCCGTTACACCATCCAGGAATGTGGTGAGCTATAGTTTAAAAATAATTGGTTTGAAGTTTCATGTGAACAAAATTATTTTGGATTTAAAAATCTTTTTGAGATTGAAACTTTGTGAAATTTCTTCTGTCCTCATGTGTGGTTGTAGATGATGTGTTCTTTTATAATTTTTTTTTATGATTCCTATTGAGACTTTGTTGTTTCTGATGTTTTTTGCACACTGTGTCTTATTCTTAAACAGTTTGTGTATGTAGTCATATTTACATTGCCTTTAATTACTTTTTAATGGTAATGCTGTCAATATGAGTGTAGACCTATATCACTACTTTAATACATAAACAGCACTTTAAATGGTGTTGTAAACTGCACTGATTGTCTTATGGATAGTGTTATGATATTACAATAGATTTTTGAGGTTAGGCATTTCAATGAATATAAGTTTAAGTTTGTATATTGAACAGCACTGGGCTGAATTCAACATGGCTGTGTTATTTGGCTAGTTTCTTGATGGTTATCTTCATTTTTTGTGCATTTCTTCCTGTGGTCAGACAAGAATATCATTCCATTCATTTAAATACTATTGTTGTCAGATAATCATAATTTGCTTATTGATCTCAGGCTGTTTCATTTATAAAAGGCTGATCCTGTTTAATATAATAGTATATTATTATTTGATGCACACTGATAAAAGGAATTGTGTCTATGCTTTCAACAATTTTAACTATCATAAGTGTGTGCATATAATCTATGCAGATTTTAGTTATGTGTATGTAAATCTTAGTTATTTCATTGCAAAATTTTCCTCAATTGCAGATATTCAGTCAACGACCCATTCAGAAACAAGCTGTGGATCTTTGCGTTAAACTGTTTCATGCTTTTGCGAATGCCCTGGATACATTAGCCCAGATCGGCAATGTCGAGCGTGCTACGAAGAGGTAAGACTGTTTGTATTTTGCTTTACCTCTTACTTTATAGTTCTAATTTGTCTTAAAGTTTGATATTCATATATGACGTAATGTTTCTCATTTTTCTAGCCAATCACCTGGAAGATCAATGTAAGGTTTTATCAGTAATTTTTGCATGCCCTTGCTTGTACTAACATTTTCTCCATTGCCTGGATTCCTGTAGATTCTGCACAATTTGTGTTACACTATCTCTTTGCATGTGTATCTTTTACAAACAATATTTAGTTTTTTTATTTTATTTTTGTTTTTGTGTTGTTTATATTCTGCTTATAACAGAACTAACATCTAACCTCTATACGGAATGTGGAATCATTGAACTGAAACTCTACTCTATTGTTGTTGTTTTTGGGAAATTGTTGCTGTGCTCAATATTATATCTGTACATCTAATATTTTAGTCAGTAAAATTGATGGGTTATGATTTATTTCACATAACTAACAGATTATGCCCTAACTCTGCATGAGAAGGAATGAAATGATATCATTGCTCACAGTATTTAGACTTATTGCATGTCAAATTGTCAACCTTAATCAATTTTCTCATTGGAATACTTAAATAAAGTACAGCTGTGGATGAATACCCCACAATTAAGACCTCCCAATATTAAGATCACTACCCCCCCCCCCCCTGTTTTTTCAAAGTGAACAGCCCTCAGTGGGTTAATAATAATATTACGTTAATTTAAAGTCAACGATTATTTTTTCATGGCTTTGTAAATACTGAATGGCTGGCATAGGGAGTCACTGTTTACATTAAGAGAGATGGTCACATGTTGTACGTTTTGTGCACTTATCATAATGATAACCATGACAACACAAATTGGAAGACTTTTCACGGCTTATATGTTGATTTCCGTTATTTTCCAGTCCTCGCTCGGCAGTCAAACCAGACTTGTTTTACAAAGGTGAAGATCATGGAATGCCATCACTGGTACGTGACCATGATTTTGACAGTTATGATATTCAGGATAAACATTATGTTCTATAATAATTGCCGTGTTAAAAATGGAAGATTGGTCTTGCACAGTGGTGGAAAAAAGTTTCTGCAAACCCATTGAATAAGCAAGATTTTGGTGAATATTGAAATGCAATTTAGTTCTTGTTAACTTGCTTATGGAATATTTTTCCATGATTTTGATGAGATCAACGGAAACTTAGCCAATTAAACAGCTCTTGATTGGCTTCAACACAGTGATAATTTTGGAGGATAAAATGACAATGATACATTTTTTTATTGGCTCCTTAAATATCATATAACAGTAATTAACATATTATACAAATTAATAATTTTTTCTTAGAGTGGAGCAAGGAGACTCCCTTTAAGGCAATAAGTTTGCCGCTGTCAAGGGAGCCACCTTGTGAAAAAAAAAGAAAAAAAAGATTATACATATATTTACGACTACTAATTCATTAGTTCATATTTTAAAGCATTGAAATATTAATAAATTATCGATAGGATTGTTATACAGCTGGTATATAAATAAAATAAAAAATTAAAATAAAATAAATAAATAGATACAATTTTAAATGATAAAAAGAAACATATAGTGGAGGATCAAAAATGCATCTGGTGAGGGAAAACTTACGTCCACCACTGTATTCGACCTTGAGCTGACCATCAAAAATAGATTTAAATGTCCGTTTATTTAGATCGCAGGCATTCGCTAACGTGATAGCACGGCGTCAGCTCTTAGCGGTAAACACTTTACTAATATACTTATTAAACAGTAATGTTTACCGCTAAGAGCTGACCCCGTGCTGTCACATTGGCAAACGCCTGTGTTTAGATCTATTAGTCTCATTTGAATCCTGGCCATGGGCCGAAATAATGTTGACCCTGGCTTGAAAAAAACAAAAAAAAGTATTTATCATACATATATTATATTCTGTTACAGGACAAAAGATTAGTGATCATGCTTAGTAATAGCCAATACACTTTGGAACACATCATTCCACGTTTAGTCACAACATTGGAAAAGCAGAGATATCCCGAAACTACCAAAGTTCAGCAGGTAAGATCATTTATCTCCATGACAGCAGTATTATTACACTGAAATTTCATTATGCTATAGGAAGATAATATTTAAGTTAAAAATTATTCAGTTGTGATGTGGAACAATAGTAATTTTGTAACACACCGCACCTGGAAAAAATTGAAATTATTATTTCT
The DNA here is from genome assembly GCA_932294295.1 of Alitta virens. NCBI lineage: Eukaryota > Metazoa > Annelida > Polychaeta > Phyllodocida > Nereididae > Alitta > Alitta virens. Next base: position 19,227,808 of record OW028582.1, read on the forward strand.
TAACAGACCCCTTGAACCATAATTACCATGGAGCCCTCAGTAATGAATCTGGTAACTTTATGTATATATCTTTCTAAAATAAAACTACATGTAATTTTTTTTTTTTTATAAGTGTATGTCAGTCAGTGAAGTGTATCACACAATGTCAAACTAATGCATTCTGAGTTCATAAACCAGCTGCATTTTCATATTTTCCGTGTTTGTTGTTTTCTTAAGCAAGGATATTTTTCCCTGATTTCTAGCTAAGACTTAGTATTTTTGCATTGTTTCAGCTTGCAATGAAAGCCTTCATGGAACTGGACGAGAGTTTGTTTGAAAAGTACATCGAGGAGAAGGCCAATCCGATCGTGGGATTCCTGGAACAAAATATGTATGCTGGAAACTTTGAATGGAATGACTGTCTGCAGAGCACAGGTAAGTCAAATACACAAGTTAAATGGTCAAATTTATGGTAGAAATACAGTATAAGTTCAAGAAAAAAGTAACAAATTGTTTGGTGCATTACATAGTATTGGGAAAACAATGCCATTTCCTGCTGTAGTGCCCTGCTGGCAACACCTCCACGCTCCCATTGAAAGGTTGATCTAACCTGCAATTTCTGGTTTCTTTGATGTTTGTGTCTTCATACTGTGGTATTCCACCCTTGGTTATATAAATTATTGTTTTCATAGAAAATGATTGGGCAACTGCTCCCTTCTTGTTTGAAATTCACCAGATGGCACTCTAATCACCTGGGTGGGCTATCAGCAACCCTGGTGGAGTTTTTGTCAATGACTCCTTGGTCAAAGGAAATCTAATGCACAGATGGAAATTACATTCATAAAATCCAATCATTTTTACTGACAATAAATGTGCACAATTAATGTACTCGTGTGGCTCATTATCCATCATTTTTGCTGATGTTCATGTTCTATAGAATGTCTTAATTCTCAAAAAGAGTGCATGTAACTGTAGTTCATTGTCCATTGTTTTCCAGGTGTGCGACAGTACATCAAGCTGGCCTTGTTGTCAATGATAGAAATACACGCAGAGGTAGGTACTTTAGATAACCTTTTATTTGGCATGAAACTGGTATAAGGAAATGTTCAATCAAAGCACTTGTGTGGTGTTTCTTTTGTGATCACCCATGCACCGTTATATTATGATCCACAATATTAACTGATCGAGAAATGCCACGCACTCGCTGAATCAATGATTTATAGCGCGATGCTGGAGACGTTTCTCTAGGCCCCGCCCACTTTCTGGCTGCAAACCAATCCCAGTGAAGCATGGCTCATGTGTAACAGTTACTTGTTGTACATGAGAATTTGTACCACGGAGTACATAATGCAAATTTTCACTGGTGAGTGGTACAATGTAAATTGTCTGCAGTGTTGTGGTGGTCTGTACTTAATATATGTATCAAATTGCTGGCAAAAAAGAGGTTATTTAATCCTAGAAAACTAATACAGAAATATTGCACAATATGGGACCACCAGGCACCTTTTCTTGAAACTAGGTTATAAAAGCAAATCTCACGAGTATATAGGAAAGGTAAAAGAACTCACACTTACTGTGTCTGCTACATATATTGTAAGTCTTGTTTCTCCACAGGTTTATTCCATCAGTTCTCAACTGGTGCCGAGGGTCATGGGGGATGTGGTGGAATCAGTCGTTGAAGAATTGTCCAGATTGATCCTGTGCGTCACTGGATTCAACCATAATGGAGCGTTGCAGGTATGGGAAAACCGGTGGCAAAAATGAGATATATTCAATTCTAACACTGTTGAACAGCTGAGCGGTCTAGCAGTTAAGACCCAGGCTAGCTCTGCTGAGGGTCCAGGGTTTGATTCCTTACACTTTGATCTCATGATCAGCTCCAAGTCCTTCACATGAGATGTTTAAATTGCTGTGTAATACTGGAGGTCTATGCTGAGGCAAGTAAATGTGTACATTATGTGATCATCATGTCTATCTTTGGCAGCTGGTCATATAAGCTGAATAGGTTTCAGAGCAGTGGCATACATTGGCATATTCTCATCATGATTTTACAGTCCTTGCATTTCTATTATGTTTTTATGCCATTATTTGTTGTTTCCACAGTCAGTTTTGTTTATTTGTTATTCTTGATTTTATTTGAAGAATTTTATTTTCAGGCAAGACTTGAACTTTATGCTGTTGGATTAGCAATTGATGCCTATGCCACAGACAAGACTAAGTAAGTATATACTAAAATACAGAGTTCCCTATAATAATATGTGGATCTTTTTGTATGAAAAGTTTAGTACTTCAGAACTTGAGCTATTTCGCTAACCTCTAGTCTAATTCAAATTTTTTCTTTTGTTGGAAACTATTTCAAAATTTCTTTTTCTTCAGAGCGTGTTTGAAAGAGGCTTTGGAGTGTCTGCCAGATCTTAAATCGACCGATGACAAAAGGTGAGTTTGAAAATGAAACTGTCTTTGGGATTCAGGATACACTGATTTTCTGGTATTGAACTTCTTTTGTATAAAAATTGACAAATTGGCTCCTTGTCTCAATTGCAGGCTGTTGGAAGATTTACTGAACAAATTCCAAGGGAACATGCGATTCCAGTTGATGTGTTTTCAACCGGAGAGCAACATGCGAGCCAGTGTGATCCTCGGAACTTGAATGACGAATGTGATATTTTACTAATTTATCAACAGTATGGCAGGTGCCAGTGTATTTCTGTGCTTTGTATTTATACCGTTCTCTTATGTTTAATGTGCAATACACAAGTAATTGTTAAGGCAATGTAATAATGGCATGTCTACAGTCATGTGAAAATAAAAGCTCTTAGCTTTTAAGTCTGCTTTTCTTTTCGTTTTTTACACACCATTTCATAGACTTGGAAATCATACTCCAGAGGACGTCATGTGAATCCAGGACTCCCATTGGCTATGGCAGTCACTCAGCCAATGGGAGATCTGGAATTCAGATGATGCCATCTGGAGTTTCGTTTCAAAGTCTATGAAAACGGCTGCACTACTAGTAATTAATCAGTTACTGTAATGATTTGAAATGATCATGTTGATTGAGATTTGTGAATTTCATCCAATTTATGCCTGCGATGTCTCAGATTTGATGCCAGGCCCCAATGTTGTGGGTTAATAATCTTTAAGTTTCTAGCACCTGGTCACCCAATTTCATATTCAGTTGTGTGATAATTTTATGTTTAGTGGCGTCTTGCAAATATAAAAAATGACAAGTCCTGTTTATTGCTACTTATTATAAGCTATCAGATTGGTGGAGCATTATCAGTTCAGTTCAGCATATGCTTTAACCCTCAATTGTCTTTAACACTATTATCTCAAAGAGTACAACCATCTATGATTATATATGTAGTGTTTTAATGCAGAAACAAGTAGGTTAATTCTTCTGTGGGAATAATAGTTTCTTGGTGTAGACTGATTGGATCAGATGTCTCATTACAAAAGTTATTTCGCTACAAATTTAATCTTGTGAATGTGGTGCAATCTAGACCATGTTTATCTGAGCTTAACTTAACAGCCATAAAGCACTAAAAAGGCCATATTGGTTGTCGGGAAACTGCAACACCTTCATGGATTAACATTTTTGATTAACCAATGTTGAAATGAGTGGGGGAAAAAAGCTTGCAGATCTTTATTGGCTAATTTCAAAGCCAATCCAACTAAAAGACATTAAGTCATTGTTTGAATTTGTTAGATTGATAGTTTTGGCTAACTTGTTAACATGTTGGGAGTCTCCATTCAGCAGCAGATCTGTTCTGTGTAATTTATGTGCAGGCTGGGAAAAAGCAATTTGGGAAATGGCATATTTAATACTAATTAGAATCGGTGCCTCGGGTAATATAAACACTCGGGGAGGAGATTTTGTGATTTCTTGAGGCTAAAGTCAGATGGAGTGTGTTTTCAGCCTTCAGGATAGGAGAGGTCTTCCTGTCTGTCATTGTGACATCGAATCAATAAGTCTCTGCGATATTGCTTTAGCCGATGAGGTTGTGTCTGCATTCGAAGGGGAAATGGGAGTGCCTCATCGCAGAAGTGGACATTTTTATGGCATTCCAAATTAGTCGGGTGACCCTCGGAGTGTTTGCTTAATCTTACGCTTGACAGGAAATGCACGGATCAGTCTGGTGGGTGCATGGGACTACCATATGACTAAAGTCTGCCATATTCTGCTTTATATCATACATATTGATGAAACCTGTTTTAATTTAGTAATTTACAAGAGCACAAATATATGATATAATAAACTAGTAGTAAGTATACTTAGACCACACTTAATGAAAAATGCTGATCTTAACTCATGATCATAATGCTGAAGAAGGGTGGTCTTGATTTTTTTGAGGTGGTCTTGTTGGATTCAGTCTTTGGTAGACTGAGTTAGCAAAGTACCCGAGATAACACACCACACTAGCCCAGTGTCGGCTCGATATTGAATCTATCGGCCCACTGGTCAATTTGGTATGAGGATCCATTTAGGGACAGTGACACTCTGCAACTAAGACCACCCAATTAAAACTACCCCAGTTCTAAAACCATTCCAGGGTCAAATAGGTACAAATTAGAAACACTATGATGCTCAACGAAATTTGATTTAATCGGCTTGTAAGAAATTGCTTGGGACTACGAGTCTTCATTATAAGCAGGTTTCGTCATAATATGACATGTTTAAAACTGGACTTTCATTATACGTGTGTTCGCTATGAATGGTCTGAGTGTACTAACCTTGATTAAGACTCTTCTGGCAAGTGATACAGCGTAATTCCTCATCTACAGTTATTGCACTTGGAAGGCCATGTTTTATTGGGGAGAACAGCTTAATAGATTCTCGGCCCCCAATAAACTAAAAGGATGGGGTGTCTGAGCTAAGAAGCTATTTCCTGAACTGCTTTAGCTTGCTGAATGCCTCAAGGCCAAATATGGAATAGGATCACAGCTTCTTATGATTTACTACCATGGGAAACATTAGACCCCAGGTGGAGCCACTGTATATGAATTATGACGTCATTATGATGCAATTATGACGTCATTAGAGACCCATCCATTAATTAGGCATACAGAGCTGTCACATGAAAGTGACAGTTGACAGGCATTGCTGCCCATTGCACACTAGATCCTGTGTAGGTTGTAGGACTTTGTGATAAGAGAAATCCTGTGTTTTGTTCCTTCGTGATTTAGACAATAGAGTACAATTATTGATTTGTGTTGCATTGTATTGAATTATTATTATATTTTCTCAATGCTACTCCTACTGGTCTGACTTTTAGCACTTGTAATTATTCATCTTCCATTTATCCCATATTGATCTATTTAACTCAGATACCTGACAGGTTAACTTGTCATTTAAATTTAATATTGCTCCACTCTGTAATGATGAGCTTATAGGTGTGTAATAATCAATGTTTTACCTTGTGTATGGGGTATGCTCCTTAGACACCGATATTCAGGCACCTCGAATTTAACATATCAATTTTATAATTAATTGCTCATATATTGTGAGCAACGTTCAGCTGAGTTCCCTGGCCTGAAATTTAATCCAGCACCTTCTGGAACACCAAGCTTATTTCAATCTGTAAAATGCCCAACTTCATATATTTGATCATATGAAGATTGCAAGATTTAAAATGCAAGATCTTATTTGGTGGCAAGGTCTGCCAACAATATACAAATGAATAGATATGAATTGTGGACTGCACATTCGAATTTTACAATGTAGCATGATGGGTTGCATATACACATGATACACATAATTATATGGATTGAAGGGCATATGTCTGACTGACTAGTGTGTTTGCAATGTATGGGTCCCTGGGGAAGCTTTGACAGACATGATGAAAATGTATGAAATATGAACAACATGATGCAAATGATTAAATTCCTGGCTTATTTTCTTTCAGAGCTTTAAAAGCCGATCTATCTATCTATCTATCTATCTATCTACCTATCTAGCTATTTATCTATGTATCTATGTATCTATGTATCTATGTATCTATGTTTAGTTGCGGTCAACACCAAAAAGTATAATGAGTTCGTATTCATGTCTCTTGTCGCCATTGTAAATTAACTGGTCATACAAATATGTTTGTCCGAAATTGGTACGCACTGCAGGCTATCTATCTATCTATCTATCTATCTATCTACATGTGTATCAGTCAGTCAGTCAGTCAGTCAGTCAGTCAGGCAGGCTTCTTATATGTATTACCAATGATCCCAATTTAGATAGCTTCAAATTCAATTCAAATGGTTGTAAAATTAATAATGTTGTATAAAACTGAAAGAAGTTATTACTTAATGTAATGTGATATATTTACATTATAATTTTTAGCCTTTGGTGTGGTATGAACAACAACTTTTGACTTGCTACAGGAGTCAGAAACTTACAACTACTGTGAAGCAGCAGCTTAACAAGACGCATTGCTTTTTGGAATGACTTTGAGACTTGGTGGTGTCTCAGGAACACCCAGCAAAAACCTATCTGGCACAGAATCAGTTGTATTGCTCACCCAGGAGCCATTCTTGTCTTGCCCTAATCAGACAATGCTGTCCCTCGCTCCTCGCTTTCTCCTAGATTTTCTTTATGTCTCTTGTAATGAGTTGTTTCGTGCTTCGAGGTGTTGCCAGCAAACTGGATATTATGCTCAGTGAGATTTAAGTTCTGTCTTAATCAGCCTAGACTTGGAAGAAAAACATTCTCGTGTTCATATTATAGTGACCTAATTGGTATGGATGGTAGAAGAATTTTTGTAGAGTCCTATTATATACTGCAGTCATGATTTCATGTTTGAGCAACGCTAAAAGATGCAAAGAGAGTGGCTTGAATTAACAGTCTATCCATTGGGGTTAAGTTGAATAACTTTAACCCAACTTGCTGGTCAAAAATGGCTAATGGGCTGTCATTCTAGACTGCCTAACTTGTTACTTATATTATTATTTGTCAAACGGATTGGATTTCTTTTCCTGTAGTTTGACTATATATATAGTCAACTTTCTTTGAGTTTTCTCCTATCTCAGCACTTGCTTTATTCTCTGCTAAGTTCTGCAACTTCCACCCTTTCTTATACGGAATTCGCCAAGTTTTCTCATCTACCTCATCTGAGAGATGGCGTTTTGCTGTCCCTTCCCTGTGCCTGTTATTTAGTGCCTTGAGAGGGGACCCCTGGACACAGGATTGCTTCTTGCTCAACACACCGTGATTCATAAGTCAGCCTCTGATGCTGCTGGAATTGGCTGATGCAGCCAAGCTGAAAACAGTCAATCACTCTTCAAATTAAATGGCCTTCATAAAACTTACCTCAGCCGGAAGCCATTCATAATTGATCACACACCAGTTTTTGTAGCTTGTTCTTCGGGCCAAAGATCATGTTACATGGATAAGTGAGAATTTGTGTGAAGGGTTTGTTGCAAAGATAATGCACCATGCTGCTTCAAGTTGAACCAGACTGAACCATGTAAGGTAAAGTTGTTAATGTTGCACAAAATTCTCATTTAAATGCCCCTAACCTAACTAAATGTAACGAAATCATCTTATAATCAACCACTCACTGGTAAACACACACTGTAATCTATTTGAGGAGAAGGTCAGATTAAGGAGCTAACTTTTGAGACATTACATTTTGATAGCTCATTCTATCCAGTTGGTCAGCTTCTGCTTAGTCAGCTTTACCAAGTCTCAACTTCTCAGTCAAAGAGTCTTTGCACATGACATTGACTAAGGCTGACTAACTTGTCAGATGAAACTGACTATTTAGTTAGTTAAAATACCCATGGGGGTCAGTAATTCTAGACACCTTGAAAATTTCCAAGGTTTTCATGGCAGCAGTAACAATCATACCTTGTTAAGCCTGCTGTCTACAAGGTTCTTACTCGTTCTCTCTCCTACAGCAATGGTAAAAGGTTAATTGTTCACACCAAAGCTTCAAGTAATAGACCCCAATGTAATCTATCCATCTATTGTGTATTTTTGTGTGGACTCAAACCTAATCTGATCATTACGTCTGCCTCTGGCAACTAGTCATATAAGATGACTATGTTTCAGACCATGCAGTAAAAAGCGAAATGTTTGAGTTAAGAGTTTTGCAAAAATTCGACTTGGTCGAATTTCTTATTATTATAACAATGAATATTGATATAACTTTTTCCTGACTCACATCAATCAAGTGGTCTATCTTAATTCTGCTGGAGGCATAGGTTTACTGTAGATTGGATGAAGTTCAATAGTCACTATGGACAGAACAGTGACCACACAGTCCCCAATTGCATTCCATAAGACATTCCGTGTTAGTTTATCCATAAAAGCTAACAATCAATAGAGTTCCTGCTTGAGATTGTGAGTCACTTCAGACATTTCTCGCACGTCTTAATGACCTGGTCGATGGGGGAGCAAGTTTCGTCCATTACCCCGAAGGTCATGCTCCGACTTCTTACGACCGAAAGTAGCTAATGAATGCCCGGATGCAGTAGCAGTGCTGCGAGATTGCTTCTGAAAAACTTACCAAGTCAGGCAAGTAGGCCCTGAAAAGTAGTGCCCGAAAGTAGTCCCAGTAACTAGCTCTAAAAGGCGGAGAATTATGTAAAAAAAAAACCGGTAAAGTGTAAGACGGCCCATAATAAATGTATGCTTACACTCGCCATGATATTTCCTTAGGAGTTTAGTTGTACTGCAGGTGTTCTGCTATAATCCTATCTTGAATTATTAAGGCAGGCTGAGCTGAGCAAAGAAATTGGCAGCACTAAAACTCTCATAACTTTGGTTTTCAGCTGCTTCAACATATTATATTTTCATCCATTTGATACCAAAGCTTGTGTTAATATGATTGAACTTCATTTCGGAAAAGTCACTCAACTGTGTCAAAGTCAACATTGGATTTCCTTCCCAGTTAAGCCAAGATCTCTGAGAAAAGGCAGGCGATAACATGGTCATATCTTTCCCAAAGATTGCAAATATGATTTTTAGTAATTCGCTTTTATTTATAACTTAAAACATGGAGTTATATAAACTAATGCCTTCTATGAAAGAATATTTACAGAATGAGACGTGTAATTATGTAAGATGGGGAACACCTCCAAGGTACAATGTATAACCCAGAGATGCCACCCCTATACTGCATTTCTTTGTTTCATGTGACTGTTTTATAACTGATATTTAATATGATAATCAAAAAAAGTTGGTCATGGAATGAAATAGATCATTTGACAGACAACGGTAAAGCTACTGATTGGAAATACACTAATTTTAAAAGAAATATTAACTTTTAATTGAAACACTGCTGCCGTTGACAGATATACACAATGACATGCACACTAAATACTAAATATGTGTGTACAATGTATGTGTATCGTCAATTGTAGGATGGAGTACTGTAGCCATATGTTGAGTGTATATTTCATAGAGTCACAATGTGATGATTCGTGATAAGTCCCATCCAATGGCATCCATTGAAAAGCAGTGGGTATTACTCAGTGCATACAATAGGCTGTGTAAGGGCCCACATATAGTTGAACTATGGAGCTAGTGGGGCATGGGAAGAGACTGGGCTAATGCACACTCAATGTTGAGGGTGGGGAGCAAACAAAAGCCCCCCCTGGATTAGAACTGCCACCAGAGCAGGATGCGGATAATAGAGAGGCTGAATAGCCCGAGGGGCACTCCCCCCAACCCCCCCCCCCCCCACCCCTCCATATTCAAATGGCAGATTGTGATTACCACACTAGCGACACTCAGCGGTGGGAGCAGAAGGCCAACAATGATGTATCTGTCTGTCTGTCTGTCTGTCTGTCTGCCTAACTGTCTGTCTGCCTAGCTGTCTGTCTGCCTGTCTAGCTGTCTGTCTGCCTGCCTAGCTGTCTGTCTGCCTGCCTAGCTGTCTGTCTGCCTGCCTAGCTGTCTGTCTGCCTGCCTATCTGTCTGTCTGCCTGTCTGTCAGAGCAGTAATTGAGTACACAGACAGAAAGACATCAAATGAAGTAGCCAACCAAAGTCAGTACACTCCCAGTCAGATTCACCAAAATTGGCAAGTAATTTGACGATACCATTTATTAGTCACTAGTCACTCTTTTAATTTTATAATAGTGTTAGTCTTTCCCTGGCGATTTGATAGTCATTGCTGTTAGTACTCAACTTATAGTCAGATTGGAGTACAGTTAGAATAGATTTTTTTGTTTGTTTAGTGATGTTACAAACGTGTGAGAATGGTCCAATCCTTTCATCTCTCATTTTAAGCTACCTTTCCACACCTTTCTTCATGAGATAACCCTATTTAGCGCCATGAAACCATTGCATGCAGAGCCCTCTAGGGACAAGGACTAGTGGACCCCCCGTGAGTTCTTTGTCCTGTATTAGTTTGTGTTGTTACATTCGTCGCGCCCCCTAGCGTTTGTGTGCTGTGTTATGCTGATGAGTTTTGCTTCATTGTGCCAAGCCAGGTTCCCCACATGTCAAATTCCCATGAGAGCAAGATAATGTTAATGGTGTTCTATCTATCTATCTACGTATCTATCTATCTATCTATCTATCTATCCATCTATCTATCTATATATCTATCTATCTATCCATCTATCTATCTATATATCTATCCATCTATCTTTCTATCTTTCTAACTATCTAAGGGCTCAGATGCGGTCACTATAACAGAGTATACCAAGTTCACATTCTCGCTATTTGTCCTCATTGCAGATTGACATGTCACATGTCTATGTGTTTGTCCATTTCTATTAGGGAACTGCAGGCCCGCCTGATGGTAATGTGGCGTATTCGATTACAATTGTTTACAATGGAATCCAGTTAAGGTCAACTTTTTGTAGTGTACCAACTAGTCAATACCATTAAATATTGACTCTCATAGAAAGGGTGATCGTAATTATGAGGTACGTTACAATTACTCAACGTTGCGGTGTGGCAGTGGAAGAGCTTCTATAATGCTGGTTTGGACTGTACATTTATATTGAACATGCATTAATACCATAAGTTTGTGATATTATTTTGGACGATAAGGTCAATGACATACTAAAATGGGATGCATTTTAACTATCACCAAAATAACTCTAAAGTCGAGAAAGGCCTCAAAGCCAAGTCCATTATACAAAATAACACAACATTCCTGTTTATAATAAGGCCAGCTCACCATTAAGGCCATATAATGTTGGATCCAATTACTTCTTTAATTCAATAACTAACACAGCATAAGACAACTTCGCCATTAAGACATGTCAATTATGCACCTAGGGTGGCGATCATCTAAGTGGTCAAATTCAACATTTAAGGCTTGTAGAATCAACATCTAGACTTCCTGATCAATTTAAATGTCACACTGTGTTGGAAATCCCTTCTATCTTTCCAGTTTTTCCTTATCTTTTCTTTCCTTTCCTTCCCACATCCTTTCTTTCCAATACACCTGGCTAATCCAGGAGAAACCTATTCTCCGACCCCATTCAACTGAGCTTGTCCTGCTGCTTGGCTAAATCTCCAATTATTGACAACTTTCTTGGTGTGAATCTGGCTTAATTGCCAAAGCTTTCTAAGCTGCTGATGCTGCGTTGATGCGGGAATGGGATGCTACTCACGCCCTACTCAAGTTGTACGGTGGGGGAATTCAATGAAGTGCTCCAACTCGGATAGAATAACCGTGGAATTTGATAGTAGAGCTTCGTAATAGCAGTTGCGTCAGGAAATTAGCTTTTCAAAGATGGTGTAAGGCAATGTGAAAACACCATTAAGTGTTAGCTATGCAGTGTACGCAGTATAGCCTCATTACATTATGTAATTGCCTTGAAGTTAATAAATATCAAATAGAGAAATAGGCAGTAATATTTTCTTGCACCTATGTATATGTAATAATGGTGCAAAACCAAATTTGATTAATGTCAGGAAAGAAATTTATTGCTTCATTCATCATTTATGCGTACCAAATGGCACACTTTTCAAAGGTAAAAACAATAAAATGCCCTCTATCTTAACCTCAGATTTTCATCTCTCTGTTTCCTTTAATTAATTGATATCCTCATTATATTTCTGTTCTTAACATGCACTCTGCACCAAATGAACCCTTCCCACAGTTAAATTCCTTTAATTCATTATGACATTATTATGGATCACTGCAGCTGGGAGGTAGGATGCTGAAGCTAAACCCCTTCCAAATAACCTCCACCCCTCCCCTTTTAGACCCCCCTTTTACCACACCTCCCCCCCCCCTCCCTTTAGTAACCCCCAACCTTTCTTAGGCACCCAGACCTCCCACCTCGAAGCCCTTTCAGTGTTTCAGACAAGGCCCTTAATGACCTCCTCAGCTGAGGTCGCCACGACGTCCCAATCTCGTCGTAGTCTCGTGCAGGTCTCGTGCCAGTCTCGTGGAAGTCACGCGTAAGACGTGATTACCTCCATCTTGACGCTGCGCAGCAGAAATTCAGCGACATTTTGCACTGGTGCTAATCCACTTAGGGTAGCGATTTCTCGCTTGTTTCTACTGCATAATGTGATTTTGACACCCTCCCAGAACCCAGTTGTCATCACTGGCGCCAAAAAGCCTGAAATGACTGGATTAGCCTTTTGTTCAAGTTGCTTTGCTCATGTCCCCAGGGCACACCTTCATCCAATAGCATTAATCTCACCCAAGGTGTTGAAGCTGGCCGAAAATTTCAAGTCTTGTGCACATCACGAACAAATGCCTAATTCGATTATATGCGAATCTAGATGATTCCCAGGCAAGCATAAGTTACTTGGCATTCCCTAACTGATCCAAATATATTGTCCAGACCCTCTTGGGTTCTGTTGAGTGGATGGTAGTTTCTTAGTCATTGCACATAATAAGTGCCTTGTCTGTTATTTTTCTATAATACATATATGTACTGCACAATGAATACGAAAGGTTTTACGTGGTTATCCAATCATCTATCTATATTCAGATACAGGGTTTGTTATTTTTATTTAATGCTGCAATTTGTCTATATTTGGAGAACTGGCCAAGTGGTTGGCATGATGTCATGATGTCTATGTATACCTTGGTGGGTCTGGGTGCATGGGTTCAAATCCTAGTCCTTCCCAGGTAGCATACCAAATTGGGTCAGCGTCGTTTCTATATCGACCGCCGTCGTTACAACATTGTTTTGACATCGCCGACATTTTGCCGACATTGAAACGATTTGGAATGCTTTCAGGGTTAAATGTATGTTTATGAGCCATTTTTAACTCCTGTGTCATTGGAAAACTCACCGCTTCCTTCATTTTGGTACAGACAAATTGTGTGTTGTTGACTGGTAAATTCAATACACACCAATATCTACCATTATCCAGAATCTATCCAAATTTATTCTATTGATATAATCTCTGCCGGTTATGTAGCTTTTACTTTTGTCTGAAACTATGCTCCTATCAGCTCTTATTATATCTCGGTTATGCAGAATATGTTGGTACTATGACATTTCTCTCTGAATCTGGCAATTAATCTAACTTCGCCTCACATTTAGTGCTCAATTTGCTGCTATGGTGATCTCCATACTAAAGTGCTGTAATCAGATAATCACTAGCACAAGCTATATTGCTACTAGGCCTAAATGCAACCAAATTGCCAAACTTCTACAGCTTGGCTATCTTACACAACTTATAGGGGACGTCTATTCGTGAAACACTGCCACTCCAACTTCCTGCGGGCCGTGATTGGCTGGGATTTGTCACGTGATAGCGTCCTTGCAGTCATGTGACAAGCTGAGCGTCGCAGTAATACATTAGAAGGTAACTGGAGCTCACAATGACTTTCGGAAGCGCCTATCAAATCAATCAAGCAGCCCCGGGCTGAGCACATCAATTCATTGAGGTCAACAGGGAGAGAAGCTTACTACAATGCAACTCTTGCCTCAGCCTATAGTGCTATCGAAAAGGCTAGAATTTGTTAATAAAGTGTGATAAATGTGATGATACGTAGGTATATGTTATGAAATACATGTGCAGCAATATTATGAAATATGGACCTGTCTAATAAAGATGGCAGGCCCATATAATGCAATGTACAGCTAGACTTTATGAAAGTAGTTTTTCATAGGCTTATTAAGTGCTTGTTTAATTAGAGCACTTTTGTCAATTTGTTTAGTTTGGTTGATATTAGAGTGCTAGCAGAAACGTGGTTACACTGACAAACAGTGCAACATTATTCTGTCTTTCAAAGTGCTTCTGCCACGTCACTTTGGTTGTTATTGTTAGTAGGTTTAAGGAGTGAAACCATTGAATATCTCCTGCCAACCTTGGCGGTTTATAAAACAAAGTAATCAGCATTTTAGGATAATCTCTCTGTTGGTTAAAACTCTTGACTGGTTGAGCAAATTTAATAGCTTTTGGACAATTTTTTTCACAAAACAAAGCAAGTATCTACGTGGTGGTGGTGATGGATTAGGGCTATACGTCCTGTATTTATGCATCTGATGGATTAGGACAGGTAGGGACCATGGCAATGAGACAAAGGATGAAACAGCCATCCAACATGGGCTCGACCGGGAATCAAACACGGGACCCAGTGGTTGGAAGCCCAGCGCGCTACCACTGAGCTAGGCCCTCACCCACAATTATCTACGTCACATGAGCACTTTATTTAGTTATTTTCAGTGCTTATCCAACTCAATGTGTAACCACTTGTATGCTAGGCACTCTAATGAACAACTAATTCAGTATGATATACCATCGCAATTCGCTTAACATATAAGACTACATTGTGGGTAAAACCAGTCACTTTTGAATAAAGTATTATCTTTATAGAATGCTCTGTAATAAACTATTTGGAAGCTACCAGGAAGTCGACTTTGATCGGACTGGACTTTCCTAATAAGCATGCTTATTATTAACGGGTCTGACTGTATTATGAAGGATCTCTGTTCAAGAGATTGCTATCTACGCTGGGATAGCATCATTTCGTGTTTACTGCACAAAACCCCACACGATGCATCAATTTACGGCTATGATGAAATGAAATTTTCATAGAATAAAGGGGAGACTTCCTTAGACTCGTATGCCAGGCATGATATGAAGTTAAAATTTTTTAGGATAGAAAGATATTTAATATAATGTTTTTTTTTTTTGCATGTCCGAAGTTAAAAGAAAAGATAATGTGGCAATGTTTCTGTCGTGCCATTTTCTATCATGTTGTGCTCAAAGTTGTGAAATGCACAATTGCAGCTTGGCAAAGCAGCCCAAATAATTTCAGACATCTTGCTATAGTACTCACCAATCCCCACTGCAGTTGCTAGTAGTTGTTAGTAGTTGTTAGCAATTGCTGGTAGTTGCTAGTAGTTGCTAGCAGTTGCTAGTGGTTGCTAGTAGTTGCTAGTGGTTGCTAGCAGTTGCTAATAGTTGCTAGTAGTTGCTATTACATTATATGTAGTTGCTAGAAGTTGCTCACTAGTAGTCGCTAGTAATCGCTAGTAGTTTGCTAGTAGTTGCTAGTAGTCACTAGTAGTCGCTAGTAGTCACTAGTAGTTGCTAGTAGACGCTCGTAGTCACTAGTAGTCGCTAGTAGTTACTAGTACACATAACAGCCTTTTGCTCTGAATTCCAGACACTTGCAGGGGATCATAATTAACATGTCACTGATCCTTACAAGGCCCACATTTCTCCCCTTATCGCCCTGAACAGCCTGTAATTTTTGTCAAGTGGTCAGAGGCAATTGTTGTCCGCAGCGACACCTTAGCAAGAGCCATGGGCCTGAGCCGCTGTTATTGCCTCAAATGCTTATTCTAGACGTGTGATGAAAGTGCTATTGCTTTGCTTTGTTTGTTACAGATATTGTTATGGCTGTGGAAGAGTTGGAATGTATTATTTTGCTACAGTGGATTGATGACAGTATAGGCCTATTCAGTTTCAGGTTATGGATGTATATATGTAGAGGCCTATGTATAATGTGGCCTTCATTTTGATTTTCTGTATACATTGACCACGATTTAAAAATGTGATGCGTTGGTAGGATTTGATAGATAGATAGATAGATAGATAGATGGATAGATGGATGATGGATAGATAGATAGATAGATAGATAGACAGACAGATACACAGATAGATAGATAGATAGATAGATAGTATTTTAAAAATAATGAAGATAATAGGATGCTTTGAAAATATTGTTTCTTTAGTGACTTTACTACTGAAAATAATAACCCATTTATGAATTTGCATCTGATATGTATTTCATCATGGCTTTCAAATCAATTTCATAGAGTGTTTTATTTTGTCCATGAAATTTGAATCTTAAATTTTTTTGCCCATTTTAAGCATTCACACAGAGTGACAAATGATTATATTTTTTATGTGGCAGCAAATGTTTTGCAGAATAATGTGTCCCCATTGAAACCTTACACCAGCATCTAATGAAATTTTAATGCTGCTATGAATTTTAATGCTGTTTAATGTGCTGTGTCATTTCGGCACTTATCAAATTTCTCATTATAACATGGGGTGACGCTGCTACCTGAGTCTGTACTGTTACAGCTGTGCCAAATTAGCATAGACTAGCAAAATCACCTATCTTACTAACTCAGTAGAGGCCTATCTGAGTTACCCTCCTTACTGTCTGAAATTTCTGAACATGCGCGTGACCAATGGCCTGTTTTGTTGCACTTGAGACAAATGTGGCATTGCTGCTGCGAACTTAAAATACTGTGCCTAACTGACCGCAATTAAATTAAGTTTGAAGTCATCGGTTAACTATAATTTTATTTTTTTGAATATATAGACTGTGTAAATTGAAGTTTATAGTTGGGACTGGAACATCCTTATATCTTAAATATTATATCTAGTTTAGAGCGGCCAAAGGATCCTCCTTTAAATTATTCCACAGAATAAAACACATGACGAAGTTCTATATCAAGAATAGTACCTTGCTACTTTATATTTTTTAATTTGTATGTGATAATAAACTTGAATTGCATTTTTGAAATTTAACTGAAGTTCATGCTCATGTCATATCATAGCAGCTGGGTGGCCTAATGGTTAGAGCATCCTCCTGATTCCACATGGGCCAGCTCTGCTGAAGGTTCGATCCCTGGCCTGGGCATTCTTCATGAGCTACATCCCAGCTGGATGTTAAATTGGAGGTGCCTTGTACTCGGTGTTAAATGTTTAACACAGTGTGCACTCCAAGCCTTATCATCTCATCATTATGTCTGCCTCTGGCAGCTGGTCATATAAGCTGACAAGGCTTCAGACACAGCAGAATTTAGACATTAGACAGAAATGTTTGACAGAGGAATACCAATTTGACAGGTACATCCGGGTTAGCGTTATATATAATAGGACTACTTCACAGTTAAAACCATCTAATACCATGCATAAAATAATCATCTCATATTATACACAAAATGAAGATACATCTGTAAGCTAAACGATGTTGATGTATCGCCTTTTAAAAACTATAGGGATCTTTGAAACGATGCACACATTCATTATTCAGCTACAAAATGTAAGAGGTAGGGACAGCTGAGACTTTCTCATCATGAAGCTCCTGTCTGATGGATTTAAGGGATCATCTGCTTGGGGGGTTGACAGGTGTGTCATTAGGGACATGTCTCTAACAAAGCTAATTAAGAGAGTTCACCCAAATGTTTTGCAAACATGAAAAACTTGCTGATTACATCTTTTAGAATTAACGGGTATGCGGTTACTTTAATTAAAAACGGCCTGTCAAATTGTACCTGGACAAAGCTAGACAACTTCTGTTGTACGCCACTTATAATTAATAATTAGCGGAACTGTCTGGCTATATCTGGCTATTTAAAGCCAGATCTAAAAGTACATGCAGTATTATTTGGTGCATAATTTGAGAGTTGCACATATTTGTAATTTGTTGTTGTTGAAAAGATGCATGTCTGATGTACATACATATTTATAATATATTACACAGATTTCTTACCAAGGTTGATATTTTATAAGCCAGAATTAGACAGGAGAACCAACTGTAAATGTTATAACTGGCTCTAGTCTTGATTACAGTTGCGTCTATTTTCACTCTTACGATTTATTACCAATTTACTATGTTCCATTTTTCTTTTTGAACCTCTTATTCTTCCTAAATCCCTAAATTATTTCCCCGCTCAATTCCTTTATTTCTTTAATGTTAAAACTGTTAGCAAATGTAGGCACTAGGCAGGGGGGGGGGGGACGGAGTGTCGTGTGTTAGCCTATGATAGCCTATTTTGGCTAAATGGGGGGCCCTCCTGACCACTGTTTATAGCAAAATATAGAATGTTTAAAAGTCTATTTTTTAAATGTATGAATATTGTGGTCAACTAAAAAGCATTACTACTAATACTAACCTGAATTGAATATAAATCCATACGTTATTCTGGTGTTTAATAAAATGGAAAATTATTACAATCACCCAATATAATGACTACTTCGATTTTACGATCCTTGCTTTGAATCCCTGTGAATCCATAGTCATAAATATCGAGGAATCGGACAACCTTCATAGTAAGGCTACCTTAAGCAATGATTCTTATTGATACGTGATTAAATATTAAATCAGCCAAAAAGGTTTTTTGCTAGCCTTTAATCTGGATTGAATTTGCTTTAAGAAACGATCACTTTAAGTCTTGGCCCTTTGGCAAAAAATGAATAATTCATGGCTGATGTGTACTTTCTCCCTGGCAAATAAATCTGGAAATTCTTGTTTGGAAGTTTTTATTTGTCTTGTGAACTCTGAAGTGAAGTATCGAGAAGACTTGACAGAGGAACGGAGATTGAGGAAATTGAATCAGGGCAAGAATGAGGGTAGGGGTTCACAAAATGGGGGGAAACTTTAGGAAAGAGCAATCGGACACAGAATTAAATGTGATTTGGAGCTATGAAATAAAAGAAAACCCACAAAAGATCTTTCATGATTATCCACATACAGAGAAATGTTTGGATAACAATAACTTCAAAGTCAGGTTGTAATAATGAAATGTTTTCGACAGAGATTTAATCTTGCTCATGTTTGCTTCAATGGGTATCTGCAGAGTCAAACCTCTTTATTTCATCTACCACCCAAATAGCATAGATGTACCTTACCAAAATCGAGTCATGTTATGTGGGTAATATTTGGTATGCTATCTGAGCATTCTCAAACATTGTTTCTTTGACCAATTAGGCATGATTAGTCCACAGGATGGAACAGAACCTTAGTGGTCGAAGTGTGAGTTGGTCTTAATATGAGTTGGACTTGATATTGAGGTGGTTTTAATATTGAGGTGTTCTCATGGGTGTTCCATTGTCTCTTCTTGTATTGTTGCTGTGTCTGTCTGTCTAGCTGTCTGTCTGTCGGGCTGTCTAGCTGTCCAGCTGTCACATCGTCTGTCTGTCTTTCTGTCTTAATAATACACAGCAACAATACCAGAGACACTGGAACACCCCTGAGAACACCTCAATATTAAAACCACCTCAATATCAAGACCAACTCACACTTCACCACCAAGCTTCTGTTCCATCCTTTTAGTCCTATAGCTGTTAAGACAAACGACATCCATAACATGATAACACCATTTCTAGAATGGCCATTTTGAATTGACCCCTATCAATTTATTACCCCAATGCAATAATAGCTTCTGAAATGAAGTTGGCAAGTTGGGGGCTGTCATTAGAACAGCAGTAAGTCAGGGCTGTGTTAACCCCCTGGTCCCACCCCTTTATAACCTTATGGGGTTTGGACATGCAACTTGGAAATCAGTGGCATGAGCGTTTGATTTTCTCTTCTGAGCAACTCAATAACAACAATCTGGCCATTCTGATAATTGCGTGTTCCTAGGCATTAACCTTCACCAGGCCGTTTGTGGCATGTTTGTAACAGTGATCTACACCACTCCTGAACGGAGTCCTGAATTGAGCCACTTTAACTGAATTGCTTTTGCCATAGAAGGGGCTCTTAGCAACATGAGAATGGTGATTTCAGTGAGGAAATAAAGATTTAAACTCATTTCCTTATAAGGAAATGTAATACTTTAACTTTCCATGATGTAGGCCAATCCAAGCTTTCTGAAAATTGTCTTCTTCGCATGTTGCTATAATGCCAGTTATTGCATGCCAAGAAGTGGTCCAATGTACAAGTGTATAAGCTGAAGGCCCTAGGTTCAATCCCTGACCCAGGCACTCTTCATGAGCTACATCCACTGAATGTCGTTTGCATGGGATATGGGTCAATTCAAATTGGAGGTTGGCATGCGATAGAGGTCAATTCAAATTGGAGGTGCATTTTACCCATGCACCTCCACGTGTAGCCATTTTTATGTTACTGGAGTCACTTGTAGTGTATTTTTTTTCTTTAATATTTTAGTAAATAAGCCATTTTTAATTTGTTTTTATACAGGCTAAGCTTCAGGCCAGCAGCATTGAGATATTAAGTTTACATGTATATGCATGTAATAGAAAAGAAATTGAAAATTGCAATTAACTTGAAATGAAAAGTCCCTAAAAATGCATCGATCAGCCCTGGAGCCTCCAACTTGCATCTAGGCATTGCTCCCTTTATTTTTATCAATACAATGACACGGCACTTGACGTCTATTGTGACGTAATAATGGTGCAATGGGGAGCATTAATTGCCCATTGAAGGAATTGTTCACTTCTTTGTCAATGTGTCAAACCCAGCACGCAATTCAGCATTTGTTTTCTTTAGTGATTTTAGTCGTTGACAGTGAAATGAGTGTGTTTATGCTGGCTTCTTGTGAGAGGTTGAAGCAAAAACAACATTACCAGTTTTTATGAATATTTAATAATAATAATATCATAGCCTAATTGTATTAAAAATAGAGAATCAAGCAGGAACAGATATTTTATTGTAAACTTATAAAAAAAAAAAGACTTAAATCTGTCGAACTTCATTGGCTCTGAGCCATCCATATATTCCCAGAACAAAATTTAATGTAAAGGCATAGATTTTTCTTCTTTTTTTCTTTACAAAATGGGTGACATGTGGCTGTTTCGGATTACAGAAAAAAAGAAAGAAGAAAAGGCAAAGTATCTTTCACAATACCTTGACAAAAAACACAGCTTTATACTTTTCAATAAAATTACGGCAATGAGATATCGGTTTTGTGAGAAAAAAGGTTGATGAATGAAATTAAAATGAGAAGTGCAGTATAGTGCATGACATCATATTAGAGCGACTAATTTGAAAATGTAAGTGGAGAGGAGTTTCAATTTGCAGATCGTGCTGTTGGGGGAGGGGATTCTGGAGCAGACATGATGGAGACTTCATCCTCATCAGCCAGAGCCCAGTCAGGCGCCATTTGCAGACAACATCACGAGCACAGGGTCGGAGATGGGAAAATTCGAGAAGGGGGGGGGGGGGGGTGGGTATATGTGGGATAATGCTGTAAATGATGGAAAAACAAATACAGTTGTAACGCCATTATACCATGCGAATGAGATACACACGAATAATCAAATAATATTTTACGAATAGGAATATGATTGCAGGTAGAATGATGCACAATGCCATAAAGTTGCATTTTTGGAAAACATTGGATATTTACAAAGTAATTCGCCCAGTAATATCAGAACAAATAAATCCACCAAATAGATAAAAAAATAAAAAAAATTGTTACTTGGAAAACAGTATGTGATTTTAAGGGGCCAATTAGGAACAACAATACTTATATAAACGTAATGTTTCCTTAGAGGGGAGGGGGAATGGTGTTGATTATATGTAGGCCTATAATGCAAAGTTGATAATTAAGAAGACACAACAGTGTAGTTTTCACAATTTACAAAATCCATTATTACTTTCCACTCCCCCCCCCCCTCCAACCCAACTCTAGCTCCGCCCCAGTGACATGCCATTAAGATCCCCATGATCTGTGCATGAAACAATGCTTGATGGGCTGACTCACTGGACAAATAAGGATTATCCATTCCTGTGTAAAAAGCCAAAAACTGCCGCTGCAGATTTTGATGAGTTTTTGGATGCATGGGGAGCTATGAGCAACTAATGTTATTGCTTTTCTGTTCGCTTCGCTGAGTTTTACATGCTCCAAAAGAGATAAGCTCAGATTTGTGGAAATTTAGGATGATTGTTTGAATTTGTTTCCATCCAATCCAACAGGTTGATAATAAGCGTTCGGGTGGCAGAAATGTTGGAGAGATGATCCATTGTTTAATTAATCCATGGAGTCACTAGATACTCCATGATCTATCTATCTATCTATCTATATATCTATCTATCTATCTATCTATCTATCTATCTATCTATCTATCTATCTATCTATCTATCTATCTATCTATCTAGCTATCATTAACCCTGGTGAGTGGCAAGTACTGACCTCATAGGGCCGTACTATATCGATCATAAATTCATAATAATTTCTTTATAGGTATGATCTGACGGGGGTCCCCATTTAAGCAATTCCATTGTCGTGTAGGTCTATGGCGTTTTTTGTCAACCTTAACACCGTTTTTTTTTTTTAATTATTAAAAGGTATTTTGATTTGTTTCTTTCACATTTTGATGAAAAATGTTGTGCTTACAATTATATCCTTTCTTTTTATTTTATTATTGTTTTTTTTTTTTTGTAAAATGTTATTGTATAAATAATAGAGCATCTAATTTACTTGCAATAACAGACTGTGAGTTATTTATTATTCATTGGTCGTGGATCGTGGGCTCAGTATTAAAACCATATTGGTCCAAATTTGACTGGTTTTAATAGTAAAGTGGTAGACCTCATAATAACCACCACTTATTGCGCTTGATTAAATGATGTGGGGTCAGTGATAAGATGAGATGAGATGAGATAAGATGAGATGAGGTAAGATAAGATAAGATAAGATGAGGTAAGATAAGATAAGATGAGGTAAGTTAAGATAAGATGAGGTAAGATAAGATGAGATGAGGTAAGATAAGATGAGATAAGATAAGATAAGATAAGATGGGGTAAGATAAGATGAGGTAAGATGAGATGAGGTAAGATGAGATAAGATAAGATAAGATGAGGTAAGATAAGATAAGATGAGGTAAGATAAGATGAGATGAGGTAAGATGAGATAAGATAAGATGAGGTAAGATAAGATAAGATGAGGTAAGATAAGATAAGATGAGATGAGGTAAGATAAGATAAGATGAGGTAAGATGAGATGAGATGAGGTAAGATAAGATGAGGTAAGATGAGATGAGATAAGATGAGGTAAGATAAGATAAGATGAGATGAGGTAAGATGAGATAAGATGAGGTAAGATAAGATGAGATGAGGTAAGATGAGATGAGATTAGGTAAGATAAGATAAGATGAGGTAAGATAAGATGAGATAAGATGAGGTGAGGTAAGATAAGATAAGATGAGATAAGTTGAGATGAGTTGAGATGAGATAAGATAAGATGAGGTAAGGTCAGATAAGATGAGATAAGATAAGAGATAAGATATGAGATGAGATGAGGTAAGGTCAGATAAGATGAGATGAGATTTCACAATTTAATATATTATAAACTACACAGGATTTCATAAAAACGAAAATTTTCACTCAGGCGAGCTCATTATAGGCCTACATTCATACTAATTATAAGGAAAATTCTGATTGTTGCAAAATTGTGTGGTTTTAATATTGAGGTGATCTTAATGAGAGATTTCACTGTCTCTCCAATCTCCAATGTCAGTCAGATGTTTTGATCTTCTTGGAGTTCTCAAATGAAACTTAAAATTCTGAATTTTCGAAATTCTCAAATATTTGTGCTCACGCAACAAGACCATCGCAAACACAAGGGAGGAATTCATTTAAATCCAAAATTTTGCCAAATTTCCATTTTCTGCGGTTTTGTTTCAAAGGCCAGGAAATGTTTGCTTTGAGGAGTCACGTTTTGGGAGAAGCAGTCCTGTTGCTAAATTTCCGTTTTAATAATTCAAGAGGTGATAAAAAACTGAAAACAACTTGCGATAATTGTTAAGTCAGGAAAATGTGGATGAATTATGGATGGGAAAAACAAGAATTATGTACCATCCTTGGCTTTCCTTGTGACATTAAAAGAAATCATCGGATTTTTTTTTATAAAAAAAATATTTAGGCTGGGTAACACATCCACAAGAGGTTTTTCATGTGGCCCAGAGTAAAAAGTACAATAAAAACAAATGTGTAAAACACAATTTCCATCTGATATATAAACAGGCAAAAAACAACATTAAAAAATCTATACAATTTTTAGATGTAATCTATTGTGGTGTTCCTATGATATACAGCTTATACAACTGAGTGGTCTGGTGGTCTAGTGGTTCATCTTATCTTATGCAGTGGTTAACTGAGTGGTCTAGTGCCATAGACCTACTCTGGTGTTGGTCCTAGATTCTAAGCTACATAAAAGACATCACACATGGGGTAAATGTGCAACATGATGTCGACTCAAAGCCTAGTCATCTCTTCATTATGTCTGCCCACGTGAATATGGAAAGAAGGACAAAGGGAATTAAAAAAGAACCAAGATAATTCTCAAATGTTAACTGCTAGTCATTTCATGACACATCACTTGATCGAGGGCATGAAATTAGCACGTGACAAGTTGATGACCTTGAAGAATGACCTTGACAGCCAGAGTGACAATGGAACAATGACCTCTGATTGTCCTGTCCCTTCCTGTCCGTTTCTTTGACAACTGCTTATTGGCTTGTCAAGGATGTGAAATAATAAGGCTTGGTCATTCAGCATCATGAGGTCTTCTTCTGCTATTTCAAGGTCATTGGTCAATCGCCGTGCAAGGTCATTGAGGTCACCGGAAGCGGAAGTGTGTATATCACCTAATAACGAACGCCACCTGACGAGGAAATAAATAATTGGTATAAGATTGCTGTGGAAGCTGCATTTAATCGGTTTGCTGTTCTGTTTTTATAACAAAATACATGCAAAGAAACATTTTAAAATAGCAGATCTGTGTATAAATCCAAGCTAGACATGTTTATTCACAGTTATAAGACCACTTCATTATTAAGACCACCTCACCATTACTAATTAGGCTATAGCTCCAATTTATTCTTAAGTTTTAAGTTTTATTTTACATTAATTTTTTTCCAAAAAAAAGAAAAGCTTCTCAAAATGGCATAATATGAAGATAAATAATCCTATATACATGTATCTTGGATGAACTAGTTCATCCAAGCATGTATCATATATAACTCTTTTGTTAATTATAAAATTCTTGAGCCTGCGAAGTCTATTTCAGAGCATTAGAAATTGAGTAATTTGGGCCTGTAATAAAGAAAATGTGGTAATGGCTGGAGACAGATGGATGTCATGGCCAGTTGAGTTGATTTTAAGGGGGGGGGGGGGTTGAAGAGACTGGCTCTTGCTCATCCCATAGAACCCTCTACTGAGCCCCCAGGGTGGACTAGTGGGGCAAAAGTGTCATATTGTTGCTAACATTCCCTTTGATCTTCCTTTGAAGTTTGCCGACACCTGAATTGGACGGAGCAGTTGACAAACATTTCTTGCACCTTTCTTGTTTCGCGCATCAGCCCCAATTTCTCTTGGCGTCAATAAATGTCATGGAAACCGATTGGGGAAAATGCTAAATCCAGTTTATGAGACTGTCCCTCTCACATCAGACCTCCCGTTTCTCCTGGGCAACAAGCGTGTGAGGATCAGCCATTCAAGTGGCGTAGCCAGCGTTGAAGAAAAAAGGATTTTGAGTTAGGGATTGATCAATGGTCGTATAGGATCCACATAGTGGCCTTAGTAGGTTTAGGATTTTTTTTTATCAATCAACCAACCAATCTACTGAATCTGATCCAAAATTTGCAAATTATTAGTCACTTACCTGGGGACTTATGAGGGCAGTTTTTCATTTTTAAACATTTTTCACATACATTATATTTTTTACTACAACAAGAAAGTTATGGCTAGATAACAACTACCCCCAGGTATGCAACATTCTAGACGTCTGTTCAGACGAAAACCTGACAAAGGGGCTGAGTAACCAAGAGTAACTAATTGATTAATTTTTAACCGCTTAGATGAAATTAATCATGAGGAGGTGTTGAGTTAATTCAGAAATTTTCATTGTCGGCATGATCAAAGTGAAACTTGAAACCACCCCATGCTCCCCTGCTCAAGATTAACCAATGGCAAGAGTTGAGTCGCTCTAAAAATGGAATAGTCCAATTTGGAACGTTAGGTGACGTTCTTAGTTCGATGAAATTCCACAAATTAACATATATACTCGCCTAGATATGACGATTTGTGTGACTTTTTTTAAGTTAAAACGCTTTGCTCATAACATGAATAATTGGAAGAGCAGACGACATTGTTTCCAGAGTAGAGGTGCCAATCAAATGTGCCAGAGCGGCTAAGCCCCGCCCCTTGCTCCCATTGCTGTGGCCTACATTTAGCACAGAAACTCTGCCGTGTGTGGATTGTGGATACGGGAGCTGCTCTTTAATCGCTGATTTTGCGCTAAAATCTTTGGATTTTTACCTAGATGAGAAAAAGAGGAGTTTAAATGCATGCACCCTTGACATGGGAAAACTTCACAGCAAGCAGGGTAAGTTGTTTTTGACCGAATTCTGCTGGCAAAGATTCCATTTCTCCGAACTTCTTTTCGTTTGATGTTCGGCACGTGTGGCCATTGACGTTTTGTGGGTAGTAACTTTCTTGAAAACTGCGCAGAATTCTTGTCGAATTTTCTCCGTTTTCGTGTCGAATTTCATCAAAACAATGCCTTGATACTATCACATGATAGTTCTGGACATGTTGGTATAGGTTTTAGATTCCCAACTTGCGTTAATAGCCCGAGAAACACTGTTCAAGTGTTGTGTTTTCGTGAAATGGGTTTGTTTACTTCGTGAGCTCTGAGAATTGTCCGACTCAGAAAACCCAAAACTCTAGTTTTTTGCGGTCTTAGACATTTTATGACCATTCCATTCAGCTAGAAGGAAAAATAAAAAAGGGACAAAGCTTGCGTATTAAGCTAATTAAATAACGTACCGTGTATTACCATAGATCTATAATAAATATTGTTACAATTGTTTTAACTTAACACAAATTGTTACATTTACAAGTACAATTTGTATTTATGACAATTCATCTTTGTTAACATTTGTTGAAGGTAATTGTGTAGTACTTAGTCAATAAAATGTGTTAGCTAATATTAATTATTAATAGTATCATTAAACACGATAATATATTTTGTTCATTTTGCAATTTGATACATTTTGGTAATATATTTAAACCTAATTGTTTGTGATTGACAGGTGAGTGCATTATGGTTGATTTGACCAATGAAAAGGAACCAGACAATAAACCGGTGAGTTTAATTCTATTGATGTTTTGTACACTTTTTGTCTTTTTTAATATTTATATTATTTTGAAGAAGTGTTGTCGTCGTTTTCTTAGTTGATAACCAAGAATATAGAGTTTGAGTGTATCAAAAAGAATAAAAAATAGAAACAGTGGATTCAAAGTATGGATCCTTTTAGAAAAATATACCATAGAATATATTATAATTGTGTGATGTATATTCCATAGTTATAGTAACATTACCATTTTGAATGCATTCAGGATGAGCCCAATAAAAGGTAATTAGGCCAATTGGGGGTAATAAACATGACAATATGAGAATTACAGCCCTTTCCATTGTATTCTGGGGCGTAGATTTGTGTTCAGATAAGGTGCAGTGGCAGAATAGTTGAAGATAAGGTTCCTTATCAGGGGTATTTAGGCATAGAATAGCCACTGAATAGGTCTAATGATGTGTAGGGTGTACAATACAATGTAGATTGCTTATCTTTTTCTGCAATTTGACAATAAGAAAGGAAAGTGATAATGTTTGCATATGGTATGTGGGACAAGTAAATTTATTGATATTTATATATATTTGAATTCAATTAGTTTGCTTTTAACGTAGTTCAGTATTTTGTGGGTGTCAGAATGAATCAATCAATCCAGAAATGCATCATTCAATCAAGGTAAAGTTTGGAGATGCAAATAAATTAATCAATCACGAATGAGTGAATGAATGAATCAGCCAATGGATGAATCAATCAATCAATCAAAAAAGGATCTTTTATTTGGTACTGCGTTCCCCTCTTTGAGGTTTTCTAGGTACGCCCCATTTTGCAATTATTTTGCAACCTCTCTTATCTCTGTCGTAAATTGCATGATTTAGAAGTATTCCTGTGATCATTTTTATCTGATCACGAAACCAGTAGGTTGTAAAACATTTGTTGTAAAACATTTGCCAACGAAATAACAGGCTGGTTGGTATATTGACAAAGACATGCTTGCTGACTTATGGCCTTGTTTGCGGCAATAAACATTGATATGGTAAAAAATCCCATTTTACCTGTGTAGATTTTTTGAAAACCTTCTTTTTCATGTAAAGCGATGTTAATTTGAAAGATCGAATGTTTCTCTGGTCTCATGCTATGGAGTTTATTTACATATCTTGACTAAAATAATATGTATGTAATTCCTTCACAAATGCATACTAGAGTCACTCCTGCGTGTCTATAGTCAATGTGAATAAAATGTATTATATTTTCATAACAGATAGTCCTGTTTATGCAAAGTTATGGAAGAAAATGCTTAAATCTTCCTTTCATCATTGTCTATATTCGTTAGACCTACTGCTTTCAGTGGTCACTACTAGTAGTCAACACATGGAGTCACCAGAGACTCCATGGTCAACATATAGTTGTTTATAATGGACAATACTGGACACTGGTCAGTTGAGTAATTAGATTTGATACATGTGTGCACTGACCATAATGACAGGCATGTGGCAATTATGGCATTAGTGTGTTATTATTTGCAACCTAGTCTGTTATTATTTTGACCACAGAAGCCTACAATAGCCTTGACCACTTCATGAATATACACAGTGACCCACAACGTAATTATGTTACAATGTAATCAATCTGGTGAAAGTTTGGAGGTGTAATTACAATACCCCCACAGGGATAATTACAGGTGCCTAGATAATAATTACAGGTATAGGGCTACCATATTGCTAGGCATTGGTTGCCAAGTGTTGCCATGACACCAAATTATTCTACTAGATTGAGTTTTAAAGGTGTGTTCCAACTAAATGTCAGATTTTGAAGGGCGTGTGTAATTTGTAAAAATCAATAAATATAGCTATATATGGCTGTGAATGTGTGACTGTAGGCTGTAGAGAGTAAAAATGCTATATTTGAAGTCTATATTTATGGAATAACAGGTAAAATCCTGAAATTAGCTCTGTTATCTCTGTTAAATATGTACTATACTGAAGTTACGATTTATTGATATACATGACATTTTCTGGTAGGTTTGGATTCATTTGGTGTAATAAATTCATTGCAGATTTTCATTATTGATGCTACTTATGAATAAATACATGGACAATTGGACATGTATGATATATGAATAATATTATGTTACAATCTTGATAACTTTCGGATAGTTGAAGATTAATATATCCTAATATCATAACAAAATTTAATTCTATTTGCAATATTATCTTACAGATAGACTATTAGACACACTAGGTGTTTGTATTGTAGTCATTCCACTGCATCGGCATGTAGCAACGCATAAGATCAAATTAAATCACTAATGTATAATTTATGGTATATAGGATTATACTGAGGTCTAAGGTGCTATTCAAGTACCGAATTGCATTCATAAGCTGTACATGTTAAATTTAAATTGCCAATTGCACCTGTGCCCAAACTGTAATTAATAGCATAGATATATACTAAAAACATGTTACTGCAATATATATGCATTTAACATCATAGCAATAGTATATGACTTGATTTCAAGTGCACATTTTGAAGGATATTTTGCATCTAGGGGGTCTAGAAATGCCTGGTGGGCAATGCACTGGGCATTGGGGTAAATAGGGGTAAGGGTCATGGAGTAGGTGAAGGTCAAGATAGCAGGGTGAAGCCAAAGTCCCTCTGCTATGACCAAAGGGGTACAGGACCAGTCCTTATTACCCTACTCTATGGCACCTGCTAGGCTGTTGAAAACTTGTTTTCAAGGGGGTTACTTTCAAAATATAAACTCCATAAATTAGTAAATAAGTAATTTGCAGGATGTTTGATGGTTTTTTTTCTCATGTATACAAAGCTGCCTGGGTTTATAGACTTTTAGTCAAGGAAGATCTTGGATAATTTGAATTCTTGTGTTTGACTTGGACCGTGTTATACCATGGAGACAAGTCTACGCTTGTCTCCATGGTTATACTATAGACTGGTCTATTGATTTCAAGTAAAAGACAGTCAATTTATAATATATTATTTTCCACGTTAATAAAGCCACTTCGCAATTGAGGCTATTATAACTTGGTCGTAATGATGAGGTAAAATGAGCTTCATTCATGAAAATAACTGATATAATGCAACTTGTTGATGGATATATATCTTGCAGAAGGATAGTAACCCCCTCCCCTTCAGATCAGTGCTTTCTGTAGGGGGTGCACTTTAGATGATATATATAATTTGGTTCCTATATTTTTTGGTGCAAGCTGATACCTGATACTGGTCAGGTCTTTTGCAACTAAGAAAACAGATAAATTTCTATTGAGGTCAAATTTTATTCACTAAAGGTCAGAATATATGTGAGAAATAAATAGACCAGTCCAGTGCATAATTGATTTACTCTGTGAGATAAATATAATCCGAAGAAAGTGGTATATAGTGATAAATCAGGTTTATTGATGCACAAGAAATATGTGAACTGAAGAAGATATATTAAAGCAAATACTTAAAAAGATAAATTGAAAAGAGTGAAATACCAAGATACTAATCTGGGCGCTATGCCAGAAATATTTTTGAGAAATTGTGTCTTTGCTCACCTTGCCACCAGATTCAAATTTACGCAGAAATTAATTTTTATCAAAGGAATGACATATATATATATATATATATATATATATTCTTTTAAGACTATTTTGATGATTCCCTATGATGGGGTGAAATCGTGTACCTCTTTGGACCATTTGAGGTCGTATGTATGTGACCTTGACCCCTATATAAAGGTCACATGAGGTGCACTTGATGACCATAGCCAGACACTGACCACTGAGTGGCCAATATCCCATGGGCTTTTAGACTGCATTGACCTTTGACCTGGGGGTGACAAGTCACATTAAAAATGTTACCCCTTGCAATAATTGGGGCATGGGGACGGTTGCTTATTAGATTTAGGCTGTAATGAAGTTAATGGCGATCCCTCTGGATTCGTTCTGTACTACAGGGCCCCTGGATGTGGTCTATTTTGGTGCGAATTGCAGAACTTTATATTTTATGGGCAATAATTTACACTTCACTCTAAGTCCAAATACATGCAAGATACCATTACAATGCATTAAGACCTTTTTGCAAGTGTTACTTCAAATTTTAGATAAAGTTGTTATGGAGCGCTGCCCTAATAATAGGGCTACCTCTCTTTAAGTATTCACTATTGGTGAGGTCCTGGTACACCTTGGTAACCCAAGTGAAGCTCATTTAGATTAGACGAGTGCTCATATTATCATGTAGAATACTCGGAGCTATGATCATTGATTGACATTGAAGTTTGCCAATATTTGGATATCAGTTTGACAGAAAGACAATATTTTGAATATCTCAACTTTTGTAGGTTGTCACCTTCTGCAAATGTGCATGTTTGAACTGGAATCGTAGCAGACAAGCTCTCTACTTGAGTGAAGTTTAGTGGACCTCAGGCATACGACATTCCAGGGCTAATTTTCTGCTGTAAAATGCTTGCTTGAAAACCTTGGGAGATCAAAGCTAACTTTCCTTGTTAAAAACATCCATATTGATAACAGAGTAGTTTGCACTGTTTTAGCCTCGAGTGAGAAGTTTCACACAAAAGTTTATTATTGTTAAGAAAGTTTAGAGCTCTGCAAATTTCAAGGAATGCATGCCACAGACTTGGCATTGACACTGATCCCTAGTTACAATACGCCATTGAAGGTCGGAAAAATGTTTTCACAACTTTTTTTGTCACTTTTTCAGTTCTCAAAGACCTCCAAGCAAAGAGCTGGGAGCTCACAAGCTTATCTGCAAATATTTTGACTGTTTTTCTCCGAAAAAATAAACTCCTAAGAACTCCAAAGTGGTGTTAAATAGTCCTTTATGCAATGATAGTCTTCCGTGTGAATGAACTTCAGTGTTGTCAGTGGGAAAAAATGCATGTTTTTCAATGACAATTTGAAGTGTATCTTCTCTTAGAATGCAATGTAGGCTACTAGATGCCATTTCTTGAGTAGGATTGTACAGAAAAGTATATGTACATTCCATAGGGGATTTCCATTCTTTTGCAAAACAGGGATTGGCAGATGATATTTTACATAATGAGAAAATTTATTTTGGACAGGATCCAATATGACTTTTCCTGTCCAAATGTATGTTTTCATTCTGTCCAATAATATTTTCTGTCCAATGTAACATTCCATAACATATATTTGAACATGATAATTATTATCAGTAACACTCTATCAGACATTTTGGACACTGCTGTACTCAATTACTCATGATGAACTTTAGGAATGGAATTTTTAGTGAGAAATCTGCATAGTTCTCTGTTGGTGGCCCACAGTCTGTAGATGCCATACTTTCATTCTAACAATTACTTTGATCTATTGTTATCATTGTATGTACAGACGAAGTCAAAGAATTGAGATTTCAGCTATTTATCTTTTGGCGACTAATAGATATCGTTGTTGTATTCTTTTACAATAGGATGACCTAGAGTTTATCTTTGTTTTTATTACGAAAACAGTAAAAGTCATTCTGGGGAGCTAAAAGTAGTTGCTATGTTGCTCTTGACAGGAAGTAGTCTTTGTTGCCAAGGAGGTTGGGCCCCTTCCCACACTAACAATGCCAGACGTTCCAAAGATAAAGATTTGAGGCCTCAGTCGCTTAAGATAAAGATAATCTCTCCTAGTAACTGTCTGGTCTGTTATTTCTAGGAATCCAGGAAAAGTAACTAGGTGGTCTCAGTATGTCATGTCATAACTAGCAGTTTTGGCATAATTGCTTAAATTGCTAAGATAGTAGATGTTGTCTGAAACAGTCTGAGATATCATTAGATTTCGGTGACATTGGTATTCATTTGATAACCTAGTCTATCCAATGGTATTCTTGCCATCTTCAGGCAGACTTGTTCTGCATGAAAATATACTACTAAGAACTTGTTTTCTGTATTCGATGGAGGCCTGTGTATATTCTTGAAGTTAGCTTAGTTCAAGGTGTATTAATTGTACAGTGTGTAATGGATATGTATATTCTGTATTTGATATTGTATTGAATATGTGTACATTAATTACACATATGAATATTATATTTTATTATTATTATTTCATTTTTTCTTTTTTTTTTCAAATATTAGACACTGGTCCCAGTAATTAAGAATAAGGTAGTTTTATGTTATTCATTTGCAAATTCTTTTCTACTTCTTAAATACATGTAAAATGTTTTTAATATCACAAAATCTTTGTAAACGGAAGAATATTGTATGAGAAAGTAATCTAAGAAGTTTCTCAAGTATAAAAAAACAATATTATGCTAAAAATCGTACTAAATCATTGCTTCTTCCCCAATGCAAGTTTAATTTCTAAATTTGTATCCAGTTTTTTAAATATATATATTTTATGGAATTTTTACTTTACCTTCATTTAATTGCACAATTTTGCCAAGTCGAGATTCTACCAGTAAACTGTAACCTTTGACCCCAACCATTAGATCAAAGTGACCTGCTGTCATCATCCAACGGTTGTTTTTATCAACCACATAATGGCTAGCTGGGCTAATGCTTCTTGGTTGGGTGAAATTCTATGAAATTCCATCATACTGGGGCTATTTTTTTGATGGGCACTTAATAAGAATTGTCACTCCGTAATATAATGTTACCGGCTCTTTGAAAATGTTTCAAGCCAATTGAATATCTAGCATATCTGGAGGTGATAAAATCTGACAATAAATCAGACACCTAGAATGTCTTGTAACAATGGCCAAAGATTAAATGACAAGCGCTGAAATATATTCTGTGGTTAAAAAAATACTGAAGTGTTGATTTAAAGGTTTTCTGCCACTTCTGTCAAATGCGAGTCAAATACATGTATTCCCTCACTATTAAGACCACTTCACCAGTAAGACAATGCAATTTATATTCCTGCCTATATAATGCGAAAGTCACATTAGACTATTTATACCTGAAATAGTAACTTTATAGTATCAGACTTTGGTCTATATATATATATATATATATATATAGCAACATTGTGGCCTAGGGGTTAAGGTGCTTGCCTTCAAATCAAATTGAAAGGTTGTAGGTTCGAGCACCCAGCATGGCATGG
This sequence comes from Alitta virens, assembly GCA_932294295.1. NCBI lineage: Eukaryota > Metazoa > Annelida > Polychaeta > Phyllodocida > Nereididae > Alitta > Alitta virens. Next base: position 19,262,056 of record OW028582.1, read on the forward strand.
AGGAACTGAACAGATCCTGTAACTCTTTGCTCCACTCCACCCAGGTGTAAATGGGTACTTGGCTATAGGCAGTGATGGCAATTGTAAGTGCTTAGCCCCTGCAGGTAATTCTGTATAATGGGCTGTATACTCCCCAGGGAGTTGAGAAAGGCTCAAGCTTGAAAGGGCCTGCCAAGGGTGTAATTGTAAAGTCTGTTGAGACTGCTTGGACAGTGGTAACTCGGACTATATACTCCGTTTACATTTACATTAAGTTATAAATTTAATACTTAACACTTATGAAACAAATATTTCTCTCTAACTTATTTATGCACAAACAATCAGACTTGATATCGTACAATGTACATTGTACACGTACCTTTGATCTTGTATATGCATATGCAATACATATCTACAATGACAATGTATCAGTGATTTACTCTACCATAAATATTATGAAACACGTGTAATTGCATCAGAAGATAGTGGTACAAATTATCCATACATAATTGTGTTTTGATGTCTCTTTTGAATCTGTAATATAGTGCACGCCATGTGAAATGTGAGATTTCAAAAGATTTTTGTCATGGCTTATGTATAATTGGTGTAATACCCTTATCTTTGGAACATACAACTAATATAGTGGTATCTTTCATATTGTTCACTTTGTAATTCAATTCTCATCTAATTACCATTGGAACAATTAACAATGGGTATCTTGTTCATCAATTTGATTGTTTATTATTATAATAGAGTATTCAAATGTTCGTAAGATGAAATATGTTTGACACAGATTTTCTGCTTAAAATTAATATTCATAATATACATTTCACAAAAGACTATTCAAACTTTGAAAAAATTTATGAAGTCAATTTTCTGCCTGTAATTACAATATGTAATGCACAATTGACAATACAAGTGATAATATATGCAAAAGAAGTGTTGATGTCATGGGTCACATAAATTATGCAAATGTGACAGGCTCAGGTGTTAATGTGTTAGGGGCAGTACAGAAGTGCCACAAGACTGGCAGAAGTTGAGAACTCTAGTGTCAGTGAACTTGTGCCCTCCAGTGCAACTGAGTGCATTGCAGATAAATTTGCATTCCAGGTAAATTTATGCATATTTTGTTTTGATGTACTTGAAATCTAAAGAATTTGTATATACAATTTTTTTTGCTGTGAACTTTTTGACATTGTCTATTTGTATGACCCCAGTGCTACTGGTCTGATACTAAGTTGATATGACCAGCTGTCATTGGCAGATGCAATGATGAGATGACAAGGCATAGAGTATGTAACATGTTAAAAGTTAACATAAGTGGGGTGAGCAACTTGCGTATATATCTCGTTACATATGAAATAATCAGCTACCAGAGGCAGATGTAATGATCAGATGATAAGGCTGGGAGTTCACAACGTTTTACAACTTTTTCCCCGTTGGTTCGGGTCTTTATTTGAAATCTTTATTTATGGATCATGGGCCTGACATGACGAAGATAAATTTTTTATGAATGAAACTCTTCCGATGTTTTTACCTGAACTATTTCAGACACAGAACATTTTGTTTTTGTAACAGTTTAGTAACAAAACAGCTCAGTAAATTTATACAAGTGACTAAAACTTGTACTAAGTAGTAATTTTCCTTTTGTTGGCCACTGATTAAAACTGCTTCATTCTTTCTTTGAAAGTGTTTAAAAGTGACTTGCACTTCATAATTGCTGTAGTTAATCGTTACAAGTGAATAGATAAATGCTAATGACTGAAAATCTATGAAAACTATCATGAAAAGAGTCAAAAGACAATAGTGAGTATTAGTGACAATGTGAGATTGTTGTGTATTGACATTACCCTTAAGCATCGTAACACCGTTCAAAGTCTGGACTATTGTCTGTCAATTTACAATCAGTTTGATTTAAACCTGTTATACCCAACAGGAAGGGTATTGAAGTCTCTCTTGCCTTGAGCAGGTAACACACATCACAGGGGAATGCCAATTTCTTACAAAAATACAGATTTCTCTTATCTTTTGACGAAATGCCTGGGGTGGCAAAACACCCGTTTGAATTAATTCCCCAAAGGAAGTGAAAGGAATTTTGAAGAAAAGAGCAAAAGAAGCAGGGAAGATAGGGGTTTTTAGCTTGGGGGGAAAAAACACTGTGAACCCCTAAACAATACAGACAGGTGCATATAATGGGGGGTGGGGTATTGTCGTCAACATGCTTCATGGAGTGCACAATTGAAATTGAATTCAGACAGTGCACATCTCTGTACTCTGTAACTCTGTACTGGAGAGGGTGTTTCAATAGACAAGGTTACATAGGATTTCTTATACTGCAGTAGGGGTTGACTATTGGATGTTTGGAAACTAAGGTAGGTGATTTGATTACGATTGAGATATATAAATTATTATAATAATCTGTTTTTCTTATCTTCTTTCTGACTTACTGATTTATAACTTGATAAGTTGCTAATGTTTATATATTTTTGAAAGACGTACAACTTTCTTACAATAGTCTTATATAGAGATTGTGTACAATTTCCGCTGTATTATCATGAAGTCACCAGACTCCATTTGACTACCGTATATTATAATTTTCTTAATTGTGGCTTCTAATTTTTCTGGTAGAGATTTTATTATTTATACGCTATTAGCCTTAGGTCTGTGTTTAACCATGGATTCACTAGAGTAACAAAAACAATTGTCTTTTCCATGAACCCCATTTGTTGTCAAGTAAATATGGTGAATAGTATATAATTGTATTTTGTCCCATTACATGTCATGTACAAGAAGTGCATTTACACAATGGCATTGATAAATAACCTTTGTGGCACTGACGATGTTGACAGCCTAGTTATCCTGGCGATACCAATTTAATAAACTATTTACATTGCACGTTGCCATGGAAACGCGTGGATTTCCTTGTTTGTTAGTCATTACATGCGATTTTGTGTTTGTAGTACGTGTGCTTGAAGCATTTCCTTAGTAAATTTAATGCACTCAGTAAACATGTAAATATTAACTGTTGCTGTTTGTTGATACATAAACATGTTCTATCAGGAGTTTAGGACTCTGGGTAAACATGCTATAACCATGGAGACAAGTACTCTTGTCTCCATGCTGTAACTAAATTGTGTCTTGTCTATTGTGTTGTTGCTGTACGTAGGAAACATACTGTGATACTAGAAGAATTTAATACAATATTCCACATACAATAGGTTGAACATGTTCTATCAGGAGTTTAGGACATGCTATAACAAAATTGTGTCTTGTTGGAAACATACTCTGACACTAGAAGAATTTAATATTTATTGAGATTGTTGTGTATTGAAATTACCCTTAAGCATTGTAACACCTTTCAAGTCTGACTGAACACATTGTCAGTCAATTTACAATCAGTTTGATTTAATATACAATATTCTACATAAAATTGGTTAAACATGTTTAGGAGTGTAGTGCATAACACTGTATATTCCAAGTTGTAGCTTTATTCCCTAATCCAAAATAAATGTGGGGATTTTTTTTCCTGTCATATTTGTCATTGTAAGCAAGCTAAGCATAAAACAAACACAAAATGGGCAGATTTTTTAGTGGTAAGTGATTGGAAATCCTACATTGATCTTGCAACATTTGGAGAATAATTGGAGAAGATTGAAGCACTGCCTGAAAAAAGTCAGTTATTAAGTCGTTATTAATATTGAGGAAATATTACATTGTGTGAAAACACGTCGTTGAAATATGGTACCAAATGGTGTGTACCTTCAATTATGTACCAGGTGCATTTAATAATCCAGTTCATTCTTCTGCACTGGGCATAAATATTGGGTTGAACTGATCCATATTGTGCGTTATTCAAACATTTGTCCAGTGTCCAAGTGTTTCCCATACTTTATCGTTGTTGCTCTCAGCAATTTATTCACGACCGACTGAAAATGCACAAAGGACCTTTTGTCAAGCCCTACTCCTGTAGACTCCTATGGACCTTTTGATTTTCAGCTTATCAAAAAAGGTGCTGCAGGTCGTAGGGGGCGCCACAAGTTATATTTCCGGTTGACATGGTTGACCTTGTCTCACCCCAAGGTCATTCTCAGCGCTGGAGGTCAGTGTGATGTGACATTCTGGATGGGGCCAGTGACCTCTTGTAGGATCTAGAGCCCTTCTAGGGCCTAAAGTCTTCACTATTGAGTCTGAAGGGCATAAATTACTTGGCTAAGAACTGACACTGGACCTCACAGGTCTTGCACAATGACCCTTTGTAGAGAAGAGGTCCATGGATCCAGCAGAATGGCTGAGGGCCAAGGAAATTGATGACATATTGGCACGAGGTTATTTTATGTGCCAACTTGACAGGTAGGTCCAGTTGGTGTACTTACGCATGAATTCATCCGAATAGATCAAGGGTTTGGATTTTTATTCTGTCTAAACTAACAAGTGGCTAATCTATTTTTGATCTGTCGGTTGTCAATGAATGATTCGAGAGTCAGTCTGTCAGTCAGTCATCGCGTCAGTCAGTCAGTCAGTCCATCAGTCAATGCATGAGTCAGTCAGTCAGTGCATCAGTCAGTGCATCAGTCAGTCAATCAGTCAGATAGTCAGTCTAACCTTTTCTTAGTGGTGCATTTTGATCATAACCAAGTTATACTAATATATAGTTACTTCAGATAAGTGCATTTATACTATTTTGCCCCTACTCGTGGCCCGGCCCTTGTCAGTGTAGAAGTATGGTGAAAGGATCCCACTGGGTCTCCACTGGGTCTCAACTGGGTCTCTCGAGCTCTATTGACAAGTGTGAATCCTGTCTGCCTGGTCCCTTTGATGTCTCGTGGCAATAATAGAAAAGGCCAGTGACAACTGACACTCTCTTGACCCCCAAACATCCACCTTTGATTATCTGCCTTTTATCTGCTTTTAGCTTGTTGCCAAATACTCTCAATTCCCCAACTCTTTTTTCCCCCCTTTTTTCTTTTATCTTTTTCTGTATTTTCGTCTTTTTTGTGTGTCCTTGTGTGTTTTATTCATGCAGAACTTCTTTTTGTGCCGTTTAGCTGTTTCTGTATGTCCCTTTGTAAGGTAGTTTTTTTAGGGTATTTTCCTCTCTTGTTTGCTTGAGAATTAACTTCAGAATGCATACACAGTCAAAGAATGGATGGAATCTTACACACAGGATAGGATAGGATAGGATGGGATGGGATAGGATAGGATAGGCAAATGTTTAGGTAGAAAATAGGCTAAGATAGCATAGGGATGGAAAATATATTCTGATAGGATAGGATGAAAAAGGATCTTTGAAGACTTCGTATTATCTTTTGAGGACTTTGGCAATGATGGGATATTATTAACTTTAGGATTAAGTGGATATTTCTCTTGACAGAAAAGAACAGAACAGAATATAATAAAACAGAATAGAATAGAATATTGAATTGATGAGTTCCTGGTGTGTGCCACAGTCGGATTATGGTCCCACCCAAAAGACCATAGGATCCTGTCATGAGATCAAAGGGGGACCTGGGTGTATAGACACCACATGTAACAGATCAACATGGCACCCAGCCTCTCATCTCCCTTTGTGTTCTTATAAATAGGCCAGTTAGCCAATCAGTTGTAACCACTGAAAATTCCCCAATTGATTTGTAGGATTGATTGCAAAATTGTGTAACAGATTATAAGTACGACACATACCATTGATATTTGCAATAGATATATTTTAATTAAACAGAAAACACAGTCTTTGATAGATGACTATTACATGTGTATGCACCAGGAAAGTTACTGTGCTGGAGTGACTTTTGTGAGCTTTTGTAAGTTAGACCTCTGACATGCTCTGTGTAGCCTAATACCCTATATACTGTCTTTGGTATAGCCATATAATATAAAATTGTTCTTTTTGCTGCATTTCCTTTTATGTGATACACGTACAGTGGATTTTGAACCCTATACACACTCCAGTACATTTGAGACCAAAACCACTGCACTATATACAGGAGCTGGCTGCCAGAGGGTTTTTATAATGAGCTAAAGGGGTGACATTTTTGTGGTTTCAAATGTCAAACCACCAAACATAGTGGTTTAGAGGGGAGCCATTCATGACCATAATAGGGTATAAGTTTAACCTCTAAGTGAATAGAATGATGTATAATAAGGGCCTCAATGGACTCTCTTTACAATCAAATTTCAAACATATAATTTTGTAGAAAGATCAGGTTGGTGTGCCCAACATCAATTATGGCTAATAACAGTTCATAGAAAACATTTGGCAGCCTTTGATTAATATCTTACTATAGACTTTAGATGTCTTGCATTCATGAAAATTCCTGAACGATAATACCTTGTTTATATTTCCTGCTTGCCTATTGAATCAACTTTGTAAAGGTATTTAAGAATTTTATCACTAGGGGAGGGGTAGGAACTCATACTGAGTTATTGCAACATTGAGTGCATGTACATAATTTAAGTAGCTGCATGCAGGAAGATGATTTATTATAATTGTATATATTAGACATTTCATTTATTTGTAAAATAGATTATACAGTATTGCCATATGACCTTGTAATAAATAAGAAAGCGTTCAAAGATAAAATAATTAATTGGTAATTATTGGTTCATATGCTAATGGGCTAAAACATTACTGAAGAAGATTTAATCGTGTAAACAATCAAATATCTGTATCAGGAAAACTAAAATATACATTGTTGTCATTAAATCTAATGAAGGTTATTTCTCATGTCTCAATGCTACTGGGTATGAAGCTTAGCTTATATGACAAGCCGCCAGCGGCAGACGTAATGATGAGATGGTCAGCTTGGTAGTTTTATATATTTAATAAATTTACTTGATATATATCTGGTCATTTTGCCCCTTTCTAGAACATTGTTGAGGGGGTGGTTATTGGGGGATCCAAAATGAATTTACCCCTTGAAGGGGGGTAGCCTTAGGGGGTGGAATCTGAGATTCTTTGATCAGGACCAACTCGGTGTGATCAGACAAGCGGAACTCAGCACATGTCTCGAATTCTCACCACAAGATATTCTCCCAGGAATGCTTTTGGGTGTTATTAGACACATAGTGGTTTATTGTGGCTCTACATTTTGATTTATGAATGTGGCAGGTATTAATAGAATGTGATGTATGTTGTTGAATACAAGCCGGGTCTAAAATAGAGGCCGGGGTTAGACTGATCTTGAACATGTGTAAATGTATTGGACATATGACAAATGTATCAACTTGTGATATTTATACTGTCAATAAAACTATATATATATATTCTAATACGACCATGTTAAATGTAACTGTCTCAACTATTACAATTACACCTTTAGGCTTTAGCAGAACTTATGCAGGATCCAATTCAGGACCAAGTAAACTATTGTAATATTTTAATATTTATAGAAACCCTGGGTTCTATAGCCGTGGGGACTCGGGAGCTTGTGAGAAATATAAATGGTTGCTTTTCTTGATTTATGAAAGAAAACGCACAATTTGTCATAATTTGGTAACTTTGTCAACAGACTTTGGAAAAAGTTATTAATATATTAGGTTTTGATCTTTGGATCTTGTTTCAAAGCCCCTGTAGTTGTTTTCCTAAGTCCAAAACACATGTGGGAAGTTGGTGCCCAGCTCAATTGAGCTTTGAAGGCAAATCAGTGGTGAAGCAATGTGCGTTTTAGTAGAGTGATCTTTCGCCAGTTGCAAACGAAGTGATCTTTGAAGCTCCCTGAACTCCAGTCAAGTGATTCATTATTTTCAGACCCTAGAAATCTTTCTAGCCGCTTCAAACGCTTCTTTATTTACCTGATCCGCTGGCTGGGTCCGTTTTGGTGGTCCGCTGTGTAGATCACTGTGATCAAAAGAACGTTTTGAATAGCGGACCATGTTTCCTGAGTTGCGGATCAAAGGCCCGGTCTATTTCAGGTTAATCTGCGAGCAACTTAGCCCCAGGCCTCCTCAACCAATGTACTGAAGATCACACAGCAGAATTTGCAAAAGCTTCTGATATACAGCCTCCATTCCTCGGCAGTTTATATGCTGACTGATAGTGTAAATCCCTGCATATTTGTATGCCCAGATCCCAGCATATTTGTATGCAGATAAAGCAAATTAGAACATACTCAATTCAGATTGGCATCAGATATTCCCATAGTTTTGAATGGGAGTCACCACCACTCAAAAAGCGCTTGTGGGTTGCTGCCAGAAGGGTATTTGTTTTTTCTAGAACACCTGTTTAGATTCCTGCTATACAGATTATTTATTTTAGCTATGCATACGTTTGTAAGACCTCTTTAAGAGCTTCTAGGGGTGCTGGTGGTTTATCATGGAGTCACGACCAGCCAAACGAAGATATTGTAATAAAGCATTCTGTTTATGCTTTGTGAAATGTAATTGGTACTTCAATATTATGAATAATGTAACGATTTATATGACAATGAATGTAAAAAATATATGAAAATGGCACAATTCTAGTTATTTTGTAAACGACATTGAGTAATATTGAATACTGTCTAGTAACTTAGTTGACTTTCCATTGTTACCAGTTTCTGTTCAAATTTTGTCTACCTGATTATCAGAATTATTATCATCACAATTAATCATATATATGATTTATACTTATTCAATGTCATCTATAGTGTTACTACCAATTTAAAGTGCTCAGCTCAGTATTAAAACGAAAAAAAAAAAAAAACTTTTTTTCTTTCTTCTAAATTTACTATGTAAAAAGGCATATTTTCACTGATATTTATTGCCTCAATAACATTAAAGCTGAAAACCCTCCATTTGAAGATGGGGAAGCAATTTTCACAAGAGTCTTTTAATTTGTGAGAGCAAGTGCTGCAGGGTAGGGGATATAAAGGGGGGGGGGGGGGTCTCGTAAATTGGAAAAGGAAGGAACTGGGTGGAAGGAACGAAGATGGATGATCTGCTCTTTAAGGGATGAATGGGGTTAAGGGTAAATATTACATTTGCAGAATTTAGGGAGGATTCTAGATGGGATTGGGGGGGGGGGGGGATACTGAGTAGATGGATTTTCTTTTATTATTATTCTGTTTTATTATATGATGGGTAAATTGGTAAATTAAATGTGTAATTGATTCTGAAATTAGAGCATTGACTTCTGAGATAAGATATAAAAATTTATATTGGAGTTGGGCAAGTATTCATGTTACGGACTGCTATGCAATGCAATTGTTTTTTGAGAAAAGGTTTAGTGTTCCACAATTTTTGCAATCTTGGATTACTAGTTATGCTATATAGCAGTGCAGCTCATATACTTGATATGCATCTCAGCTTTTCTTTTAATTTGGCTGACTGCTTTGCTAAATTACGGAACTTCTACCCCATCTTCAAACTAATATCATGGAGTCTCTGGTGACTTCATGCTAATATCATGGAGTCACTATACATATATAGTGACTCCATGCTAATATGAAGGGTTTAAAAGCTGGGTTTACTACTACTACTGCTGCTGCTGCAGGGTGATCAGGTCCATCCCCTCTCTCTTAACTGCATCCATTGCAGCCATTCATGAGTAAAGTGTGTGACAGGGAGTGCAGCTGCTGAGTTGCTTTGCCTGGTGACACACAACTTAAGCTTGACAGATAGGTTGATGAGGAGGCTGCACAATGGCTGGAATGCTAAGCATTGCAAAGTGATTGTGCTCTAGCCACAACATGTCTGATGGATGGTTTCATTTAGTCTGCTTCCTACCCCCTTTGCAGCTCCCCTACTGCTGTCTTGATTGGGCCATTTTAGTGTTAGTGGGTACCGCTTCAATCCGATTGCGATTCGGTGCATCGTCGACTGATCGCTTCGTTTAACCACCGCAGTGCGATGAATACGACAAATATATTTTGTCTTGTAGTCCACACTGCTAAGAGTCTAATTTTCTAGGTCCACCAGGTGTTTTGAGGTATCACAAGCCCCAGCAGGTGATCAGGCAACTACGGTATATGCTATTGCTTAGTGGTTGGTGTCTGGGGCTGACAGGATGGGCTCATACTCATACATGTATCATACAAATAGAGGGAGGTAATGTAGGGATGAATACAGCATGCTGTGCTCTACTAGAAGCACATAGTGGCCATACTGTGTCTAAACTGTAAGTTAGTGTAGGTATAATATCTTTGCATTCATTGCTATTGCTCTGGATGAAATTTGTATGCATATGCACTCCAAATCAGTATCATTAAATGTTGACTAAGTTTACAGTTTTCCCATCAGTCACTTTTACAAAACTTACAACATTGATAAGATTTGGGCAATGCTCATAATTTATATTAGCTTGCAATAAACAGTTATATTTATGAAGCAATTGTAAATAGGGATGTTCTTACTTTTCGAAATACTTTTTAAAAGTTTTTGGAATATACAAAATAAAACTTTGGCATTATGACCAGCCACCTTTGGTGTAAAACTTGCTGACCAGTCAACAAATGGGAGGTGATCTTAAAGTGAAGTCACTGGCCATGGAGCCACCAGAATTCTGGTGGCTCCATGCTGTGGGAGTCTTGAGGTTGGGTTAGATATTTGTCCAAGATTTTACCCATCACACAGGGAAAACCCAAGAACCCATAAACCCAGTGTAGTGTAATATACCTGGTAATCCATGGCATGTATACTGTGTACAGCTGTGCTATGAAATGCCTGCAGTAACCTTTCCTGTTCATCCAAGCAGTAACCATGCACACAGTGACTGTGTGCTGCAAACTGCTTGGTGATCTCACCTCTCTGGTTTATCCGAGCTTGGATCATCCAAGATCTTACTGTGTCTGTTCATATTCAAATCCCACATAACATTTGTAACACGAAACAGAAGATGCAGATGCACTTTCCCTGCAGCAGCATCAGCAGCAGCAGCAGCTGGGCCCCTGATGCCCTACAGCATCTTCGGCAAGTTCTGGGCATCTGCAAATGTCCCCAGAATTTCCAGACACATTCCATACCCCCTCTTGCACCCTCACCCTCCCCCACCCTCCCCCCAGGGAGTGATTAAGCAATATCTGGCACATGACTGTTTGGCCAGCCTTAAAAGCAAGGAATCTCTAATGAAGCATTGTTCCCAAACTTCTCAACCCTTATTGGCTTCTATGGGCCATTAAACAATGTTGGGGAAGTGTGTGCTCTTTGCTTCTTACCAGTTAAGGGGTCATGTGGTCACTTTTTGGACATGGTTCTTTTTCAAGGGTTGGCCTGATCTAATTAGTGAGAAAAGAGTTTGACGTTTCCAACCGAATTAGGCTATGCAAAAACTAGACATTATATCGTGGACTGTGGTAAACTGCTTTTATGTTTCAATGTCTGTGTATGTTTATTTACAATGATTTATACATTGGCAGGTTTAGACATCAGTATCTGCCTGATACTGTAAGATTATTTTACCCTTGCCTGACATTTAATTTACTTTTTGACATGCTTTTTAAAATGTCAGAAAATGAAAATTTTGATGGGAATTCAAGTTATAGCATAACAATAGTTATAAAAAAAATATTGAGAAAAACCTTACAAAATACATGGTCACCAAAGACACCTATACACATTTCCCATATCCATGATGAGACTATGCCAGTGTTGGCAATTTGCTATTCTATCAATCAGCAAACCTTTTTACATGGAAACTGATTACTGATGACTCACATGATAAGAATATGATAGATTAATGCAATGATGTATGGGATGATGCATCATGCTGTGACTTGCTCAATCATAACATTGCTGCTGGATGAATGCTTGAATGGATGCTCGAATTAGGGCTTGAATATGTGTGGATAATGGATGTTGTCAATGTGCATGTGATTTCATGTTCTCACTACAGTATTTCACACAAAACTGAGTAGTGCTTAACTGTTATTTTAAAAATGTTGTTCATATACCAATACTCCAATGGGCTAATAGCAACTTGTTGGAGTTGAATATTACTATTGTTATGGCCATTGACTAAAGCCATTCCTGCTACATAAAACGAATGAAGAAATAAATGAAAAAGACTATTATATATTAACGAAAATGGGTTGTGAAATAGGCCTATAATTTGGTGATATTATAGCCTAAATATAGGATGTACATACTGATGCTGCAATCAAGTGGAACTGAACCATTGGTCCAAGAATTTGGTGGTCTCATCAGTGAGGTAATTTCAGGTAAATATTTCTGCCAAAAAAAAAACGACAACAAAAAACTGTTGGTGAGAAAACTTTAATGTGAGGTGGTCATAATGGGGTCCATATGTAAATGCATAATTCAAGAACACGTCTGATTATGTCTATGAATTCAATAATGACCAATTATCAATTCAAACAATGGGGAACTCTCCTCATTATTAGGTGAGGATAATGCAATGGCAATCACCCTATCCCTCACCTAACCCTCACCTAACCACTTGCTAACCAATCCTAAACATGATGATGAATAGGATGTCATCCGCACGCCTGCAACTAGGTCACCCTTGGGGTTCATTTCTCACCCCTTTTTGCTGTTACTCACACCCCATTGTTCCCAAAGGGGCTTACATTCACCCTTTACGTGTATTTTGCCCCAATCTACCCTTGTAAGGTCTTGTCCAATCGCTCCAATGCCCTTTAGTCGAGATACCCCGATACATACTGATCACGTGTGACTCATCCTGACATTGACCTTTCTTATGACCGAGAGGTCATTTGTCAATTCATTCAGCCTAAATGTCCAAGGTCCAGGGTTGCATCAATATAGGTCAGTCAATTGATGAAAGAGCACATACAGCACTGGTCACAATTATTAGAACGCTTCGCTTTTTCTTTCTCCATGACATCAGGTAGCAATAATATGTAGTTGTGTGCATCAGATTCATTACATTTTACATATGAACATGGTGAAGGTATTGCTTGTATCACGTTGGTACGTTCATCAGTGCTTGGTGCTTTTGATGGGAGTACTACAATGCCATGCTCCGTGTCCCGTACATATTTTGCTTGAGGAAGTCGAAATGTGATATCTATCTATCAGTCTTGAATTCTTCAACTCTGAGCTACAAGAAAGAAATGGGAGGTTAATCTTTCCTTTGGTACTTAGAAACTCTGGGTTATTTGGTCTTGTCATGCAATGTGTCCCTTAAAACTTAGTGCAGTGACACATTTGATGATTGAAAAACTGTTTGATGTCCCAAAAGTGTCAGAGAATGTTTTTCTTATCGATGCCCAATTGAAATGTCCTCACTTCTAAGTTCTTACTTATTTTCGGATACGTGAGTCGTTCTGGTGTGTTTATTTGCAAATATCACGCGATATAACCTCTAACTAAAGTCATTATTTTGGGTTAGAATTCTTCACCATTTCTTGTGTATGTCACTGTACAATAGAACCTCATGTAAAATTTGATGGTTTTTAATGACAAGGTGGTCTAAGTTCACCGTCTTACACTGTAATGGTGAGATAGATGACATTTCGTAAAACAAATTTGGTGATGAGATCGTCTTACAGCTTACAGGGTTGAATGTATCTTGATCAGCCTAGTTTAGATACACAATGTATTCGTACATGTATGGTCTTAAAGTGGTGTTCCGCTGTATTTCGATTAGTTAAACAATGTCAGTTTGATAATGACCATGATGATATCGGAATAGTGTGGTGATTTTAAAGGGTGGAGAAATACAGGACACAGCCATAATCCAGCCGGATTACGGCTGTATGTCCTGTTTTTCTGCAGCTGATGGGCTAATTAGGACAGGCAGGGACCATGGCAATGAGATGATGGATGAAACAGCCATCCAACATAGGCTCGAACCTGGAATTGAACCCTATACCAGAACCCAGTGGTTGGAAACATAGCACGCGGCCACTGAGCTAGGCCCCCACCCTTTTGGGATTTTAAATGGAGATTCAATTGTATTCTCTTCTGTCTGGACAGCAGTGTTAAGTTTGCATAGACAGTTGACATTTGTGTGGCCAATACTTTCACAAAGGGATTGCCATTTACTGTGGACATCTACACTGCTTTGTTGTGTTGTAGGCCTAGCAATTGTGCAGCTGTTGTGTGTTTAAAAGCATGATTAATGATTCACAGGAAGAAAACAAAGGGCACATTTAGTGATTGGCTGGGTGAGCGGATCAGCCCACTCAATCACCATTGCAATGATTGATTGGCTGTCCGCCATCTTGGATCCTCTCCTATCAATCTGCCCAGCAGCCCTAAAGCTAAAAATAGAGTGGAAGAAAGAAAGGGCAATTTTTCATAAGCTTATATATTGAATATACGGAGAAAATCTTATGGGATTAACTTGTTATCTAATTATTAGATTTGATGGACGATAGAGATAAAGTGTTGTCTTCAGAAAAATGTAAGGGTCCAGTGGCTCTTCAAAAAAATATGTAAAGTATAATGTATTGATAGAATTATTTCTATTGAATGTTATATATAGTTGTAATATATGTAGTTTTGTAGAAGCTTGGACTAAACAGGGATGTTTAGTCCAAGGTAGAAGCAACCATTTATGAAAAGCTATTGTATCATCATCGAATCAGGTCATGTTTAGGCTAATTACTTAAAGAAGAAGACTGTAGCCCAATTGTGTAGCTGTTGAAGCATCTAAGTCAACATGAAGCTTGTGAGGGATTGACTTCCGTTTTGTTTACATTTGGCATTTCCGGTTCCGCTTTTGTCTACTACCTCTGCAGCATATTTACTCACTCGTAAGAAGGGTTCATACTCATTCATTCACTGTTTAATCGCCTCTTTGGAATATTTAGTTGAATAATGTGATTGAATATTAGTAAAATTTAACTTGTAGTGTAATCATGGATGAACACTATTAAATATTAGATAAAAGTTCCTTGGGGTTGTAATAAAGAGAAACTCAGCATCTGGCATGCTGCACATTACAAGGGTAAAGTTGCCACCCTATTATTTTTGGAGGGTAGAGAGAAGTGAAAAATGCCCCCCAGAATAATTAGGCGTGGGAATGTGAGACTTATTTTTGAGGGCAATGTAACAAAAGGGCGACCCAGCCCTTGTTCCGTGATCAATCTTAATAGAAAGTTGCGTTACAAAGCTGTTTTCAAGCAGCTAGACATGGCCTGTGTAGAAAGGTGCTGATCTGGGCCATGCATGAACATGATGAAAAGCCAACTTTTACCCAGTTTTATTGCTGTTTCCTCAACACATTTTGTTGTGTTGAAGTGTTGACTAGGTTTAACATATAATTTTTTTGGTTGGCCCACTTGTTTTGTAGTTAACTTAGTTAAAGCAAGGTCGTTGGTTAAGTGAGTTAAGCCAGTTCTTCTAAAATTGTATACAACTCATGGATGTATAAGACTTATGTTTCTTTGATCTTGTATATTTTTATATACTCTGTCAAATAAAATTGTTCAGAGTTCTATGTTACATCTCATGATTATGCAGTCACTGATTTCTCGTCAAAATTTCGATGGTTGATGAAGAAGGGAAGTGTCTTGAAAAGAATAGTTTTCCTTACTTACTTTTTACTTAAATAGCCTCTATACATATATGGTAATGGGTCATACGAAAGTAATTGCACATGTAAATGGTGCAAGCAGGGAATACATATTTGTCAAGCAGGATCTAGGAAATGCAGATAGCTACGTATAATGATAAGGGTCAAAACAGTTACAGACTTGCAACATATTCTGTACAATCTAGTCCAAGGTACAATGTATACATGTGATTCACTAGTTTCAGGAAGAATACTTGAGAGCACAGTGGAACATTAGTTATACATTGGTCGAAGGTGTAGTCTAGAACCCGTGCCATATTACCCCGGGCAAAGTGACCCTAAGTAATTGAGCCCAGAAAAAGTGCCCTAGGAACACTCCAGCCAACTCTCGTGGGTTATCAGTGATCGCGAGACTTGCAATGGCTATGCTTTTCAGGCTGCTGTTGTTGTGGTCATGTGTGAATTGCCTTGGGTGCGAGAATGTAGGGTTTGAGAGAAATAGGGTATCTCAGATACAGAATAACATCAATGTTATTATCTGTCATATCTGTAATTGTCTGTCATATCTGTCAATTCATAGCTTCATACATGTAATTAGATTGTTGATTGACGAGCTACATGTTTCTTGTGTCATTCCTGAAATTTCAGAAGAAATACAACGTTAAAACTTCTTTGGTTCAATGTACTTAAATATTAATGTATACTGTATTACAGCACTTGTATGTTGTGAATGTGGTCTCAATTCTGATACACTAAGCCTTCGACATGACCACCACAGTGCTCCTGAACAAACTTCAGGGTCAACAAAATTGACTAAAGATTTCATATATATTTCCATAAACTGCACTCTCATAACATCATTATTAGGCAAAAACTAAAAAATTCTGTTGGGAAATGTGTGAGAAATTGATTTTAAAATATCAGGTTTATCACACCTTGGTTATTTACATATATAGGAAGTCTTTGGTAAATTTTTTTAACCCTGAAGTTTGTTCAGGAGCACTGTGCCACCTTTAATGACAGATTTGCTTGTTTCCATGGTGTTAGTGATCTAAATATGAGTTGATCTTAATAATGAGGTAATATTATAATGGGGTTTATCTGTATTGAGCTTATCTTATGGTTGAATTCATTTGGAATGTGATACTTAAAAGAAGTATGTGGGCCAACATATTTTTGTCTAAAATTCTCTTTCCTGGGTTTTGTTTCAAAATTTTCCTTAAAATAACAGTGGCTTTTCAGTGAAGAGTTTTTAAATAAATTTTTGATATTTTAATGTTTAATTCGTCATGGGGTAAAAATTGACGTACAATGCTAGACAACCACTCCCCTTTTCACTGGCCTACCCCACACTGCAGCTGACTTGTGTACAGGATGCAGCTGGGCTGCATAGCTGGCCTGAAACAGCAGAACAGCTGTGCATTACAGTTGTAACTCTACAGCTGGGGTGTTGTGCATTCTATCTGGGCTGAAACTGTGGATTTACCTTTACAAAACTCTATTATTTGCATTTTCTGTGGTGATACATTGTGAGTATATGGTTCAGACATTGTATTTTCTTTTAGCATCTCACAATACCCAACTTAAAGATTGACTAGGAGGCTGTAGCTCATGTCTGTTGATCTCCCATCTTCTGATAGTGTTATTACAGTACGTAATACCATGGATGTATAAGAATGGTAATACATCTGGGAATATACTGTGTCCTACAGAAATGGGTGTATTTCTAACTAATCGGTATCTCTATAAGGCAAACTAATCATGAGTCATGTTGTTCTTCAGTATTTCCCTTTATTTTGTTGTAAACGACGCCCTTTCCTCCTGGCATAAACACACTATTTCAGACAAAAACATTCAAGGGTACATACACTAAATATTTTCTTGCAATATCTTCTATTCTTCAGTGTTGTAGTACCACAGGGGTTGTCTGTGATAGTACTATGAAATACAAGGGTTTAGTAGTTTAACATGTATAAGATGCTGCTGGCAGTGCTGCTGCTGTTGCATGTATGTAATACCATGGCGACAAGAGTACTATTGTCTCAAGGGTAATACTGTGGTAGTATCTTCCCATCTTCTGGTATTTTCTTTTTACTCTATGGCAGCATTACTTGAGTAATGAGTATATACCTTTTACAATGATAATATACATTGTAGTCATATTTTCTTGTTTCTTGTACTTTGCCATGGGGGTGTAGATTTGAAGAGTATAAGATGCTGCTGCTGCTGTTCCTCCTCACCTCCAATACACATCATCTTGGCAGATGTTGCTGTGCATCAAGATGGGGTAGGAGGGCTCTATACCACAGGTTCTAGTCATTTATACCTGTATACTGATGGGTGTTGCTGATAGGAGGTAGTAAATTGCAAGGTAGGGTGTTGGAGAATATGCATATTTTGCAATACAGGAGTGATACTTTCTGTATTTGGTATGCTGCATAGCTACACAACATGCAGAGTTGTGTTTGTTACACACATCTTGTTTATCTCCCTTTTGATAATATAAATTTGTGAGCAGTGTTCTATCTAGGAATATTTAGATATTCCTAGGTTCTATGTAGGTTTACCCGGAATTTGTTAATAAATAAGTAAAAATGATGTAAAGTTACCTAAAAGTCAAGGCTGGTGCTTTTATTGAAGGGAATGATATTATACAGCTGTATATAGTTGGATTTTTTATCTACTTTGATATTAATGACAGTTTTTCATTTGCTTTAACTACTGGTTATAGACTTATAGTCATAGTCAATATAGTTATAGTCAATGTAGACAACTTGCATTTCAACTACAAAGGAATGTAAGAGAGTATAAATTATTAAGAAGGGTGAACCTTTTTAATGTCTGGACGTGGACTAAACAGTTTAGTCCAATGTCTGGATTACCTTTTGGCTTTTGTCATGAGAAGTAACCACTTTCAAAAGTTTTCCTTGCTCACTTTTACACTAATGGATCATGAAAGTAATTGCAATTGTAAATGTGAAGAAAACCATAACACTAAAAGCAGCTCGGGAAAAAAGTACAAGGGAAAAAATGGAACCCTGTTTTATCTCCAGTTTGATGGACAGTTGCATGTAATAACAGGCACACTTAGGAGTTATACAAACATCAACACTTGCTATTAATGTTTATTTATGGACAGGGATAGGTATCAATGCTTAGAAAGGGGTAAATGATATGAGGGTGAAAGCAAGTCTTCTAGGTGGCTCGTACCCTAGTAGAGTACAGCAAAATACCCATGTAGCAGCAAGCTGCCGTATACTAGAATGCTAGACATTGTAGACATGTTTTTATCATATCATGTTTCAAAATCAAAGGACCAGGCAAGTGCACTGGGTCACGTGACCTGTCTACCCCCCTCTACCGGGACCAGACTTGAAGGAAGGGTACCAGTTGAAAGGAGGGGTTCAATGATCATGTGTTGACGGGGTGGGGTGGATCTTGGGAACTTTAGTAGAACCTCGACGTTAAGACCATCCTTGGATCGTATTGAACTCCTGTGGTCTTATAGTGAGGTGGTCTTAATGATGAGGTGGCCTTAAGATGGGTCATTCGTACATGAATTATAGCATGTGGTTTGTCTAGTAATACAGCTATTATCGTTTAAGCAGCAACACTTCTATCATTCAAAATGTTTACTGTCCATTGCGATTGAAAGTTTGACAAGACACAGACCAGAGTTGTAAAATCATTAACCAACTTTCATTTCACCCCACTAGGAAAACACTTACCCTCAATATAATGTTTTGGAATTGAGCTATTTAGGTCGTTGTAAACATGAAGGAGAATATACATACCCAAAATCCATTGAATGATAAAATTGACAGAATGATTTCACACATTTATTATTAACTCACCGATAATTTACAAATTTACAAAGGAGGTATGTTTCTTTAAATGTTAGTTTTGTTTGATATATTGGCACTAGGTGTGTAGAATAAACGGTATTAAACTGTCTATTCAGAGTTGTTTTGGATATATTGGCAAAAGTATGTAGAATAAACTGTTTATTCAGAGTTGTTTTCATAATTGCATGAATTATTTTGTATTTCTTGGATTTATTATTAACATATGATTAACTCACCGATAATTTACAAAGGAGGTATGTTTCTTTAAGTGTTAGTTTTGTTTGATATATTGGCACTAGGTGTGTAGAATAAACTGTCTATTCAGAGTTGTGTTCTGTTTATCCTTTTTTTTCTTTAAGTTATAGGATGTTGGGTTCTGACCTTAAGGTCTAATCTGGGGTAAGGTCAATTGAGAAATTTGACAACCCAGTAGGCAAATTATACTATGGAGACCTACCAAACCTAGACCATACTGTGGTGTGGGGTAAACAAGTCGGTTAATAGCTTTATAACCCCATTGGTGCCTATCAAACTTTTGATCTGAAAGTTTGTGAAACTCTTTCAAAGTTCCAAGTGTTGCTGCTTAAACGAAAATAGCTGTAAAGAATGGTTGGAACAGTTTCACAATTAAGACCACCATATTTTGACCATTGAGTCATCAGCATGTTTTTACTCAGAATATTTTGCCATTGTATTTTTGCTAGCTATTTAAAGCAGGCAATTTGCACCGGTGGTGATTATTCATTAAATTAATGACAAGTTTCCTTAGTTACCGATTATCGTGTTTTCAAACGAACTATATGATTTGGTTTAATCAGTTCAGCATTATAGTTCAGTTGTTACTTTACTTCAGGAGCGGTTTTGCTCATTTGCTGTTGTTTGTAACAATATCCTGTGGGTTTATCATTGCTTATTGGCCAGAGAAGCGGATGTAAGCAGGATGTATTTCGGGCTTTAGGACAGGGATAGGAAGTCCACTCTGGATTATGACTAGTTCCGGAGATGGTGTTTTCAAAGGTTACTGTGTTATTACGTGTTCGTAAAAACCTCATAGTTATGAGTTTAGTGTACCACTTTGTAGGTATATGGCGCTACATGATAGAAAAAATATTTAGTCAGAACATGGAGACTCTACTCTTGTCTCCATGGTCAGAATAATTCTACTTTTGCTGTCGATAGAGCATGGCGTCACTAGTGGCTCCATGGATAGAGTATAAGGCTTCAATTGACGTAGAAGTCTTATCTACATCCATGCTACAATGAAGTCTAACAACTAATATCTAAGCATTAATGTGACTGACAATTCCATGTAGTACCTGGATCTGTTTACTAGTACAGAGATTATGAGGGTGTATACAGCTAGGTCCTTGGATGGAGTCTTGGAGCCAACAGTTGTCATTAACACGGATTCCCCTGCTAAGAGAATAATGTGCATATAGTAATACCTTGGATCCAAGGTAATACATTTAGTAAGTAATATGGCTTATTGGCAGTTATTGGATGCATATTGAGGCACGTGGAGGCAATAACTGCATCTGGTTGTTGGATACTTGTACCCCATTTGGCTACCCCATTGGGTGCCACCCTGGGTGGTGAACAGACACAAAGCCTCTTGCCTTGTGTTGCCTGGTGTTCTCAGCATGCTGGAATTTAGACCTTGGTTTGGGAGGGAAAGAAAGTTCATCTCCCAGATGCTTCACATCTTTCTGGAAAGAAATACAAGCAGGGCAAGAGTTTGACACCCTCCATGACCCAGTTCTGCCCTCCGTGACCTTAGCCACCCTTTGAAGAGTTCTGGAATCTGGGGTGTTACCAGGGTCACTATTAACAGCAGGTCAAGGGTATAGAAAGCACCCCAACCAATGTTAGTTTTGGCCTCAGAATAATGTTGATGTCACGCAGATAACTGACTCAACCTGTGTGGTATCCTTATGTATGTTGTTTGGTTACATTTGAGGGTTTTGTGTTTATGATATGGGGTTGTTTTGTTTGGGTTTTGTCATTTTCAAACAGTAAGCCTTCCAATTTGTACAAAATCCCAGATGATTTCTAGTTTCAGTAAGTTTCACCTCAATTTAACTATCCCATTTCATGTAGCTGGTAATATACCCGATATATATTCAGTACAGTATGGGATTCACTACCTGTGCCACACTCAGTGTCTTGCTGTGATGCAACCATTGTTACTTTCTCAGTTAAACCCCAGGTCCAGAGTATCTTTTGTTTACTGAGCTGGTTCAGCATCTTCAAGAAAAACTAGACAACAACTTTTGAAGTTGAAGTGACCACTTACAAAAACACAGACAATGCTGAAAAAAGAACATTCTTGTGACGTCAGAGTGTCTATGGTAACACCCTGGAAGGTCATTTGGTGCAAGAGGGCACTATCTTTGACCTTGATTCGAATGTCACTGGTTTCTTTGACTTTCTCACTCACTTTGTTTACCACATTCTCTAATAAGTTGGGTTGTGTTTAGTGTGATAAACTGTCTAAGCTAGTGGGGTATCGTGCAGGTTTATCACATTCTGCAATACATGAAGTATAATCAAACAAATCTTTGCTTACAAGATAACAAGAATTCTAACAAGCAATTAATCTGATTTATTCATTAAATTGAGTTGTTGTTTATTAGCTCAATATACTCTATAGAGTAAGACAGAATTGTTTTGAGGCAGCATTCTGAACATAGGCATATTTACAATGCAACATTTGGAATCCTGCCTTATTATTAAGACCACAGGTCTCCCAATTAAGGTTTATACGACTTTAACCAGTGCTAATATCTCATTGTCATTACATTTTACCAAACTGTTATGACCACCTCAATATTAAGGCTATAAATTATGTACTAAATTTGATATTAATGACAGTTCAATCTAGTGAGGAGCTTAGATCTAGGCAATTCTTTAGGCTTATTGGATGCTTGAAAAGGTGTGAAATTTCATTTTGGACTGGACCCAGCATTTGGCTGACTCAGAATTCAGGTAAAAATTTAACAAGGGCCTATGAAAAAATGTACTTTAGACATGTGTTTGCCTCAATATAATGTGTGATCATTGCTCAAATTTCCAAGGTAGACTGAGGCATCCTGTAAATAATAAATGAATCTTGTCACTGTCTATTGGAATAAATGTACTGAGTTCCATGGGATCTTTACATTATTGATGACAAATTGATTTCTGGGGATCACTAAATTTTCCCTGCCTGGAACATTTGAGAGAAAATTTGACAGTGGGCAAAGATCAAAGGGAATTCGTGATGACGTCATCAATAAATGAAGCCATAATTGTATGACATGGCAACCCCGGAGCTAGCAATACCTGCGCATCACGCCCAAAATCAATGACAATTGTCTGTAATTCGCTGTATTGGATTGCAAGACCTTTATTTAGGCGTTGAAGTTGAAAAGTTGTCTGGATTTGACAGACTGCTAGAGCTGGGAGTCCACACTTTTTGTTGTGTTAGCAAATCGAATTCGGAGTTAAAAGTTGGATTGGGTGATTGCATGAGAGGCTGGGAAGTTGCTTCCTGGCTGTAATTGCACTCTAGAATTTTCTCTTGATTAACACAATGAGGGGTTGGCCTGATTCAGAGATACATCATTGGATATGTATAGATGGTTGAGTGGATCCGCAGGCTTTAAAAACGACAAATCGAAAGCTTTGAATGGGCTGTTATGCTCATGTCAGTTATATATATTGTATGTTGTAGATCAGATCTCGACTGCATGTAAATTTTTTGTATGCCTGATATGCTGATAAGATAAGATAAGATAAGACAAGACGGTAAATGGGGGTAAAAGTCCAAAATTTGCTTTTAAGTTTATGACCCAAGAGACAAAATTAGTGATGTCTGCAAACCAGCGAAAATTTAGTAATAATCAACGATAAATTTCAACATCTGTATCTATTTGTGCTGCTCCTTCTTGTCTTGTCTTGTCTTGTCTTGTCTTGTCTTGTCTTGCATGTATCTTGGTGCCATTACAAATTGAAGTGGACATAAATTTAGACAATAACCTATCAGTAGTTGACTAGACAATTACCCTGTTTTACAACTGTGTACTACTGTATACATGAATGAATGACTGAAATGTTGGCTCAAGGTATTAAATGCCCCTACACCTCCTACTTTGCCATGAATGCGTGTATAGTTGTGGGATTATAGGAGTGTGGAGCATTAGCCCTTTGCATGTGGCTATGGTCTATTCTGGCCTGTATTCTGCTTTTGGATCACCTCAATTCTTTGATCCTCTCTTTGATCCTCGTTTTCATGAGGCCAATTGTTATTGTCTGATCACGTGGTATTGTTATTAAACAAACAGGACATATAAGATCAAAGACGACAGAGGGCGCCTCGGGCAAATCCAAGGTCGGAGGTCGCTGAGGTCAAGTGCAGGTCACGTGATCTCTTCTACTATGGTCATGTGGTTAGCCAAAGGTGTGAAAACTATTGTGGCCTAATTGGCCTTAATTTACCAAAAAAAAAATTACTCCCTGGGGAAATAGTTACTTTAGATATTTCAGCGAAGAAACTACATTGTTCCGAAATGAGGAAGTACTAGTATATGATGCAGTTATGTTGAAGCATGGAGTCACTATACATGTTTGAAGCAACTGCATCATCATTTGTATCCCTCAGGGCATGTATCATAAGACAATTATGGAAAATGAATTCGTAGGTGCATGTAATCAAATTGTCGAATTGCTGGTAGAACTGTACCATCATGACAATTGCAGATTTAAACACTAACTTAGGTTGATTGATGTTGATAAATCTCCAATGCTCCATACATTGTTCCATGCCATGTATACATAGCTTCTAGGCCTACCTACCATAACAGGTATACAAAGGAACTGTGTACATACAGTTTACATACATGTGTCAATATCTTTGTAGTACATTTCGTAAACTGTTCATTACATGTATATTATTCATAGCATGCAATGGCCGATAGATCAAGACCATATCAATTCATGATCAATATGGAAAAGTGCCTCTTTACAATATTTAATACACTATTAAACTTTGTATTATACCTTGTATGTAGTTGAATAGGGTGCAAGGACTGGGTTTAAAGGTCATTGTCAAACTGGAGCACATGCTCTCACAGTGGATCTTCTTAAGATGATCAATCAAATCTGTCAGTCTGTCACCTCAGTGAGCTAGTGCGGTGGATTCCTAGACACTTTGTCACATGGCCATGACTGCATGGCCATATTGTGTGCATGTCTGTGTATATCAACTATATACAGTAGTATTTCAGTGTAAAGACCATTAAATTGCTGGGGGTGGTTGGTAACTTTGTAACTACAGTAAAATCTCACCATTTAGAGAATATTATTGAATTTACATAATATAGAGAGGTGGTGTTAAATATGGAGTAATATGTCAAGTCGTACTTGTCTAAAATTCGTGTTTTTATAATTTTATCTGCCGATATTGTTCAGCTGTTGTCAGTGGTTTAATTAGGAGGTGGAATTGATTGATTGATTGATTGATTGATCGATTGATTGATTGATTTGCACATTTCAGCAAAGTATTTGCAACATACATATTTTATACAAGAGACTATATCATGTCATTAAGTCTTGTTAAATGCAACTTTCATATAATATCAATGTCTCAATGCTACTGGATCTGAAGCTCAGCTTATATGACCAGTTAACAGAAGCAGACGTAGTGATGAGATGCATATTTACACACTTACCTCATGGGTGGGGTCTTTTCTTGCCTCAGCGTAGACACTACACAAACTTCCTAAGCTATTACTGTATTATATATGTTTGTATTTCATAAAATGTATAAATTATTTCATTGAATCTAATGTGTGTTTCTTATTTTCAGGAGTTTTCGGTAGCCGTGCGCAATAACAATGACCTACTTGAAGGAATACCCCTAAGAGGTAAGCTTTATTTGTCATGACATAATATTCCGTAATATTATTATTAATATTTATGTATAATATATATCCGCCGTTACTGGCTGTATCAAAGGATTTTTTATAATGTCACAATTTTATGAATATGAACTTAATAAAGCTGACCTATTTCTAATTTATAATAGTAAAAAAGGGTGAATGTATAATTACATAACATTTCCGTTATATTATTAATATTTCTTTAATAAATATGCAGTTACTTGCCCCTATTTTAGCTTCGTTAATATCAAAAAGGATACTTCCATTATGTGGCACTATTATGAATATTTACTGATAGTATCTATAGAGTCTATTTCTAATGGTCACAAAGGGTGAATGTATTCACCCTGTTCGGGTGCTTGAGGGGTAAACATTGGACACCCCATACTCGTGAAAATGCCCTCGATGCTAAGCTATTAACCCCAGGGTAACCGGGGTAATGGTCAGAACCCTCAAGCCAGTGATGTACTGCTTTTGTGTGGACCTTTGTGCATTTCAATGAGAGTGGAAAAGTATTATAATTCAGTGTGACGTCACGGAAAATCATCCATTTAATGTAGAGTAATATTATGCAATCTAATGTAATGTATATATATACATTGTAATACTGTATATATATGTTAATCTAACACAATGGAAGTGTGCTTTTTTGTAAATGCCATGGAGAATTAATGTCTTGGTGTCAATAGCCATAAAATGTATATCATTAATTTTTAAGGGAAATGCCATTGTGCATATTATTCAATAGGCTTTCCCCCCAAATAAAATATTCAGGTTTTTGATAAGTATTTATGTCACATTTTAAAATTAAGTATAAAAGGCAGAATGTGGATTTGGTTAGCATTCCGCAAGTAGACACCGTCAGGAGCACATGCATGAGTATATATTAGACCGAAATATTGCTGTCATTTGCAAGCAGTTTGTCGGACTAGTTATATATATGATTTTATGGAAGATACAAGTTCTGTCTCACCATAATACCTCCATGGTCTCACTATGCATCGAATATTTTGCCCTAGAGTTACTAAAGGTATGATATTTTAAACATTATTTTACATATGATCTATCAAATGTGTTTAATGTGTAAGTGTAACAGACCTATTTACCACTCATAATTGTTGAAATATATATGGGTGTAAATTACCTGTTTTATATATTAGTGACTTAAAATTATCTTTAAATGTCAATGCATAAATTTATCATAATATATATCATGTATAATATATAAATGCAATTGATATTGACACTCAGAGTCAATACTCATGCTTCAGTGAAAAGATATTCTTATTTTCATGGCTAGTCATATCATACTCAGTCAATGGCAATTGTCTATACAATACTACTTACACATTACAAGTACACCTAGTAAACAGTCACCATGTTACAATTATGCTGACACGTGAGAGCATTTGTTTATGACACGTGGGTACCCGGTACATACCTTTCATATCTGACATGTCTATGAGTTCTTATGACAAATACTTTTTATGATTCTTGTTAACAGTTGTGCCCTGGGCATTGTTCTGTAGCAGTTCCGCTTAAAACAATAGGCATTGCATCACAATTGCCATAATTAATTGGATCATGGCATTCCTAGAATATGTGAATGATCCATGAGCTTGTCATTTTAATAATAGGATGTTATTATGTGACCAGACGAAATTGACACTACTGATATGGATGAGTCTAAATTATGAGGTTGAAAAGTTGTGAAATACATATATAAGACTGGATAGACATGGTTTATATATATATATGAGAATATACAAGATACCATAGATATCTACAGCAAATGTAAATATTCATTGCATATTATGCACCCTTCGTAAAATAAATTGTTAGATCAACAATGTTCAGTGTGACGTATAATATGTTCAGTATAATATCATTGAATATTCAGTTCAATATATAAGTTTTATGGCCGGCTGAAATGAACATGTGTAAAGATTATAATTCTGCAAAGAAGAATTTTAGGCCTACTAATGAAACAATTGTGACATTACTTAATATTGTTGCCTTTAAAATAATTTAAATTGTTTTAAGGCAATACTGTTTAGCTATTACTGATGAACACATTTACGATAGCATGGTATAGGTCCAGTATTCACCATTGCCATGATGAGTCACCAGTTTATCATGTACCATATTAGGAATATAATGACGTCATAATGAGTCACGTGTGTTCTGTTGCAGTGGTGCTGCCCCCTTGCAAGACGGTGAGTGACACGGGGAAAATTCTTGTCTTGGATCAAGACACTGTGAAACAGATAGAGGTTCCGAACAACATGAAGACGAAACTCAACAATCTCGAGGTAAGAACAGAGCTCTAGTAGTTTAACAACATTATCAGTATTATCAAGGACATTTAAGGTCTTTGGTATTATGAAGTGTTTTGTGGGAAATTATTGTGAATTTTTTAATTTTAAATCTGTTGAACATTGGTTTTTCTTTAAAAACTCATATAAAATGTTAGGTATTAATATGACTCACAAAAAGGTAAAAACGTTAGTCTAATGTTCTGAATGTGCTTTTACAAACCATACCAGCCATATACTGATTGTTTGTAACATGCTAGTCCTGAAGGAAGATTTTCAATGGATATTTTATTATCAACAAGCAATGGCCCATACATTTAAAGGGGAAAAAGATTGCATTGTCTTCACTCCCAACAATTTTTGTGTGGCTCCCTCAATCTTGGCCACAATTGCTGATTCCTGCGAAATGCAATTAGATTTCTGCAAATTCTTTGTGATTCTCCAGACGCTCTTAAAATTCCATCAGGACATTAGGCTGTTCTCTCCGTGCTGATGAGCACTTCATTTCGTGGACAGAAAATTCCAAGAAATTCTGGGAAAGAATCTATCATATGGAGCATAATTCGTTTTTCTAGTGTTGCCATGGGGATTGTGATTGATGCTACAGAGAAAGTGTTATTTAAATGGCGGAATTCTACAATAAAAACCATCTGCTATTTGTTTAAGTGATTAACCACCTCAGTATTAAGGCCACCTCTCTGTTAAGATCACTTCACAATTAAGGCCACCTGATAATTAAGGCCAGTGAATGTGAACCAATGATGGTCTTAAGAGCGAGGTTTTGCTGTATTATATAATTTATATTCTATATTGTTATGTGGTTGTATAGGACTTTATTTTTAGCCTATATATTAAGACCACGTAAATCAAAACGATGGAATGAGTAGCCTCGTTAAATGGCTTTAGGAGAGGAGAGAAGGTATTTAGCTGTAAATTTACATTACACATGCATATTAAATCAAAATAATTATGCAAATAATGTGCCACAAAACTCATAAAATGTGTATAATTTCAATCAAAGGTGTCATTCTATCTGCTATACACCAATAAACAGGAGATTTATTGTATAATAAGTAATCTAAATTATATATATTAATTTGCGAGGTTCTACTGCGGTGTTACCATCAAACATGTGTTTAACGACCACCCAAGAAATAAAATTTGATCGTTTAATACAGGTGGTAGCTTTAAGCTCCACTGTCTGTCAACATAACTATTTTCTAAACCTTCATCAAATGATTGAAAATCACCTTAGTTGATCAAGGCACACTAAATATGAATTACAAAAAATAAATTATTCATTGAAAGAAATCAAGACCAAAACATTGAAAACACAATGGAAATGGCATCATCACCCATTGTTGAGTATTGTGATGTCATCACATGGTTTGTTTACATATTAGCTATTTGATGGCATGAAAAATTAAATACTAGGTGAACTTTATTTATTTTATTGAGAGATAGGTAATCAGTATTAAGAAAACAATGAAGTGAATGCAGTAGATTTTGGCCTCTTGTCATATTGAGTGACAATCCAGCTGTAATAGAGGGGTAAAAGTTCTAATGAAATCCAGTTCAGGAGAGTTGCATTGTATAGGTCGTTTACAGCAGGTACTTGTTGTATACAAGGTGGCCGTTGGAGCAGGTTGGAATTTACGTTGAAGTTTTGTATACGTTTATTTACATTCATATTTAGCATCAAAGGCATATATATGCCATTAAAGTAGCGATGCAGCTGTATGCAAATAGATATTTGTCAGAATGTTCAAAATATGGGGGTTGATTTCATTACAGACATAAATGGTTTACCTGTAACAAAGTCACTTGACCCACGTGACCCCAAGATGAATAATTATGGGGCAAATAGTAATTTACCCCCGGGCTATAGATGTAGCCTATGAGGGGGTAGCATTATTTCACCCCTTTTCACACTTTATGCTTGGCTGTTTCTGACTAAAGTCTCAAGTATTCTAGTATATCATCAGTGTCTGGAAAAATATCAATTATTACTTCAAAACATTGTGTGAAAAAGGTTATAAGGGGGTAAAAAGTTGCAAAAATTGATAGCAGGACAAAAAAGTTTAAAAGAAAAAAAAAAAAAGCAACAATTTTTGAATAGCACAATGATTTTCTCATGGAGAAGGAGTAATAAAAAAAGCACTCTTAAACTACTGGCTTATTTGATGATTGTTCTATTATAATGTTGTAAAATTTTTAAAATTTTGCCCCTGAAGCTTTCAGAGTCGCAACAAACGTATTCGAAATTATATCTGCTTCAACAATGTTCAAATATAAAAAAAATATATTCATTTTATTTTAACCAAATATTGCAATATTTCTTTTATATTTTATACTATGTATTATACAATATGCATGTCATTTCGATCCAAACTTTAAGACCTATAGCTTAGTACGAAGACCTCACTATTAGGATCATTATTTAAAGTTTGGAAACTATTAAGACAATCACTGAAAAGATCAGTAAGATTAAGTTGGGTCTTAAAGGCGAGGTTTTTCTGTTCGGTTAAGTTCGCCATATGTGGATAATAACCTCATTAGATGTGAATTCACCATATTTTCTAACATAAAACACCATTCTAAGATATCAACTGTTAAAAGTCTCTTGTGCACTCAGATATCATCAGTCATCTTTTGTGAGTTCTGCAAAAATTAACGAGTTAATAATGTCTGAGTCACTTTTTAAAGTTGTTCTCAGTGAATGGAGATAATTTTGTTGCTTTTTGGAAATTATTTCTCATTGTTACTCACAGTTCACAGACGTTTGAAGATTTTTTTGAAATTTTTTTTTGGGTGGTAAAATCAAGCAGCTTGTCCGCCCCTTAAGTGATTGATAACTCGTGAGAATTGAGGCCTCTTGTGCCCTCAACCAACAGCTTTGCACATTTTGTATCACAATAAAGTAAAACCGATGCGATACGTATCATAACGATTATAAATACCCGTATCATAATATGTGTACCGGTACAAACGGTAAATCGAGAACCAGTGTACAGCCCTAATATGCAGTGTACAAAGTAGGGGGTTTCTGACTAGAATATGAGTAATGCATCATTTAAATGCTAAATTAGCTTAGTTCAGACACACAGATTCAGACTACTGTATCATACATATTGTCATTATTAGCTCAATAATTCACAATTATTATAGTATTAGATCAAATATTCAGTTAGTTCAAATTCGAATCTAAACATAGCGATTGACCCAATGAGTAAATCTACAAAAAGATTTTCATTTTATATTACAGCTCTGACTCAATTATCAACTGTATTTTGTTTAAAATTTATGAAAACAGTATTGGATGAAACTATAGAATAAGTAAACTGCTTAACTACATAATTTTCTGTATCTGATTTCAGGAGATCGAATGCGGTGTCTCAGTCGCTGGATCAGAAAAACAAGAATGGTCTTTCACGCTGTATGACTTCGATGGCAGAGGGAAAATCACCAAAGATGTAAGTATTATACAGGATCATGAATAGAAAATATTAATGATCAAGCAATAAGTGATGGGCTGTCTCTGTATTTGGCACTGTAATGTTTGCCTATTTGGCTGAAAGTTATATATTGTGAACTCTGCAACTAGGTACCTGTTTATGATTGAAAAATAATATATATGTACAAGTATACAGTATACAAACACACAGTATGCAAACACACAGTCATTCATGTAGAAAATAATTAACTAAACAACCTTTTTTTTTTTTCAGGATCTTGCTCAACTTCTAAAGTCGCTTTACGCTGCAGTAGGATCTACAATAAGTCTTCCAAAATCCGGGACCAAGACTTTGAAATTGAAATTAACAGTTTCTCCAGATGCAGCAAAGGCAAACAACAATATTAACCTGAGCCCCCAACACCAGGGAAAGTCTGGGAAAGAGAACAGCAGCAAAATAGTCAAGGACAACATGAAACAGAACAATTTAAGCCCTCTTATCGGAGCCCAGGCTTCGAAGAAAAGAACTCCTCTTGATCTTGCCTCCAAAGACTGTAAAAATCAGCAAGCCGATGTGAAAAACACGAATGTTTTGCAAGAATGTTCTCCCACCAAACTGGCAAGCAAGCCCCACCTGTCGCACAAGGATAAGCGCCACCTAGTGCAGCTGGTGCAACAGAACATGGAGCGCCACCACCAGCAGCAACAGGCACAACAGAGGTATGATTCAAAAAAAAATTTGCGCAATGTTTAATTAAATTGCTTTATAGCAGAATGCAACAAAGTGATTTCAAGTTCGCTAACTTTGTAGGTATAAGATTTTATTTAAAGTCGATGATGAAATAGAATAACAATACAACACTAACTAAAAGCTTCGCCTACCGAAAATATACCGACAGGTATGCTTGCAGAGTTATTGTTTTGTATTCTTGGTCGCCCTTGTGTTGATGCTCATTTGTTTCAAGCCAATTTTGTCTTTAAGTCAAAGAACAGGCAACTGTAAAACGTTCTCATTTTGTTGACAAATAATTTCTTATTTAAGCCATTACCAAGTATTCCTTAGAGTTGTAGTGTTACACTCTGATCTGGAACACACAGACTGTCTTTGATTGAATGATAAGTGTTGTATTAAAGTATAACCAAAATGTAACTTTTTAGTGTTTTCAGATCAAAGCACAAGAGTCACCATCACAGAAGCAAGCACAAACACAGGCACCAGACAGCAGCTCAAGTTGATACTGGTGCTGCCCCAGAACAACCTACCAGTCAAGAAAGCCAGGAGAGGCGCAATTACTACTTAGATTTAGCTGGTGTTGAGAACTTCAATGTGACTCGCCTTCAGACTGAGAATGTTACTAGTTTACAAGACAGTATTGCTTTGGAGGGATCACCAAATAAAAGGCGTCACCACAGACGCGAAAGACACAAGAACCGTGATAAGTCTGTTAGAGAGACAATCCACGTAGAAACAGAACGGACTGAAATTCCCCCTCGAGGGGCTGATTTTGTGATCCCACCCTACCAGTTCCTGGAGAATATGGTAGAACGAGTGACGGAACATGCGGTAGACCCTCAGGAAGAGACGGGGGGGTCTCCTGCCGCTGCTCCATTGCAAACGCCCCCACCCCCTCCACGAATGCGTCCCGTCAGCCTCCCGCCTCATCTACCCGATGTGGTGTCACCGCACCACCACCGGCGACACCGCAACCGAGAAAGCAACCGTCGTCTCGCGATGCAGCAAGTCGCGGAATGGATCGAACGTGAACACCCCACATGGGGCGGACAGTTGCAAGTTTTAGAAGAGATTAATGTTGACTGTCCCACCGTTGATGGTCTCACTAACTGCGTGGCCCAGAATGACTCACAGCAGCTGCAACAAATTGTGATCGAGAGACATGAACATCACCACATGCACGAACACCACCATCATCATCATTACCATTATTATCAGGCAACATAGGGGAAGTTTTTTGCAACAACTACTTTGAAAATTCAGTGTTACTTATGTTGAAGTTAACTCGTGATAACCAGAGATATACATTATTTAATCTTTTCGCTCTTGGTGGTATGCAACTAGGAAAAGCTGTTATAATTCAATTTCAATAATACTTAAAAATTTATAGTCGGTGTTCGCATTCTAGAATATTACTAAATTAAATTTATCAGAAATCACCTCTGTGTTAATGTTGAATTTAGCATCTATTTATATAATGTGACTCTATGAAGAGTAAGTTCAAAAATAGCATTTAGCGGGGTTTACGGCGCCCTGTTTATCGTCACTGATTGTAGCATTGTCAAGAGGGCCAGTATACCACAGTGATATTAGTGATAGTTTCTCTTAGATAGTTAAGAAACATTGCAATGTAAACGAAAAGAGATTATTTGTAATTGCAAACTTTTGAAAATGAGATTTTTGAATTATGATTCTTGACGTTGTAATTTGGATGAGATGTTGTTGTAAATGTTAATGCTCATTTATCCATAGATGTAAGGGTTGAATTTACTAATTATCTGGTAATTTTCCTAGGGTTTAGTGCAGTATAGCGGACCCAAATGTATGCCCATATTTGGCGTCCATTAAATACGAACATAATCATTAATTTTTACCAAATTTAGTATTGACAAACAATACGAATCATATTTGTGTCCAAAAATTAAACAACGTTCTTGCTTTGAAAATGATCACCAGCGACGATTCACCGCCGTCGTTTGTTTGTGACGTCATCCATTGAATTCAGCATTTGTACATCATAATAGGCCTGGAAAAGAGGCTCGCAAAATTTGGTCATAAATCTGGGTCCGCTATACTGCACTGTTTCCTTTTTCTAAATATAAATTTGGCATATTCTGTGTATAATATACTGGAGTTCATTTCGACACCATGAAAGGTTTCTAATATTTCCATTTAGAGTTCAGTCTCAATTATTGAATATAATTATTGTGTGGTGATCATGTAATACTTATGTAAAGCTTTTTATGAATGCATTTCCATGTTTAATCGTATGGAACTAATTAATTACATCTAAATAATAATGTTTGGGAACACAGTTTTGAAACATTTGTTTAAGCGATTTCGTGAAAAACTTCAAAATGCTATTGTGTTATGTCAGTTCTGACCAGAGTACTTGCCAGTTTGTTTATTTATTTTGTATATAAATTATTGTAAATACACAAATTCTCATTAACAGTTTATTCAAAAGTTTAGTATTAATACAAAATGCACTTAGCCTAGATGGCTGGTAAATTCTCGGAGCCTTGACTGGTAGTTATTGTAACATTACAAAATTAGTCTGTCTAGTATCTACCTCATTTGTTTATTGTACTTCAGTTGCCATGGTAATATTGTACATAACTGAGAGATTCATATACCTTTATTTAAATATTGAATCGTGGACTTCAATATGAATCTCCTCAAACGTAGCAGCCATTTAGTATTGTCGTTGTGATGAAAGTATGTAAGTGAGATTAAGTTGTGAATAAGCTAACTACTTAGTGTAAATGTACTAATTGCAGAAATGTTGAGCTGCGCAAAGTGTCAAGAGTTTTTTTTGGTTACTCCTAGTGTTGTTAAGGCTACATTGCATACATGAAGAACGTTTTATTTATGAATGTAGCTTCTTTTACAGAAAAATACAGATGTTAAAGAAAGTTGCTTTTGTTGTTTTGTCTTCATAAATATCATGCATTAACAACTCGGAAAGCCAGTATATGGTTGGAATCATTCGACTTTATTTGCGCACACAAAGAAAGAGGACACACAGATAGCAAAACAAGAGGCTCTAGTAGATACCCCCGTACATATAGTGCAATGACATTTTACAAGATACACATTCGAAATGAAACGAGCAGATACTGCACTACATGTGTCAGCTCTGCTCGTGATATGAGGAACTAAGCACCCACGAGACAACGATGGGGTTCCCATAAATATTATCAATAAGGCGATGATAAATGATAGGCGTTTATATTATACAAAAACGGCTCGTAGAGCACCTGATACCTGGTAGCAATCGTAAGCAAATTATATTTACTGGGGCTAAAATATCTATAAGTAATGTTACTTGCTCCATCCTGTTCATCAGTAGGTTTGAATCATAACTTTCATTTATCTAAATTGAGACAATTTTTTTTTCTACATCTAAAATTTTGAAAATATATTCAGACTCTTGCAGCTGGTTTGTTGTGGGCCTTTGGTTGCAATTGATAAATGATGAACAAAACTGATTCCCAGCCCAGGGTACTCATCAGGAGCAGGGTCTCAGCAGAAGATTATTTCCATGAGTTATTGAGACATGAATTATTGAGTAATTGAGCCATTAAAATTTGTAGTGTGTTCTCAAGTGTGGTCGCTCGATGTTTGTGCTGAGTCAAAGCATGCAATGTGTAACATTATACGGTATGGGCTGTAAGCCTTACCATCTCATCACTACCTCTGCCAATAGCAGTTGGTTTCTAAGCTGATTTGATCAGAAGCATTTTTTTTTTACAAGTTTAAGTTTCAGGTGTAGTCACCGAGTATAATATAATAGTCTTTTGGACAGGTACATGTAGTAAATTTCATAAACGGTAGGGGCGCTCTAGTCTTACTAGCCCTCTTGTGGTAATGCACAAACCTATCGTTGGAATCATCCGCAGGGAAACTGCCTATACTAAAGCAGGCCTTTCGTTGATTACTGTGTCGTGTCATCTCACCAAACTTTCCTGTAAGCCATTAAATTAAAAACTGTGCCAAGTTTCATCATGGAACTTAGGTCCTCTATGTTCTATTACTCTCATCCCATTCAACCTGGAAAATCTAATCCAAATTTGTCACTGTACTTATATCTTGTACATGGCCTCCCTTTACATTGCCCTGCAAAAGTGGAAACACCTGAATGGCCAACTGTAAATGAACATTAGTCTCAAACTAAGTGCAAAGTGATGCAAAAAATAATTCAACAAGCCAATGAGATAATGAAATAGTAAAAAATGGGATATTTAAAAGAATAAAGATAGAATTCAAGTGGTTTCAATTTCAAACATAGGAATCCAAAGGTGCAACTCCATTTACTTAAAAAAAAAAACAATGAGCACACGAAGAGTGCCAGAAATCTTCAGCAGCAGGGCATCCCCAGCCAAGAAAGCTTAATGTAACTTAGCTCAGTAGTAATAAATTACAACAGTAATTGAACACTTTGGTTGACCTTAATATTTCGTGTCTGATCTGACTTAAAGCTTAGCTCTGTCAACACCATCACAGTGGGTGAGATCAAATAGTGCAGAGAACAAAAAGGTTTAACATCTGTTTGTTTAGCTTTGTGTGGCTGGAGGACAGTGATTAGATGCTTGAAACATATGGCCCTTGATCATGACATCTGTTGTGGGCTTGTTGGGACAACTGACTTTCATAGTCACTGGGGACTTTAATCGTAATGACTTTGTTGGTTTTCACAATACGTTCGAATGTGCTCTGATGTGTCAGTGGGGTCAGCTTTATTTGATTATGGACTCAGCTGGATATGTCACTCCACTTTTTAATATGAAGACCCAGGAGTACACAACTTTTGTTATGAATGTACTGGCAACACTGGATTAACGTTATATCCATTGGAATATGGATTAAAGAGATGTTCGTGAAAATACTAAACATTTTGGTGACATAAGTTAAAGGTGTAACAAGTACTTAACACTTTCTCGACATTATTAAACGTTAATTATTAATGTTGCAAACACTTGTGGTTGTACTGTTAAGACGAGCACTGGTATATTTTGGATTTTTTTTTTCTCTAGGCTCCACCAGTATAACCATATAACCATATAACCATGAAATGTTTCTTTTTATTGTGACTACAAATTCATTTCAGAAACATGGATTGAAACCCAGTGCACCTGTTGGACTATACCAGAAAATAATGTGTGTTTTCATATCAACTGAGACACACATTGTTGACATGTATGTTAATTTTACCAATCTCATAAAATGTTGAAACGTTGGATTTTGTGCCTAGTCCCATTATTGATGGCTGTCTGCAACACCCCTGTGGATTGCCTTTA
This sequence comes from Alitta virens, assembly GCA_932294295.1. NCBI lineage: Eukaryota > Metazoa > Annelida > Polychaeta > Phyllodocida > Nereididae > Alitta > Alitta virens. The sequence continues at coordinate 19,299,012 of OW028582.1, forward strand.
CCTAATCACAGATTGTAAGTATTTCAACTATTTTGGTATCAATAGCAAGAGCTAATATTGTTCTGCAAATTTTGAATAGCAATGACAAAACGACAGCATGTGAACAGTTTTTGGTTGTTGACGTTTTTGTGTTGTGTTATATTGTCTCAATGCTACTAGGTGAAGCTTATAGCTAATACCCCATGTTTAGTCCAAGGCTTATATGACCAGCTGCCAGAGGTAGACGTAATGATGAGATGATAAGGCTTGGAGTCCACACCATGTTACACGCATTTGAACAGGGTCATTTACTTGCTTCAGTATAGACACAGAGTAGAAGGCACCTTCAATTTAATGTCTCATGCAATTGACAAATTGAAAATAAATTTATTATGTATTTTCATAATTTTTGAAAACGATAGGGTAACATGGACCTTGGAAATTAAATCATTATCCAGAGCTAGAAAAAATAATTTGCGAGAGCATAGAAATAAAACAAAATACTGACATCAGGAATAAATGAAAACTTTCATTAAAATGTGTTGTCTCAGCCATCAAACTTTTCTGGTCAAAAGAAAGCAATAACCAAATGATTACAAGACAGGCGTAAAAAACTTCAACGAGCATTGATTACCAAGTCGTGGCAGATTCGTTAATGCACCTGCACTCATTTAAGCCTCCAATTAAGCATCAATGATGTTCTTTTTGTGGCTTTTATTTCTAAAAATGCTTGGCAAATTGCTGAAATAGAATTGCACAATTAGCGACGCTCGGTAGATGGTGTTTTCCGAAGTTACGAAAGCAAATCCACAGGAGCTGCTATTTTGGACTATTAAAAGGAAAGCTTTCGTTGCCATTCCCAGTAGAGGAGTTATAATTGGCATCAGCAGACTCTTTCAAATTACCCTCCTCTCATCATGGCTTATCAACTTCATCGAGAAGCTTAAAATGCTGGCAAAGTAAATCTATGAGGAGAATTGAAGGAAGCTGTTGGATTGTGGTTGCTATTAGCTTCTTTAAGTCTCTTAAAAAGACACCCTTGAAAGCATTATACCATATTTTCTTGGTTACAATTCAGCCGCAAAAAGGCTGAGTCTACAGTGAGCTTGGAATAAAATCTAATGTACTTTTAAATCACAAATAAACACAGGTGACATATAAACAGTGGTCTCATATAGATGCTTGTGGAAAGACTTCTTAAAATAATGGAGGCCCTGACTAAAGTGATCAAGAAAAAGTGTTAAGTTTTTTATTTGGGAAATAGTCTAGATGAAATCCTGCTTAACGCTATACATTTACTGCGCTCACAAAAATTATCACTTTTGACATTTATGGGGAAGTAGCTTACATAAATGATGACACTAAAATCCTCAAGCCACATGAAGTGTGTGAATACTTATGATAAACTCCATTGGAATATGATTTAAACAGAGTTAGACCATATCTTCTGAAATTGCCTGATTTGTTTCATTACACATCGATTGTGGTATTTGTATCATGGAATACACTGTTCATAATAGATTAAATACCATGCAATCGCCTCATGAAAATTTGAACCGAGATTTTCAACTACCGGGTAATTTAGTTGGGCACTATAAGTGTTTCACACTACATGATAATAAATTTAAATGAAAATCATATTAAATTTTCTAAGAAATCAAAGGCACTTTTTTTTTTGACAGCACCAACATAAAGTAATAAACTGTGCATCAAAAGAAACTTTTTAATGTCGTTGTCATGGATTGTCCATCTCTGACATAATCCAAGGTGCCAAATTAGAGTCTTCTTTAAAATAATGCATTGAAAAATGTGTGTTGCTCTGACTCAAATCTTCCTATGCATTGAACAGTGTGTGTTGCTCTGCCTCAATTCTTCCTATGCATTGATAAATGTGTGTTGCTCAGCCTCAAATCTTCCTATAGATGCATTGAACAATGTGTCTCAAATCTTCCAATGCATTGAACAATGTGTCTCAAATCTTCCAATGCATTGAACAATGTGTGTTGCTCTGCCTCAAATCTTCCTATACTAGTCAGACACAAACAGGATGCTGCAGTGTGGTGGTCACTGGTGTGAGACAGCATGAAAGGAGACAGCTGGATTGGCAGTATGCTGAGACAATGATTTTGAATGACCATTTTGAGGTTGGAAAACCAAACTTGATCATTCTTCAGGAAGACAGGCAGTATGTCCTGCTGTACCTGCGAGGACCATGTTAGTCTTGCTGCTGAGAAAGGATGAATCAGTGTCCCAGGTGTTGTATGAGATGCCTCAGAATATGTCTTATGGCAGCAAAAATCCACTGCAGAGGGTCAGCCTATCTCCTGCAGAACAGGTAACTTCATCATGATTCAGATTGTAGACATAATGCTGAGGATATCTATTTAATCTCATGACCTCCTTTGGAGGTTGAGATGTGTGTCTGCAAGAGACTCGGGCCAGTCAATTTACAACAGCTCCTGCAAGGCTTGCAAGAACAGTGAAAACTGGATTTCAGAACTTAATCAGACAGCTAGTCCAGATCATGCTAGAAGGGGTACAGCTTGTGGCACTGTGTCAGGGTACTGGGAAAACACTCTTGGCACTGAGGACTATGATCCGTCACAGTTTGGGCCCCCCTGTGTCACAAGTTTTTGATGACTGTCTTGATTACTCACACTTCCATTTTGCACACTGATTTTTACTCCATATTTCATTATTCCTTCCAAACTGATTGATTTTATATGTTGATTTCTGTGTTTTGATTGTTTGCAAATCACCCCAAATTGCTTAAAACAGCACACTATACTAAACATGCTTTGTGCTTACTACATCCAAGGTATGGTGTTGTACAATTTTGCAGGTTCACTTTTCATTAACGATTTTCTCAATAAATTCCAGATTTTATGGATCCCAGCCAGAGTAGAGCATTCCTTGGAGCCTGTGGGATGACCATAAGAGATGACTGTGTCTATGTCAGTTCCCATGTGGACACTTTCCATGTTGCCAAATATGCCCCAAACACAGACTGTTGGCTCTGGTTGGACGCTGGGCAAAGGCCTGGTGCAAGGTCAGTGGTTTCTAGCCAGTTTTATTTATTCATTACAGCCAATCATCGACTTGGAAACAATACTCACGGACTTGGATGCTAAACTGCAAAGGACATCATGTGAATCCAGAACTCCCATTGGTTAATATTATAATTAAGGCAGTCACTCAACCAATAAGAGTCCTGGACTCGCACGATGTCCTCTGCAGTGTAGTTTCAAAGTCTATGAGATTGGTTTCCATGTGGATGAAATTGGCTAAAAAATATTTACAGTGATTTGTGTGAAATTGAAGATTTATGCCTACTATGGAGTAAAAACTGCATTGCCCTTATAAGTTTTAATTCATTATATGTGGTTAATGACTTAAAAGGTGCATCAAGTCATGTCGATATGGCTCAGTGACCTTTTGACACTCTGAGCTAATTTTCTGACCATTCTTACACTACACTGTCAACTTGTGTGAAGCGCTGCTACTAATTGCCAATTATGCAGGAAATGTCATAATATAGATATCATAACTGCCACACTTCTTAGAACTGTTTGCACACTTTTCGTTTCCAGGTATCGTTTGGAGGTCCAAAAATGGGACTTGGAACCATCTTATGGCCCAACCTGCCAACAAGACTTCTTAGAACTTCACGATGGCGCTGTCGACAATCACACGAAGCGACCGGCTGACCGAAGATTTTGTGGCGGCAAAAAGCCAAAACTATTTAGATTCCCAACACAGCAACATGTCACGATGAGGTTCAAAACCAACAAAGGTGGCAACTACAAAGGTTTCCGGATACTAGCTGTGAAAACTTTACCCCGTAAGAAATATATTTGTTTATGAGCGGTATATCTTGTTTCAAGTACATTTTTATGTATACTATACCCAGACTCTGATATAGCCTAATGCGCTTGTGCTGTAATTTTCAAATAGTTCCTATTTATTTCAGCGCCCTGTGATACTAGTGAATTCTTGTGCCAAAGAGAGAGGAGATGCATTAGTCGCCAGTTGCTTTGTGATGGAACCAACCAGTGTCGGGATGGGCTGGATGAAGTTCATTGTTCAGGTATGACTATCAGTCTGAGCAGTTCTAAGGAGCGTGCTTATGACAATCCGCATATAGTGAAACCCGGTATAAAACACTTTTCGGCAGTACCAATAGAGTCTTTTCACTGAGCAGCCCTGAATTCAACAGGACATAAGTCTTTCCTCTCCTCTTATTACTCATTTTGCTTTTCAGACGTAGAAGATAATCACTGACTTATTCAATAAATATACTTTCTCAGAAAAAGAACAAAAATTAACTGAATGATAAGGTGTCAAATATACATTAAAATGCACTAAAAATACTACTGCTTGGATGCACTTTGCTTCAGCCAATCACAGCCAAGGGCGGGAACTTTTCAGCCAATAGAATTGCAGTATTCTGTCATAGCCACCTGGTGGAAATATTGAGAACCTTCCGTGAAAATTCACTATTGGGTCATTAAAGGCAGGTCGATTGGAACTGTAATAACATAGAGGGCCTGTCCTACCACGTGATGTCTGACATTGCGAAATTCTACATACAATTCATAACTATCCAACAGCATATCAGGTCGGTCGACATTTACCAAATGATAGATGGATGCTGTATCACTTTGATACTTTTTCGAACATAACATCCTGTTATTCAGGGTAGCACAAAATACCTGATGAAATTCTACTGAAATTCAAGGCCTAATTCATTGAAAGAAAAGAGAAGAAAAACCTCGATAATTAGGTTTCACTTATTACCATAAGTGAAGACTCTTGTTTTTGATAAGAGTTATTATTTCGAAAAAATTACCAAAACATTCGTGGGTGGAGTCTATGATGACCTTGTCATATTGACCAACTTTCAATGACCTTGACCTAGTTTTCAAGGTCACAGAACTGTTTGAATTTGAAATATTTTACATTTCAAATTCAAATATCTCAAGTAATAATTAAGCTGTTATCAAATGCTTTCATATCTGAGGTCATAAATTGGTTCTAAGGACATCTGACCCAGTTTTTTAAAATTAGGTCAAATTTAAGGTCAACCGATTCGCAGCTTTAGTGCTAAATTTGCAAGGACAGTTTTTGGAATTCAATAGCCATAGAACCACAGTTATGGTACCAAAGTGGCGTAATAGTCAAACACAGTGCAGAAAGTAGTTTGGTGGCGATTGGTATCGTACAATGAAATAATGAAGTTAGCTTATGATTTGCTAAAGTAAACTACCTCACACATGTTTCCAAAACCCCCACATACAATGCTATCTAATTATGTAAGATACAGCTGCCATATGACATGTTTACAGGTCATCCTGAACCCTAACCCTAGCCTATGGATGGGGTTAAGTTTATGGCTAGGGTTAGGGTTATGGCTGGGTTAGGGATAGGGTTAGAGATTGCCCTGACCCTATTGCACCGGATATCAGTTGTGGCTAGGGTTAAATTTATGGCTGGGGTTAGGGTAAGAGATAACCAGAATCCCAAATGCATCAGTTATCATTGGATGGATTAGTGATTTCAATATACTGCAATTATAATAATATGTCCATTGCCCCACCAGTGCAATAGGTGAAGCCTAGTAACTGTTTTATAGTTACAAATTTCTAGTTTCTATTAGCACTTATGATCACGCTACCATTGTTGTCAAGAAGAATGACTGCCCATTAATGCATTCCCATTATAGACATATTTTTGCCAGCAAAAGAAAGGTTTTGATAATTAGGATCTTCTACTTGTTTTTCATTTCAGTTTGGCAGCGGATGATGGGAGGCATTTTGACCATGGGCTTAGCAGGGATGATAGGCCTGGGAATTGGCATCTTTTGTGTGATCTTATTGTTCTGCATCTTTGTCAGTTGCTGCTGCAGCTGCTCAGCGTGGACTACTCCTGTTAAACATCCCTACAAACATCCAAAGAGGAATGAATCAAATGCAAGTAGCAGATACCAGGCTCAACGTCAACCGCAGGTAAGTGCACACATTGTCAATAATTCAATGCTTCTGGGTCTGAAGCTTAGTCAGCTTATTTGATTAGGCGGTTCTTTGCCTCAGCATAGACACAGAGTTCAAGGCACCTCCAATTTAACATCTAATACGCTGTGGGTGAGGGCCTAACTCAGTGGTAGCATGCTGGGCTTCCAACCACTGGGTCCCGGGTTCAATTCCCAGTCGAGCCTATGTTGGATGTCAGTTTCATTCGTCATCTCATTGCCATGGTCCCTGCCTGTCCGCATCAGCCCATCAGGTGCAGAAATATAGGATGTAAAGCCCTAAATCCACCCACCCACCAATGTATAATACAATCATCAAGAGTGCCTGGGCCAGGGATCAAACCTGGGACCTCCAACAGAGCTAGCCAATTAATGTTGAATTGATGGATGCCTTAATCATTAGGCCACCCAGCTGCATTAAAAATTTTATGACTGAGATCCCAGCAGTTTTCAGTGGTTAAGTTGTTTACCTGCTAATACTGCAGTAGCAAGTTGGGCAGACCCTCCTGCAACCAACCACTTCCTCATCCCACAATATCAGTCAACTATAGTAAAAAATGTTGTTTGGGAGTCGCAAAAGAACCAATTTTCTGTAAAACTTCATAATACTTTCTACTACAGTAAAATCTTTCTTTAGTTTAACTGGGCAACATGTGGTATTGTAAACATACAATTATACATGTATCCATCACAGTAAGAAGTGTCTTGTCCAGGAATAAAATATGAAATTGTTGGTCCACTAAGTGAAAGATTCCCTCTAGTGCAGCCAATTATTGCCCAATCACTATGTGGTAAAAAAAGAAGCAGCTCTACTGCGTACCTTGATGCTGTGTTCGCTAACCGTATACAGTCATACCTGCCTATATTGAACCAATTGGTACTGTCGAAAAGTGTTCGTTATAACCGGTTTCCTTATATGCTGGTAGCCTGGTACGGTTTAAGACAAAAACACTATTCCTCGACAATAAACTAATTACAACCAGACTTTTCTTGAAGACGTGTAATGCTGTGTTCTCTTTATGACAATGACAATGACACAGTTTTTATTGGCTCCTTAAATAACATATAACAGTAATTACATATTATACAAATTAAATTTTTTCTTAGAGCGGAGCAAGGAGACTCCCTCTAAGGCAATAAGTTTGCCGCTGTCGAGGGAGCCACCTTGTGAAAAAATAAAATAAAAATAATAATGATAAAGATTATACATATATATATATACTATTATTTAAAGCATTGAAATATTAATAAATTATCGATAGGAAGGCATGCTATTGTTATACAGCTAATATATAAGTAAATAAATTAATAGAAAAATAAATAGAGACTGGTCAGGCTGTATATTGAGAATGCATTTTCTCTATCCCAGCTAATATTCTGCCCAAACTACCGAAGGCTTTCCAACTATGTTATCAAATGCAATTTGTCTTCATTTTCAGCCTGGCGCAAGCAACCCGCGCTGGAACTCTTCTGCCAGAGAGGAACCAAACACTGACCTAATTATCACAGCGCCCTCTCCTGATAATGATCCTGGGCGCCCTCAAACGATAGTGCTGGGAACTAGTCTTGGTGATAAGAGTCTTATATGAAAGTTGACCTGCATGTCGATTGTATTATAGATCCAATGTATTGCTTTTGTATATTTTAGATAGCTTGTACATGATTCTTTCTGCACAGATAACTTCCGTTCATTATGATAAAATCATAACATTTTGTATCTCATTTGCAACTGTTCAACATCTGAATATGTTGTGCCATTTTACGATGAACAATTATAGATAGAGTGCATCTAAAATGTAATGTGGCTACATACTTCAAACTGGTAGCTTGCCAAATCGGGCCAATGTTGGACTGATGTGTTAACGTCATGCCGAGATTGGGCCAACAATTAACCCATGTGGCTGACCTCGTAACATTGAGCCTAGGGCCTGTTAAATGTAACCCAACAGATCTGATACTGCCGAAACTGGTATTGAACTCTAATTTTGTCATTAGGCTACTCAGCTATTAAACCTTTTAGTACTTTAATGCACTTGATATACAACATATAGGGAAGCAGTGTGATAATTGTTACATTAATTCTTTAAATTGTTATCGTTGTTACATAGTAAACTATTCTCATATTATGTTGTACTATACAGTACTAAAAGCAAGATATGAATACTTTTGAATGATGCATAAAGGAAATATTAAACTTTGGCTGTGCCAAATGTATTATATAATTGTATCTAATTGTTACACAGTACTTGAATATGTTTTGGTGTTGTGAAATAAACATTTCTACCTTCTGTTTGATTCATATAGTTTTGTTCTTACATTGAAAATATATTTATGGTGAGGATACACAAGTATTAATATTATTCAGTACATTGTACCCGGTAGCAATGCTGTAATGCATGTTGGTTGTCCATAAATTGGTAAAAATAGCTTATTTGGAAAAACTGGTGACAGAAATGAATGTGGCCATTGGCAAGGTCAAAATTTGTTGCACCTACCATTTTCAAGCCTTATCCCATAATATCCCATAAGATTGCCAAATCGTGCCAACACTGGACTGAGCAGAACCTGACGGCACAAATGCCTGGCAATCAAGTTCTCAGTGGCTGACACTGACCCAATATTAGGCTAATAATGTACAGTGTAGAATATGTATCAATTAAGGCTGACTAAGTTATTAATAAAATAAGTTTGTTGATAGTTCTAGGGGATTCATTGCTTAAAACAAAATAGCTTCAATTATAGTCCAAATATAATGTTAGTCAAAATATTTGGTTAAACATTGTTAAAGGTTGGCAGTTTTGACTAATATATACAGTCAGATTTCTAGTGTACATCCCCAGAAGCATATAACTAAATCTAATATAGGGTTGATCTCGATGCTGGGCCAACACCAGAGATGCCAAGTTCTTGAGTGGTGAATGCGGCTCTTTCCAACCAGTTTACATTAAAATGTTAAGATTTATTCTAGTCCTCACTGCGCGAGTTAAATTAAAATCTGAAGAAAATACTCAAGTCCAGAAGAGTGAGACAGCAACCAAATGCGTGCGACTCGCGCCGAATGCATGAGACTTGACATGTCTGGCCAACACTAAGCCGGAAGTGTCTAAACCATGTCAACATTGAGCTGTTTTGTACCAAAGCGCATAACTGACATTCGACCTTCGCCTTTCGCGTTAAAGTTTCGGCCACGAAAATTCGACCTTCACCACGAAACTCGATGTTTCGACCACGAAAAACTCGAGTTTCTACCTCGAAACCTCGCTCCTAATGTTAAACTTTGACCACGAAAGATAAGTCTTGAAATTATAACCACGGAACCTTTAGGGTCGAAAATTCGATGTCAAAACGGAGTTTTTCCTGGTCGAAAGTTGTGGTTTTGCTGTCGAAAACGTAAGCTTCAGGGATCGCAGTTTTGTGGTCGAATGATTCTGGTCATAGTTTCGCATGCGAAACTCCAAGCTTTGGGGTCGAAACTTCGACACGAGCTGCGAGGGGTGAAGTTTTCGCGGTCGAAACTTCGCCACGAGCTGCGAAGGTCAAATGTCAGTTTTGCGCTTTGGTAGTTTTGGCATGTTTTCTGGGTTAACCAAGTACAGTATAGTCCAGAATATCAATGAAGGCTCTCCGAGAGGCTTCCCAGACGGTGATGGTGTTGTCGTAAAGAAAAGATTGTTCCAGTAGACCAACAGATTTCGCTCTTGATTCTCGCATGCGCATTTGAGGTGGTCTAGCAATTCCGCTCTGGCCCATATCGGTTGGTTTGAACAGAGCAGTATGGTGGCAGAGTTGATCCGAGAATTCTTTCAATGGAGCGAGTCGGTTCAGTCCTTGCAAGACCACGATCACTCCTGTTTTGCCGATTGACACAGGACCGCGCATTCCACCTGTAACAGGAAATGGTAAAACAAAAAAAAAAAATAATAATAAAATAACAAATATTCATGAATTAACAGGAAATTGTCAAATTACAAATTGGATACAAAACATTTTTCAGAAAAAAGTAATAGAAGAAACCATACTGGAAACTTTGTGACTAATAATGTATCATTGATATAATTCTGCAATTAAATTTTAAATGATATTAACATTGTTTTGTCTTTTTTTTTCAAGGAAGTGTGTGGTCATCAATGTTAATTTTGCCTTAACATATCACACACAATCTGTTTCAAGATAATGCTGTATGTTCTATTGTAATTACTTCCTAATATACTGTCATATGTAATCTCTCAATTAGTTACACCATAAATGATATAAAATACCCCATTATGTAGGCCTACCTGGGCATGGGTCGTTAATGAAGGTCCCCACGAACTTCTTTAGGCTGGCTTTGCGGCCCACCGCAGTGACCAATATGGAGTCTGACATTCCATTCTGCAAGTCTTCCATGTGGTCACTCACTGCCCTCTGGTCAGCTAATTTGATGTGACCCAATGCAGTGCAGTTCAGAGCCATCTGTAGGACACAATCAAGGTCATTCCAAGGTTATAAGGTCATGTCCCGAGATGTTAAATGTGATGGGAACATGACAGAAGGATTGTATGTTTCAGACAAATTTTTGTTTCACTGGTGTTCATCCAAAGTTTTGCTTAAAATCTGTCAAGATATTGTTTGTCCTAAGACAATGGTTGTATAAATCAAACAATGATGTTGGTTAGCTTACACATTCCATATCTAAGGCAAAACAATATCTTGTCTGATTCCATACAAAATGTTGGATGGACACCAGTGAAACAACCATAATTTGTCTGAAAACAGACAATCTCTGGTAAGAGTGTGGTATCATGATAATAAATATACATCAGTGAAGCAAACTTGTATTTCCTTTTATATGAATATTAGTAATACCAACAAGAATCAAAAGAAAAAGTTCAAGCAATTATTTTGAAAAAAAAAGAAGAAAGGGCTTTCAATAGATTTTCATTCAGTTTTGACAAAGGTCATGCACTAGCTTGCTTCAAATAAGCTCTCTACTGAACAAGAACCACTTTTGACTTTGTGGAACACCAACTAGGGTTAATTTACACACCAGAGATCATTTCTCTCGCTGGGTAAATTGTCATTTGCATAGTTAAGAATCAGAACAGAAAATAAATGGAGTGGGAATTTATTAATATCTTAATTTCTTGCTCAGTGGAGAATTGTTAAGACAAAGGGATTAACTCAGTATGAAAGACCAGACATGTTGCCGGTTTCTTCACCTACCTTGTCCGAAGACAATTTCCTGAAGTAAGCGAGACACGCTTTCGCAATTTCAGCCAATTTATCAAACAACAACGGTGAATCACAAGTTGTGTCAGTGCCACAATTTGCCTGGAAAACAAGAGGTCACAGTATCTGTCACACTGAAATGCAATTTAAAGGGACCACTCTACCAATTTGGCATAAAACCCAGATAACAATCCAAATCAGGCAAATGCTGCATTGGCCGATTTTGCCATTCATGAGCTGAACTACAGACCCTGAACTGTTATTGTTCTATTCTATTGTACATATGGCCAGTCTGACAGCAGTTTTATATTTATGTGGCCTCATATCCCAAGATGGCATCTGGCTAATATTGTATACCTTTGTATTGCATACAATAAAAAACTTGAACTTGATAAATGCCAAATCGGGTCAACATAGTATACATTGAGCTCACAGATCCAAGACCATGCAGGTAATCTTGGGAATAAGACCTAACATTGAGACCAAGTTGCTTGTAAGGTAAGCACATCATATATCTAAGATACAGAGAGCTGGAGTGCCAGGGCAAAGTACAAAACTCCTAACAATATGGGGAATGCCTGGCTGACAGCTGTTTGATGGTACTCCCTGTCGAAAGTTAATCTTAAGAAAGGACATATATCAAGCAGCTGCATTGCTGTCAATACCCTTGGGCCAGCCTACCTTCTGAAAATTAGTAGTAGACCTCAGGCTTATCTCATATCATTGACACCCCGGATAAAACCAATTTTGACTTTGCTATGAGTGTACTTTTGGCGATATACATGTACTTCACTTCGGATAATTACTCATAAGGCGATGTCTTGGAACTGCAGTGCCTTACTATAGTTTAGATTAACACATTTTATTGTGCAGGAATTACATTTGTGAACCCACTGACCTGAACGATGACAACAGTGTCAACCGATGCCAGCACAGCGACACGTATTGGGACAGCCTCGTGTTCGGAGTCCAAAGATTCCGAAAGTGTTCCGTACGAATAGTCGCTTTCGTCTTCGTCATTTCCATCACTAGAGAGCTCTCTCCTTAAAATTTGAGACTGCAGCTCTGAATAGACATTTCTCTCATCACTGTTTGCACATCCTAGGCTTTTATGGCTCCTTTTGTCGTCGCCATGGTTACCATCAAGCCGTTTCTCTTTCACCGGAACTGGTGGAGGTGAGGGAGCCACTGGGTCTTCCTGTATCGTCTGCTCCTGTTGTTGATGGCTCTTTTGTTGATTTTGCTGGAGCAGACTTAGTTGTTGAATTTGCTGTTGAAGATATTGTTGCTGCTGTTGTTGTAAATGCTTTTGCATCACATCTTCAATGTTGATGGTTGA